>JAJGRX010001361.1:0-1200000 GCA_025461125.1 Carex kokanica | reverse complement strand
CGAGAGTATCTGCCCCATTAAAGCACCAGCCGAACAAGAGACTGTGAAGGGTGGTGGGAGAAGATATGGGTTCGAGTCGCGATAGCTGCTCTGGCCACCATATTCGACACCTTTTCTTCTTCTCATTTTTCAAACTTCTGTTCGCCATTTCAGATGCATGCCAAGATCGGGAAGTGGTATTAGACAGAGAAGTAGAGGAGAAGAACTGAAGCCATGGTTGGGCCGGTTTTAATTAACTTTTAATTCGTTTGTTTTAGTAGTTATGGGCTTGGGCCTTGGGGTCACTATTTTGTTTTTTAGGTTAAGCTGATTATAAAGGGTTGTGTCTGTGAGTGCGTTTCCTCTGAGATATCTCAACTTTTGCGTGACCGACGTGTACGGTGTCTATTCGTGGATAACGCAGGGTAGTATTATTTAAGCTCTGAGATTGGTGTAAAACGTATTTGAACGGTTGAGATTTTCCAACAAAAACACTCAAAGTTTGAGATATCTCAGAGGACTTCCGAGTGCGTTTTCTATCAAACTAGCTGCACTAGCAGAAACAGCAACGTTTTCTCTCATACCCTATCTCTTGACCAGAGGGATCAGTCTTGCGGCGGCGGCTGATGATAGAACTCGATCGGAAGGCCTAGGAACGATATGTGATTCGATCAAATCCAGATCAGCCTTTCTCTTACCATTTTCCTCTAGCCTTGAATTGATATCCTTGATTTTGGAACCAATCTCATGAGCAAATAACGGGTTGCGGAAGTAAGACCGCAAGAGAACAAACGACGGCGGCCATAACGACAATTTGAAGAGGAACGGGAACTGGAGCCAGCAGAGGTCGGTGACGTCATCCAGTATTGCCAAATCTACAATAGTCTGGTAAGACCCCAGCCAAGAAAACGATGTTTAATTTTTAGAAAGCAATGAATTTCTATTTATCAAAGGAAGTAAAGAATGAAAGATATGGGTGCTCACATTGCACAAACAAAAGCATTTTCGCACCGTTACCTTGTTTTCCAATAATGTATACTTTGATACTAGTTGAATCACCTATATTCATTCCAATCTCTCTTTCCTCCTTAGCACAAGCTGCAGTTCTCACTTAAAACAAAGATGGTGATGAAACTGGATGACTTTTTGTCAAAGTTTAGTGAACCAGATGGTGGCTCATGCAGCTCAAGGATGTCATGTATGATGCCGATGACGTCATTGACCTATGTCAGATAAAGGCAAAGGAGCACCTTGCTGGCTCCAGTTCCTGTTCCTCTTCAAATTCGCGTTGTGGCCGACATTTGTTCTCTTGCACTCTTGCTTCAGCAATCCGTTCTTTGCCCATGAGATTGGTTCTAAATCAAGAATATCAATTCGAGGCTAGAGGGGATTGCCAAGAGAAAGGCTGATCTAGGTTTGACCAAATCACAAATCTTTCCTAGACTTTCCGATCGAGTTTGTCGAGTGGACTCAATCATCAGCTGCAAGACTGATCCCTCTATTGTGCTAGATGATATTGTGGTAGAGAAGATTCAAGATTGCTCAGACCTAAAAACTTTGGAGAACGTTAAATTGTTACAAAGGATGGTATTAATTGATAGTAGAATGGAAACCCTCCCAGAATACCTGACGGGGACAATGCTACGAAAGCTAAGAATTGAGTGTTGTGAGGGGTTATTTCTGAAGACTGCAAACCAAGAAGAAAGTGGTTATGAGTGGAACAGATTCAAGCACATTCCTTAGGTGAAGATTAGCACATGGGATGAATCTTTCTATGCTACTTACCGGAAGACACCATTCAGTTTCACCACCAATATCGGCACAAGGTCAGTAGCTATATAATTAATTTATAAGTACAAAACGCACCTATGCAACCAAATTAGTACCATACCAGTACGGTCGTGAGTTCTTCTCTGGTTTAATTAATTGAGGCTTTATTTAAAAGGCACAAAAGCCATTTAGGGATGGCTATCTGAAGGAGCAACCTGTCTTAATTATCTAATTCATAACATGGATAGGAAACTTCTTTCATTCTTTTTTTTTTAAAATAACAAAGTGACGGAACTGATAAATGTTTAATAAAAAACTGAGAGATTGGTCTTTCGAAGCACCTTAGTTGATAACAATCTGTATCCATGTAAAATAATATGGCACAGATTATTTACTTCAAATGGAAATCAAAACAGATTGAGCTGGAGCAAACACAATATGAACTTGCAATATTGTTGGTAGGAATCATGTCTGAAATTTAGCTTTAATTTGAAACATTTGCAGTAGTTGGGATGCATGAATTCTGATTTCCGAAAACATGTTATTAGACTAGTGTCGTTTACTTATTAGTTATTACCATGCTTGGGAATCTAGAGTTATCTAATGTAAGTATAATGATTCTATAAACAAATAGAAATATAGGACAAGAAAATACAAAAAGATTAATTTGAAAACCGGCAAGAAATCCTTAGTTTATGGATTAAAAAACTGATTTATCTTTCCTGTTTGTGCTTTGTAGATTTAGCAACTAAATGCATCAAGGTTGAGATTTGCAAAAGAGCAGTATTAAAGGTAAAATAAACCATTGGGAAGGGGATTTCTGCAAAAGGGTGTTTTTTATTTCTAAATTTATATCAAATCTGGTTATACGTGTTGTTTTGTATTTATTTCTCCTTGGTTATATATTCCAATTTTTTTTTCTTCTATATTCCTTTTTTTTTATGGTAAAAATGGAGCTTAGTTATGAACTCTTGGTTGTTTTTCTGTAATTTCATATAGCACAACTGTCTCTGTATAGCACCGGTTATTTTTGGTTTTGATAGCTGTTGGATTTAAATTTTTTCACAATAATTGATAGGATGAAATTAACCTGTTAAATTTAGAGGAACTCAGAGGCACCATGTGCCAGTAAAGCATTTATCAGCAAACCAAAATAGACTATACCAGTATACGGGTGCAAAACTTGTATCAGTCAAAGTTAAAGATGTGATGATTTGATTTAGTAAAAAAGGTTAAGATGATTTGATGAAACTTTTGTTCCCAAAATGACCTGTGCGGTTAAAACAATATACTTTCATAGACATACGAACTAGTCAGATTTGAAGCATTCATTATAAGATTAATGATTTGCCTAATTGTACTAGTTAATTTGGAATTTAGGATCACCAGAATAGCTACATGAAGCACTCCATACATAATGCCACGCTTGATCAATAATAAGATATTGTTTTCATGATAATTGGTGACTCCTTTTTTTGTTTGTATGCTCTGATCAGGTTAACCTAAAGAGTAGGAAGGACATAATTTTACTTCATCTTAATCCAAAACAAAAAAATTAATTTTTATATATACGGAACAGATTATTGTAGTGTTATTTAAAAAATCATGAATGAGAGTTGAACGGAGAGAAATGGATACAGGCGTAGCTACAATTTTCAATGAACGGCTGAGATATAAGTTGTATAATTTTCATAGAAAAGTAAATCTGACGCAACATTTCAATCAACCCAGAATCAGCTGTATAATTTCGATCCATCATGAAATTAGAGGACCATTTCAATCGAACCAAAAACAGTCAGTTAGTGACGTTAGAGATCAAGTAATCACAGTGTGATCAAGGCACGCTCCCTAACAGACCGTTGTATCTTCTCGCTGCATTAAAGCCGACACAAAAAATGAAAAATCGTTTCAAGTTTTCTGCGTCACTGCTTGACGGGCCCACGGGTGCAGGCAAAAAAGATCGCTGGAGTCCGACGCGTGGCATGGTGGTAAAAAACGGCCGTTTAGGCTGATTAATCGGCCGATTAGTTGTTGGCGGTGATCAAACCGTTATGGATTTTCTTGGCTAATCGGCCGATTATTTCCAATTATTTGCTTGGCAGTACCTTACTCGTCCGACGAGCGCATACCGTTATTTACAACACTGTGACCAACCTTGAACATGTCTTGATGGGTTGCAATGATCATCCAAAATTCCAAATTCCAAATTCCTACATAATTAAGATTCATTCGTTCGAAAACAAAAGCGAATCATTATATATTTCAAAAATAAATTCTATACGAATTTTAATTAGCACCACTTATAAACTAATTCACTTGAAAGCAACGCTATGACGCTTTGTAATTTAGTGTAATTGTTTAATTAAACTAAATTTAGTTTATTTAATTAAAATAAATATAAAATAAAAATAAAATAAACTAAATAGTCCCGGTCCTAAACAGTAATACTATTAATAACTGGTAAGGTAGATCTGACTAAGTAGAAATTAGGATTATAAATTTATTAGCAAAATCTATTTTTTTAATGACACGAATTTACATTTCTAGTGAGCATATCAACTACTTTAGGTAAAACTTCAGCTTTTAATGGTTCTCTTCGGAAAAACCTAATTTTTTTTTCTCCATAATTACTTCTTTAGGGATAACTTGAGCATTTAATGATTTCGCATCGGAAATACTCTAATCCTGTTATTTTGTATATATGTCTTGCAGGGTTGTAACCAGATCTTACAAACCATATACTCGAGCTTTCATTAGATAATATTATATATCCATTGCACTGCATTTCTTTTTTTTAATTTTACTGAACAGATATGTATGGAACGGTATCAGCTTTAAAAGGGAACAAAACAGACCTGAAATAGACCTCCATGCAAATTCAAAGGTGAAATTAGCCAGGTAACAAATCTAAGCTCTGAATCAGAAGTGTTGAGTCAGGAGTAAGAAATGTACACTAATTATACAAATAAAAGGATACAAGGAAACCAGAAAAAAAGAAAAGAAAAACAAAGTATAAGAAATGCATCAAATTCATTTAATCCCTCGGTATATATGGATAAACCTGTCTTATTGCACGCTGTAGATTTAGCACGATCTCAGCATAAGCTGCATAAAGAAAATAACAGTAACATAAGAGGGATTAAATAGCACAGAAATATTAACACATTTAAGAAAAAAAAATTAATTGTACCTTCAGGTAAGCTCATGGTAGTGAGTGCCTCCTCTGCATAAGTGAGGCGCGAAGGAGAGGAATTGGCATGACTGCCTCCATTTTCTCCCAAAATGGTGATCTTCTTAGTGGGATGAATTGGCCATGCTAAAACCCTAGCTCTACTTGGCAGTGTAGATACAAGCTCCGCATATCTGACACTTACAGTTATTTTGCTGCATAATAGGGAAAGGAAGTACAAATATAAGAAAAAAATATCATAATATATAACACTATTGCTTCCTTCTCATTTCTTTAAAACATAAAATAGTGCACATACCAGTAATAGTCTTCTAATACAAATTCAATCATGTTATAGGGAAGGCTGTGAAAGAGCTCTGTAATTTGGTGTCCGTACAGCTCCTTTACAAGACACACCTACATATATCAGCATAAACATACAACTTGAAATTATTTTAACCACGGGATTTCAAGTGTATGATGTTTTTCCTAATATTAAAAAAAATACACAAGTAAAAATTACCTGCTCTCTTCTATCAACATAGGCTTGTAACATATCCCCAACACAATCAATGAATTTCTGAAATTGTAAACTACTAACATCAGAAACTGAGGACATGTTTCCAAATATGTTCTCCAAAATTTAGAAGTAAGTTTTTTTAAGTCAGTGTACGTACAATTGCATTAGATGATAAGAAATTGGTTTCGGCCTCTTTGATAGGGAGGAAGAACGGAACTGTGTGTTCTAATACTGTCATTTTCTCGAGAAATGATTTACTCTCTAGTACACAATGGTATGGCTCAAATGGCTCCCCTGTGAAACCAAAATAAACAAATATATAAGATAAAAAAAGAAATGCATAAATTATTTAATTAACAGGACCATTGTTCTATGTATAAGTATAAAGTGAAAGATACATTTCATGCTTATCCTACACAAGACTTAAACATTCCATGTTTTTTCAACACTATCTTTTTAACCCCCAACTACTTATCCTCTATTACTGGTTTATATAAAGAGAGCAAAGAGTACAATGGCTAGTTTCCCTTTTTTCTTTAAAACAAATAGGGATGTGAATGAAATGTTTCTGTAACATTTCCCATGGCGCACATAAACATTTCAATATTTTTACGAAAAAATGGGAATTTTCTCATTTTGAAGGGAATTCAAACATTAATGTTTAGCATATATAAATTTTCATTTTTTTTAATAAATGTTTCAATATTTCTTAATAAGCCTGCATATTTCAGCACTCATATCTGTTTCAAAAAACATTTGCATACCAGCAAAAAAAGTCTCATATAGTATGCCAATTCTTGCGCCATCCAAACAATATATGACCTATTGCACAAATATAGACACCAAACTCAGTTAATAAAAAAAAAGAAAAAAAAAGAATCAAATTCCTACAAAGAAAAAGGAGCATTTTGAAAACAGTACCTTGTTCTTAATTCTATAAGCGGTCCTTATTTGCTGTTGATCTGCTGGTACACTTGTCAGGCCTCGCAAAGCCTTTCTATCGGCCTCAATATGAACCTAATTTATTAAATAAAGTAGATTTGTGGCTGAGAACCAATTGAGGCCTAATTGCACAAAAATGATTACAACATTCTTATGATAACTAAATTTTATTGCAACAGTTGTATAAACTCGATAAGAGGATGTTTAATTGGGGTAATTACCCAAATGGGAATAAAAGAATGGATTCATCAGATGGCTAGATTTACATAACAAAAGCCCTATTTGACTTGATCAAAGCATAACTGAAAAATCTATAAACATTATTCGAAAAGGATTGAACTACTGCATTGCACATCACTTGAAACCAAATTGCAGTTTAATTGGGTTAATTTGGGAAAAGTGTAAATTTTTAAAAGATTTACATAAAATGGAGGTTCCACTTCAACTTGCATGCTAGCATTGGGTATATTTGCAAAATAAAAAATGAATACCTTCTCACGAATGGTGGCAATAAGACCATCGTTCCATTGCTCTTCATCTAAACATATCTCTATCAAGTTTCAGACACATCACAGTTAGAATTACCATATTGTTGTTACATAGTATACCAATTAGGGTTTCCGGTAAGCCCACAAAGGCCAACTAGTTGTAAAGTACCACCATACAAGTCCGGTCATAATAATACCAGCTTGATAGAGTCAGTAAACAAATCCCCGGACTTCAATTGCAAATTATACCTCTAAATTATTTAAGACATACACTCACAAACATTCAAGTTTTATCATGTTGACCTAAGGTATGCAATTAAAAAAAAGGACCTAAAAGAGACCTTATAAATGTCAGATGTTCGGAAATTTAGTGTAATTCCTAAAAGACATACCTTCGGCATGGGAAACTCTAGCAGAGGCAAATTCTCTTTGCAATCGCTCAAATATAATCTTATCTGAATCCCTGTTTAAATAAAGATGTTACATAAGAAACTTAACTTAATCTGGTGTCAGGTTATTGTAGATAGTAATCAATGGTGCAAGTACCTTGAAAGGCGTTCTTTCAAATTTTCGTGTCTTTTCAAAAGAGCTGACACTGCAAGTGACAAAAATTACTCATTTAACCCAAAGTTTACTGTAAAATTAAAAAACAATTGTAAAAGGGTCATTAGAAATTCCATGCTTAGATGAATATATACATCGTGCCCGTGTTGCGTCCAATCGTGTATCCTCTTCCTTGAATAAAACCTAAACAAGAAAAAAAAAATCAACAGAACAAATCAATTTCAAGATTATTTTTTTATAAATAAATTATTGTAAAAGGAATATGATTTGAATTACCATTTCACTGGATTGTAGATGAGACTTCCTCCTAAACTGTTCAGCATGCTGAAATTGTATTATAAAAAAGAAGTCACTAAAATATAAAAATTGTAGTTTCACCCTGGGATGAACAGCAGGAATACATTAAAGTAACCTATAAATTTCACTACAAGAATTTCCTTTCACAGATATTGAACGGGAAATTAAAGCAAGAAAAGAAAAAGGAAAAAAATGTAAAGAAAAGGAAACCTCTAAAGGACTGGTTCTAGCCATGGTTGGCTCCGTGGAGATTTTCTCTGTCGACGCCATTAGCGAATCACCAGAGCCTCTAACCCTAACCCCTCCCTCTCTCTCTCTCTCTCTCCCTCCCTTCCTCACTCTCAATTTTCGTTACCTTTCTGTTTTCGCGGTACCCTCTCTTCCTTCCAAGGTACTGCCCCTTCTTTGGTTTATTTTTGATCGGCTCCTCTCAAGGAAATCCTCTAAGGTAACTGAATTTTTTAGTTACAATCACGGACCGTCCGATCAGGATCCGGGCCAATTTGCCCAAGACTGTTATGCACTGGTCCTCTCTCTTGTGTATAACGAACAGACCGGATTCAATCTCAAAAATTCTGTTACCTCTGGTGTTATTGAGTAAATCGATCATGAACGGTCTCAGTTGGATCTGCCGGGATGGTCCAAAAGGAAACCGCCCAGTTGGAGAATCCAACCCGTCTAGATGAAAACTTCGGACTTCTAAATCGGAAGACATCGTAACGGATCTCGTCAGATCCGGCCCGTTTAAGTGATAGGCATTTGATGTTTTTTCGTTACACCCGGCCTAATTAAGATACACGGTCATGACAAAACCTCCAAATTACATCATACAATAAACAAAGAACAAAAGAGAACACACAAACATACAATAAAAAAGAAATACAATAGAATAAATAATGAAGTAGAAAATTATCTGACATGATCAATGCTCTAATAAACAATAACGAAGCATATAAAACACATCTGCCAGTACAAGTCTTTAAAACTAAAGAAACCCTACAACCGCCATATAAAGCACCACCCTATTCTCTCTTATTATACAAAAAAAAATCAAATATTTTAGAATCAAATCTAATCTAAGTTTCCATCTTCATGCAATTCACAGGGGTAACAACCAGCGGCCTATTATCTCCCGTTGAACCATCTCCAGTAGTAGTATGCTCTTCCATACTGTCAGAACCTACCTCTTGATCATCTGCAGCTGTTGTAGATACTGGAGGATCCAGTGAATCCCAGCTCAGGTGTTCTCCAGTTAGAACTCCTGGCTCTTCACTAATCCACTCGTCAAGCAGGTCAATGTTGTCAAGGCTTATTGGATCCGACTGCTCTTTATTTTTCCTCATAAACCTAAACAATGTACACATATTCTGCATCATATGTTTCTTATATTACACAAAGAATTTTGTATATATTCATAAAAAAAGAGAACCTTTCACGAAGCTTGAGGTTGTACCGAACAAAAACTAAATCTTCGAGCCGCTTATATTCGATATGATTTTGTTTTTTCGAGACGAGGAATTGGAAAGCATTCCAGTTCCTCTCTCTCCCAGAGGCACTACAGCATTGACTCAGTACACGGATTGCAAATCTCTGAAGCTCTGGTGTATCATTTCCAAATTGTTCCCACCATGCAACTACATAAAATTTATTGTAATCAATATAATAATTATGACGATGATGGTATGAAAATCAAATAAGACGGTATGCAAGTTTGAAATTTTGTTGCTTCTTATTTAATTGTAGCTATCAACAGACCAACACCAATATTACCAGTTCTTCACATATACTGACATAGGTTGACCTCTAGAATTGTAATAGTATATTTTCTCCTATATTATAGGCACCAGTAAGTACCACGAGATGCCAGTAGACATGACCATTATAGTTCTGGTACTAATCCAGGCAAGAAATACAATGACAGATTCATGGCAAGAATGACAAGTGCCAAATTCTCAAAAGCACTTCTGGTACAAGCATGAGAATAATGACTGTCACAAGACTTTGACATGACCTTACAGTACTTGTAACAATACCAGTGCTTGTTCCTACCAGGATTCAGCTTCTCCCTCTGTCGTACTGCAATTGGCAGCCCAAAATCGCCGGCCGAATCCTTGTATTCCTCCAATTGAGCACTAATCATATCTTGCACCTCATAATCTTGTACTAATCTGCTAATAGTCATGAGCAAACCTCTGGTAACCTCCTGCTTAGCAAATCCAGGCCTGAAATATATACCAGGGTTTAAGAAGCATCCAGCAGCATGCAAAGGGCTACTCAGTTGCTTGTCCCACCATGTGTCAATTACCCTCAGGTATGGTCCACACAAGGAAGCTTTGTTTTTCATCCTGAGGCGAATTGACTCTTTTGCCCCTTCCATGGCCTCAAACAGGTATCCCATTGAGGGTCTCTCATCCGAGTCAACCAGCCGTAAAACTCTGATTAGGGGTTCGGTGACTTTTACTATGTGCTGGCACTGAGTCCAGAAATCTTTATCCTGCAAAACAATTCTTGAAATCTCAGTTCCCAAACTGCTTTTCCCGAATTCTGACTCCAACCATTTGTTGCAAGTGAACATTTGCTTGAGCTCCTTTTTGAATCTTAACAAACACTGGAGGGTTAAGAAATGGGTAGCAAATCGGCTCAAAGAGGGGCGGGTTAGGTCACGGCCGTTAGTGAAATCCCGCCGCATAAGAGATAATACCCACGCACGGTTGTATATAAAGTTTGTTATTTTACGTGCCTTTTTTAGAGTTTCATCAATGTTAGAAAAATATCTCGGGTCAGAGAGATTCTCAAGCATTAAGTCAATACAGTTAGCTGCACAAGGAGACCAGAAGAAGGTACCATACCGGTCCTGTACAGCCTTGCCTGCTGCCTTGAAATCTTTGTCAGTATCAGTAATGAACTGAACCACATTCTCAGGGCCCACATCCCGTACCACCTCGTCAAAAATATCAACCAGGCCGGCCTCATTTTTCATACTGGTAGTGGTAGAAACATCAACTGATTTGAGAAACACTGTACCTCTCGCTGAAAACACAAGAAAATTAATTATGTGAGTTTTCCCATTATTCCCCAAACGGTCCACCATTATAGAGCACCCATAGATCCTCCAAATATTCCTTATTCCAAATAAATACTCCTTTATTTCGTCATAAACCTCCTTTAAAAGTGGGCCCCGCAAGTCATGATAAGACGGGCCTTCAAACCCAGGACCTGCATCTGTTAATGAATCAACCATCTCTTGATAGTACCTCGACCTGGCACCATCAAATGGTACTTTTGCATCGTACCACCACCTTGCCATGGCAAGCCTGGCAGCTCTTACCGGGTCTCGCAAACCCGACCCGTTTCGACTAATTGGGGTGACAACTTGCGGAGTGAGGTAGCTTGCATAGCGTTGTTTCTTAGAACGCACCCTGCCACCAGTATGTGGTGAAATTACAAAATCATCCCCATGCTCGTCTTCTTCGGTCTCTTCTCCTGCATCCTCTTGGTCTGGATCCGGGTCAAAAATTGGCGGTTCCACCTGAATTGGCATCTGTGGGTCCGCTTCAAATCTGACAATCTCATACAGGCTCTTTCGTTTCCTCTTTCTCTTATTTTTGTTCTCCATTGAAGAGAGGCTCTCGACTAGCTTTTTCATGTGGTTTCTTATGTCTTCTGGAACCTTCTGACAGATTTCAACCTGTCCCCTGATACCTAGTATAGTATAGAATAGCAGGATCATCAGGTGAGATCTTGAATTTTGCATTTGAAAGTTGGAACGACATGAAATAAGAAAAAATCGGAATTTCATAACATGGTTTTTGAACTAAGCAGATCGGTACCAGACTATTAGGTAATTGTAAATAATATGGTACAGAACCAGTCGATACTATTACCAGAGTTATTGCATTTGAATCAGATCAGTACTGAGGTATCAGAATGAAATCAAGTCTGACACAACAGATGCCAAAATTAGAAAGAGATCCTCAATAGAGAAGTAGGAAGTTAATTTGATCTTTTCACTTTCATGTAAATGAGCAACAAATCAAACCACCATTGATGCAGTAAGGCATGATTGCTTTGATTAGCGTTAGTCACAAGGTATAAAAAAGATGCCTTGTAAACAGCATGGCAGCACTAACACTGGCACCAGCAACAGTAGCAGTAAGTAACTGACTGGAATGGTACCATATCATATCAGATACAAGAGTAGAAGCTTTAGCAGAAATATGGATTGACCTTTAAAAAAACTTTTAACTTAACCAGAACCGAGCATTAAACTATTAAAACTGGTAAAGTTTTAATAAAGAACTGTACCAGAGAGGTGGTACTTAAAGCGGGTAATGCCACCACCACTGATCTTCTTGCCGCAGTGAAGGCAGATCATGCTGTTTCTTATTCCTGGGATGGGCTCTGCATGGACCCATGCCGGGTCATTCTGCTTTGGTTTTCTGTGCACTGGTGTCACGTTGACCACCGTGGTGTCACCTGTTGATGAGTTGTCAGCCGCCATTGTCACTGGATCTGAAATGAGAGAGAGAGAGAGAGAGATTAGCTTTGCATTTTCAAAAAAAAAAAAAAAACAGAGAGACATTAGCTTGAATTAATTTATAGCAAAAATAAAAGAAAATTTTAGGCACTGAGAATTAATGGAAATACAAATGAAAAAAACAGAAGTATTATAGAGCAAAAAACAGCTATTTGTTTTATAATTTACAATGATTATCCTGCCAATGTTACCGGCCATTCATTGGAGAGAAACATAACAACAACAACAAAAAATCTACAATAGAAAGTTACAAAATATCGTGCAAAATAATTGCAGTGCTCCAACAACACTAGAGACAAACAGAACAAACAAATAGAACATACAAGGCTTTTACAGGCCTGGTTGCTATTGCAAGGACCAATTCATTAGATACAAACAAAAATGAGAATTCAAGAAAAACCCTGCAAGAACAAATATTCGCAAATTTCCTTATATGCACACATCTCAAACTCTATTATCTGTATTCAAGCATGGAGGCTAATATCTGTATGGGTGCCTCACCATTGGTACATTGTAAAATTAACATTTTACTGTATGACAGGAAATGAGTTTCACATTTTATCAGTATATATAATTCAATTTTCAAAGATAGAACTTCTCTAACATTCTATCAAGATTATAACAATCAATGAAAAGTATGAACAGTAATCAGAATTGTGTGAATTGTAGCCATATTGGCACATTACAAGCAGCAAACCATGCAAAATTTAATTTGAAGTAACTGGACAGAGAATCAAACGAACTACTATCCAATATCCACCAGTAACTATACTAGTCACATCATTTGCTGATAATTAAATACAACAAAAAAAATCACTATATTGATTTTCTAATCAGAAAGAAATGCCTAGTTTATATGCAACAGCTATTTTCAATAAAACAAGAATTGAAACTATTACCTTGAACTGTGGTGATTACTAAGGAAAGCGAGAGAGACTGAGAGTGTGCCCCACTTGTCAATGGCAAACAGATACAGAGAAAGGAGAAGATAAATAACTACCAGGATGAATCACTGCTACATAATACAAGATGGGTTCATTAGTCTCCTTTCCAAATATTTATCACACCAGTCAGGAGCTTGGTATCATCTCTGTACCATTGATATTGAAAACAAAAAATTAAAGGATGAAATTTGATACCAAACCTGCACCTAATTTGTAGTACACACTAGTACCAATGCCAACTGGTACAGTACTAAAACCTCACATGACCATCATGGGTATGTTATAATGTTAAGGACAACTAGAATTGAAGTGAATCAGAAAATGTAACAGCAATTAATAAAAAGATTTACTACCTAAAAAAAGAACAGAGTTTAGTGAGTTTTATAGCGCTGAGCTGGCTGCTTGTCAGAAGCCAACCTGTAAATCCAGTACACCTAAAAGCAAAAGTAGTAATCAATAAAATGAATCAAGAATCAAGAGAAGATAATATAGAAGTGTTTGGACAAATTGACTAAAGAACTTAATATTTATAATGAAAAAAAAACCGGTTATTGTGGATGCACTCTTCTTTGCACAATTCAACAATGCTGAACCAATGAGATTGATTTAAAAGCACAAATATTTGAAAACACCTTGACAAAAGAAAAGAGAGATATATTCGAATTGGCACGATTCTTAAGTATAATTATGAGAAAAAATCAGATATCTGAAGCAACCAGACAAGGTATTCTGGCAGATTAGCAATGTGAATTTCAATTTCCAAATTTATGAGGTAAAACTAGGTAAAACAAAATTTAGTAGGAAAGTAGTGTGAAAAAAAAATGTTTGGCAAGCTAACGCTTTTTACATCCCAATTTCCACAGAATTTTTAAGGCAATTTTTCCTCTCTTCTTCTATCAAATTGAGAACAGATCTCATATTTTGGATTTTCTAAATTCCATGCAAATGTCGTACAATCAAGTACAGGTATTCCAGGAATGACTTCGCGACTATCATATCTCTGGTGGGTTGAATCAGTAATTCGTGAACTTTTCAGGGGCATTGATCAAAATACATATTTTCACGGGCAAAATCGGAAAACAACAAACCCAATTAGAAACAATCGAAAAAGAAGAGCGAAATAACAACAGAGCCGACAATGTAGCCACAGATGCAATTAACCAAAAATTGAAAGCAAAATCGTGAATAGAAGAGAGAGGGTTTACCAAAGCTATAACGTGAGCTGCGAGTAGAAAAACGACGATGATAGGCGCGGCTTCGCTGATCTCCATTGCTAGGGTTTCTCTCCTTCTATACCTGTTCTCTCGCCTCTTCAGATCAATTCCTGCATCTGTGTGTGTTATTCAATGCAAGTTGTAAGCTGTACCGCTTGGTGCTGTGCTCTGTGGTTCGCTCGGAGGAAGAAAGAAAGGGACCAAAGAGGAAATTTTGATTAATTCTTCCCCTTTTTCTTATGTGGCAAATAATAAATATATTAAATGTAAGCCGCAATTCGCTAATAAGTTCGGAGTCCATATCCTCTGAGGTAACAAAAATATTTTGAGTTTTGATCTGAACCGTCCGATCAGAATCCAGGCCAATCCGGCCCGAGGTGGAATTCCCGGGGCTCCTTTACAGTTCTTGCTACAGCAGATCGAACGGTCCATATATGAACTCAAAATTTCTCTTACCTCAGGTGACATGAATTACTAAGGTCGTCAGTCGTGATTCCAATGCTTTTATGAATTTGGATCAAAAGCGTCCGTTTTGATCTCGCAAGATCTGACAAATTTCGAGATTGATCCGGACCGTCCGATCAGAAGCCGGGCCAATCCGGCTCTAGGTGGAATACACCGGGTTGCTTTAATATTCGTGCCAAAGAAGATCGGACGGTCTGGATCTAAACACAAAAATTTGAGTTACCTCAGGTATCTTGAATTCCGTGAGGAGGGACTCTGTTTTGATCTGGCACGAATCTTAAAGTATTTCCGTGTATTTAAAAGCTGGTCTGTTTTAGTTAGGCTCAGCTGGAGCTAATCTTATCACTCTGCTTTTATTGGGTTTATGAGCTGGGCTGGACTTCGGAATGCACGGGCTGCTTTAATATTCGTGCCAAAGCAGATTGGACGGTCTGAATATAAACTCAAAATTTGAGTTACCTCAGGGGTAATGAATTCCGTGAGGAGCGACTCCGTTGTGATCTGGCACGAATCTTGAAATATTTCCGTGTATTTAAAGCTGGTCCGTTTTAATTAGGCTCAGCTGGAGCTAATCTTATCACTATGCTTTTGTTGGGTTTATGGGCTGGGCTGGGCTTGACTTGGGATTTTACACTTTACACCCTGTAATTAAGTATTTCCGGTATAACAATTATAAAATGAGGAGAATTCAAATGCACCATGATTTTGTGCTCCAATATGCTCCACACCCTTTATTCCGTTTACAAAGTCCGAACAGTCGATCCGAACCGCTCAACATGATCTTCATAATAAAATATTCTTGTAGACCAAATTTTGCATTTTTTTAGAATTTTTTTACTATTTTTTTACATAGGTACAATATCATTTTTCGGATGGTCCATAATCTCCTTAAAACAGTGATTTTGTACCTATCTAAAAAAAATAGTAAAGATTTTTTAGAAAATATAAAATTTGGTCTCCAAGCATATTTTATTATGAAGATCATGTTGAGCTATTCCGATCGACTGTTCGGACTTTGAAAACGGATATTAAAGATGTGGAGCATATTGGAGCACAAAATCATGGTGCATTTGAACCCTCTTATAAAAATATTTTTTCTATCATGTTAATCATTTTAGTAATAATTTTTTTTAGTTACTTTAAAGTCAAGCGGTCAAAATTAGAAGGTTTACAAATTAATTTTAATGCATTCATTTTTTGAACGTTTTTTTGGACCACTTGACTTTATACAAAATTAATTTTTTTTTTGCATGTAGACACATTACTTGTAAGATAGATGGGTTTCAACGGTTCGAATTCGTCATTTGAAGTCAATTTGATAGGTTTTAGAGTTGAGTTCACAAAGAGACTTGATGAACTTAGGAACACCCTAGTTCTACTCTACTAAATGACATATATTATTATTTATCACTTTAACATATTTTCATAAAAAAATATCAAACAAAATGTCATATTAAATGACAAATAATATTCTTAAAATGATATTAAAAAAATAGAAAGAAATGAAGACATGACCAATCAATTCAAAAATTTCTTAAATGACATTTAAAATAGAAAGAAACCATGACCAATTAGAAAAGATGATACAATTTGCTTGTAGAGTATGTGTTTAAATAAATTTAGACTTCTACACATAAAAAACATAAAAAAGATGAATAGAATCAGTATATTTGATAGAATAACTGAAATTCAAAATCTAAAATTTCATCTTTTAATCTGAAACGTTGGTAGATTATGACATCTATCAAACATTTTTATAGGTTTCTATATGTTATCAAAATTTAAAAATGCAATTACTACACGAAATACTCTTGGTAGAAATAGAAGGCGGATGTAATATTTACTGTAATTATTTATGGAAAAAAGTTCGTAATGTCAAGTATTTTTGACAGAAAAAAATATGCAAAGAATAAAAAATATCACTTTCCCTCTATTTTTTTCTCTTCATTTTGCTTATGATGAAATAATAAATTATTTTTCTTACTCGATAGAGATGCAGAGGCAGAATGCCTACTTTAAAAAAATAACAGGAATGTTAAATTTTATTGTATCTCACCGAATCCGACATTTTTAATAATACCACAAGTTAATTAAAGATTAATAAAAATACCCACGGTTCCCGAAAAATTTTAAAAATACCCAAACCGGCCATTTAATGGCCGGTTCTGAATTTTTTTTTTTTAATTTAGAAAAATAGCTAATATACTGAAATCTAACACTAAAAAATCGAATTGTTTTGTTAAATATTTGTTAGATTACTTTTTTCATAGCATATTTATACTAAATTACACTATGAATATGGACGATTTTGTGCTAACTTTGCCAAAAGACCTGACGTCTGTTTAAATACAAACCCTAAAACAGAAAATACATAAAAGATACATCAAAGACCCTAAAAACTCTAAAATTATAAAGAAAGGTCCAAAAGTCCATGAAGGAAGACTCGGATCGCGAATCTGAGCCCGCAAAATGGGCAAAACGGATCGTAGATGGGTTTCGGATCCGGTTTTGGGTTGTGGAGTTCCTGTCAAAATTTCAGTCCGATCCGACGGACGGATCAAAAGTTACGCTCATTTTCGTGAAGCATGTGCAGGACCATATTGCATCAAAAATAGGTCCTATTCATACGTAATTTACCGTTTTAGCATAACTCTACATAATTATTGTAATTTCAAGTAATTTTGTGTAAATCACCATAAATTAACATAATTTGAAGTAATTTTGCATATTTTAGCACAAAATCGGCCCTATTCATAGTGTATTTTAGTATAAATATGCTATGAAAAAAGTAATCTAACAAATATTTAACAAAACAATTCG
The DNA here is from genome assembly GCA_025461125.1 of Carex kokanica. Taxonomy (NCBI): domain Eukaryota; kingdom Viridiplantae; phylum Streptophyta; class Magnoliopsida; order Poales; family Cyperaceae; genus Carex; species Carex kokanica. Next base: position 1,182,291 of record JAJGRX010001361.1, on the reverse strand, counting down.
ATTTTTTAGTGTTAGATTTCAGTATTTTAACTATTTTCTAAATAAAAAAAAAATTCAGAACCGGCCATCTTCTTTTACTAAATGCACTTAACGTAACATTATTTTAAATGAATTGTAGATGGAAAATAAAATGTAATTTTGTACCTAATTAATAGCAAATAATTATACATTTATAAATAAATTTTTGATAGCATTATTTTTTTTAGTTAAGTGTCTGGCATTGCTTCAACGCATGTATTTTTTTTTTTGCTTGTAAAAAAAAATTAGTATACATGCAACTATATTAATATCTAATTTTACAGTACATTTGGCTAGATTTTAATCACGAGGAATATAATAAATTTTTCTCCCACTAATTATAGAGCTATGCCCGGTAGTTCATTGGTTTGGGAATGAAAAAGGAAACTTGTGTATTAAATGTACAAAATTGATGGATGAACAGGAATTTAGCAGACACGATTTTAAGGCATAGTTCTTATTGTATTGGTTTGTGAATTAAAATAACTTCATTAATAAAATCAAGGGTTGTAAATTTTAAATTTTAAATCTAGCTTTAGGATGCGTGCTCTCCGTTTAACAGTTTATAATTTTAATTGTGCACACGAATTGCAATGCAGATCAAACGGTCTATAACAAGCGTAGGAACACCCCTTGTTCCCCTCCACATAAGCTCACTTTTCAAAGCAAAACAACATTCCAAGCAATTAACAAAAATATCACCAGTTTTGCATTTGTGTGGTTATGTGCAAAGGTTCAGAATCTTATTGAAAGGTTTGCATTTTACCACAGTTGCATGTATTCCAGTTCTAGAAGTAGACATCAAAAGTTTTAACATCACTAATTCACAAAAAAAAAAGGAGATAAAAGAACTTCAAAAACCATGCTTGACAAAAGACTGGTTATTAATTAGCTCATGGTTATAAACAATGGTAATGCATATTTTGCAATATTCAACAATGTCAAGGTAACACAACGAAAAAAATATTTATACAAAACAATTAAAAACCGCCATTTAAGCCGGCTTCTCTTACTTCTCCACCTCATCCCTTTTCCCCTTGCTTTCACCATTTTGACTGGTTTGATTAATCGGTTGACATCACACTTTCAAAGGCACCCACCAAGGCCAAGACTTTACTGTTTCTCTCTCCAAAGAGCTTGCTTCGTGTCACCTCTATTGCAGAATTACTGATCACAGCTTCTTTCTTCCCTTGTGCCGCAACTGGTACAGCTGGGGCTGGTACAACTGGCACTGGTACATCAGACACTGTTACAGCAGGTGCTGGTATGGTTGGTACTGATACCAGTTCAGCTGTTACTGTTACTGGTATCATTTCCTCTATCGCCTCTTTCTCCTCTTTCTTCACCTCAGTTTCTGCATTTGTTTCAATTTGATCCTCATTTTCTCCTCTTATTTCTATTACCCCCTCCTTTTCTTCTTCTTCTTCTTCTTCTTTCACCGACAATGGTACCGGTATCAGCTCAGTTTCTTCATGCTTTTCTTCTAAATTAGGGCTTAAATTTGCGTCCTTTTCTTCTTCCTCTGGCACCTCAGTCTCTTCCTCTCTGTGTAAATCAACCACTTCTTTTATTAGATTGGGTGCACTATTAACCCTTGATAAGGAAGGCTTGGTACCAGTTTTGGCACCTATACTGGGACACCTTTTGCTTGTTGGCTTAGCGGTACCTCCAATCTTGGTAACAGTTTTGGTACCAGTTCCTGCAACTGAGCTCCGTTCCCTAATCAGTGCACTTGTATTTCCAGCTTTCGTACCGGTTCTGATACCGCTACTTGATCGAGTAATACCAGTTTCAGTTTTCATCTTAGGAGATGGAGGTTTTGCAGATTGAACACCCTCTTTATGAGATTTCTTTGGCGGTGTTATGACAGGGGTAGGATTCTTTTTAGGTTTTGGGGAAATCTTTGCATGAGAGGTGCTAGTAGTAGTAACGGATTTTGAGAAAGGGACGGGGGTTGATCGTTTAGTGGTGGAAGGAGAGAGCGGCAAAGGTGCATTATGGTTTCTTCTCGTGTTAGTTGGGTCAGGTTTTCGAATGGATGGTATGGTGGGTCCCGCCGGCGGAGATGTTCTCGGTCGAAGATTTGGCCCCCTTTTCGTTGCAGTGTCTATCGTAGGCCTTGATGTTGCCATACTTGTAGATTTTTAATCTGCAAAAATTATGAAACAAAATAACAGAATACTTAAATATATTGCTGGTACATAACAGCTGGTATCAAAGTAACTGGTTCATTTTTTTTTTGTTGATACAAAAGGTGAAACTAACCATAAGGTGATTACCAATTATACAATCACAAATTAACCTAATGTCTTAGGTAAACAAAATATACAATGAAGATTTCAGTCAAATTGAAATCTTTTGAAAGGCATTTGCACAAACAGAAACTTTGCAAGGGCTTAGGGATTCATATGAAATATGATCCAGGCTGTAATCATAGAATGAAATCAGTGAAATAACAGATTCAAAACATAAAAAAAATGATAGAACAAGAGAAATTTCTCCTTTGATCACCTTGATTTGGAAAGGAAAAGTAGAAAATCAATCCAGTCTTGGTAAAATCTTGTCTTTATTCAAGGACCTGATTGGGAGGGGGAAAAGAGAAAGAAAGAGAATTTATTACAAAGTGATGGCATTGCAATAATGCCAACACAAAATTGCAATGAAGCTAGTGAATCCCGGGATTATAGATAGGAAAATTGATGCTTTATCTATTACACAGGTAGGCATGCACAAGTCGATCCAAATTTAGAAAAAAAAAAAAAAAAGATTCTGGTGCGCCTGTGGGAGACACCTTTCTAAAAGAATTAAAGAATTTGGCTTTCAAATTTTTTTTTTGAATAAAAAAATGCGACTAGAGTGCTAAAAACAAAATGTGCAAAATAATACGGTAACCAAACCAAACCGCCAGATTGCAAACAGAACCTAATATTCGCTTTCGAATGTATGAAATTGAAAATAGTACGAAAATGGAGAGAAAGGTTAACCTTTTCGACGCGAGAGATCAGCTCAAATTGAGGAAAACAAAGGTTAGAGAGAGAGAGAGAATTTTGTTTCATGCGAGTAAAGAGGGAATTCGTATTCTCTGAGTTAACTCAATTTTGAGTTTAAATCAGACCGTTCGATTTAAATCCGCACGAATATTAAAGAGCCTGTTCGTAGACCAGATTGTCCCGGAATCTGATCGGACGGTCTGAAGATAAACACAAAATTTGAGTTAACTGAGAGGATTAGAGTCGTTTTTAAGGATGGTAGTTTGTTTGGGGTGGTGGTTAGAGAATTGGTGACAGGAATTTACGACTAATTAATTAAGAAATTGTACAATTAGGAAAGACAAAGAATCTTGAATTTAGTGTATAATTTAATGAGATTAGGATATGATTGAGTCAATTTGATAATTAACTAATGCACATCTGGGGTCCTAGGGCCACAATCTGACAAGGATAGGTATCAAATTAATTGTGTTAGATATATGGACATTGATGACATGTTTAAGGTGTGCAACAGTGAAAGATTCATGATTTGAGAGATAAGGTCGATGCATTTTTCTGGCAATGGTTGAGATGTTTAATGAGATAATTGATGTCTGCAAATCTAGTTAGATGTTGCAAATTTTTATATGTTAAGTTGTAAAAATAATTTTTTTTTTTTGTATCGTATATGTTTATGCATTGTATATTATCATTTAAACAAATTTATTTGTGTAATGATTGTGTCTGATTGCCTGGAATTCATATCCTATCAGAAGCGGTTGACTGTTTGATAGAATATGATCAAATAATTCTGACGTAATTCAAATAAAAGATATACGCAAACATATAATTTAAATAAAGGACCAGTACAATCATAACTAAATAAATAAGAAAACTAAATTTTGTTTTATATTTTCTCTAAACATTTAATAACCTTTTCAATTAAAGGTTTTTCCTTCTCTGTTGACCTTGCTTGATCTTTTACGGTTCCATAAAATATCCATATAAACATATGTTAACTTTTTAGGATAAAATGTTTCCTCCTGTTATTATATCCAAAAGGATGGAGCCATATTTTTTCACCATAAAATTTAGTTATTACAAAACGTTGATGTAAAAAATATTAAAATATTGCCTTATTCTTGATTATTAAAATTTTAAAACAAATTGGGTACATATAATAACCGGGAGTTCTCCCTATCAAATTAATGGTCTATTTTCTATGTTAATTTGAATAACTAATCTCAAGCTCCATAAGCATTAAAGTCCTGCATTATTCTTTAGTAAAATATATTACAACCTTACTGAATCATAACATAGGAGTTTTTGAAAATTTTCAAATATTAAATAGAAATATACCTTGTCCAATAAAATATTTTCTGACTTTAAATCACAATTAATTATGAACTTCTCTTAATTTTCTCGATACAGGTGAATAGTTAGAATATATATATATATATAGAGTCCGACTAGGCTACTCCATGGAGTAAAACGACTTGGTACTCCACGCCATATCTTCATTTTCAAAGTTCAAATAGTCGATTCGAACCTTCCAACATGTTCTCCATATTGAAATGTGCTTGGAGACCAAATTTTACATTTTTTGGAATTTTTTTACTATTTATTAAGCCACTTTGAAAATCTGAAAATCCTTATGAACAGTAAAAAACAGTAAAAATTTCTGGACCGCCGGATCAGTGATTTTCAAAGTGGCTTAATAAATAGTAAAAAAATTCCAAAAAATGTAAAATTTGGTCTCCAAGCACATATCAATATGGAGAACAACTTGAGCGGTTCGGATCGGTCGTTTGGATTTTCAAAATGGAAATAATGAGGCGTGGAGCACCAAGTCGTTTTACACCATGGCTTAGCTAAGCCCAGCACTATATATATAGAGAATGGCTAATATCAAAACGTTTGTTCCTGGGCTCAGGAACAAACGGTTCCGTTCTCCAATTTCCGAAGTTCAAACAACAAATCCAAACCGTTAGATGTTCAATCTATATTAAAATGTGCTTGGAGACCAAATTTTACATTTTTTGGAATTTTTTTACTATTTATTAAGCTAGTTTGAAAACCGCTGTTTTTCAATGCTGCAGAAATTTCATAAAAACAGCGGTTTTCAAACTAGCTTAATAAATAGTAAAAAAATTCCAAAAAATGTAAAATTTGGTCTCCAAGCAATTTTTAATATAGATTGAACATCTAACGGTTTGGATTTGTTGTTTGAACTTCGGAAATTAGAGAACGGAACCGTTTGTTCTTGAGCCCAGGAACAAACGTTTTGATATTAGCCATTCTCTCTATATATATATATATAGAGAGAGAGAGAGAGAGAGAGAGAGAGAGAGAGAGAGAGATAGGCTATCATGCTTTGAGAAATAAACATGATGTTTTACTTCCCTCTCATATCTCCATTTTCAAAGTTTAAATCGTCGATCCGAACATCTCAACATGATCTTCATATTGATATATCCGAATTTTTTATTAATATCCAAAAATAAAATAAAATTACCAAAAATGACCATGTCAGAACTGAAATTCGAAAAATACCCTTTCCGGAAATTTTTTTTCCGAACTAAGCCCCTAACTTCGGAAAATTTTTTTCCGAACTAAGCCTCTATTTTCGGAAAAAAAATTTCCGAACTAAGCTTCTAAATCTGGAAAAAAAATTTCCGAACTCTAAGTTCGGATAAAATTTTTCCGAAGTTAGGCCTATAAAACCCCGGTCCGAATTCTGTCTCGGTGTCTCTCCTCCCTCCCAGCGAAGCACACCCCCCGAGGTAAATATATATATATTTTTTTAATTATATTATTTAATTATTTAGTTTTAAATAGTTTAGAATTTGTAGAATGGTCCAGAATAATTTAGAATTTACCAGAATGGTCCAGAATAGTTTAAAAAATACCAGAATAGTCCAGAATAATTTAGAATTTATAGAATAGTCCAGAATAGTTTAGAAAATACCAGAATAGTCCAGAATAGTTTAGAAAATACCATAATAGTCCAGAATAACTTAGAAAATACCAGAATAGACCAGAATAACTTAGAAAATACCAGAATAGTTTAGAAAATACCAGAATAGTCCAGAATAGTTTAGATAATACCAGAATAGTCCAGAATAGTCCAGAATAGTTTAGAAAATACCAGAATAGTCCAGAATACCTTAGAAAATACCAGAATAGTCCAGAATAGTTTAGAAAATACCAGAATAGACCAGAATAACTTAGAAAATACCAGAATAGTTTAGAAAATACCAGAATAGTCCAGAATAGTTTAGATAATACCAGAATAGTCCAGAATAGTTTAGAAAATACCAGAATAGTCCAGAATACCTTAGAAAATACCAGAATAGTCCAGAATAGTTTAGAAAATACCAGAATAATCCAGAATAACTTAGAAAATACCAGAATAGTCCATAATAGTCTGAAATAATTTAGAATTTTTTTAGGAACCTCTTTTTGTCTCGGATCCCTTTCGGAGCTCTGACTGTCTGATCACTCAGCTCTTCGATTGAGGTTTTTTTTAACTTTTTTTATTCTAATTTTAATTTATAATACAATTAATTAGTTTATTTTAAATAATTTAGAATATTGTCCGAATAATTTAGAATTTGTCAGAACCTTCCAAAATGGCCCTGAATATTTTAGAAAATACCAAAATAGTTCAGAGTAACTTAGAAAATACCAGAATGGTCTAGTATTATTTAGAAAATAGCAGAATGGTCTAGAATAATTTAGAAAAATTCAAGATAATTTGGAGTATTGTTCGAATTTTGTAGTATGGCAGACTTAGTACTGAAGCATACATTTAGCCCCTTGTTGTGGATAGCTCACGGCAATCATAGGGTATCTCAGGCGTCGAAGGAGGTAAACATTTACTTATTTTTTTTTTCATAACTCGGTTAGTAATCAAATTATATTGTAATTAATTTTTTTCTCTAATTTAGAGCAAAGAAATTTTAACGGTGAGACACTATCGCCCTCGATGCGGCTCTTATTCATGCACTTGTCGAGCGGTGGCGTCCGGAGACGCACACCTTTCATCTTCCTTTCGGAGAGATGACAGGTATTAACTAATTCAAATAAATTTGTTTTTTAGTTTCTTACTGACATGCAAAAAAAAATTACAGTAACGTTGGAGGATGTGAGCTGTTTGTGGGGTTTACCTATTTCGGGGGAGCCTGTAACGGGAATTACAGACGCGGCGAGTATTCATGGCCGACTGTATGAGCTGCTAGGCATCAAAGATAATGAAATCAAGGGGTTCATGAAAAAGATGGGAAAGGATGCGAGAACGTCCGACATGCTTTTGGCAAAAAAAGCGCTCCGTGAGCGCTTCAGAATACTGCCCACCGGTGCGAGCGAGATAGAAAAGACATGGTTAGTATTTTTTTCTATTTAAAACCCTATTCGTATTTTGCATTTTCAATAATGTGCTCACATTTTAATATTTGGTGATCAGGTATGTCCGTGCATTTATCCTTGACATGTTAGGGAATACCATGTTTGCCGACAGTAGCGGGGACGGGATACCGTTGTGGTATCTCAACATGGTGGACAATTTAGACGATCCGAGGAATTACAACTGGGGCGGAGCTGTTCTCGCATATTTATATCGAAATCTATGCCTCGCATGTAATCCTAGCTGCCACTCTATGCATGGTCCCACGATGCTTCTGCAGCACTGGTCGTGGAGCCGATTTCAAGTTCACCGGCCGTTATTTCCGAGATCTCAACCGACATGGGGCAGGGAAACAGAAGATACTTGCCCGGCTTATGATGAGCTATGGAAAGGCCCACATGAGTGTCCGGACCTCTAAAAAAGAACAACATATAAGTAATTACAAATTGTCCGGACCTCTAAAAATTATTTCATAACCATTTCATAATTTTCTAAATTATTCAATACCATTTCTAATATTCCTAAATTATTCTACATCATTTTGGAATTTTTTAAATTAATAGAAAAAAATTCTAAATTTTTTTGGAATTTTATATATTATTCTAAACCATTTTGGAATATGATAAAAAATTCTAAATTATTTGGACAATATTCCAAAAAATAAAAAATATTTGGAATGAACTAATTAATTATAATATAAATTTAAAAAAAAATCAACCTGAATCGAAGATCGGATCAATCAGACAGTCATAGCTCCAGAAGGGATCCAAAAATGAAAGAGGTTCCTGAAACAATTCTAAATCATTTTAATATTTTCAAAATTTTTCTATACCATTTTGATAATTTCTAAATTATTCTACACCATTTTGAAATTTTTTAAATTAATTTAGCAATATTCTAAAAAATTTTGAAATTTTATAAATTATTCTAAACCATTTTGGAATATTCTAAAAAATTCAAAATTATTTGGACAATATTCCAAAAAATAAAAAAAATATTTGAAATGAACTAATTAATTATAATATAAATTAAAATAAAAAAAATAAAAATAACCTGAATCGAAAATCGGATCAATCAGACAGTCAGAGCTCCGGAAGAGATCCAAAAATGAAAGAGGTTCCTAAAACAATTCGAAATCATTTTAAAATTTTCTAGACTATTTTGATAATTTCTAAATTATTCTACACTATTCTGAAATTTTTAAAATTATTTTAATTACTTTAAATATTTTAAATAATTAACAAATAAATAATTACAAATTTAAATAATTAAAAATAACTTACGGAGAGAGCGAGAGAGCTGCGAGTGAAATTGAAAGCGAGCTCAGCGGTATTTATAATCGAATTCGGTACAAAACCGGAAAATTTTTTTCTGAAAATTCAATCTGAAACCGGATAAAATTTTTCCGGAAACTTAGTTCGGAAAAAAATTTTCCGAAAATTTGGCCTAATTTCGGAAAAAAAATTTCCGGACTTAGAATCCGGATAAAATTTTTCCGGTGTTTGAATTGAATTTTCGGAAATTTTTTTTCCGAAGTTAGAGGGTTAGTTCGGAAATTTTTTTTCCGGAATGGGTATTTTTCGAATTTCAGTTCTGACATGGTCATTTTTTGTAATTTTATTTTATTTTTGGATATTAATAAAAAATTCGGTTGATATATGCTTGGAGACCAAATTTTATATTTTTTTGGAAATTTTTTATATATTTTTAGAATTTTTGAAAATCACAGCTTTTCGTTAAATAAAAAAATAATAAAAAATTCAGAAAAACACAGATTTTCAAAAATTCAAAAAAAATTGTAGAAAATTTCCAAAAAATGTAAAATTTAGTCTCCAAGCACATTTCAATATGAAGATTGTGTTGAGAAGTTCAGATCAACTATTTGAACTTTGAAAATGGAGATATGAGTAAAACACCCTCTTTACTTCCCAAAGCATTGTAGCATCACTATATATATATATATATAATAATAATAATAATAAAGAAGACCAAAGTAATACTTGTGACATTAAATATATATATATTTATTGATTTTCTTTGATATCTTATAGTAAAATTCGAAAACATTTACAAGAACGAAAGTATAATTACTAGACACATAATTTAATATTTTTTTATTATAAAATAAATGTAGACTTATTTCATAATAAGTGATAGTTAGAACCATTCACATAATTTATAAGGTATTTAAAATAAGAATCGAGTAATAATGGCATGAAAAATCATTCAAAACACACACACTCTTACCCCAAATGCAAAACTTCTTTAAATATGAACTTTTAATAAGAGTTTTTTTTTTTTTGATATAAAAATTTTAGTACAGATATCCTAGCTCATGCCATAAATAAATTACATGCTTTTGACTATCAAGAAAAATAAATAAATTGCTTTTAACAATAATAAAAAAATTGAAAAGCCAATTTTTCAAAAGTAATAATTATATGACATCTTTGTTTAAAAAAATTGATTACAGGACATCTACTTATATAATCAAATGTTAGAAATCTTCTAATATACGTATAAAACCAACATATGAATATCTTTCTATCATATATAAGACATAGGTAGAACGTAGAAATTAAAATTATATATCCAAAATTTGGACAATGTACGATTTTTTAGTATCGAAATTAAATCTATACTTCTTTTTTATGGTTAGTGGAAAATTTCCAACTAAGTAAACAAATTAACATTTTTAGGACCTGTTCGGCTCATTACTGTGCGCGTGGGAAAAAAAAATTCACTCAGACTGAATTATTTTTCCCCCAAGTGCACAGTAAAATTCAGTTCAAAAATTTTCTGAACCCGTTCCCCTCCTTCTGGCGAACATGCCCTTATTAAAAGGATAGACAATAGATCTTTTAGGGCCTGTTGGGCTCACGGAAATGAGCACAGGAATGGACAAATTTGAACTGATTTTTTACTATTCATGTGGAAAAAAAATTCACTGTGAAATTTTTTTTTCACACGTGAACAGTAAAACAGCCGAACTGACCCTTAATTGTTGTATTATCTGTTAATGTGATATTCCTCACTTCACTCTTACCCTTTTTTATCCTAAAATTTGAACGGTTGGGAGGGTAGACAAAATTTGAATGGTTCTCGGTCCAATCAAAACATGACATAGTAAGGGGAAATAAATCAGCTGTTATTCTAATGGAATAACATGAACATGTTATTCAGACCCAACTGCTAAAATTTTTCAATGCTCGAATCTCAACAAAGATTAACCATTGGGTCTAAATAACAGAAGATTTATTTCCCACAGTAAGGTGATGTCTCGCAAGATTTGCTGCATCTCATTCCATATAATTTTGTGTCTGAATCCTTATTTTCCTCATTAGTTACACAGATGTTTACTGTTTACAGCCTTATCCAGTGTCTCGAAATTCTTGTAAATTATTGTTGTTCCACTGTACAATTTTTGTTTTTTTTATTCAAGAAACGGAATCTATTAGGTAGCACAATATTTGTTCTTTCATTTCTCCTCTGTATAAGCGCTTTTAATAAGCGCTCTGAAGGACAGAACAGAAGCCGAGATTTTTATTTTTACCCAAAAAAAAATATATTTTAATATAATTATCCAAGTTTTTGAAAAATTTAAATTTATACCCAAACCGTAAGAAAAATTTACGGTTTGAATTCGGAATTCAAACCGTAAATTTTTCTTACGGTTTGAAACTCTTTTTTTTTTTTTTTAAAGAGAAAAATAGCTAAAATGCTGAAATGAAATATAACGCAAAAAAATAGAATTGTTTTTTAAAATATTTGTTAGAAAATACGCTACGAACAGAGCCGATTTTGTGCTAAAATACGGTAAATTACAATAATTATGCTAAAATATGGTAAATTTACTAAAATGCTGAAATTACAATAATTATGTAGAATTATGCTAAAATACGGTAAAACGCTAAATTACGTATGAATTGGGCCGATTTTCTGGCATCTTTCATAAATTTACTAAAAGGAGCGTAACTTTTGATCCGTCCGTCGGATCGGGCTGAAATTTTGACAGGAACTCCACAACCCAAAACCCGATCCGAAACCCATCTACGATCCATTTTGCCCATTTGCGGGCTCAGATTCGCGATCCGAGTCTTCCTTCATGGACTTTTGAACATTTCTTTATAATTTTAGAGTTTTTAGGGTCTTTGATGTATCTTTTATATATATTTTCTGTTTTAGGGTTTGTATTTAAACAGACGTCATGTCTTTTGGCATAATTATTGTAATTTACCGTATTTTAGCACAAAATCGGCTCTGTTCGTAGCGTATTTTCTAACAAATATTTTAAAAAACAATTCGATTTTTTTGTGTTATATTTCATTTCAGTATTTTACCTATTTTTCTCTTAAAAAAAAAAAAGTTTCAAACCGTAAGAAAAATTTACGGTTTGAATTCCGAATTCAAACCGTAAATTTTTCTTACGGTTTGGGTATAAATTTAAATTTTTCAAAAACTTGGATAATTATATTAAAATATTTTTTTTTTTGGGTAAAAATAAAAATCTCGGGAACAGAAGTGCGTTTTATATTTTTTTATTTGTTCTTTCATTTCTCCTCTGTATAGGACACTAAAACTCCCCAAATAATTTCATCTTCTAAGAGATTAATCATAAAATGATTAAAGCTTACATAAAAATTTAAAATATCAAGGGACTTCATTTTTATATTTTATTTTTTATGTTACTTTAAGAAACTTTAATATTTCAATCTTTTAGCTTATTTTTTATGTTATTTTTTTAAGTTCTCGTTGGAAATTTGAATATTTTGTTTACAATCCATTTTTGTTAAATTCCTATAACTATCAAACTCATTAATATTGCCTTATTAAATAATGCTCCAGGCAAAGTAATATAGCTATCTTCTGATCCATATCAATTTATGTGGAGTGAGGCTATGGTACTTCGGCTAGTGTACTATGGCTAGTGTACTACGGCTCAATATGGTACTTTTTAAAATCCTAACGGTCGATCCGAACCGTTCAATGTGATATCCATATGAATATGTACTTGCAAACTAAATTTTATATTTTTTCGAATTTTTTTACTATTTTTTTAGACAGGTAGAATTTTGATGGTCCAGAATTTGTATAAAACACTGAAAATTCTACCTGTCTAAAAAAATAGTAAAAAAATTCGAAAAAATATAAAATTTAGTTTGCAAGTACATATTCATATGGATATCACATTGAACGGTTCGGATCGACCGTTAGAATTTTAAAAAGTACCATATTGAGCCGTAGTACACTAGCCATAGTACACTAGCCGAAGTACCATAGCCTCACTCAAAATAGCTTATATGAATTTTTAAGCAAAAAAATAAAATAAAATAAACTCAATGCAAAATAAATAACAATATCCTAGAGAACCAGACAAGATAAAGTAGATGAGAAAAACCGAACTTTTATTAATAACATTAAAAAAATACAGAATATATCATCACTATTTGAAAAAAAAATTCAAATATAATATTTCTACTAGTTTTTTTTCTGCAGAGTAATTGTGAGGGGCAAACAATAAATGAGAAACTAAAGAGTATGAATTTGCATATTATAGAATCCTCGAATTCTCTCCTGCTAGACTACTATGACATTAACAACCCCTCCCTAGGTATAAATAGAACCATAGTTGATAAGAGTAGAACTAGGGTGTTCCTAAGTTCACCAAGCCCTTCTGTGAGCTCGACTCTAAAACCTATCGAATTGACTTCAAACAATATTTTCAAACTGTTAGATGTTCAATCTATATTAAAATGTGCTTGGAGACCAAATTTTACATTTTTTGGAATTTTTTTACTATTTATTAAGATGGTTTGAAAATCGCTGTTTTCCAATAGTGCAGAATTTTAATAAAAACAGCGATTTTTAAAACATCTTAATAAATTGTAAAAAAATTCCAAAAAATATAAAATTTGGTCTCCAAGCACATTTTAATATAGATTGAACATCTAACGGTTTGAAAATGTCGTTTGAAGTCAATTCGATAGGTTTTAGAGTCGAGCTCACAAAAGGCTTGGTGAGCTTAGGAACACCCTAGTTCTACTCGAGTTGATAAATATATTAACATATTTGATTTTTTTTTTTTTTTTATCAGGCTGGGGTCATATTAATATCATTTTAATTTTTACCGAGGCTAGCATATATGAACGCTTGTGTATGTGAGATAATTATATGTTTAATTATATAATATAATGAATATAAATCAGATGTACATTTAACCTAAAAAAATATATCTAATAGAATGAATCTCCTTTTCACATTTTACAAATGGTTAATTCATTACACCCACTTGAATTGACATAATTCAATGGACCCAAATCTTTATCTTTTATGGCATTAATGAAAATAAAATAGGAAAAAAAAATCATTGTATTTGGCGAAATACATTACAACTTTCCATATTTAAAATTGAGTGAGGCTATGGTACTATGCATAGCACGGTTGGATCTGTGCTACGGCTCAATATTTGAGTTTTCAAAATCCTAACGATCGATCCGAACCGTTCAACATGATTATAAAATGAATATGTACTTGCAAATCAAATTTTACATTTTTCGAATGTTTTTACTATTTTTTTAGATAGTTAAAAAATCACTTGATCTGAAAATTCTGGACCATCCAAAAACAGTGATTTTCTACCTATCTAAAAAGATAGTAAAAAAATTCAAAAAAATGCAAAATTTGGTTTGCAAGTACATATTCATTTTATAATCATGTTGAACGGTTCGGATCGACCGTTAGGATTTTGAAAACTCAAATATTGAGCCGTAGCACGAACCAATCCGTTCTATGCATAGTACCATAGCCTCACTCTTTAAAATTTATATCAACATGTAGCATTCATATCTTTTACATAAAATTCAATTAGCACTGAACCAAATCTTTTATAGATACAGTATTGTTGTTGATTCAATGTACCTACTTAAATTTTGAAGGTACTGAACCCTATAAAAGATAACTACTATTAGGCGAAAGGTATATGATCAAAGCATTAACAATTATATTACTCTCAATTACAATATAAGAGTATCTACAATGGTGATTTCTTTTAAATTTCTAATATGATGTGTTAATTGCTAATATAATTATTGGGTTGTAGGTTGATTTAATTTTTTTTTTTTTTTTTGCTTATAAAGCAAACGATTTCTTTTTAACATACTAGTACTCTCTCTCTTTTCTATTGGATCTGACTCCTTCGTTTTCTTTCCTATTAGTTTTGACCCAATTTCTGGGATGGAGGGGTTAAAAATTAATAGGAACTTAATTTTTAAACAATGTTTTACAACAGTTTTTTATTTTTTACTGATTGCTGAGTTGGAGATGCTCTAAGTTGGAACAAACAAAACACACTGCAATTATTTTGTGTGAAGCGCAAATCGTCTTGATTTTTAAGATGTAAGTCTCTCTACTATCTTAGCCAAAATTTTAGCCATTTTTTTTATAACGTATGTATAGCTTCAGATGTCATTTTCTTTATAATACCATAAATTCAGTTTGTACTAATTTATTAATCTCCTTCACGATTGGATCTAATTCTCTCTTTGAACCTTAACAATTATCCTGTTTTCATATCGAGATCCATGAGAATGCTTCATCTGTTGAGTTATAAATTTAACACTTCAGTTTGCAAACCGCATGCAATCAACAGCTCCGGCAACTCAAAAGCAATCCATCTATATATTTCTTTCTTGAATCCCTCTATTTTTTGACCAAAATGTCATTTGTTATGTTCTAATGTAGATTCATTTCACAAAAAAAAAATAATGTTGAGTATTGGCTACTCCCGCAAACTGTCTTTGCGTAAAAAAATATAATATCCGAAAAATCCTAGCATTTTTTTTTTGCAAAAATATATCCAATAATTTAGCATACTTGATGTCGAGATTATATCGGTTTCCGGCAATTATGAGTAATTCTTTGAATATAATGTTACAAATTTTCATGATAAATATAGTAAAGGTTGCCTCTAACATTTGGACTAGCATATATATGGTAGCTAAGGAAAGCAAGCATTTTATTGACAGATTAGATTTCACATTTTTTGTATATTGATTTTATTTGAATTAGTAAAGTTTAAATATCTAAAATCATGTGCAATAATTTTGTAGCTTATATCATATAGAGTTGAACCTTTCTAAATTTGTGTTGTAACAAGCACAATAAATTAATATTTCTTACAATTTTAACATATATAGTAACTAATCTAACTTTAGAAATTGAAAAAAAGAAAACGCATATACATACCATTCAAGCAGGTTGTCTTAACCCCCATTTCATATTGTTTTTTGTAAGGTACTATTTAATCTCATTAAGATTGGCGCCTTCAAGGAAGCAAAGCATTGCGTTTCTTGCGCCGATTGAAGTGTGGATTAATTAGATGACTAATTCCATAGCAATAATTTTAAGGGATTGAAAGAGGAGAATGGTTTGTAAAATTGTCAGCTGAATAAAACCCTAGTTTTAAAGTGTTATCACCAAGAGACAAGTTTTACCAAATTATACTAATTATCACGACTCGTAAGATGATTGGCTATAGAAGCATTTATATTTTGGGTAATTATATGTTACCCCTTGATTCATTCCCCCATTTTTCCCCCAACTAACTAACTTCCTTTTCTAACTATAATAATCAATTTTAACTAACTAGTGGTCCCTACAAATTAATTAGTAGATTTTCTCCTTCTATTTCTTTCCTCTCTCCCTCCCTCTCCCTCTTCCACCTCCGCCTCCCCCTTCCACCTCTGCCTCCGCCCGCCTCTCCCACCTTCGCCTCTCCCTCTCCTTCTCCGCCTCTGCCTCCGCCTCACACAACGAGGATGAATACTTGTTCAATGATAGATGAATACTTGCATGACGAGGGTGAATACTTGTGCAACGAATAACTCGAAAGTATGTCATCATGGATCTCATTTTAAAGATAAAATTATGTAGAAAACGTTCGTGGTTTTAGATTTGCAAAATTCCTCACAGATCGTTAGAAATATTAGTTAGATTGAACGGAGAAAAAAAAACCACCTCTAAAAACGTGTAAAAGATGGGTGTGATATGTCCAGTTTTTTTTAAAATACTTGATATATCAGGGTGAATACTTGATGTATTACATGTGAATACTTGTTCAATGATAGATGAATACTTGCATGACGATGGTGAATACTTGTAAAAGATGGGTGTGATATGTCCAGTTTTTTTTAAAAATACTTAATATATCAGGGTGAATACTTGATGTATTACAAGTGAATACTTCATGTATTATAGATGAATATTTGATGTTGTTTCCACTTGCGGTGACGGTTATGCAGTCCCCACGGTAGTTAGTGATGGCGGTTGTGCGGTCCCCCACTTAATTACGCGTTTTCTTTTATTTTTAGCGAACGGCAGTTGTGGTACCCTACTATCTCCACGTAATTAATGCTCTTAATGTCGTAATATTTTCATATATAATTTTTTCTCAAAGATGAGTACTTTTATTTATATGGATGAATACAACTCGTGTTAAGTGTCAATACTTTTTCGCAAATCGTCCCCTACTAATTTCACCACTTATCTCCGCATATTACTGTGGTCCCCTACTTATCTGAAGTCGCGGTTGCGCGGTCCCACCATACCTTCATGTACTCTTTACACTTACACGACGAGAATGAATACTTGTTCAATGAGATATGAATACTTGCGTACGAGGTGTGAATACTTGCGTAACGGACAACTCGAAAGTATGTCATCATGGATCTTATTTGAAAGAGAAAATTGTGTATAAGACTTTCGTGGTTTTAGATTTGAAAAATTCCTCACAGATCGTCGGGAAAATTAGTTAGAGTGAACGTACAAAAAAAAAACCACCTCTAAAAACGTGTCAAAGATGGGTGGCAATGTTTCCTTATATAGTTATTTCTCAAAGATGAGTATTTTTCTTTACATGGATGAATACTTGAGTTTACAAGGGTGAATACTTCTGCGCCTGTAATGCTGTGGAGGCATTTTTGGTCCCCTTCTATTTCCCAATAATTAACGGTTTACTGTGGTCCCCTACTTATTTCAACGGTTATTAACAGTTTACTGTGGTCCCCTACTTATTTTCAGTTGGGGGAAAAGTGGGGGATGGATGGCGGGGGAAGGTTAGGCCCTCCCTTATATTTTTTATGTTTGATTCAAATTGCTATTTTTGGTCTAATGAACTATGTATCTTTTTTATTTTATTGTTTATGTTATGACTTTCTAAAAGAGAGAAATTAGATTAAGAAAATCAAATTTACTATGTCTACTATGTTTCTTTGCTATATTCCTTCTCAAACTCGTTGGTGAAACTCTAAAAATATATTTCAAATCAATAAGTCAATACCATGGATATCACGAGAAAACTCAATAAAGAGAAGCCAAAAAAATAATAGAAAAAAATGGCCTTATCTTACCTTATCTTTATTTGTTAAAATTATTGGATAAACAAAAATAGTAGACGAATAACGGATAATACTAATATAATAGACTTGCACTCTCGACTTTTGAGTAACTACAGTTTTAGGACTTTTTCTTCTAGCAAACTGTACTTCAGCTAGCCCCCATCATATAATTTGTTGATAAATAAACTATCAAAATTCATTCATTTCGTACACATACAATCACATTATTAATATAAAAATCAAAATACAAATGTACAATCAATTCCATCAAAATTGTTATTTATCAAAATACAAATTTGCACAGATGACAAATGACAGAAACATTATACTGGCTACAATTATTTTCGTCGATGACAATATTAACTTCTCAGTAGGAAATTAAGAATACATTTCTTTTCTCTTTCCCTACAAGTTTATATTATAATTGAGGTGGTATTAATTTTGCTGAAGTTAGCGAAATAAATGAATATTTCTAGTTACTTCTTCAGACTTTACATATAATAAATGGAGAAATGTGGATTGGTCTAGAAATGTGAAGAAAATGTATTTTGATTAATAGACTGACATAGCATAGTATAAATAGATGCTAAGTATTGAATTAGGAATTTGAACCTTTTACCAAAAAAATATTAGGAAATAAATGAATATTAGGCAAAGTGTTGTAACTTTTGTAACCAGTGAAGGAAAGAATCGGAGGGGCTAATCTCCAAATTTACGCTTGGCTCTGCTAAGGGTCCCCAACTAATGTATCTCCAACAGCATCAAACTATTCAGAAAAAAGAAAAAAAAAATGAAAAGCAAGAATTCATTAAAATTATCTACATATATAATAATGTGCGGTAGTTACAAACATTTAAAAAATATATAAAACTTCAGGGATATGCTTGATTTTGTGCCAATCCTCCCCATCAGGATGAACCATCCTTAATTTAAATCCATGGGGCATTGCACTAATCTCCAATTTTTGAAGACTGGTTACATAATGCAACTCAGGCAACATCCTTAGCTTCCAGCATGCTACTATCCACAGATACTTAAGGAATGGAAGGGAACCTTCCTCCACATGCAACTCCTCCAATGAGTCGTTTTCGGTAATGTATAATCTCTGAAGTTGAAGGAACCCTCCTGCCGAGCACACCATCTTCTTACAGGTTATCGCATGTCGACCCAGATCAAGGAATTTAATACTCCGTAGCTTCTTTAGTTCTGGCATTGGATCTTGCTCCAACCTTGTACGATAAAGAACGAGTTGCGTGACATGCTCGGGTATCATTGCCGCATTGAACAGCATGCTTCGGGGCCATTCTCCTAGGAGTCCTAAATTTCGTATATTTTTATAGCTACGGAAGGGCCTCATATCGACAATCTCTTCTGGAAGAATTTGCCATTCTATACTTAAACTGCAGAGATGTTCCAAATTTTTTAGCAGTTGGGCAGTTGCTTCTGAATCATGATTATCTCTATTTCTTATTCCCAACTTTCTGATATTTTTCATGTGTGGCAAATCTTTTTTCCATGCCATCACTTTCACATACTTGAGGGTCAATAAATGCTCTAGTTTAGATCCCTTGGGGGGTCCATTTATTGGTCTATTCCAGGAAGCATGTACATGCCTCAGTGTTGTTATTTCCCATAGAGAAAAAGGTACAGTAGTTATATATGTTTCTCTGATATCAAGGGTTTGAAGTTTTCGAAGACTGTCTATTTTCTCTGGTAGAGAGCATATCCAAGTCCTCCTCAACCCAAGATAACTGAGGTGAACCATATTTGTTACCTCGTTAGCGAGATTTTCGATGCACAAAACGCCTTTCAGTTCTAGTACACCCAGCAATCTAAACTTGATTAGGCTTGCTATGTGAACATCAAAAATTAGCAAGGAACGGAGGTTGGTGTTCTCGCAAAATTTGACAACATCGGTTTGGAAGTGAGCTGCTCGGCGTGAGGTAGGATGCTGTCCTTTCATTTGATGGGGATTCAATTGTAGAAAATTTTCCTCTTTGGATTCATTGATGGCTAGCTCACGCAGAAGATCATGAATACGACAACGCTCAATAGTGCCATATTTTAAAGATCTCTCGGATATTTGAACCATGCATCTATGAAAAAAAGATAACATACATAGATAATCAGAATAAGTTATTTTTTCTATGATTAATATCTAGAAGATGAGTACAAAATTCACTACAACAATATTTGTAGGAACCGGGGGGCATTTGATATGCCCGGTCATAGCCGTTCAATTCGCTTTAAGAGTCATGCGAACAATATATTTTAAAATCTGCCCCATGAATCAGAACTGAGAATGTGAATCTTGACGCGAATCAAATGGCTCCAACCAGATATCGTATCGAATTTAATCTGATATTGCCCATGGAACACCCTCTTTTCCATATTTGTAATGGAGTGAGGCTATGGTGCTATGCATAGCACGGATGGCTAGTGTACTACGGCTCAATATGGTACTTTTTAAAATCCTAACGGTCGATCCGACCGTTCAATGTGATATCCATATGAATATGTACTTGCAAACTAAATTTTATATTTTTTTGAATTTTTTTACTATTTTTTCAGATAGGTAGAAAAATCAGTGTTTTTTGAAAATTTTGGACCACCAAAATTCTACCTATCTGAAAAAATAGTAAAAAAATTCGAAAAAATATAAAATTTAGTTTGCAAGTACATATTCATATGGTTATCACATTGAACGGTCGGATCGACCGTTAGGATTTTAAAAAGTACCATATTGAGCCGTAGTACACTAGCCATTGGTGCTATGCATAGCACCATAGCCTCACTCTTTGTAATGTGTCTAGTACTCTAGTGTTAAAAGTAGATAAAGTAAAAGAAAAGAACCGAGTTCTACCTTTGAGTGAGTTCTTCTAAGTAGCGCTCTGCCGTATCCTCCAAAGTCCATCTACCCTCAGGCTTGATGAATCCTTCTGCTATCCACATTCTCATAAGAGGTCCAGCGTGAATCACATAATCCTCAGGAAAACATGCCATGTACAGAAAACACTGCTTGAGATAATAAGGTAAATCCTGATAGCTTGTGGCCAGAACTTGCATGCATTCACTGCCATCCGATTGCCAATCCATAGTTTGTAGTACGCGGTTCCAATCATTATAGTTCGGGACCTTCATCGATAGGAGACCTCCAATTACCACCAATGCTAGTGGTAAACCATCACATCTTTTTGCTAACTGTTTCGCCACTTCGACTAGATCATTGTTTGCCAAGCAAATTGAAGGACGATATTGGTCAAGAAATGCCTTTACAAGGAGAAGTTTTAGGCTCTCCTCTTCATTAAGGTAGCGGAGTTCATGTGGCATGCTACCGGGATCGGCATGTTTTGCAACAGCAAGAAAGCGGCTTGTCATGAGCACTCGGCTTCCATTACCGACATCTGGCAGTGCTCGTCCGAAAAGAGCAAAGAGATCCTTTGCCCAAACATCATCCAAGACAATAAGATATCGTCCCTCCCTCAGGACCCTTTTCAACTCTTTCAATAAAAATTCCTCATCATTCTCCTTCTCTTTGCTTATGACAATCCCGAGTTTCCGGAGTCCCTTTTTCAAAATATCAACTAGTTTGAAATCACTCGAAATAGTTAACCAAATGGTAACATCAAAGTGCCTCTTGATCTCATTGTCATTGTAGACTTTTTGGGCAAGTGTCGTTTTGCCAAGACCACCCTGCCCAACAATGGAAACAACCCGTCGTCTTTGTTCGTTCCCATTGGCAACCAACTGGTCAATCAACTTTCTTTTCTCATCTTTGAATCCAATGATTTCATAATCATCATCGTCTGGATTCACTGCCCCTCTAACAACTGATCCCACTTCTCTTCTCTCTTCCCCCAAATTTTCAATCCCAAAAATGATTCTTCCCTCTGAGATAATTTTGAGTTTAGCTTGTATTTTAGATATCTTTTCGCCGAGTTTGTGCCGTGCAAACAACTCAGCAGGCTTTTGGGTATACTTCATAAATACACCAACACCCTTCCGCTGGCTTGGGGCGGTCTCAACAAGGAAGGTATCAATTGCATCCTCCGTCTCATAGGCTACATCTCTTATATCCTTCACCCAACCCTTTACTCTTTCATCCTTCTTCTGCTTCGAATCGGCATCTTTTAAGAAGCACTGCATCTGGTGAAGTCGCAACTTAATCAGTTCAATTTGGTCATTTAAGCCATATAAGAATACAGCTTCTTCGATCAAGAGGTCGCTGAGCTTATCGACCACACCAGAAACAACAGCCTGAACCATGATATTGGTTTTGTGTGTGGAAGAAGTGTGGGGTGTGATGAAAGAAATAGGTAAACTATTCTTTGTGCTTCTCTAAATAAAGTTGGAAATTATAACCAAGGTATAATTGAAGGAGCACTAGCTAGTACTTTTGTAGGGTTCTCAGTTCTGACATTTTCTCCCTCTGTTTTTATTATTATTTTTTTTTGACAAATGGATTATGGCATTTGTTGTGAATAGAAAAAGAAGATGCGAAATGAGGAGAATCCTGCAAGGAAATGAGAAGAATACTGCAAGGAAAGTGTCTAATGACCAACATGACCTGCCATATCCATTAATAAAAATCAGAGATTGTAACAGCAAATTAATATATTTTTAACAATTTTGACGGTTGACGGATGTACAACCATCCATCTCAATCAATATTTTTCCAGGAACACACACACACACACATATAAGCAATAAAAAAATTTATCTGTCATTTATCTTCTCGTGCAAAGCAATCAGAAATCGTCCGACTAATATCAAGTTGTTCTGCTATGTAAATTAATAAAAAAAAAACATTAAAAATTAGTAATAAAACATCAACAATCAGAAATAAAGAATTTATATCTCACTTATCTTCCACAGAAAAACATTAAAAATTAATAAACCTTATAGCAAGCTAGTTCTCTTAGTCGTGAAAGTTGTCTACCAACTATATAAAATATTAAAAAATTGTTGCTTGAAAGAATAATTATAAAAAGGATAAATATTTTTTTCCCCGGCTCCTATCCCCCATTCATCCCCCAATTATTAATTATCTAGGGGACCACAACTTCAAGCACAAAAATACAAAAGAAAACGCTTATCAATCATTAATTACGTGGGGGACCGCTAATTAACTGGAGAGACCGCTTATATTTGAAAATTTTTACAACTGACACGCACAAGTATTAATATATAATACATTAAGTATTTATATCTAAGATATCAAGTATTTAAAAAAAAAACTGGACACATCACTCACTTATCTTTTACACGTTTTTAGAGGTGGTTTTTTTTTCTCCGTTCACTCTAACCAATATTTTTGACAATCTGTGAAGAATTTTGCAAATCTAAAATCACAAACGTCTTCTACGCAATTTTATCTTTCAAATGAGATCCACGATGAAATACTTTTGAGTTATCCGTCGCACAAGTATTCATACCTCATAAAATTATTTATATCTCGTCGTGCAAATATTCATACCACGTTGAGCAAGTATTCATACCTAAGATATCAAGTAAAAAATGATTGAGTGGTAATGAAATTTCAATATGTAAAAAAAAAGTGAATAATGTGTCTAGTTTTTTCTTTGTGAAATACTGATGAGGTATGAATACTTGCTCGATGAGGTATGAATACTTGTTCAACGGACAACTCGAAAGTATGTCATCATGAATCTTATTTGAAAGATAAAATTGTGTAGAAGACGTTTGTAATTTTAAATTTGCAAAATTCCTCACAGATTGTCAGAAATATTGGTTAGAGTGAACGGAGAAAAAAAATCACCTCTAAAAATGTGTAAAAGATGGGTGAGTGATGTGTCTAGTTTTTTTTTTAAATACTTGATATCTTAGATATGAATACTTGATGTATTATATATAAATACTTGCAATCGCCGCGATAATGACGCGTTTTGTTTTGTCTTTTAACGCTGAAATTTGTGGTCCTCTTCTAGTTAGCTGTCAACAAAAGCAGTTATTGACTGGAGGATGAATGGGGGATAGAAGCCGGGAGATAGTTAGTCGGTCCCTTATAAAAAAGGTAATAACCACCATATTAAGAATAGGAGTGGCAGTTGCAGTGGCAACGGTAACATTAGTAGCAGTAATTAAGCTAGCAGCAGTAGGAACAAATGAAAATAACTATGTTAGCAATATTTCCTACGAATATATTTGATTGGACGCAAGAGTGGATCTAAAGGATGACTAAGCTTGGATGATTTCAAAATTTTAATGTATATTAAAATTTAATTTAATTTTTTAAAACTTTTTTTTATATATTCTAATATTTTTCATAAAATATCAAATGTTTACTTGTAGTATAGTAGTTAGAGTTATATTTTATAAGTATGAGAATTAGAATTCAAGTCCCACCTACTATATATTTGTGTTATTTTAAATTTCAGCCACTCCTATTATGATGTTCTAGTTTCACCTTTGATTGGAAATAACTTAATAACTTCTGTGAAAAATATTTTTACATAATTAATAAGTTTGCTCGTGCTTTAAATAATTTTGTTAGTTAATTTACTTTATGTAAACCTTGAACATAATTAGTACACCAGTTCATCAATCATATATATATGATGGACAAGTATACATGACGAGAGAAAATATTATAAGAGAAGTATACGAATTTTAAAAATGCGTTGAGGTTGTAGTTGGCAACTCGCAGTGTCAATATCACTTGTCAAGTAGCAATTAATTAAATTGTTTTTCCTTGCTGACGGTCCTTGTGGGTGAAGATTTTGACAGAGCATATTTAACTAATGCAGCATAATGAGAATAGAGTCAAAAACTGCACTGTATTTGACTTGTGCGACTGCATGAATAAAAAACTGCTCTGTCAAAATCTTCACCTCAGAATCGAGAATTCAGAGTAGGTCCGATGCCCATCAGACCTACTTTGGTTCGATGGGTGTGATGACCATCTGATTAGTATCAAGATTCGTGCACTCTGCATCAAAATCCGTACCAATTTGTATCAATTTCCGTGTACACAAATTTAATGCTAATCGTACTATGTTAGAGTAAATTGTACCTAAAAAGGTCCGATGTCCATCGGACCTACTCCTATCTCCAGGACCGAAGGAGAGGAACAAGTCAAAGGGAAAAATAGGACCGGTAGAACTGGTGCTTAGTCAAACAAGAATAATTTTTAATTAATTTGAGGAATTCCAACTTGGTGAACAAATCATTTCTTAGGGGCTATTTCCATTTTTTTTGTCCTGATATGCTTTAAATTTCGTGGATCGGTCCAAATATAATTTTTTTTTTTGTGACGGAACCTTGTCGTTGCCTTTTAGTCCAAATATATATACTTTTTTTGTGACGGAACCTTGGCGTTGCCTTTTATATTAACCTATCAATTATCAATTTGCATAGATGACAAATGACAAGAACATATAATATACAGGAAATTTTACAAACTGTTCCGTTTCTGAAAAAGTTCAAACAAAATATACTCTCAATAATTTCTTGACAAATTATCTTTGTGGACCCACCTACATCAAAATTTATCCTCCCCTCAGTTTACCTCCATTGCTTCTTTCTTTCCCGTCTCTTCGCCTCTGCCAAATTTATGCTCTGTTTTTTCATTCTTCAAGGCCTTGATCGCACCACTCCACTATCTCTCCTTCGCACCGCCCCCACTGTCTCTCCTCTGCACCCCTGTTGTCTTTTATCATCATTGGCAACATATCACAAACTATGTATAAATTGCTTTGAACTTTTTAAGCACTGCACACAGGGCATCATTCACGGCCATGTCTTTGCAAAAAAAAAAATAATAATAATACAAGAGTAACAAATTCAAGTCCAAATTTACACACAAATTCAAGAATTTTGATGGTCCAGAATTTGTATCAAACACTGAAAATTCTACTTATCTAAAAAAATAGTAAAAAAATTCGAAAAAATATAAATTTAGTTTGCAAGTACATATTCATATGGATATCACATTGAACGGTTCGGATCGACCGTTAGAAATTTAAAAAGTACCATATTGAGCCGTAGTACACTAGCCGAAGTACCATAGCCTCACTCTTCATAATTATATTACATATATGCTCAACCGTTTGATTATAATCCAACAATTGTCTCTTCATTGGATGTCCTTGTTGCTTTATTCCAACTCTCCTAAGAGCAAGATCCTTCGCATACAATTGCTTAAATTGTACCAGTTTGGTCATGTACCAGTGACTAAACATATTAGACAAAAACCTTAACTGAAATTTCCCTGAGTAAATCATGCATCTAAGATGATTGAAAAAGAGAAAAACAAAAAAATAAAATAAAGAAATAGTCTATATACCAATCAAGGTTAAATCATGGGAAGTACAATTTGTCTATCCCAATTCCCAACCAGTAGTCTATACTGATAT
This sequence comes from Carex kokanica, assembly GCA_025461125.1. NCBI lineage: Eukaryota > Viridiplantae > Streptophyta > Magnoliopsida > Poales > Cyperaceae > Carex > Carex kokanica. Next base: position 1,156,130 of record JAJGRX010001361.1, on the reverse strand, counting down.
ATCTATTTCTCACTATTCAATTTGTTATTTTTCTGGAACTCAATTGTCGTATCATTTGAGAGTAAAGGAGACAAATTTGAATTGGTTTGACTAAAACTTCTCCAAATGAGATTCACATACTCTGGATGGTCTATAAAGGGGTTCCTGTTATGTTGAAATTTGCTGCACACTCTTTCATTTCTTATTTTTTCTGATTTTGATGGTGGGTCCAGCTCATTCCATTTTAAAAGTGAAGAGAGAAGTCCCATTTCATGTCTTCCTACAAAAGGAATTAATTCTATAAACAAATTTTACATTCAACATGATCTGAACCGTTTCAACATGATCTCCATATGAAAATGTACTTGTAGACCAAATTTTATATTTTTTACAATTTTTTTACTATTATTTTAGATAGATAAAAAATCATTTGATCTAAAAATTATAGACCATTGAAAAGTAGTGATTTTCTACCAATAAAAAAAAAATCTTAAAAATGTAAAATTTAGTTTGCAAGTATATTTTCATATGGAAATCATGTTGGACGGTTCAGATCGACTGATTGTACTTTGAAAACAGAGATATTGATCCATAGTATGGACCAATCAGCGCTATGAATAATACTATAGCCTCATTCATTATTTATTGTATTATTCAAGGCTGCATTCTCAAGCAAATCTATATGCAACATTAAAGCTCATCAAACCAAGGTTCAAAATTTGAATTTAAAATCGTCATATATCAAATTTTACATTTAGAACCTTACAATTTTGGTAATCTAAAAGGAAAAATTGTCTCGTGAAACTGTTTTTTTTTTTTAACTTACCAAGGCTAGGTGAATTTGAAAGTTGCAGATAAGGCGTACCATCTGACTCATTAAATCCATAACATATAGCCATGTACATTAATGACCGCGCTATATCACCCCTTACCTATATTCAGAATTTTAAGAATACAAATTTTCACAAAAAACCTCAAAAAAAAATTGGAGCTCAAAATACCAGTAACGGTCCTCATTTATACTGTGTTTGTACCCGATGCCTAACTTCTTCACTGTACTGTTTGTCATATAGGTCAAAACAAGTACTGACATGTACCATGTACCTGATATAGTTATATGAAATTATTCATGTACTATGCATAGCGCGGATTGTTCCGTACTATGGATAAATGTCTTCGTTTTCAAAGTTTAAATAGTCAATCTAAACCGTTCAATATGATCTCCATATAAATATGTACTTGCAGACTAAATTCTACATTTTTTAGAATTTTTTAGTATTTTTATAGATAGTAGAAAATCACTACTTTTGAATGGTCTAGAATTTTTAGATGAAGTGATCTTCTGCCTACCTAAAAAAATAGTAAATGTTTTTGTAAAATATATAAAATTTGATCTACAAGTACATTTTCATATGGAGATCATGTTGAACGGTTTGGATTGACTGTTTGGACTTTGAAAACAGAGATTTTGATCCATAGTACGGACCATTCTGCGCTATGCATAGTACCATAGCCTCAAACCAAAGTAAATACTTTATTTTTTAAATAAACCTGAGTAGGTGGAGCCCATTTGTCATGGTCAGATTCAGTGTCAGGTGCGGCTTCACGGGTAGCAGGCCTTAGACAGCGTGTGGATGTGGCATTACACTCCCCATAGTACTTGTTCCCTCTTGCAGAGTTCACTAATAATTATTTGACATGTCAGAATTAATTCACCTGTGTACATTGATATATAATTACTAAAAAACAATGACATAACTTAAATTGAATTTTGCAGAAAACGCACAAGATATGTAGAATTAAAAAAAAAAAGGATCCACAAGTACCATAAGGACTGATTCGCAATTGAAAAAATAAGTTAAATAACAACAATATTAGAAACAATTTAACAACTTAGAGTCAACCTTCTTTCAACAACATCTGAGTAAAGCACATTAGACCTCACTGTGGTCAACATAATTTTCTCCTAAAAATCAAATTCTTCACCTCTAAGTTCTCCTATGAATCCTAAATCACTTGCTTATAGTGGTTTTGGAAAAATGGCAGAAGGTAATTTCAAAGAAAATCAAAATTAAAAGATACTCTTTATACAAGTAGTGGGTTCTCATTTTTATGGATAGATAACTCCTAAAATATATTTTTTCATTAAAAAAGAAACTGTTAAATTAATTCTTTTAATAGGGGTAAAACATATACCATTCACATCAGCTGGCCGAATGTTGTGTAAATCAGTACGAGCCGGGCCTTTTTGTAGGCCATATGACCTAGGCCACAGGTGCTCTCCTGCATTATATACATTTAAACTTCTGTATAAATTAATATCTCATTGCTGAATCAGGTAAAGAATTGCTGTAGTAAGTAATATCACTAATGTACCTGTACTCTGCAGACCTCTTAAGGATGAACCCTACTTTCAGATGAGGTACAAAACACGTTGTACCAGAGAGGTGGTACCAGTTTCAATACACTGGTTATGGTACATTTCAAACCAGGAACATTGATTTTGTAAAGCATATATTCAAATTAAATAACACCGTGCATAGAAATAGAGTAATGTGCAGGGTTTCTAAAAGCAAATTAATCACCACACACAGAGAAAAATAAACAAGGGTGATTTACTGGTACTGATACTAGTGGATTCTGATTTAGAACTCACTGTTCCATCCTTCTGGTTTTCCTGCTAATTGCTTTGAGACAACTCTCTGTGTATAAATCTCTATCCTACAAAAATCAGACAAATTAAGAAAGACAAACAAAATTATACATAAAGAGAATTATACAATAAAATATTGAAACAATCTAAATTTTTCTAACACTTCACGAGAGGTCTCAGGATGCTCGAAATCAGCTGCATCTAGAATTTTTATTGCTTCCCAGACCTGCTTATTTTATGTACTCCAATGAAATTTATCTTATTTTACATGATAAATTAGTGCATAAAACACTTACCTTTTTGTAAGGAAGAGAATGGTGTGGAGAAACAATGAAATTGAGCCTCTTTGCTAGATCAACACCTACTAATCCTTCTAAATCTCTGTAGTATGTACCAATTTCTTCACATGGGTATTTGGATATAGCTTTGGATTTATCAATTGCATAGGCTATATCATTTACATGTAGAAAAGAAAGCACAAAGGAACCAGAGATAAGCAAATGACACCAGTTCTGTAAAGCAAATCTACAGAAACAAACCCATTAGTAGCTAATTTTGATTGTTAAGGTTAAGCCATGTTAATTGGCACTTCGATTCCAGCTTGAAATGGAAAGAGTACAACTTTGCACATATGCCCTCAGAATAGTAAAAATTAGGAGAAATGACATTCTCTATTAGGTAAATCCAGAAAAATAAAAATCAAATTCTCAGTAAATTTTACTTGAGAAGACCAGAAGTTGGGGCGAAGGAAGGAGAGGCTGATGTCTCTTTTCGGTTTGGAGAGAAGGAAAGAATGAAGTTGATAGAGGAGCTAAATAGGGAATTATCAACTCTAATTTCTCTTCTTTTTTGTTGAATTTTTGCAAATAGAGGTGGAGAATATACAAGAGAATTGGTAAAGAACATCTCTTTCGTCTGATGTCTCGTTTCGTCGGAGCCAATGGAGAAATAGAGCTTAGATGTTGCTCGGCCTCTATTTCACAAGAGAATGGAGAAAAAATGTTCTTATTTTACTATCATTTTGTAGGGAGAATTTCATGTATACCCTTTAATAATTTTAAAATTGCGTACGTCTCCTTCTAAAATATTATATTTACCTTTCTAAATTTAAAAAACACACAAAAAATTTCATTATTTTTTTTAATAAAACTCAATTTAAATTTAATAAATTTTTCATTTTATCCTTTATTAAAAAAATTAAAAATATGTAGCATGTTAGAGAAATGTACAATTTTCTAATAGGCCGGTTTGTGAGGGCAAATGGTTCATTTTGTATTTGTGACAAACACACAAGCAAACATTTAATATTTTATTAAATAATAAAATGGATAGTTTATAAATTAAAAATGAGTTTTAAAAAAAAAAGCAATAAATTGAATAAATTTGTGAGTTTTTAAAATTTAGAAGGGTAAATATAATATTATGAATTTTAGAAGAAAAAGTACGTAATTTTTAGATTGTTGAAAGGTATACATGAAATTTTCCCATTTTTTGTTCATTGCTTACTGTTTTATTTATCTAATTATTCTAAAACAACCGGCTTAACATGCATAGTAACGGATTTTCATATCTACGTGAAAAGATGGATGCCCAATTTTTATTATAAAATATTTTGAAAAATAGATATCAGAGTTCACGAAAATCTTCTTTACAAAAAAAAAAAAAGTTCTCAAATTTACAAGAACATAAAATTGTAGGCACAATTTAAAATAAAAATGTAGCCAATTATCTCTCCGCAGTGGATATATAAACTGAAATTACATATTATCTTCAATAAATAAGAAAATCAACCTTACCCTAAAAATAAATAAATAAGAAAATCAACTATTAAATTCTGTAATAGAATATAGACAGTATTTAAAATTTAAAATTATATATATATCTGTACGTATATTTATATATAAAATATCTGTATCTAATTTTTAAGTACGAATTGGATATTATCCGCTTATTTTTTACCCCTACGAAACTATGTACAATAAGGTTACTCAATTTCATTTGAAGAAAAATGAGCAGAGAATAGAGAGCTATGGCTAGTTCAATTAGTTTTTTTTTTTTTTTTTTGGGTTCTTATATGGCCCATGAGCCCAAACTATATTGTTTCATTCAAAAATTCTTTAATAATTGAGAAAAGAGGGGTAACACAGTTTGGTCAAGAAAAAAATTCTAAGGCTATTAGTTATTTAAAGGTTGAGAGTTCTATTTTCCCTTCTTCTGTGAAGATTTACAAAAAAAAAAAAATTCTTCTAACCAGCACTGCTATTTCTATTCAAGCTAATAAACCGCGCCATGTTTGCCAGAATATGTGCTTTCCTAATTCCATCATCTTCCTTGTTGCAATAAACACACTGAACCGTCATGCATCTCTTTGCTCTAAGTTTTCAAGCCTGCCAAATCTCCATGTATGATCTCCAATCAATTATTGCTGGTATATAATTCATTTTGTACCGATGCTATAACTTCCTGAGAATCTGATAGCAGCAGTTCCTTTTCATCCCCACATTTTGCCAGAAACTTTAGCCCTCAAAAACCACCAGTGCTTCTGCCTGAGAGGGATTAACAAACCCCCACTGCGATTGAGACCCATTCAATCACCCTACCTTCCCTGAGTAAAAAATAGAGTCCAATTTCAGTTTGAACCATTTAAGACCACCATCCATCTATGTTAGGGTTTCAAGATAAGAGGTCAGAAACAAGAGACAAAATTATACGAGAAAGTTTAATTGTATTTTTAACTTCATTATTACATAATGTACAAATGAGATATATTTATAACAACATAAATCTCTAAAAAGATAAACTTATAAATAACACCTCCTAAACTATCATACACTGAAATACTAAATTATTCATCCTTAATATAGTCTGCCAAGCATAGTCTACTATTTCTGACGTCCTTCTAAATTAAACCTGATGTAAATATATGATTAAATGAGAGACATATACAACAATCTAAATAGCACCTTGAAACCCAATGGAGAGTTCAGCCATGCCGCTTTGGCAAATTGACAATGGAATAACGTCACAAGAGTGACCGTCTCAGCCATCCGATCACATAGCTTGCAAACATCTGACAGGGCCCCTAATTCTTGCTGCCAATACCGATTGAACCGGTACCGCATTCCATACACATCTCCAAAGAAAAACCCTGAGCTTTGGGAGGAGCGATTTCTCATTCCATATTCCCAGCCGAAAATCCTTCTCAGTGTTGTCACTCGAACCCGATTTTAGCATCAGATAACATTTCTTGACTGAGAATCGGTCATTCTTTGCGTAGGTAAACAAGAGACAATCTGTTGCCGGTGGTGGTACTGGTCTGATTTCTTCAGCCAAAATTCTGTTTCAAAGCTTGAAATTTTTCTTCTTTGTATAATAACATATTACAAGTCTGAAATTGAGCACTAAAAGTGAAATAAAAATACTTTTTTTTGACTCTCATCCGGACTAAAACAAAAATGAGTGAATTCAATTTAACTGTCAAATAATTGACTGTTTAATTTAAAGTACAGTCATATTTTTAGAGACGAAAGTGTCGTAATGGATGGTTTGAATGTTTTCAATTCCAATACAATAATATTGTACAAGACTATTTCAATTGACAATTGTGATAATTGTAAAAAAAAAAAATTAAATTAAATTGAATTTTCTAATTGATTATTATGTATATGAAAAATATGATAAATCTTGCCGTATGATTTATTGTTCATCGAATGATTACAAGTTTTGAACAGTTTGAGTGTAATGTTTAATTAAAAAGACACTTTAAATTCAATATCACTTGATACATTATCAATCAAACTCAAATGGTATAATATATTTATATTTGTTTTGTCAGGAAAATCACTTGATATATATATATGGTGAGAGTTGATAATATTTTCAAGATTAAATTTGGAAATTAACATTGAGTGATATACGGTGAGATTTGATTTCACCGTACATCAAGTGTTTAAATTATTCGATAGTCCGAAATTAACAATACTTGATGCATCATAAAAAAAATATTTAAATGTCATGAAATTGATATTTAGACTAGCTATCAATATGTCCAATAACGTATCTATAAAGTTGTTTCAATTTCATTGGAACTTTCTTAAAATCCATTTTGAAGTGATATCTCCTTTTTTTTTTTTTTTACTAAATATTCTATTTAAATTTTAATAACGCAGATGGCTTGACAAAAGTTGAACGTTGTCAAATATGTCACTACAAGGCCATCTTCCCAAAAAGAAAAAAATAGTGCGAGTTTTCCTTTCTATTTTTTGGTTTGTACGATAATGTCATTCCCATTGGAGAGAGTTGATGGATTTATTGGAGGCATCTTTGAAGCAAATACTATGGATTTATTTGGGGTTTGATTGGGTGATAAGGAAATAAAAAGAGGAATAATGGCTCAAGCAAGTCAAGTTCTTAATTTTAATGGTTATTTATTCGACTAATAAGAACTACAATGAAACGTACTTTCAATCATTTTGCAAAGCAGCTAGAGAAGTAATAGTAATTCATAAAAAAGAATGATCTCAAGATATGAGCAAGTCAATTTCTGTACCGAGACAGGCAAAATTGAAATAAATTAACATGAAAAACAACATTTGTCAGTCAAAAAAATGAATTCAACATCCTCTATTTCCTTGAACCTTTTTTAAGTCTGTGTGGCTATAGACATTTTGGCACTTTTTCTCTCTATGCAATGCAACAAAACCACCTTACCAGAAAACAAACATCCTCCCCAACCAAACAAGATTTCCACATTTCCTCGCATGCGAAAGAAAAAGACGCATCAGTTGAACAAAATTTCGGAGGAAAAGAAAAGGCCAATATCCATTTTCTTTCTCTCTTAGTTTCCTCCTTGTTCTTCTTCATCTTGTTTTTCAAGAAAAGGTAGGCAGTGCCACCAAGTTAATTTTCACAATGGAGGGTTTCGCAGTAGGATGGGACCCCCCACATTTTTCTTTAATTGAACATTTTTACTTACTAAACTTTCAAATGATGTGGTTAATGATAGAAACGCACAACAACACATGTGATGTTGTCATAACTGCCATATTCGTAGGCATGTTTCACCAGCAGCGATGCCGCTTCTTTCATGTCATCTTCCTTGCTTTTTACTATATCAACTGCTTCCTACAAAGGAAAAGTAAAATGAGTAAATTAGTTTATTTTGCTTAAACCAAGTAAATTATTATCTACCAAAAGAATTTACTTTCAAATTTTGTGGCAAACTCTCTAAATTTTGTTTATTCCTAAAAGTTGGTAGGAAATCATATATTTTTTCTGTGGACTGGAATGGGAAGTTAGAACATTAATATTTTATTAAACTTATGGAGAACTAGATGAGTAATGTTTTGGCATGACATGGATGAATTTCTAGCCCATAATTAAACTGTAAATTCTGCAGTTACCTGATTTGAAAGTGTATCCCATAGACCATCACTTGCAATGATGATAAACTCTAGAGACTCATCTATTACTTCTTCCTGTAAACAAAAAGAAAGAAAATACATGTACCATCAATTTTACAGAACACAAATGCATACTGAAAGAAATACAAGTTTTCTTGAAATTATTTAGGACACATTCTCATTATGTACCACTATATCAGGAACAGGTACGACAAATCGCTTCAAGTGCCGATCACCAAATGCACGCGAAATAGCAATTTTATCATTAATCCGCCATGTCCCTACAGAAGCCATTACAAAGACTCATAAGTCATAACTCAAATGTTTAAAAAATCTCAGGAACAGCAAATAATTTTGTTCAGGGTAGAAATTTTGTAGGGAAAAATGTACTACAACAAATCGATCAGGGTACCTAAGTCTACAACAAATCAATCAGGGTACCCAAGTGTGCTTGTAGTAACATTTGTGCCTTTTCAATTTACAGGAGTCAAGTAAAATATTTTAGTAGACAGGGTTGTTCTAGATATATTAGCTTTTTAAAAGGAAGCAGGAGTCTTTATGTTAAGTTGATAACACAAAGCAGAACAAAGGATACCCAATAAAAGTAGAAAGTACCAACCGGAAATATCTAATTATATCAAGGACATATGTCAAGACAAGGGCATTGCCATGGAATATTAGAGAAACAAAAAAGAAAGAAATACATACCCTTGAATGTAACTTGACCTCCAGCAGCCTCAATACGTACCCGTTCTTCAGTCAAATCCGGTCTATGGTCCTTTGTTATTGCAATCCCTGCATAATTAGTTCAATCAAGATCTTCACAAAGGTAGACTTACTGCTTTAATTCTGCAAGGAAGCTGGTAAAATTTAGATGAATTAATTTATTTATGTACCAACACTTTGACCCTCTTTGTCACGGCGAGAAATCACAACACGAGAGTCGCCAACATGAGCCACAAAAAATTGGTTTTGGAATATGATAACTGTTGAGGAAGTTGACCCATCTTCAACGATGCGGGTCGATAACAGCTCCTCATCCATTTTGTTGTATGCTTCCTCTGTAAAATTAGCATTTAAAAAAAAATGTCAAATGTCATAACTGGCACACTAAGAAAATAGATTTTGGACAAAAAAAATTTGGAAAATTTGAAGGGATGTTATAGTAAATAGTACCTAATGCTGTTGTTGTGTCAGTAAAGAAACTGGGGTGACCAACAATTATATTGTAGAGATGATCCTTCAAGTACTCAGCTGCTTTCTTACCACCATGACCTTCATTTGTACAAATATTACATATACATATAGTGAAATATAAGATAACAACAACAATAGAACCAATTAAATTGTAAAGAGAATGATAATGAAGATGATGATATTAATTATTCACATTATATACCAACAGCCAAGTGAAAGAAAAAGTTGCACAAGTGATTATGAAGCCAATATATATATATATGGATAAAAGGAAGATGCAATTTGTATCAGAAATTTAGGACTAGTAATTTAGCATGGCCATGGCTGTGATTTTTTGCATTTACAAACCATTCCCTTTTGCATTGGTTTTTCCCATTCATATAATTTACCATTTTGTAAATCATGTACCATATCAATTGGTACAAACACAGGTACAGCCATCCTGCTTGACATGGTAGCTTATAATATGATGCACATGGTAGTATATCTCTGCTATTGTAAAATGTTAACCAGATGTATATTTGAACAAACATTGACACAATTTTAATTGTAACCCTGAGAATTTTTATTATTACATACCATCATAAACTGCAAAGTAACCAATGACCTGACCAGAGATTGTTCCAGTTCGGGCATCAGATATATCCTCCATATGTTCTCTTCTTCCTTGAGTACTGGCATAGCCATAACTATACTTTCCATGAGGGCTGTTTTTCATATAAATTAATAATAAGAGTTTATTACATTGAAACAGTTATAGACTATGAATTTGATCAAATTAGAAAGACAAAATTATATGGATATTTTTGTTTCCAATAGACCTGTTCTTGAAATATAAAGAGGAAGTGAGACCATGCAAAGAGAGAGCATAGAGGAATTTAGAAAGCAAAGTACTGGTCACTACTAACCGAACAACTGTTTAGGCAAAGAGTGACATGTTTTATTATTTCATATGTTTAATTGTGCCATGTAATATTTTATCACTATACAGATGTAAAACAAAATAATTTATTAACTACACATTAGCACTGTATAAACTGTTTTTTTTTCTCAATTTAAAGCCAGCTTTGTAAATTTTTGCCAAAGACAAATGTGAGACGAGATCATAAAATACTGAAAGATATAAAAAAAGAGAAAAATCCAACTTTACCAACAAATCAAATTCTAAACTCAATCAATCTCAATGTGAAAATTAAAAATTCAATATATCCTAGGGAAAAGGAAATTTGATCTGAAATCATGATAGAAAACGGAGGCCCAATCAAAGGATTACAATGCCCTCAATTTAACAAATTGGGAAGGAAAAAATGATCCAATTTTAGCAAGAGAACTCAGAACAAAACACATCCCATTAATAAATTACAGAATTCTATATTTTCAAGAGAGAAACAAGTTTGATCAGATATCATGACATAATTAACAATTAATCTCGTTCAAGAAGTACGCTTAACAAAACAACGAACGACAAATCAAGAATTCGGCATTGTTCAAGAAAATCTCAATTCGAACGACAATCATCTCGGTCCACGAACCCCAATCCAAATTCGAAAAATAAAAATAGAAAGAGAGAGAGAGTGAGCTGAATCGGACCTAATACCATCGCCATTCATGTCTGGTACGCGGTGAAAGGGGAAACGATTTCTGAAGCCACTACTACAACCTCCCATGTCTGGAATCTCTCCTCCTTCATCTCCCTCTTAAATCGAAAATGGAGGGGAGCGAAGAAAGAGGAGAGATATAGGAGATGGTTATTTTTAGCGGGGATTTAGGCGCGAGTTGTACACGCGGTGTGCAATGGCGCTGTCTATTATTGGATTCCGCGTGCCGAGTTCAATTCCATTTCTTGGAATTCAATTCCTCTGCACTAACGCACCGTTTCTTTTTAGATCTGATCCGTTCGTTACATTTTAGCACAAATCTTGAAGAAGAGAATTAGTCCTGATTCTGATCGAACGAACCGGATCTATACTCAAACTGTACGTTAGTGCAGATATGCGGACTCCTTTTCTTGTTTCTGTTTCGACTATTTTGTTTCTTGAGCTTCTGTTTCGGTTCTGGTTCCGGTTTCGGTTTAGATTTCGGTTTTGTTTCGGTGGTATTGGGCTTTACCCGTCTGAAGAGATCCAAATTAGCCCAAATGTGATTTGCTGTACCAGGCGAAATAAAACCAACATTGGATTCAATCAACAAAATTTTGAATTGACATATATCTTGTTTTCAAATTTTTAGAAACAATTTTGGGCCTAGATCAAGATTTTTTTCTCAACAGCTGACAGATTTTGTCAGGTTCAATCATGCGTAATTTTCTTTCTTTATATATATTTTTTAAATTTTGTATTGAAATTCTACCTATTTGCGGAAAAAGAAAAAGAAAAAGAAACTAATTTGTTGGTGCCAACTCGCAATAGTCAACTTAGAATTTCTTTTTTTGTTCGATTATTTTCTTTTCTTAAATTGTTATTTGGGACAATAATGAATTAATTATATAAAGTTTATGCTGTTTTGGTTACATGTCGTGTCATACTATGTTGTTTATGCTGTTGTGATTAAATCGGTTCGTGTGTTGCGATGTTTTATTTATTTTTCTTAAAAAATAATAACACGACATGCAACATGTGAGTACTAGTACGTATATGCATACTGTATCATGATGTATGAATTTTTCATATCTCTAGTTATTATTAAAATTTAATTCTATGTAGTTATGAAGTTCTTGTTGAAAAGTGTATGCTGCTATGCTATCCAAAATACTTGAAAGAAAGGAACGCGCAACCTTCAGATATGGTTAGATTACTTTTTTGATATATAATTAGCATATTTATACTAAAATACGCTAAATTATTTGAAATTATGTTAATTTATACTGATTTACACTAAATTACGCTAAATTACAATAATTATGTAAAATTATGATAAAATACGGTAAATTATGATAAATTATGTATGAAAAGGGCCGATTTTGTGTCATCTTTCATAAATCATAAAAAATAGTAAAAAAATTCAAAAAATAATAAAAATTGGTATTCCACAAGTTCATTACATAACTAATTTACTGAGCTATGTAGATTGAACAATAGAAATGAAAATCTTAATCGGAAACTTCAATTGAAGTTTTGAGGCTCTTCTCTTTGTTTTTTGGCAATTTTGAATTTTGACATCCGGCATCGCGGGCATTGATGCATGCGTATTTTCACAAGCTTTTCGAAAAGTGGTCATTTGCTGAAATCGGACACTCGAGCGTCGTTTTATGGCCATTTGAAGTTTCGTCGTTGTTTTTAACTTTCTCAGTGAAGATATCATCTCTATTCATACGTAATTTAGCGTAATTTACCATATTTTAGCGTAATTTTACATAATTATTGTAATGTAACATAATTTAATGTAAATCAGCATAAATTAACATAATTTCAAATAATTTAGCATATTTTAGTATAAATATGCTAATTATATATCAAAAAAGTAATCTAACAAATATTAATTATTTTTATTTTTTAGTATTATATTTCAGTATTTTAGCTATTTCTTTAAAAAAAAAAAAACAGAAGGTTTCTGGCCGGTACCTTATTTAAATTGGAAACCGGTCAGAAAATGGCCGTTATGGACATTTTTAATAAAACCAAAAGGGTATGGGCATTTTTATTATTTTCTAATTAACTTTGGATATAAATAAAAATGTCGGCTAATAGTCTATTCATTCAAAAGAAAATTACAAGCATCTCTGCGAATTCTACTAGTACACACAATGAAACCATTTTCCACAAAATCCAAAGACGATGTAGATAGCTCACTTTATCCTACAAAGAACAATTAATTACGAGCTAATATCAGTATAATCACCAAAAGTTGTCGATGCACAAACATCATGAGGATCCAAAGTGCAAATTATCAGTCTATTTCATCTAAACTGGCACCCGAAGAAGCAAATGGATGAATGTGTAGTGATATGGATTCTTGCAATTTACCAAAGTAATCTGCCAAATAACTACAATGTAACCAACTCAACTCTACGAGATGTTGAAATGGTGTAGAGTATTTAGATACCCCAACTATATAAATTAGCAACGAGGAGCAACAACAAATAACAAATCAAAACTAATATAAATTGAGACCTATCTGACCGGGACAAAGAGACTTTAAGAAAATAAAAAGTTTACCTTCACAAGGATTGATGAAATGATGTGCTAGCTTAGACTCGGAAGAAACCAAGTGCATCTCTTGAAAGGGCAAGGTACCCTTTCAACTGTACCAGCCAAAATGTCATGCACATAAGGTTTATCGTCATTGGGATTGATGAAATAAATACAACCCTCTCTAAATCCGGTAGAAGGTTTAGCACTCATGGAGAAACCATTCATGTCATGTAAAAATAGAATTTGGTTCCCTATGTTGTCGACTCTGACCCAACAAGGCTTCCCATCTAATCCATCAAACTCAAGCCTATTGATGTGAAACATAGAATCCTTCACAATTTTTTTCTCCTTGTCATAAAACCAAGAAACCCTCAAAATTATTCCTAACGACTCGACAATGTATGATTTTCTTAGATAACCCTTATCAAACGAATAATTTTTAATCAGCTCCTCCTTCGGTGGTGGTATCTTGTGCAACAACTTTTTCGAGGAAGTATCAAAGACCTCTGTTATCTGTGCCGAATATGTAGAAAAGAACATTCCTTGCCAATAACAAAATGAATATCCCTTGTAAAAGTATCGTTGTTGTTTAACCCACTTATTGTTGTCTGGATCATAGCAAGCCCATCCGTTCAAATCAACAAGGACAATGGTCCGATTACGAATTGGATATGTGCCGGTCCAGACCATGCATGGGTCATAATTAGCTAAACGAGGCCCAGAAAGCGAAAACTGATCTTTAGTGAGGGGATTGAAGAAAGACAAGTTTTCTTGACGGGGGTCAGCAAAAGGAAGGTAATGGCTGAAGGCTCCCCCCTCGATCCAGTTGCACAGCCTCTGGGATTGATTTAAACTGATCGTAAGGTTTTGACAGGAGGAAACAGAGTAAAATCGTTGTTTTTCTCTTAGAGTACCGTAAGTGAGATAGTATTCTTCCTTCAATAATTCTAGAAACCAAGGGAGTTGCGGCGGAGGGTCGGAGCGAGGGGTGGATGAGCGCCAGGTCTTGCACGTGGCCCGGAAGCGGATGAAATCGAGGAGGTCGGGAAGTTTCTTGGCGATGGTTTGGATCAGCTCCGGTGGGAGCACCGTCCAATCCGTCTCTTCTTCTAACATTTGATCGAGAGAGATATGGGAAGTCAACGCTGTGAGAATGCGATGAGTGTTTCGTTTAGATTTGTGATAATGGATGTTTTGACTTCTGAGATGAAAGCGTCGTACAACACATATTTTCTCACCTCAGCCCATCCTTTTTCAGCACCAATTTTTCCAGCCCATATTTCCTCCTCAAACAGTCAAACCACATGGCTCACGCCTATGGCCCAAATTCAATCCTTCCAGTTTAAACCAGAGCATATTTCCTCAAACGGTCAAACCAATCTCCTGTTCTTTTTTCTTTTGATTTATGTATATGTTTATTGGAGGAATTCAACCATCAGACCTATTTTGGTTCTATGAGTTTAATCACCATCCGATCTACATTAAGATGTGTGTACTGCACTTTAAAATCCGTATGTGTTTGCTTCAATTTCCGTGTACATAGATCTTAATGCGGATCGAATGGTGTTGGAGTTCATTGTGCCCAAAAATAAATCCCATGCCTATGAGACCTACTCCGTTCTCTTATTGGAGATGGTGCTAAACTAGTACGCGATGCATTCCAGCTAGCGAAAGAGAAGGCCCCTTGTATTATCTTCATCGATGAGGTTTATGCTATTGTGAAGTTGTAACACCAGTTGATCTCTTTTCAAAGTTATCCCAATTAATTTTACAATGAACCTTTCAATTAAACAATCAAGCCTTATTGTTGCTCCATAATCCAAATGAACCTGCCAATTTTGCAATTACCTCGAATAAAATCCAATGAAATTTCTAAACCATAAAATTAGCATATCCTAAATCATTTGAAATTGAAATGCTACGACAGTGACGTGAGTCGAGACTGTGAAGTGCAGAGAACTATGTTGGAGTTGCTTAATTCAGCTTGATGAATTCAGCAGCGATAAGCAGATCAAGGTTACTGTTTTTCCTTTCTCTTCTTCTTCCTCACTTTTCCCTTTTCTGAGTGAATTGCACACATGAATTTTTTTTTTTTTTTGAGAAAACATGAAATTTGTTTTACAAAACTTGTTAATGTATTGCACACAAGCATCAGTAAACCTACAATGATCAGTGGGTTTATTGGCCTACTTTAATAAAAAAATATTTATTATTTTATATCAATTTTTTTAATTTGTGTCAATATGATGTTCTTAATAATTATATAAATTGCAACAGTTTCGTATCCTTATAATCACCAAAAATTAACAAAAAATGAAGGGAAAATTGTGAAAATGCCACTCCAAAACTTTGAAATTGGGAGAATGCCACTCCAAACTTTGAAATTGGAAAAATGCCACTCTAAACTTGGTTAATTTGTGAATTTGCCATTTATACTGTATTAATCTTTTTAATGCCTAAAATACCCTTAATCAAAACCCTTCCGCCTGGAGACACGCTCCTGTCGCCCAATACTTAGCAATCAACCAATTAAAAAGTGAACTTGCTGAATTTAGAAATCACAGAAAATATAATAACCCCGAAAAGATCGAATTGAAATGGTTCATGTCAGAAATACCATTCAATCTTGCAAAATGACCCCCAAATATTACAATCTTACAAATAATACAATTTTGCCAAATATTACAATCTTGCAAAATATTACAAAAAAGCCTTCTCAGAAACCTTCAAAACAACCTTCTCAAAACAGCCTTCTCAGAAACCTTCAAAACAGCATTCTCAAAACAGCCTATCACAAATTTGGTAAAAATTCAGATCAGTCCCTATTCTTTATTTTATTTCAAAATAAGTGCTTTCATGAAAAAAAGAAATAGGAAAAAAAAATTGTCCCTTTGAGATCTCAGCCCCTGAAGTTGTACTGTATTATCTCAAGCCAAGTTGTTTCATTTTATTATCTCTAGTCTAGCTTTGATTTGCTGATGCGCATTAAATTCAAGCTTGTACTTACTGATTACTAGCTTGTTGTGGTTATTTCGTAAACTACTTGTTGCTTCAAACCCATGATTATTTTTCCTCAGATTTTAAATTTTTAATTCACATGATTTTTTATAAATTAATGAGAACTACTGATGGTATTACTGTATTCTATATATGTCAGTCAATAACCCCTTGTCTTAAAGTAACCCAAGAAAATGAGACTCCACCTATATTTGAGCCGATAGAAACTCACCTACACATAAATAATGCTCAATTGAGGATCCATATCATAAACAGTAGCATTATAGAGGTATAGTGGATGCATGCATTACTGTGATTAATTTTATCAGTGGCAACTAAACTTGTAAAGAAAGCGGCTATTGTTGCCTTTTGGTTAAATATATATGACTTAATTGTGCTTTTAGATAAACAAATGCTTTTAATTTGCATTATGGTACTGGAATAATAATTGAATATTCCAGATTTGAATCCACAGATATTGAAATTAATAGTTTGCATCAGAATAGATCGATGGAAAATGTTGAAATTATTTAATTTAGACAGTAATTAAAGGGTAAATCTGAGAGAGATTTTCACTATAATTGCAGCGACATTTTTCTTGTGAGGGATCAAATCAAAATAATTTACTGAGACGATTAGAATGCTCTATTAAAGGTATTACTGGCACTATAACAGGCCTTGGTACCAACCTGTTTTGCTGTCTTCAAGTTGAATAACCTTCCCGCTGTTTGTCAAGAAAACGAATTAACCTTCTCGCTAATTACTTTCGATGTTTGTCAAGAAAATGAATTAACCTTCCCGCTGTCTCCGATTATCAACCAATCACATCCCTCCCTCTTTGCGGCTCTCTTCTGAAGAATCAATCGACTCCGTAAATCAAATCTGAAAGAATGTCTCCGGGCGACAGGAGCGTGTCTCCAGGCGGAAGGGAGAAGGGGAGAGTGCCAAATGTATCCAGGGAGGCTAGGTTTGTGTTTTTTGATTAAGGGTATTTTAGGCATTAAAAAGATTAATACAGTATAAATGGCAAATTCACAAATTAATCAAGTTTAGAGTGGCATTTTTCCAATTTTAAAGTTTGGAGTGGCATTCTCCCAATTTCAAGGTTTTGGAGTGGCATTTTCACAATTTTCCCAAAAATGAAAATATGCACATCAATTATTGAAAATGTAGTTCAATATATAACTCACAAAAACACCAGCACGGCCTCAAACTAAGAAGATTTAGCTAGACAAGATTGTGAGAAGTATAGTTTTACCAATTGTTTTCGTTACCCTATAATTGACATTAATAATAATTGCATATCTCGTATATATATTCAACGTGGTTGCTTACAAATGCGTAGTTATCGTTAATCTAAAAAATATAGTTGTTACCCAACAATTAACCTAATTAGTATTATATAGTTGTTGTATTTCTGGAAAATTAACAAATTTGGAATTTTCTTATAAAGCATAATAGTTAGCCATAGGATATTGCCAAATCCAACTAGTTGCCTTTGAATTATATTGGAGATAGTTTTAGAGTAGAACTAGAGTTTTCTAACGTTCGTCAAGTCTATTTGTGAACTTAACTCTAAAATTTATATGATTGGCTTCAAACAACGGATTCAAACCGTTGAAACTGATCAATCTTTAACGCTACCAAGGAAGGATCAGTACTGCTACACAAGAAAGAAGCAACTATCAATGCCATTCGGAGGATCAACCAAGATGTGACAGCAGGTAACACACCCCCCCAAAGGGAACACGCTTTTAACCAGGAAGCAAAAGGACATCCAAGAAAAGAGATGGCATTTAAGCAAGGTGAAGCGAACCAGCCACCAAAGGAGGAAGAATGGATAACAGTGCATAGGAAGCATTATACACGCAAGGCAAAAATCAGCAAATACAACAACCCTCACCTTGAAAAGAAGTTACAGATATTAAAAGGTCAGGGAAAATGCTTTAGATGCTTGGAGCGGGGGCATACACAAATTAATTGTAGAAATAGCATTAAGTGCTATACTTGCAACAAGCATGGCCATACCTCGGGAAGATGCAAAGGGAAAGGTCTTAACACTACAAATAGACCCTTGCACAACAACATTAAACCACCAGTTCCAAACAGAAGAGAGTGCAAACCACACAAGAACAAAGAACAAGGGTGTGTTGATAGAAAGAAAGCAAACATGGACAATTGGCAGACCATGCCAATGATGCCCGCAAGTCGTTTGCCGGGCACAAGGCCGGAGCAGCAGACGGTCTACGTGCCTAGCAGGGATGGCTTTCATCCAACAAATGAAGAGCTGGACAGAGCCGCAGCAGTGCATGCCGGGCCCAACGTCAACAAACAGACATTGCCGCAAATATTATCCACAACCTTAGCCGCTCAACTCGGGCATCACCCGAGGGCTTTTGAAGTCGGGCAACTCGATCCAGCAGCAGCCGACTGCATAGTGATATTTCCTACGAAAGATCTCCGCAACCACACCGTGCAAGTGGGAGTTTTCGCAATCGATTTTAATACCTACGTGCAGCTGGCCGAATGGAGGAAAAGCCAGGGCATGGTATATGACCCATTAGAGCACAAGGCACGTATTTGTATCACCGGCGTGCCTCCACATGGTTGTAATATTGATGATATAGATCAGTTGCTATCTGGAGTTGGCCACGTCGTTAAAATGGCACCGGTTTTCAGAAATGGAAACTACCACTCGGTACGTGTCCTGATAGCTACCCAAAACCCGCTGCTCATACCAAAGACTATGTTAATGCGGCAACACCCATACGCAAAGCTAGTCTACCTAAAGCTAGAAGGGTGGCTGCACACTCCGAATGGCCCGGCACTCAACGAAGGAGGCGATAGTCGCATTAACAACCCAAGGCAAGATGGACCACGCATGCCACCGCAGAATCGTCGCCGAAACTCTTCAGACTCAAGTGACTACAATAACTCAGTTAGTGATGAGTACCAAATGGGAGCTGATTCAACGTACTCAAGGAGGGAGAGAAAGATTCAGCAATGGAGACTGGAGGTGATTCCACTGGAGGCACCAGTCCAAAACAGAATGGAGATCGGCCAGAGTTCAAATCAAGAGTTGAGATTCGTACTGGTAAACGACAAACCGCCTCTGATAAAGGATAGGCAAAAAGAGGCAATTCTCACTCTTGGAGACAAAAACCATGCCTCTGACGTACTAAGTTTTGACACCAAAGTCAAAAGTAGTACAAAAGCAAATGGAAATAGGGTACATGAAACCACTCTTCACATGACCGTTACAACAACCTTGGGAAGCGTTCTCCTACAGGCGCAGTGCAATCAGTCAAAGGAAATCAAAATCACCCTGCAGAAAATCAACTTTATCAATCCCACACGTTACCCAGGGAGCATGAGTTGGATTGAGCAGTCTAGCTACAGTGCACACCTGCCCTTTTCTCACTCTTGAGAAAAACAGTTCGGCTCAGAGCCCAATTCAGCTTCTACAGGACTATAGCCCAGCTCCGATTTCAGCTAGCAGCCCATATAACTTTGAAGGAGAACAGGCCTCCTTAGACTCGAACTTGGAGGAATCCCCGCTGGGCTTTGAAGAGGTGGAATCCCCACCAGGCCCCAGGAAGAAAAACGATGGCCCCTACATTTCGGCCATAGACAAAGCATGTGCAGTGCTTGGCTATGATGGCAGCAGCTACACCACTCCACAGAGGAACAAAAGGAAAACACCACATGAAGAAGGAATTGAAATTAGCTACCTACGTTCATATGATCCTTTGACAGCAATTCAAGCAGAATTAATTGTGGCAGCAGCAGGAGCATCAATAACCCATGAAATAAAAGCAAAGATTGGCTCTCTGAAGCGTGACGGTCCCATGGCACGAGCTGGAGAAGGTGGCACGGGGCCGACGACAGCCAATTAGAAGGAAGTTCGGCGGTTTCAGATCTTCTATAGCTCTTGTAATGTGTTTGTTTTAATGTTAGTTGTTTTAATTGTTCTTTTATGGAAGAGGACAAATTAGATAAGGTTAGTAGATGGGTGGTGTTTTTGTTTTATTTCCAAGGTAAGATGCCTCTGTATCCAGAAATGTTGGGTGAAAAAGATGGAGTTAGTTATGCAAAGTCTAATGAGGCTAACAACAACAGCCTATTAGATTTAGAACCTTTATTTAGGGAAGTGGTTGGATTAGAAAGGGTTAGCAGTAGGAGGAGGAATCTGTTACATGCTTTTCAAGGTTTGAGACCTTTGTATCCGAAATGGTTTAGTGAACAAGATGGAGTTAGTAGGAAAAATAAACTTTGTTGTTCTATGTGCATGATTGGGACGTTTTTACTACTTGCTACAAGGAAAAGAGGGGATGGGTATCAGTATAAAGACGCGACATTTGTGATTAAATGAATCAAAACATCAAAATTAAATTCATCTCATGGAATGTTCGGGATCTGAATGAAAGGAAAAAGAGATTAGCGGTACGGGAAACATTTTTATTGGAGAAACCCGATCTAGTATGTCTGCAAGAAACAAAGTTAGACATAATAGACCAACGAATGATCAAGGAAATATGTGGGCTTAGGTTGCAGAAATATGAAGCACTAATGTCACAAGGAACCAGAGGAGGAATAATAATTGCATGGGTACCGACAAAATTCACCCTTATGCAATCAGATAGAAGGACTTACAGCCTCAACCTTTTACTCAAGAATAATGTTGATGGGTCTAGATTTTGGTTCTCGGGGATATATGGGCCAACAACATCGCAACAAAGAGTTATGTTCTATGATGAGCTATCTGCGATTAAACCAACTGATAGCACACCTTGGATCATTGGTGGAGACCTAAACACCACTTTGGATTTTGAAGATCGAAACAACAACACGCAAGTGGAAATGAGGACAACGCTCACCTTCGCAAATTTGATTTCATCATTGGGATTAATAAACACGACACTACACGGAAGGCGTTTCACATGGTCCAATGAGAGGCAGCAACCGCACATGGCAAGGTTAGACAGATTCTTAATCTCAACAGAATGGAATACAAAATACCCAAACTCAATTCAGAGAGCATTACCGAACACTTCTTCGGACCACTGCCCTATCCTATACACAGCCAGAACAAGTTGGGACAGGTCAAAGATTTTTAGATTTGAGAATTGCTGGCTACGGCAGCAACAGTTCATAAAAATGGTCAAAGAGACATGGCTCGGCATGGAGCAGGCACAGTCAGCCGAGCAATTGCAGCTGAAGTTAGCAAGAATTCAGAAATGCATAAAAGAATGGACGAAGAACAAAACAGGGAACATCAAGAAGCAGCTTCAGGTATGCAGGGATTATCTGGAATGGATTGGTCGAGTCAAAGAAAGAAGAAGCACCACTCAGCTCGAAAAATATATCACGGCAATAATCAAGGCAAGATATGCGGAATTAGCACTACATGAAGAGGACATGTGGAGACAAAGAGCGCGCACAAAGTGGGAATTGGAAGGTGACAAAGGTACGAAATACTTCCACACAATTGCATCGATAGCAAAGAACCACAACAAAATAGCAGAGATAGAGTATCACGGAGAAACATGCTCGGATCAGACCTCCAAGGCAAAGGCTTTTTTCGACCACTATGTACACCTAATAGGTACGCACTCTCACTCGATGCCACACATACAATGGGATAATCTATATTCAAAGTCAGAAGAAATGTCAGATCTGGACAGTTTGGTGATGCCAATCACAACACTCGAAGTACAGGAGGCCATTCAACAGTGGCCCAATCACAAAAGTCCCGGACCGGATGGTTTTTCGGGAGAATTTTACAAATTTTTCTGTGACATCATAGCACCAGACCTATGCTCAGTGTACCAGAACACAACAGCGATAGGGGAGCCTTTGACATTTTTGAACAGCTCATACATTGTACTATTACAAAAAAAAACAGCCCCTAGTACGGTACATGACTACCGCCCCATCAGTCTTCTGCATGGAGTCCAAAAGATTTTTTCTAAGATATTGGCAAACCGACTACAGCACAAAATACCAAAACTGCTTCACAACGCACAAACAGGATTCCAAAAAAATCGACAGATCACGGAAAGCTACATTTACGCGCAATGCATCTTGCATAGAGCCAAAAGGATTAAGCTTCCAGTTGCCATCTTTAAGGTAGATTTTGCAAAAGCATTTGATACAGTCAGTTGGGAATTCATTGCGGAAGTCATGCGCCATCAGGGATTTCCAAATGAATGGATATCCTGGATAGAAAAAACAGTTTTAACAGGCTATTCGCAAATCATGATAAATGGTCTACTCGGGAAGAAGATCAAATTAAAGCGTGGGGTCAGGCAGGGAGACCCTCTGTCACCACTTTTGTTCATTCTTGCAATCGACTTTCTCGCTCGATATGCACAGAAACTTACAGACATCCAAGCATTGCGAATGCCCTTCCAGGATATGACACCATGTCTACTCTACGCTGATGATGCCCTATTTTTTGTGAAACCGGAAATTCAACAATTACAAGCATTGCAGATCATGCTCACAGTTTTCGAAAGGGTATCAGGATTATCTGTCAACCTGGCAAAGTCTGAACTACTTATCTCTCAAGGAGCTCAGGAAGAACAGCAAGATTTAGCAAATATACTTGGATGCAAACTAGGTAGCTTTCCCTTCACATACCTGGGGCTCCCATTATCCAACAAAAAACTGCCAAGATCAGCATTTCTACCTTTGATCCAAAGAATGAATACACGCCTTGCGGGCTGGGCTGCAAAACATCTCTCCATTGCAGGAAGGATAGTGCTAATCAATTCGATATTAACATCAATACCGACATATTACAAGACATGTCTTAAATTGCCTAAGTGGGTAATCAGCAAGATGGATAAGATTAGAAGGGCTTTTCTATGGCATGGAGCTTCATCAGAATCAAGAAGAATGAGCTTAACAAACTGGAGTATAGTGTGCACGCCGAAAGAACATGGAGGTCTGGGAATAATGGATTTAGAAAACTTCAATCAAGCACTTCTACTCAAGTGGGTTTGGCAATGGGGAAGGCCAGAAAAGACATTATGGAAACCACTCATGCAACACCGCATAATGCCACAAACACTCTTGCCAGACGTGCCGCTTTTCACGAAAGAAACAAAGACCTTCCTACAATTCTGCCGCATGTCCTTTCAATACAAACCAGGCAATGGGTGGAAAATCTCTTTGTGGCATCACAACTGGGGCAATGGTATACTAAGATTTCAATTACAAAATTTATTTACGCATGCCCGGGATCCTGACATCACTCTAGCAGAAGCTACACAAGTCACTACAATGCAAGATTTGTTTACACATAGGCTAACAGACATGGCATGTGAGGAGTTAGCAATCTTGCAGCAAAAAATGGCACAAGTCGTTCTAAATCGATTAGAGGATGATGGAATTCAATGGCAATGGTCAGACACAGGAATATACACAGTAAAAAGCGCCTATCAAAGACTGAAAGACGAACCACGAATACAAACACCAATTCATAGAATTTGGAAACTACATGTACCACCACGAATGAAGGTGTTTGGATGGCTCCTGGTAAGAAACAAGCTAGCAACAGTTGACAATCTCAAAAAGAAAGGGTTTCAATTAGTCAACAGATGCACTCTTTGTAAGGCAAAGCAAGAAACTGCAAGGCACTTGTTCAACTATTGCCCTTACTCAACAGCTCTGTATGAAGAACTGGCACAGGCGATACCCGAAAAAATGGCAATGGTGAATGCTAGCTCATCAAAAATCAAGGTCCTAACAAGGACAAGAGTGGCAGTGGAGCAGAGGTCGACCCTATTAATGGCATTCTTCATCTTATGGCGGGAGAGGTGTGCTCGAACATTCATAGAAGGAAGCAAAGGCATTGAAGAACTGAAGAACGAAGTTCTCTGGCAGATGCAATTTTTTGAAGTGAGATCACGCAGGATAACAACAACTTAGCATAAATAAACATTTCCTTTTACTTTGTTTTCATTTACTGTTTTTTTTTCTTTTGTTTTTCTTCTTTTATTTTGCTTTATGCTATTTCTTTTATGCTCAACTGTTTTGAGCTTCCTTGTTTTTCATATCATGAATTACAAACCTTCTGTAATTTGACAATATCAATGAAAATACGGGCTAGACCCATATTTTTCTTCAAAAAAAAAAGAAACTGATCAATCTTATGAGTGATTATTTGCATGCGAAACTTTAATTTTAGAACTAACTTAGTGTAAAGTTAAGCGGTCAAAATTAGAAGGTTTATAAATAAATTTTAATGCATTAATTTTTTGAACATTTATTTTACCACTTGATTCTATATAAAACTAATTCGAAAATTTAAATTTTTTGTTTGTAGATTCATCACTCATAAAATAGATCAGTTTCAACAGTTTGGATTCGTTGATTGAAGTTAATTCGATAAATTTTAGAGTTAAGTTCACAAAAAAACTTGGTAACTTAAGAACATGCTAGTTCTACTCCTAGTTTTAACCTACAATGGCTGAATTACCCATAATTATTTTACTTATTATTCAAATCAAGGATGTCAAATGCTAATTTCAAGAATAAATTAAGATAGATAATGTAATGGAAGCGATTTTTTTTTTCTTTTTCCCTAATTGTATCTTTTAATATGGATAACTATAATATTTTTAGTCCAATTTGCATGTCAACTGTTTATTGTGGGTCGTAAACATATATGCTTACTTAATTTGTCTACTAAAATTGATGATGTGGTAATTCCAACACTATTGTGGAAATAGAAAATTAAGTAATGATAATTGATTTATGTTTATGGATATATTAAAAATATTGAATAGGTTCTACGAATTGAATCTCTTGAGTGAATTGCACACATGAATTTAGATTTTTACTGAAGTTGTTTACGTTGCAGAGAATATCACATTTTGTAAGTGTACAGGTGGAGGTGTTGTTTGATCTCAGGATTAATTTCAAGAATATTGTAACAATAATAATATTGCATTTAATTTTTGTGGGAACAAATTAATACATTAATAAGGGGTAGATTAAAAAAAAACTATAACAAATATAAGTAATTTTATAATAAAAAATAGCACAATAGTTTAATCCGGATGGAGAACCGTCCATTAATTAAAAACGATGCCGTCTCTGTAAAAAAGTTTTTTTTTTTTTTTTTAAGATGTCTCTGTAAAAAGGATGTAGGTTGGAAATTTTGATAGATGTCTTTTGTGAATTAGTAGATGCGAAAGGTACAATTTTAAACAAAAAGGACCGTCTAAATTTGTGTGGCTTTTTATAATACAAAGACAACCTCATAATTACTCCAGTCGATTCAATTTGACAACTTTTCCATGGCCAAATTTGCAGTACCTGATTCTTAGCCCTTCGGCGGTGGTATCTTGTATTCCATCATTTTTGTTAAAATTTCATCGACCTTAGTAAACTATTTCCAACCACCCCAGTTTAAAGAATGGAAAATACTAATATGCTACGCGTAGCATAGAGGGTTTCCGTGCTACGGCTCAATATTTTAGTTTTCAAAATTCTAACGGTCGATCCGAACCGTTCTACATGATCTCCATATGAATATGTACTTGCAAAGAAAATTTTACATTTTTTAGAATTTTTTTTTTTTTTTTTAGATAGGTAGAAAATCACTTGATCTGAAAATTCTGTACCATTTAGTTTGCTGGCGACAAATTAATACAAAATTACTATGAATAAATCGTGTATTTTTTCTTTTGACTAACTTGAGCCTACTATTATTTATTAAAACAAGCTTAATTTATTAATTGTTAGTATCAAATAACTTATAGAAACTAAATATATGTTCTTGCAAATGTCGGAGAGGAGTAAAGATATTGCCAAAACTATTTTAACTTTTTAATTTCAGACAGTGCATGACCAATAAAAATAAAATGAAAAATTATATGTCAATTATTTTGCTGGTAGGAGAGCAATCAAAACTAGCTTGACAAGTGGCAGGAGTATTTTATCTTAAAACATTAAAACTTTCTAACCAATTCTCACAGGAAGAGTATAAAAAGGAGGATAAAATAAGATAAAGGTTAGGGGCAAAAAGGAGATGAATAAGACATTTTAAATTCTGTGGCAGTTTCAAAGCTGGAGTGTTCTCTCATAAATTACTTTGCTTCAATTAATTGCTGAGGAAAAGTTTTTTGAGTGAAGGATGAGGCACCAGTAGATCACGGATCCGTATCCTCCCAGGTACCTAACTCAAGCAAATTGAAACGGACGGTCCAGATTAATCTTATCTGAGCCAAACTCAATCCGGTGCCTATGAAGACTGTAGGGTGTCTGTTTTGAGATTCGTGTCATGTTAAAAGAACCGTCTGATTGTAATTGTCTTCAATTAGGTAACCTGGGTGATGTGAATTTGTAGAGAGACAAAAAAGAGTAGAACTAGGGTGTGATGTGCTCACCAAACTCTTTGGTGAGCACAACTCTACATAAACTATCGGATTCACTTCAAACGATATGAATCCAACCGTTGAAACCGATGTACTTTACGAGTGATGCATGTACATGCAAAATTTTGAATTTTTTGAATTCATTTAGTCTCAAGTCAAGTGGTCAAAATTGATGAAAAATGAATGATCCAAAATGAAGTTGTTTAATGCATTCAAAAAATTCTCAATTTTGACCACTTGACTTGAGACTAAATGAATTCAAAAAATTCAAAATTTTGCATGTACACCCATCACTCGTAAAGTACATCGGTTTCAACGGTTGGATTAATCTCGTTTGAAGTGAATCCGATAGTTTATGTAGAGTTGTGCTCACCAAAGAGTTTGGTGAGCACATCACACCCTAGTTCTACTCGACAAAAAATGATCATAAGGTAGCAAATATTGCTTCTTCTTTTTTTTTGGAGGAAAAGCCAAAGCCCGTTTCATTTCAGAAACTAAAGTTAAGTTACAAATAGAGATCTAAAAGGGATATCTCACAACAAAATGATATCCCTGATAAGCATGTGCCAACGCCCAGAAGGTCATCTGGTCATCACCGAGACAAACTAAGTTCCTTATTCTAAATCTAAGCCACACACTTGGGCTGCTATTTCTAAGACACCAACAAGGGCTGAATTGAGTAAAGCAAAAACAACAAATAAGATGGAGTTGTAAGCTAAACATTATGAAGGGCATGAGTCCCAACAAGAGCCACCAGTTGGTAGTCATCATCCGGGTGCCAAGTACTAATCGGGATTTCATCAGTGTCTCTTGGAAGCCAGTTATTTCAAAGAAATATTGCTTATTTTTTATGTTACAATTCGATCCATCAAGACAGTTATTTCAAAGAAATATTCCTAGAAGAATATAATTGAGCAATGATATATGCTAGCACATAGGGCCAATGCAGAAAGGAGGCTAATTTGCACATATAACCTATAGGCTATATAACCGACTAGATTGGATAAAAACTCCTCAGGTATATCATAGATCGTCTTCAAAACTTGCTATATTGAAAGCATTTGTTAAGAAAGGAACGCTTAACCTTCATACGTGGTTAGCTTACTTTTTTAATATATAATTAGCATATTTATACTAAAATATGCTAAATTACTTGAAATTATGTTAATTTATGCTGATTTACACTAAATTACGCTAAATTACAATAATTATGTAAATTATGCTAAAATATGGTAAATTATGCTAAATTTTGTATGAATAGGGCCGATTTTGTGCCATCTTTCATAAATCATAAAAAATAGTAAAAAACTTTGAAAAATAATAAAAATGGGTATTCCACAAGTTCATTACATAACTAATTTACTTAGCTACGTAGATTGAACAATAGAAATGAAAATCTTAATCGGAAACTTCAACTAAAGTTTTGAGGCTCTTCTATTTATTTTTTGGCAATTCTGAATTTCAACATTCGGCATTGCAAGCACTGACACATACGTATTTTCACAAGCTTTCCGAAAAGTGATTATTTGCTGAAATCGGACACTTGAGCGCCATTTTATGACTGTTTGAAGTTTCATCGTTGTTTTTCACCTTCTCAGTGAAGATATCATCCCTATTCATACTTAATTTAGCGTATTTTAGCAAAATTTTACATAATTATTGTAATTTTGCATAATTTATTGTAAATCAGCATAAATTAACATAATTTCAAGTAATTTAGCGTATTTTAGTATAAATATGCTAATTATATATAAAAAAATAATTTAACAAATATTTAAAAAAAATTGATTTTTTTGTATTATATTTCAACATTTTAGTTATTTTTCTAAAAAAAAAAAAGAAGGTACCGGCCACTTTCTGGCCTGTACCCTATTTAAATCGGAAACCGGTCAGAAAATATCCAATATGAACATTTTTAATAAAACCAAACGAATCTGGACATTTTTATTATTTTCTAATTAACTTTGGATATAAATAAAAATGTCGGTTCAGAATAAGGCAGAAGTATTATTATGATTTGAGATTCATGCAAAGTTAAAAAGATTCCCTTTTACTCCGAATTTGAAAGAAAGTGTAACATTGACTTTTTCAACAAGAAATTATTAAATGGACAGCTCGGATTTAATCCAGTTGGTCCAAGAGTAAATATTTTAACAGAATAGATTTAACTTCACGCAGCGCATCAACTATAGAGTCAGAAAACACTGTGTATGGTTCGTGCGCTGTATAAAGCCAAAACTTATCTGTTAAAATATTCACTCAATGATTTTATCGAGTCGGAAGATCTGTCCGTCTAATAGTCATGAGCCAATGCGTGGGGCCCATCCCATGTGGTGAATTTTGTTTTGTTATAATTCTTCTGGGTCGGAATCACAAATATGGACCATGCTGTTTGATGCTTTACCCATATGGTACTACTATAGCATCCGCTGCACATAAGGACACACCAGCTGCGTTTTGCAATGTTTTTGAAGAAAATAAGATAAATGTGGCCCGTCAGATAAGATCTTGCGCGATTCGTGACGACAAACTACCCTAAAGAACCCCATGTGGCAACCCTTTTTCTGACCTAAATGTCCCCCAGTTTTTAGTAATTAGCTTAAAGTTCCAATATAGTAAACGGAGGGACTAAAATGCTCGATCTAAGCAGATAGATCCGTACTAAAATTCACGGGGCGATGAATATGCTTGTTGATCTAAACCGCCCACACAAATCTCAATGTCCAGCTTTTAAGTACTAGTAATTAGCGTAACATTGCAATTTAGTCCCATTAATACTGAAATATTCATATTTTAAAATAGAGGGATGCTTCGGTGGACATAAGGACCTATTTGTAAAATGAGTTCTATTTTCATTTTCAAAGTTCAAACCATCGATCTGACCGTTCAACATTATCTCCATATTAAAATGTACTTGGAGGTCAAATTTTACATTTTTTTGAAGAGTGATGCTTCTATGGACATAAGGACCTATTTGTAAAATGAACACATTTTCATTTTCAAAGTTCAAACAGTCGATCCGACCATTCAACATTATTTCCATATTAAAATGTATTTGGAGATCAAATTTTACATTTTAAAATTATTTTTTACTATTTATTAAGTATTTTACAAAATTCAATGGTCTGAATTTGACTAGTTTTTGTAAAATACTTAATAAATAGTAAAAAAATTCAAAATAATGTAAAATTTGACCTCCAAGTACATTTTAATATGGAGATAATGTTGAACGGTCGGATCGATTGTTTGAACTTTGAAAATGAAATTATGTTCATTTTACAAATAGGTCCTCATGTCCATAGAAGAATTTGCCTTTTTTGAATTTGTTTACTATTTATTAAGTATTTTACAAATTCAATGGTCTGAATTTGACTAGTTTTTGTAAAATACTTAATAAATAGTAAAAAAATTCAAAAAAATGTAAAATTTGACCTCCAAGTACATTTTAATATGGAGATAATGTTGAATGGTCGGATCGACTGTTCGAACTTTGAAAATGAAAATAGGACTCATTTTACAAATAGGTCCTTATGTCCACCGAAGCAAATGCCTTTAAAATATATAAAATTTTATGAAACACATTTTCTTGGGCCCATTGGTAAATACCCAGCAAGCAATTTCCTTTGTATCAATAATATCAAATGCAAAAAAATCCATATATTATCACTGTGAAACCCACAAATGTGTAATGCGTCATAATATATGATAACTCACAACAACAAAAAATGAATGTAAATACTTTATCTCAGCATCAAATTATGACTAGTAAACGGGGATCAAATATTTTTTACTTGCTAATTTAGATTCTTTCAACGTAAAGAAAATATATAATGGTACATGAACGTAAACAAACAAAAAATTATTAATGCAACAATAAAACATAACTAATATCAGACTCATTTCGCTCAACCCAACTCAACCCTTAATTTACATTAAAAGATATATGCACAATATTTTTAATCATCTATTTTTATTTTCTCAAAAACATTTACAATGAAAAAACTATATTAGAGAAGAGGTGTCGGTGGGCTAAGCACACTGGGAGAACAAGATCAGTAGAATTTAAAAAAAAAGAAAAAGAAAGAGACAGGAATGTGTAAATTAAGGGAAAAAGAAAACAACGAAGAAGAGGGGGGAAAACGAGAAAGAAAACCATGCACCATGCACCTGAGTTTGGACAAGAGTACTAAAAGCACTATAGAAATATAAAATATAAAAGCAGATGATGCTAATGTAGGAGAATCATAAAGGCCAAACAATTACGTCTTATCTAGAGATCAAACAATTACATCTCATCTAGGGGTCAAACACTTACACCCCGGGGAAGGAGAAACAGTTTCTCACCTTTAACCTAAGGATCGCCCTATGCCAAAGAAACCCAAAACATAAATCATAAGTGCGGAATACATACCTGATTCCATAACGTTGGTCATGGAATCCTTAATTGCGAAGAGCCATCTCCGTGAGCACAAGACAAGTCTTCAATGGCAAGAAGTCCTTCTTGTTGTGTTGTCGTATGGTCGTAGGAATAGATCTTCCAAGGCAGCAAGACACGCCTTTGAGAAATCCTTTTCAAATTTCTTAATGAATTTCTCCTCTCTAGATCTTTGATGGTGAAAGAGAAGAGAAGGCACTCAAAACTGAGTTATGTGTGATATCTTGTGCCTTGGGGACCCATCCTTATATAGACTAACTCTAAATCTGACGCACCAGATATAAATGTCCAATTTTAGACACAGGGGCGAACCCATGAAGGCTCAGGGGTAGGCACTTGCCTACCCCTGGATTTAAAATTTTTTTGAGACCCACTGTATTTTTATTTCTGTGCCTACCCCTGATCCAATACTGTGCCTAGCCCTGGTTCAAAATAACAGATCTGCTGCTCTGATTAATTCATTGGCTCAGTCTGCTACTTTGATTAATTCATTGTGCCTACCCCTGATCAAATTCCTGGGTTCGCCCCTGTTTAGACATATATATTGGACATCTAAAATTAAATATCTAGATTTAGATGAAAACCTACTCCACATTTAGTGGTTATTCTATAATTGCAAATCTCGTAATCAGTCCATCAATGAGTATGAGTTTTGCCTATAGTATTCTACACATTTATGGACCACATCCTAATGAATACATAGATTGTCAAATATCTGAATCCATATTAGATCACTTTAGTTAGGCAATCATACATGACAGTATATAATTCATAATTATATTACATATATGCTCAACGTTGGATAATGATCTAACAATCTCTCACTTGAGCAATATGTCATACTCTTTTAATTATGTATTGTTAACCTTATACGCACGTAAACTTTTTTGTCAGCCTTATGTATTCCCAAACCAATTCCGTCCATCAATTACATTAGCAAATGACTAAAGCGGCTTTCGTCACATTTAATTCGTAACTAAACCATCAATGATCACAGTACTAATATAACCAAATGACATGAATCATGATGTGGTTGTGTAGCATAGAAATTACACGCAATTGTGATCTTATCGTGCCAATTTCTAACTAGGTCTCCCACTTAAAACTTGAAACTAAATTTCATAAAACTTGTTGTAAAATGCAAAATTTAAATAAACAATTTGAAAATCACATATTCAAAATTGAGGTCAAACTAAAATAGAGATATAATGTAAAAACAACCCTTTTGCAAAACCATGCATATAACATAATCAACTTGTTTCATATTACAAGTTGCATATCCAAATTACAATAAGTAAATAGAACATCAAAATAAATAACAGACTCTCACTAAAACTGAATTTTCCTAACAGAAATTACACCCATATGAGCAACATGCTCTTCAAACTTATTGGGCACTAACTGGAGGGAAATTGCAACACATAAAACCTGAGGATGAAGTGCCTTGGATTTTGTGTGGTGATTTTAATGTTACATTGTCAAGGGAAGATAGATCCAACCCAAATGGCACTAACTGGAGGGAATCGGTTAAATTTGCTGATTTGCTGACAGATTTGCAACTGATAAACTTACCTTTAACATGGCAACTTTACACATGGTCCAATACACGAGAAATTCCAACTATGGCTAGACTAGACAGGTTCTTGATATCAAATTCTTGGAGCCACACCTTCCCTAATTCCAAACAAGAGGCTTTAGCAAATACATCTTCGGATCACACACCTTTGCTATACACAACAACCACATCTTTTAAGAGAATAGTTTTCTTCAGATTTGAGAACACTTGGCTGTCTCATCCACAGTTTAAGGAATTTGTAAGATCTACATGGACACAAATGCAATTAGCTGTATCTCCCGTTGATCTACATCATAAACTTAAATTACTACAAAAAGAGATTAAGGACTGGACAAGAAATCACATAGGAAACATAAATGAGCAAATAAATGTTTGTAGAGAGTTCATGATGTGGATTGGCAAAGTTGAAGAAGTGAGGCCAATTACAAGATTGGAAAAATGGGTGTTTCTAAAGGTAAAGAGAAGATATGCGGAACTGGCAGTTTTAGAAGAGGCAATCTGGAAACAACGTGCCAAAACAAAATGGAAATTGCAAGGGGATAGAAACACAAAGTACTTTCACTCACTGGCCACATCACAGAAAAGGAGAAATGAAATAAATGAAGTGCAATATAACGGTATAACTCATAAAACACAAGTTGGAAAGGCGGAGGCATTCAGAGACTTATACATAAATTTGATGGGAGCATAATCTCAGCAGTTGCCTTAAGTTAACTGGACACAGCTATATGAGAGTACTATCGATTTGCAAGATGTAATTCGGACTGTAACGGAAGAGGAAATATTGGAAGTAATTAGGGAGTGGCCGTCAAATAAGAGCCCGGGTCCAGATGGATTCACGGGGGAATTTTACAGAGAATTCAAGGATGTCCTATTACCAGATTTGCACAATGTCATAACTGAGATACTAGACAAGTAATTGAACATAGACAACCTCAACTCATCTTACATTGTTCTTATTCCTAAAAAGGAAGATGCAAGGCGACCTCAGAATTACAGACCAATAAGTCTAATACATGGGATTCAAAGAGTGATATCCAAAATTCTTGCTAACAGACTTCAGTCTTACATTCCGGTTCTAGTCAAAGACAGTCAGACTGGGTTTACTAAGGGGAGATAGATTACAAAAGGCTTTTTGTATTCTCAACAAATTCTCCATTCAGCAAAGGAAAACAAAGTTCCTTTGGCATTGTTTAAGGCTGATATACACAAAGCCTTTGATACAGTCAGTTGGACTTTTCTGACAAAGGTCATGTTGAGTTTAGGTTTTCCTAAAAAATGGATAACATGGATGTCTAGCTGTGTTTTAAGAGGGTCATCGCAAATAATAATAAATGGTTTATTGGGTAAAAGGATTATACTGAAAAGAGGTGTTAGACAAGGCGATCCTCTATCTCCTTTACTATTCATTATGGCAATGGATTTTATTCCAAGATGGTTGGACAAATTGGTGTTCAATGGAACATGACAGCTACCGTTCACTAACATGAGGCCATGTCTACTTTATGCTGACGACTCTCTATTTTTCATCAAACCGGAAATCAGGCAAATTCAGGCTCTGATCAGAGCCAAAATGATGATGAATTACGTAGGGTTTTGGCTTAGGTTTTGCGTATTATCTCACACTTATGTTTATTTAATTAGAGAAAAAGGTTACTGTCACCCTTCTTTATGTTTTATTACAGAAAACTGGTTTTGGGACTATTTCACATCAAATGGAGCAAGAATCAGGTTAATCAGACAAGCGACGCTCATCGACTAAGGCCCTGTTACGGTCCGTACCAGTTGATACTGACCTAGCCGGATATGGACTAGGAGATGGTGTGATACGCATTAAACCCCTCAGCGACAAGATGTGAATACGGACAGTATCACCTAATACGGTCTGTAACTGAGACGCCCTTTGGGGAATAACTACCACAAGCGTGTCCAGATCGTGTTTCTTGGCCTCCACTCATCTCCAGACGTCCCCTCACTCCTATATAAGGCCCCTGGACAGAAGAGGAAGTCATCTTTGTAATTTTGGTGATTAGGGTTAGATTTAATTGAAGTGAGAAAGAAATGAGTGTTGTAATGATGCCGTTCCGCGGCTAAGTTCTTTTCTTAAGGGCTAGGCAGTAAACCTTGTTACTCGTGATGCTTTGATACATATATTTTCTGTTGATTATGATTTCTTGTTGTTAATTGAAATGCTTTTGCAATTTATTCTCCCTTCACCTGATTTCGATGATCTAGTCTAATTCTAGGGTAGTGACAGTACTTTATTGGTAGAAAGACTATGATGGACGAGTTAGCCTCGTTGGGAGCCATTAGATTTATGTGAAGAAAACCTTCGCGGGGAAACCATAAATCAAAACCACAAAACGCAAACCAAGTTCTGTATTTGTGTAAGATAAATCGCAGTGTCCTATGTAGTAACTTGTGTATTTAAGAGATCTGTCATTTGCGTAAGATAACTCGTAGTGTCCTATGTAGTATCTCGGTGGAAGTCCCGTCATTTGCGTAAGTGACTCACAGTATCCTATGTAGTGTCTTTCATTAACAACAACAGGAAATCAGACCCGACAGAAGTAGAATATCAAAGTAGATTGAGTAGCAATGGTGTGCCGAAACCCTAGGAATTCTCATCTCTATCTTTATTTTAATTACTTTTAATTATTGCCAAATTTACATTGATCACAATTCCAAACTCTCAATTTTCAGATTTTGTCTAGCCTTTCGAAAGATTGTGATTTGATCGCTCAAGACTGTTGTTATAACCCGTAATTTTGTACATAATTAAATCAACAAATAATTAATAATTTATGACTAATTTTATATTAAAAACTTTAATTAGCAATTAAAAGAACAAAAATAATAAATGAAGGATTTTCTTAAAGTTAATAAAGTGATTGATTAGATAAAGTGTAGATAAAATAAATACGTAGTAGTAGACACTTAATAGAAATTTAACGAAGAACAATAAAAATTCATACGTAAACAATAATTCAGGATTTGGTGATAGAATTGTAATAACTAAAGATTTCAAAATTTTGAATTATGAGTTGCTGCATACTTGACCACACCAGATCGGACTTGTAAGAGAAATTTGAATCAGAATTTTGGATTGGATTTGAGATCCGTGACTTTTCATATAACCCCCCTGCGCCCTCTTGCTTCTTCTCCCTTTTTCACACTCTTTTTCCCCCTTCTCTCTCGCTGGCTACTCCTACCCCACTCTCTCTTTTGCTCTTGCACCCCTCTTCATTCTTCTCCCTTTCTCACTCTCTTTACTCTCTGCCTTCGGGCCCTTTTCTTCCTGTTGCTGTGATTACTGGAGAAGGAGGACTTCTCTTTTCCCGCTCTCTTTTCTCTGTGCCTTGCTGTGGTGCGCGCGGTTGGTTGTTGTGCGCGTTTTTGTTGAGGGTGCGGTGACCTTGCTGTTGGTGTTCCCTCTCTGTTGCGCACCTTGTTCCTTGACTGTGTTGCCATTGTGGGTTGTTGTGGAGTGAGAGGTGCCGAGAACCGGGTTGTGAGTTTTTGTGTGTGGTGCTTGGTGGAGCCCTTTCTCTTTGACGAGCTTGCTGATTTTAGACGGCCGTGAGGCGAGGCTTTTACCTTGGTACCGGCTGAGTTTGACATTGTTACGATTTGCTCTTCTCTCGGGTAAATGTTCAGACCCTCCTTTTTAATTTGTAGATTCTTGGGCCTGGCGAGGCATTATCGTATATTTTGACTTATCTGTTGTTTCGTGCGAGTTGTTGATTTTCTCGGCGTGACGATGAATTTTTGTGGGGATTTCGGGCTTGTGATTGTTTGTCATGGTGCGATGCACCTTTGCTGTTTTTCCCTTGTCTTGGTGCCTCGTTTCTTGCTTGCTGACCTTGCTGGTTTTGGTGCAGTGTTGCTTGTTGCTTGCTGCTTGATTTCCTGCCTCCTATTTTGCGTGACTGGTACATTGTTAGTATCAGTCTTTGTCGGTTTTTGAGTTGTGCTGCATGGCCGTTTGTTGCTCTGTTCTGCCTTCTATTATGCTGGACTGGTACGATACCAGTATCAACTCCTTTTTGCTGTTTGACTTGCTCTGTGTTCTAATACCTTACTTGTACCGACCATGTATGGATTGGTTACCTTTCTTCTTTTGTTTCCTGGTGTCACTTTGTTGCCCCGTTTCTTTTTCTGGCTAGATGCCTTAACGGGTTTGGATCTGACTCACGGTACTGATCGCTGATGCTTTGGTGTCGGTTGTGTGGAGGCATATTTTGGTGCAAAGTTCTTGCTGGCTGAATTAATGTGGTGCTGGTTTACTACTTTGCTGTATTGATTGAATGGTTTGTTTGGCGGTGGCTATTGGAAAATAAAATGAACATTTGAAATTCGGTTTGGGCTTGGCCTATTAATTAATTAAGGTTTGGGCTTCTTGTGAATTAGGCTTAGTGCTTAAATTTGGAAAAGAGGCTTAGGCTTTGGTTTATTTGTGAGTTCTGGCCGAAATTGAGAAGTAATTGAAAGTGGCTTTTGCAAAAAAATAAGTGAAATAAAATTCGGATTTAATTTCTTCGAGTCTCGAGCCTCCATTTGGTTGGCTCGATTCGAAGTTTTCACTTAAAGATCGGGAGATGATTAGATTAGTCCTGGATTGATGACTCATGACATACTATGAGCAGATACTAGATTATCCGGCAGGACACGATATGATCCCGAAACACATCAAAATTAAAAGTCCCAACATTAATTAATTAGGAATAACACATTTAAACTAGATTTAAATTAGTGAAGTAATTACTTTATTGTTTTATTTAGAAATAAAAGTAACAATAATCTTATAAATATTTTAGGAAATTACAAGAGATAAATATTGTAGTATTAATGAATTTTGTATCACTTCGATTTAATTAAAAATTGGTTAGTGTTGTATTTTATTTATACATGTACTTGGAAATAAATTTAGTTAAACCATTGGAGAAATTAAGTAAAACAAGTATTTTTACAATTTTTGAACACCTATACGCAATTAATTTACACAATATTGACTTAACAATTTAAATGCGCATTTTACTTATACATAGCGAATAAGACCTTTTAAAATACTTAGGAAATTATATTAAAACAAATTATCTTCAAATTAAAAATAATAAAGGGGTAGCAAGGGTTACGGTAAATAGTTCGATCCTAATTAGACTACGTACGAATTTCAGGTCATCAGATCCATTGTGACGAGTCTGACCCTTGGACTGACACCGCGGGCGACGATACTGGAGCAGGAGTGGACCCTGCAGACTACGCCGGTGCGTAGCGCGCACACGTCTTCAGCTTGCCTTACAGGTGTGGGATATCTGAATTATTTCTTTCGTGGCGTACTCTAACCAGTCGACCACCTGACCTGTCATACGCACTTTAAATTGTAGTTGCATTAGAGCATGTTTATCTTTCTGAACTGTAATTAGAATTGCATAATCCCTTCTAAATGAAAATTTACCGCTTTAATAGGAGTAGGATAACTTAATGATAGGTTTAGATTTTATAGATATTAGGGTTATTATTTGTCCTCTTCTCGTAGAGGACAATATTATTTTGATAAGCGAGCATATGCATTGGTGAGTGTGAGAAAGAAGACCGAATGTCTGCGTTCCGTCTCGTAGGATAGGGTACGAGGCGGCTCGTTGGGCATTGGGCCAGGGAATCACTTGATTCCTTTGGAGGTCTTATTAGAGAAATATTATATGTATTCATTTGGATCTATATATCATTTTTCGATTCATTTTACCATTACGTGCGGGCCGGACTCGAGCCCAGAGGCACGGAAATAATTCGAGCTTGGTCTCCCCTACATTAGGAGCTACATGCCTAGTACGGCTTCCGCAGTTGCGGTGGCAGATTTATTTTTATTGCACGGGGCCGGACACGAGCCCTTCCCATTGGTCTGGCCAGGCGGTGGAGTTCTGTCTCTGCTCATGAGGAAACGGATTAACTAATTTTACGCCTTGCATTGTATGATTTCTCCTATTGAATATGTTTGGATGATGAATCGTTTTAGAGTAAGGAAAACACACGGATTGAGATATATTCATCGGCGAGTGGGCTTATATACTCTTGCGAGTTAATTGCCTGATGTCCTTGATATCGTGTATCGTTTGTTCACATGATGTCTCTGGGCATCTTGTATCATTAGCTCCCTGCCCACCGTCCTTGAAATAATGTCTAGAGGGACCTTGGGTCCGATTTACACAGCACGGGGTGTATAATCATTCTATCCGTATTATTATATTATATTTGTACACACAGTACCTCGGAGATTGGACTCCGGTTTGAATATTATATTCCAGGCTTGTATTTTTACTTTGGGAAATTTTGCATGTTGTCATGATAGGATATTCGCATCATGTCATCTATTATATGTATTTTTCTTTTAATAGTTATTAAATTAGGATTACTATATTAAATCATGTGCATTTAAAAGTACGAATTTCCAAATTTTGCGTAGTTTACCATTAAATGTGCTTCGACCAAAGAGGATCCCTGAAGGGGTAATTCTGGGTCACATACTGGGCGATTAGTCGCTCACCCACCTTTTTATGTGAGATTTTAGGTACAGAGACTGGTGTTCTACAGCAGGAGATGCCAGGAGCTGTTCCTGATGGCCACGATGCTTCAGGATAGATTATAGGACCTTTTGATTAGGATTACGAGTCTGATGCTTTTGTTCTATACATCAGTCTCGATAGATCTTGTATCCTTTTCATTAGCTTATGTTTTATTTTATGATGTGGATTGTATGGATCCGTATATTTATATGTTTATTTAGTGATGTATGACTGATGCTTATTTATGGTATGTTTGCTTCCGCTGTTATTATTTGATTATGGTATTTGATTAGCCTTGCGTGATTAGGATAATTAATCACGAGGCGGGGACTGATCACTCCTTAGTCCGGAAATCCCGGTTTGGGGTGTGACAACTGTAGACCAATATTTCCTGTGGATCGACCTTGATTATACTACTCGATAAAGATTGTGCACTTGCAATTTGAACCGATAGCATTTCTAAGTTTATAAATTTTAAAAGAAACATCGCTCTCTTTTGAGTGATCAGGCTCTCAAAATTGTGCTATCAATATTTCAACAAATATCTGGCTTATCAGTGAACATGGAAAAATCAAAAATATTATTTTCAGTTGAAGAGGGGTATAATTGTCAGAATTTGATAAACTTACTGGGATGCAAGAAAGGCTCCTTCCCTTTTACATATTTGGGACTACCTTTGTCAGATAAGAGATTACCAAGATCGGCATACATACCTTTAATTCAGAAGATCAATCACAGATTGCAGGGGTGGGCGGCAACTCAGTTATCAATTGCAGGCAGACTGGTTCTAATAAACTCGGTGCTCTCATCCATTCTAGCATACTTCATGTCAGTATTTAAATTGCCGGTATGGGTGATAAAGGAAATAGACAAGTCGAGAAGAAAATTTCTTTGGAAAAAGAGTGGAGGAGAAGGAAGAGGCATGGCACTGGCCAATTGGGAGTCAGTGTGTAAGCCAAAGAAAGTTGGAGGTTTGGGTGTCATTGATTTGCATGTGTTTAATGATGCCTTACTGGCTAAGTGGTACTGGTATTGGAGTAAACTGGAAATGAGATTATGGAAATCAGGTGTAGTAATAACACATAACGAAAGATTGAGTGATACTCCGGGATGTAAATTCTTCAGACAATCTTTCATAAGTACCAAAGCCCTTCTTAATACAAACATGAAATGGGAAGTAGGGGATGGGACACACATTCAATTTTGGCATCATGATTGGGGTTATGGAGTATTAAAAGATGAATTCAGATTTCTTTATCTAGAAGTAATTGATCCAAACATATCATTGCAAGAAGCTCTGAGTATACAAGACATTACGTCTATGTTCAACGTGATTGGATCAGTGCAATTTATTTCACAGTTAACAACTCTCTCTAATCTACTGGTATTGGGGCCGATAGTGAGCGCAAATCAAGATAAAGTCAGCTGGGCACTAAGCAAAAATGGACAATTCACTGTCCAGTCAGTATATCAACGTATGAAGGATGAACCAACATTCAACTCTATCATACAGAAGGTCTGGAAGATGAAAATACCCCCAAGAATCAAGGTTTTTGCATGGTTAACTTACTATGGCAAAATACTGATGGTTGATAACTTGACAATGAGGGGGTGGAATATGCCTAGCATGTGTTATGTGCAAAAGAGAAGAGAAAACAATTGCACATCTATTCTCGGAATGTAACTTTGCAATACAACTGTATAAAAGGCTAGCGCATGTTTTTGCATTGCTGGCTTGGAACTGGAGGTTTATACTGAGAAGACAACAAGCACAGCGATGGGTGGTCCATAAAAAAGGAGAAGTAAAATCAAGGGAGCTGTTGTTAATAGCAATGTTCATCTGCTGGAGAGAGAGATGTTCAAGGATATTTACGAATAAGATTAAGACTATAGAAGATTTAATCGAAGAAATAAGGGAGCAATGGATGTATTTGCATTAGAATGTTTACTTTTCTTAGTTCTTTTTCTCTTTACTCGTATTTCAAAATTGATTCAACCATGTTGAATTTCATGTAAACTCTCATAGGCTTCTTATTGAAACCTATATTCAATAAAGCAAATAGGGACAAGATCCCTACTTTTTCTCAAAAAAAAAAATTCGAGTTTATGTTTTTTCATATTATTCTACTCGGGTATTTTTCTTTTTATGTTGTAGTTTTGGAAGAAAAAAAATGATAGAATGTTTCTGAAGGTTACTGTCATGTACTAGTATCCATTTTGTTTACTCTTTCTTTGCGCAGTGTTCATCTAATTCCAAAGCGTATAAAAAATATAAATCATATTTAGGTGTATGAATCGGGTGTATTTTAATTTGGCTTTTTTAAGTACTTATGATTCGTTGGACACAAAATATACTCTATAATTTGTCTTATTTCCTGTGAATTCAGACTTTTTTTATATATAGTTGATATTAGCTAGAGAGAGAAAAATGTACAAAAATATAATTAAAATCACATATGAACACCACATTCCGCCCAACCCTCCCTCTTCTTTTATTTCTTTATCAAATAAATAATTCTTACATCTAATGAATGAATTCAGAGACCATGATTACAAGAACTAAATAAACATTAGCCCTTGCGCCTCTCTAGCAGGAGAATCATCTTTTTTGTATGCTTGGGATTATGACACTGAGAGCATCCCATTTCTCCCATCAAACAACCGATCCTGATTCTTTTTTTTTTTTTCAGAACCAACAATAAAAAAAAAAAGGTATCAGGATCGGTTGTTTCAAAACAACCGATTCTGATACTTTTTTTTTTTTTTCAGAAGCAACATTAAAAAAAAAAAGTATCATGAAACAACCGATCCTAATAGTGCTATTAGGATCGGTTGTTTTGAAATAATCGATCCTAATGCTAATTTGACGCTATGGTTTAATTCTGTTTCGCGCCTTGTACTTACAAAAATTTTAGGACTCAATACTAATAAGATCGGTTCAATAAATAACCGATCCTAAAAATAATCAGGATCGGTTATTTCGAAATAACCGATTCTAAAAACAATCAGGATCGGTAATTTCGAAATAACCGATCCTGATAACTCCTGCTTAGGGTTCTTATTTTCATTTCGCGCCTCTTATTTTCAACTTAGCGTCTTTCTCTCTCTCTGTGTCTCCATCTCTCCCTCTCAAATCCTCAGACCTCCGTGTCTCTCCTCTCTCTGTCTCCGTCTCTCCCTCTCCTCCGTGTCTCTCTCTCTGTCTCCGTCTCTCCCTCTTAAAGCCGAGCCTCTCGAACCTCCGGCTCAATTGTGTCAATTTTTAATTTTTTTTATTGTTTCAAAAATTAATTAATGGTGTTTGTATATTGTTTTTCAGTCTTGAGGACATCTCGCTCAAGTTACTTAATCATCCGGCCGATCAACTATCACGGTATTAGCTTTATCTAATTTTCTCATTATTATACTTTTAAAACACTTTTTTTTTTGTATTTTCAATTTATTTATTTATCTTTTTTCATTTGAGCAAGGCTTTTTGAGATTATTCCATCGGCGGTGAAAAGGTACACTTTGAGGTATGCTAGCTAGGTTTTCCTTGTCTTTCAATTTAAATAATACATGTATCGAAGATGCACAGCAAGCAATTAATGATATAAATATTTGTTCAGATTTTGAAGTTTGCACTGGTGGAGACGATAAAAGAGGGAGTGCCATACATGTGGCTGAATTTTATTTTGCTCTTGCACCAAATTTCTTCAACTATTGTTATTCTTTTTGTGTTTCATGAATTTTATTTTGTGTTCTTAATTGGTTTTGAGCTCCAATAAATCAATGGTAAATAAAAAAAAAATTATGCTGGCCAGCAAATATATATGGAAGCTGGCCAAATAAAAAAAAAATATTTTTTAGATCCAATATAACATCAGAATCGGTTGTTTCAAATAAACTGATCCTGATAGTAACTATCAGGATCGGTTGTTTCAAACAAACTGATCCTGATAGTTACTATCAGGATCAGTTGTTTCAAATAACCGATCCTGATAGTATAACATCAGGATCGGTTGTTTAACCGATCCAGATTATTGTAGTATCAGTATCGCCTTCATCAGGATCGGTTGTATTCCGATACTAATATGCATATATAACCGATCCTGATTCCATATTTTCCACTAGTGTGATTTGTTCGATTTACTTTCAAATTTTGTGCTTATTAAGATTTATTACACATTAATTGAGATTAATCATATATATTAATTAAGATTAAGTTGTATGAATTAATTACAAAAATTTAAATAAAAACTAATCAAGTTACACTGGTCTGGCCGGGTTGACCCATTACCCATTTGGAGCGGATATGGGTTATATGATTTCAACCAGAGTCGATCGGGTCGGGTCGGGTCGGTGGGTTGGTTGCAACTTTGATTATAATCTCTTTTAATTCTTTCCATTATTTTTCCTTTGAAAAGAGAAAGACTAGATAATACAGTTTAATTCCTAGCTAGTTCCATACCTTGATAACTTGTATCATTATCGATCTTTACTCAAAACAGAAACCAGTTCTCTATTAATGTATATATCAGCTTGAAATTATATCAGTAATTTTCCGAGACCAACCTATTGATAAACTGCACAAAATTTGAAGATCTCATATGTAATCAATATTAAAGATATCCACAGTTTTTGTTTTTATTTTGACAAACTTTAAATTAGTTTTGCTTGTACAATATCTGACTATATCATTTTAAAGTAAAGTACCTAATTAATGATTAACAAATAGTATGAGTGTGTGTGGTTAATTTTAAGAATCTTAATTACATGTTACAAACGA
This sequence comes from Carex kokanica, assembly GCA_025461125.1. Lineage (NCBI taxonomy): Eukaryota > Viridiplantae > Streptophyta > Magnoliopsida > Poales > Cyperaceae > Carex > Carex kokanica. The sequence continues at coordinate 1,112,042 of JAJGRX010001361.1, read as the reverse complement.
GCATTTTGTTTTGGAAAACACTAATTAAAGCCTTAAATTCTCTTCTACCCTACTTTTGGAGGTTGAAACTGAAATGCACGAATTTGATACTTCACTTGGAAAGAGTTGATATGTTTTGATTCGGACTACTCTTGATAACACTGTTTGTGCAAAATAGTAAACTCAAAAATTTTCAAAAATTATTATATAAATATTTCTATAAGTAATTACCATATTGTATATTATTTTCTAATCTATTATTTTAAATGTCCAATTTATTATTTTGATATATATAGTTAAATTTATAGCTCATTTCTTTGACCTAGGTAAATGCATTATTCTATTATTATCACAATTAACCACCACACATCTATACAATCTAGTACATTTAAACATCCTTTATTTTCTGATTTACAGGCAATTCAAAATATTAATAGCATTATACATTAAAAACTTTTTTTTTGCCTCTGACCGCATCCTTCCACTAATAAAATAAAACAATATTCTATATTATTTTGCTACATATATTGAATGAGCCCTTCGTCAGCTTCTCTCGTATACGGTAGATGTGCCCTTACAAACCACCCACTAATATTTTGAGGTTATTATGCTTGACTTGCACGTGAGGAGAACACAACTTAACTACGACAAAGTTTGCTAACCCAGATAAACTTGTTTTTATTCTATTAGTTTCTATTACAAATATTTAATTTCTTTACAAGAATATTCCATTGGGAAAAAAAATCTTTGGTCTATTAGTAATCGGTAATATCCTCTGACATAGCTTCAAAATTCAAATGAAAAAATCCTTTATTATACTAAACAGGAGTATGGAATTTAGAGGCTTAACCTTCCCCTTTCTTTAAAAAAAAAAATTAAGGATATTATATTTTATGCCAATTTGTTTTTTATTCTTAATTATACAACAGAACATGCATGCTTATCTATCAATTTAATATAGTTCAACAACAACAAAAAGAGCTTCAGCATAATCACAAGATTATAATATAAGAATTAGAAACATTAATTAAAAGAGTTTTAGAGGACACATATATGAGAAAAAAAACAACACTTTTCGCTATGTTTTCGCCAACTCATTATATTTTTCAATTTTCTCAGTCTCTTTATTTGGAATTGATCCAGCTTTTATCTGATACTACGGAGGCTACTTGTAAATATATATAATATTCGTGATCTCTACTCAGTCGTTATATATCCGTTTACCAAACTTTTTCTGTGCTAATTAATTTAATATTTCTTGCCCAACTTCCAAGAACTCTTCCCGGCATTTTTATTAATATCCAAAATTAAATACAAATTATTAATTGTACTGAACTTAGCTGGATATTTTTAAAAATGTTCAAACCGGCCGTTTAATGGCTGGTCCACTTTTTTTTCTCAACCGGCCATTGGTTGGTTCTCAAAAACAATTTTTTTATTTCAGACCCTATAAATACCTATCTTTCTCTCTCCTCCCTCTCACAACTCACTCAACTCACAGAAAAGAAAGAGAGGAAGGGAAAGGGAGAAAGAGAAGGTGATTTTTGAGGCGATTTGAGGCAATTTCTTAGGGGCCAAAAGGATGAACAATAGCAACCGAGGTAGGTCGTCCTATCGTGGCCTAGCAAGAGGAGGGTATCAATTAGTGATCGAGGTAAAAATGACGGAAAAAAAGAACAACTGTCAAGTATGCCGTGATAAAAAGAACTGTCAAGTATGTATGATGGAGGAATTTCTTAGATAACCTATTCAGTATGAAATTTTAGACGATGACTTTGTGGAAAACTCCTGCGGCTCTGGTTTGAGAAAAAAGAAGGTTGATCCAAAGCCTCCAACATCGGACGATGAGTTTGTTCCGTGTACTTATATTGGTAAGGCTACCACTTCGTCTGTTATGACTGATCCAGATCCGGCAATATCGGATGAGTAGTTTATTCTATGTACTTTCAAGGCTCGTTCTAAGAAATAGTTTTATTAGGGTTTAAAATTTGGATGCATTTGAGTTGGGTTCTAAGAAGTAGTATTAATTTAGTTGGTTGAATTAGGGTTGTAAAATTTTTGAGTTTCTTTAGTATCTATTTTGTAGACTTTATTTCATCAATTTAGAGTTTATTTAGACTTAATGTATTGACATGCATGTAGACTTGATATTTCTCTACATTTGAATATGGTACAAAACAGTAAAGTTACAAAAACTTACATTCAACCAACTCATAACTTAGTCTTAATAAAGTCCACACAAATTGTAAATAAAATAATTCTGAAAGTAGCATCTAAATAAATCAGTGACAACATGCATCAAATGAGAAGAATTTAAATCACCTATTACTACTACGTCTAAAATTAAATATGAGAAACCGACCAGTTGCAGAAGATGGCCTACCAGATGGCTCTGCTTGGCTTCCAGATGTCCCTGCTTGGCTTCCATATGCCCTTGTACGCCTACCAGTTGACCTCCTTGTTTGGCTTCCAGATGGCTCTCCTTGCACCCCAACTGCCTCTCCTGATATGGCAACTGCATCTCCCATTGCTTCTGCAAATATAGTAGATGCAGCTAAACGGTTTGTGGCTATGCTTCACTGTGACCCACTTGCCTCTGCTAGCACTTGCTCATTTTCTACCGCATTTGCTGTGTTTCTGGCCTCTGCATTGAATTTGTTACTTAGTAAGTTGGTCTAAATTGACGGATATGTTTTCCTTGCATTTCATCCATGGTTATTACATGATGGATGTATTTTCGCCTCCCAACCCTAATCCAGGCCTTGCTCGGAAGAATTCTAGGTCCAATACAAGTAAACCATTCTTTCATAATGCCAAAGAAACAAACACCCCACTCCAAGTACTTTCAAGATAGTTCACAGTATACCAGTCTGCAACAAATTGGTCCTCGCTCCAGTTTCGTTCACGGCAAACCGCTAAGACATAAGCGCACGGAATAGATGTTAATTGGATACCTCTACATGTACATTTCATTTTGTTACAGGGCCCGCGTGTCACAATACACTAGAACTCCATGTGAATAATGTCCATACTTCCATTGGCACCGCGGGTGACTGGAATGTATTCATTTGGGGTTGAAACTTGGTACTGACCTTCACCGTGCGTATTAAGGGACCAAATGCATTTCTGCAGCTTTGGTCCACCATTTTCTGATCTTTTGCAAAACCTGGTTGGAAAAAATCTGATTTGCATCTCTTAAGTCCATTGCTCACTTACGTCGCTCAACAAACCATTTGTTGCACTTGTAGAACGTATCCTCCACTATGACAGCCACAGGTATTCTACGGCTAACTCGCAAGACATTGTTGAGCGACTCGGAGCTGTTTGTTGTCATGATACCAAATCGGTATCATCCATCATAGGTTTGGAAAATCTTCTCATAATTAGACGGCTCCATCACATCATTAGGACGTACTTTGCTCACATTCTTTAAAAATGCATTATTGTACAAAAACAAAGAGGTGTTACTTTATTTTCAGAATAGTCTTATAAAATAATTAAATGAAATATTACAATTTATACATACTACAACAAACTCTTCGAACATCTCTTTCAACCTTCATGGCTTCTTCTTCCTAGCTCCTTGTCTGAACCTCCATGCGAACCACTTGTCCTTTCCACAATTCTGGACCAGGTTGTCAGCAACATGCTGCATATAAAACCTGTGCACAAAAAGGTCTAGAGACCATCCGTATTTTACAGTCAGTGCACATTTGATCCACTTGTGCTGGTCTGATATAACACATACAAATTTATCATATCCAATCACTTCATTCCTCAACCACTGCAAGAAAAAATCCTAATTCTCACTATCCTCCTTCTGCACAATTGCAAATGCAATAGGTTCTCGGTATCATAGCCGTAAGCTATCAAAAGCCTTCCCTTATACCACCCAGATAAAAAGCATGCATCTATGCTGATCACTAGTCTCAAGTACTGGAACGCTGCAATGCATGGACCAAAAGCCCAAGCTACGGCTTTGAATTGAACAACATCTTCCATAATTTCTCCGTGTTTATCTTGTATTGGACAAGTCAGAAATTGGTACTTAGAGTTGGGGTTCTTGTCGCAGATTCCTATAAGAAGTGGTTTCAGCAAGCTCACGACCCCTCCATAGTCAGTTGTATTTCGGGGTTACATTGCCTTACCTAACCCTCATACAGTTTGTCATACCTTGGATGCTTATACAAGGGTCATCCTTAATGCTCGTCTCAATGACATCGACAATGATTAATGACGTGAGACATTCATGGTCGGTCCTAGTGTACTTAGACCTACATGTGTGAGGTTATCTTGCTTCGTTATAACCCATGCATCTCCAAAACCCGTTGTTTTTCCCCTAAATTCGTAATCACAACCCGGAGTCTTGCACACTACCTGAATCTGATCCCTGTCACTTTTCTTCATTCTAATCTTCTGATTCTTATCAATACGGTGCTCTCTAATCTTCTTAATCAGCTCTTCTTTGCTTTGAAAATATTGTTCTGGCGCCAGCTCACCTTTGTACTCAATTCGTCTCCTATAGTAAGCAACATCTGCTTCTTGAAAAGAAAATATATCATTAAAGTATGGGAACGGGTGCATATCAGTCCGGCCACTAAGCGACATATTTCCATGTCCGAATCAAATGGGCACTGAATCATCTTCATCACAGCCCTCCAGGTGATCAGAGTCACAGTTTGCTTCCTCAAACTGATCCCTAGTTTGCAGATCTTCTTCCGAAATTTCATTAATATTTTCAAAATCCGACCCAGTTTCGTCGTCTACTGGTGCCGGTCTAGAGTGAGGTGATGGTGGCGGTAATGGTAATGGCGTGGTTGGGGTCGTCATTGGGTCGTCGTTGGGGTGCTGGTGGAGTGAAGTGACTGTATGTTTCTGGGTCAAGTACGAATAAAGAAACCATGGGAGTGTATGGTTCTGGTTGTGTTGTATAAGTTGGCGCAACTGAATTTTGGACAGAACTTCCAACCCCCGACTCTATCAAAACTCTCTTGCCGTAGATTTCTATTACAAAATTTTCAGTGGCCAGTGTTCTCCATGCAGCATCAGTTAGTACTTTCACTATGGTATAAGTCGGGAGTGTTCCATGGTTCACTCGAGTTGCCAATTCTAAGTTCCACTTTTCTGATTTATAACCAGTGCATTCGTAAATCATGAATTTCAAGTCCCAAAGTGAGATATCATTAGGAACCATAAATGAATTAATTGGCTCTTTGAAGTAATAAGCCTCATATGTATTAGTAAGAAACTTCCCACCACAATGTAATGAAATCATGACCATGGCAAACAAACTATATTTTGGTAAATGGTAAACAATTGTTAGGTTACTAAATTAAATGTGTAGGTTACTGAAAAATAATTAAAATAAAATAAAAAATTAAAATTAAATTAAAAATTAAAATTAAATAAAAAATTAAAAGAAAAATTAATTAAATAAAAAATTTAAATTAAACAAACAAAAATTACCTGAAAATCACCTCAAAAATCGCCTTCTCTTTCTCTCTTTCCTTTCCTCTCTTTCTCTTCTATGAGTTGAGTCAGTTGTGAGAGAGAGAAGAGAGAAAGATTAGTATTTTGATCAAACTCAAATTGATAGTGAATTACGTAGGGTTTGGGCTTAGATTTTGTCTTATTTTCTCACCTTTATGTTTACTTAATCCATAAAAAAGGTTAATGTTGCTCTACTTTGTGTTTTAGTGCAGGAAACATGTTTTGGGACTATTTTACATCATTTGGAGCAAGAATCGGGTCGATCGGAATAGCGCAGCTCATCAACTAAGGCTCTGGTACTAGTCGTATTCACCAATACGGACCAGAGCCTCAGTACGGACCAAAGATGGCCAAATACGCATTAACTCCCTCAGTGACACAGTTGGAGTACAATCCGTATTAGCCAATACGGACCGTATTTGAGGCGCCCTTTGATGAATAACTGCGCCAGCTGTATCCAGATTAGATTTCTTGGAGTGCACTCATCTCCAAGCGCCCTTCCACTCCTATATAGGCCTTCTGGACTGAACTGAAACATATTTTTGTATTTTTGGTTTTATTATTTGTTATATTCCGTAATTTCAAATGTAGTTAATTAATCTAATAATTAAACATTTGCAACTAATTAAATTTTAAATGATTAATTAACTAACAATTTATAAATTACGCCTAATTAAAACTTTTAGTTAATTAAACAATGAAATAAATTATATGAAGACATTTATTAAACCAACATAAAATTTTCAATTTATTAAATTAACATCTGAAAAGTATGTTGAGACGTTTAATCTAAAATAAATAATGGGAACGATGGAACGTTAAACGTTACGTAAATTAAAAATACAAATTTCGCGACACGTTTAGAAGTAAGAAAATTTGTAAAAATAATAATGTCGTTAAATATTAGATGAAGTTCATAAATAAATTTAGAATTTATAAATAATATTAATAACAATTGTAAAATTAACAACTAATGAGATGGCGAATAAATTTAGAAACTAAATCAGGAACATTGAGATCTCGTACTAAAATTTAAACGCAAAATTCGTTAAATTAATTTAGCTATAGTATTCCTTGGTTATCTTAGCACACCTAACTCTGTGATATCCCAACCGTTCATTATTTTCTTGTTATTCTGCACTAATCTCAAAGCAGACCCTTTCCCGTTTATATTCCCTCATTCTCTCCTCTCTCGCTGCCCCTGGCCCCCTCCCCGCCTCTTTGAAATGTCGCTCTTTCTCTCTCTGTTGCGCTGTAGCTGCGAGAACTTCTCCCGCCCGTTGGCCTCTGGGTCGCGATTTTCTTCGCTTACCTGCTCCTGTCACTTCGTCTCGTGCGAACGACGACTATGGTCGCACGGCTGTCAGGAGACCTTGACTATTTCGCACCCCCCCGTGTGTTGCTTTACCGGGTTATTTATACCCCTCCTTCTCTCCCTGCTCTGGTTTGGGTTTTCTCTGTTTATTTCGCTCATGTGCTGAGAACAAATCTCTCTTCCTCTTTCGCTTCTGTTTTCCTCTGTGAGAAAGTTAAATCGAACCCTAGGGTTCCGATTTGTTCTTGATTATTGCGATTTCGCCCCTGTTGCTTTCTGGTGTGGTGCTGGTGCTGGACTTATCCCTTTTCTGGCGTGGTGATTGCTGAATTTACGTGACGGCTGAGACGCGAGGTGTTTCCTTGATACCGGCCGATTTTACCTCTCTTGCCAGTTGCGCCAAACCGGGTAAATTGTGCCTTTCTGATTTGCTGGAGATGCCTTAAGGGCTGTAGAACTTGAAATGTTAAGTGCCGAAGTCGGGTTGTTGATTTTCCCGGTTCGGACGATAATTTGTGCGCTGTTGGGTTGCTTTGCTGGTGCCTTATTTGATTTACTGGCTGTACTGGTTTTGGCGCTGACTCGTTTGTTTCTGTGATCTTGGGTGTGCTTTGCTCTTGTTCTTTTGTTGCTGGCACTAGCACTCTTCCTTGTTCTGGTTTACTGGTACCAACCTTGCCTTGACCCTTTCTATGAGCTGTGCTGTCTTACTTGCTCGGTTTTTGGTACATTTTCTGTACCGGCCTTACGTGGGATTGGGGACCCCTTTTGCCTTGTTCACTTGTGCTACCTTGTTGCACGGCCTTTTTTTTCCTTTTTCTGTTGTGCTGCGCTGATTTTGTTGTTGCTGATCTGACCTTACCAGTACCGATACTGGTACTGAATTTTCTTTGCCTCTTGGTGTTGTTGTGCTGATTTTTGTGGTGCCTTGACCCTCTCTGGTTTGTGTGATGATATGGATTGATAATGAGCTGGTACAGTCGGTACCAGCCCAGTGACACTGTTGGTACCAGACTTGAACTGTTAGGGACCCGATTGTGATTAAATTAAATAAGAGGGTTTCTTTTGGTAAATATATATATATCCCTTAGGATTTAATTTTAAAGGTTATGAGGACCTATGTGTAAAATTACGAAATTTGTAAATAGAATGTGCTCAATGTCTTTTCCCAGTGGGCTCGACCCGAAGCTTTAAGCATAATTTATTAAAAGTAACGAATTAATTAATTATAAAAGAGAAGTAATTTTATTAGTTAAAGTATGATAATGTGATAGTATGCTAATATATACATTCTAAGGGTAAATACAAACTTTAAGCGATGATAAAACTACGTACGATTAAATTACGACATGTACTATTTAAGATGTTATTTTAACTACTTGTTAATCCTAAATATATTTATATAACATATTAAAAACCTCCGCCACCGTAGTTAGATAAATTAACACTTTCGAAATTAAAAATTAAAAGTCTCAATATTAGTTAATTAGGATAAACACATTTAAATTAGAGTTAATTTAGTTTAAGTAATTAATTACCTATTTTACTTAGTAATAAAATTTGTTATAATATTATAAGTAATTTAAGAATTTACAAAGTTATAAATAGGATTTTTTTTAAATACTTAGAGAATGTATTAAGACAATTATTTTCAAATTAAAAGTTTTATAAATAATAAAATAAGGGTAGCAAGGGTTACGAAAATTAGCTTCGATCCTAATTAGGTTACACTACGAATTTCAGGACATCCGACTTATCCTGATTCCGACCCGTGGACTGATACTGCGGGCGACGGTACTGGAGCAGGAGTGGACCCTGCAGACTACGCCGGTGTTTAGCGCACACACGCCTTCAGCTTGCCCTACAGGTGTGGGATATCTGAATTACTTTTTCGTGGCGTACTCTAACCAGTCGACCACTTGACCTGTCATACGCACTTTAAATTTTTAGTTGCATTAGAGCATGTTTATCCTTTCAGAACTGTAATTAGAAATTGCATAACCCCTTCAAATTGATAATTTACTGCTTTTAAATAGGAGTAGAGTAATTTAATTATAGGTTTAGAATTTATAGATATTAGGCTATTATTTGTCCTCTTCTCGTAGAGGACAATAGTATAATCATTTAATCGATCATATGCATTGGTGAGGGTTGAGTAGAGACTGAGTGACTGCGTTCCGTCTCGTAGTATGGGATACGAGACGGCCCGTTAGCCACTGAGCCGTTTGATCACTTGATCTCTCGGGTGGTCTTGCATTAGGAAATATTATATATATTAAAGTTGGAATTATATATACTCGTTCATTTTACATTTTGCGTACACTGGAGGCTGCGGTCGCCGGGTACGAAACGATTCGAGCTTGGTCTCCCTTACATTAGGAGCTACTCGCCATATACGGATTTTGAGGCTGCGTGTCTCAGTGTGTGATATGAGGCTGCGTGTCTCAGTGTGTGTTATGAGACTGCGTGTCTCGAGACTGCGTGTCTCGAGACTGCGTGTCTCAGGTTTTTAAAATGGGGCTGCGTGTCCCAGGTTTTTATACGAGGCTGCGTGTCTCTTGACTGTCCTATTAGTCTGGCCGGACGGTAGAGTTCCGCTCTGCACATGAGGAGACGGATTAACTAAACTTTACGACTTGCTTGTAGATTTCTCCTATTTGTATATGTAAGTTGAACGATCGTTTTAGAGCAAGGAAAACACACGAATTTTTGGATATAACCATCGGCGAGCGTGCAATGACATGTGGGGCAATGCTCGATGTCACTAGGCATCGGGTATCATTGCACCCCTTGATCGCGGTCCTTGGATTATGTCATGTTGAATTACACTATGTGTACCTTTCAAATTCAATTTACACGGCACGGGGTGATATTTTATTCGTACTATTATTATGCATTGGATTTGACACACAATACTGCGGTATTGGACTCCGAGTTGAATACTTATATCCTATTCTCCTCGTATTTTATTTTGGGAAATTTTGCATGCTGTCATGATAGGATAATCGCATCATGTCATCTATTATATGTATTTTTCTTTAATAGATAATATAATAGGTTGTTATACTTAAATCATGTGCACTCTAAATTTACGAATTTTCGACTTTTACGTAGATTACCATTAAATGTGTTTTGACCAAAGAGGATCCCTGAAGGGGTAATTCTGGGTCACATACTGGGCGATTAGTCGCTCACCCACCTTTTGATGTGGGATTTTTAGGTACAGAGACTGGTGTTCCGCAGCAGGAGATGCCAGGAGCTGTCCCTGAGGGCCACGCCGCTTGATGTAGGATTTATAGGACTTTTGCTAGGGTTTTTGGAGTCCCGAGACTTTTGTTTTTATCTCGGGACCGTAGCTCATGTATTCCCTTTCAGTAGTTCATGTTTTGTTATCCGTGGGCTGTATGGACCGCTATATTTATGTTTATGTTTATTTGTGGATTGTATGACTGTTGCTTCACTTTGTATATATGTTTTCGTTTCCGCTGTGCATTTATGTTGTTATTGTATTATTTAGCCTTGCGTGTTTAGAATAATTAAACACGAGGCGGGGATTGATCATACCCTAATCTGGAAATTCTGGTTTGGGGTGTGACATTATTTCTTTAAATGAGAAGAGAAGAGTGTGTAGAGACTAATTAGGAGGGTACTTCATGTATGGTTGTATCTTTCTCTTATCTCTTTGTAAACATGTCATTCCGCGGCTAAGTTTAGATTATTAGGGTTGGCAGTAAATCTTGTTACTCATATGCTTCGATATATATTTTTATTTGATCATTGTTTAGTCTTTTGTTGTTTGATTGCTTTTGCGCTTTATGTTCTATCTTACTTGATTTTGTTTATTAGTCTAGACCATCATGTGGTGGCCACACATGAGAGTTCGTTATATTTAGGCTAATCGAATTGGGATAAGGAAGAATAAAAATACTAGATTAGTGGTGGAAACCTTAACCGGAGATACCATTAATTAGATAAACAAAAGTGTACATGGGAGTCTCGACTTTCGCAGATGAATGTCGCATTGTCGTGCCTTATCATGGGACACCCAACATGACCAAGATAATAGGGCGACGTACCTAACAATAAAGTCTGAATTCTTTTGGGCTAGTCACAGATCTCCTTGCACTAGTTAAGACAAGCCTTAACGAGATCTCTTGATTAGTATGGTGGTTATACGCGAAAGTGATAATCACTAAATTGGATTAGAAACCCTTATACAACAACTGAAAACCAACATCAAATAAGGTAAGAATCAAAGCGGATTAAAGTAACAATGGTATGCAATTCACATATATATCTTTATTTTACTTACTTTTAATTTTCGTCAAATATATTAATAGATCACAACAACAACTCTTTGATTTTAGATTTTGTCTAGCCTTTCGAAAGATTGTGGTTTAATCGCTCAAGACCTTATATCTTATTCCCTATGGATTGACACTCGTTTATACTACTCGATAGGATTATGCACTTGTAATCTGACCTGATAGTAAACCGAGTTATAAATTTTAAAAGCACACGATTTCACCGATCATATTTATAGGGTTTGAAATAGCAAAAAAAAAAAAATATATATATATATATATATAATTTCTTTAAAAGAATATTCCATTGGGAAAAAAATCTTTGGTCAGTAGTAATCGGTAATATCCTCTGACATAGCTTCAAAATTCAAATGAAAAAATCCTTTAATATACTAAACAGAGTATGGAATTTAGAGGCTTAATCTTCACCTTTCTTTCAAAAAAATAAGGATATTCTATTTTATGCCAATTTGTTTTTTATTCTTAATTATACTACAGAACATGTTTATCTATCAAATTAATATAGTTCAACAACAACAAAAAAAGCTTCAGCATAATCACAAGATTATAATATAAGAATGAGAAATTTAGATATATACCCATCATAACTTCATCAATTAGATATTTACCCATCAAAAGTTGGAAATTAGTTATTTCCCCATCCAAATTCTTTTAATTTATTAATATCCCCATTCCTTGATTTAATCAATAAAAAATACTGGTTAATATTAATAAAAAAAATAAAATGACATTTTTAACCCTTTCCTCTCCCACCCCTTCTCTTTGCATTTTAATTAGTTTACGGTTCTCATTTTCTTCTATACTTTCCATCTGTCTTTTTTGTACAGACGCTGCTCCTATGACCCAATCCTTTTCTACTTTCACTTCCTCTTTGTTCCTGACCCAGAAAACAGCACCATTAGTGAGGTGATGCACTGTCATCATCACAAAAAAGTAGCACCATTTGATTAATTTTTTTGTTTTTGTAAATCTTGGCTAAACATAAACTCAAGCTTCAACAATTACATCAGTGCACTAATCATGTTATCTCACGGAATCCACTGAAAACATCTCTGCTTGCTCCAATTCTTCCTATCTAAACGGCTCCTCTCATTGGCAGTACCCCTTCTTGGGACGCACCGGTACCAGTGTTTGTACTAGTACAGTGAACTGCCTGTACCAGTTTTCAAAATGAGGACCTTAAACTGATTAAAATGTAAAGAGAAGGGAAGGGAGGAAAGGGTTAAAAATGTCATTTTATTTTTTTATTAATATTAACCAATATTTTTTATTGATTAAATCAAGGAATGGGGATATTAATAAATTAAAGGAATTTGGATGGGGAAATAACTAATTTTCAACTTTTGATGGGTAAATATCTAATTGATGAAGTTATGATGGGTATATATCCAAATTTCTCTATAAGAATTAGAAACATTAATTAAAAGAGTTTTAGATGACACATGAGAAAAAAACAACACTTTTCGCTATGTTTTCGCCAACTCATTATATTTTTCAATTTTCTCAGTCTCTTTATTTGGAATTGATCCAGCTTTTATCTGATACTACGGAGTAGGGCTGCACAAAAAATTCGTAGTTCGTAATTCGATTCGAGTTTGATTCGAAAAAGTTCGGAAAAAATTCGATTCGAAATTGAGTTCGTTCGAAATTATTTCAAACCAAACTTAGTTCGAAATTAATTCAAACCAAACTCAAACTGGACCTAGTTCGTTCGAAATAGGTTTGCAAACCAAATTTAGTTCGAAATTAACTCAAACATGAACCGTTAATTTCTGCTGATAACTTATGTTCACTGATGAAAATATAAGCCGTCCAGTCCATAATTGCTTTGAATTCTGACTTCTGAAACAGAAATTCCGGTCCAATTACAAGCTCAAATAAAAAAATTCAACAACAAAGCTCAAATAAAAAAATTCACATGTTTATACCAGAAATTTTGTTTTTTATGGTAGGATTCTGAGTTTTTCGGGTAATCCAGTCTCAACTCTCTCGTTTTTTTCTTTGTTTTGATAAAGTTATTATTAATTTGATAAATTTGTTCAATTAATTTCAGCTTTAAGAAACTATTAAATAATAAATAATAAATAAATAAAATAAATATTGTACCTTTATCATTTTTTTTGACAGCAATACATTTTTTGGCATTTTTTGCATTTATTTTCGGACCGTTCGTTTTACCGCGGGAATTCAACGGCCGATCTACAACAAAATCATTCCAAATCTGATCTAGAATGATTAAGGTACAATATTGAACATAACCAATATAAAAGTTCGGAAGTTTTATTATGTATGAGCTTTGGTCCAACACGAAATATTTATGGCCATACGATGCTTCAATTTTCGATCAACTAGATGGATGGATAAATGAAAACAAAATTTTATCAAACTTTTATGGAAGACGATAAATGCAATGCTCTTTGATTTCAACGGCCCCGATTGGTCAACGGACGACATGTTTATGTGCGCCTTCATTAACTTAGAAAGCAAGAGTATATGTTTCATGAGACATAAACTCTTGCCTTGTGAGTTAATGAAGGTGCACGAAAATATATCGTCTGTGGTTTGATCGGGACTGTTGAAATCAAAGAGCACTGCATTTATCATCTTCGATGAAAGTTTGATAAAATTTTGTTTTGATTTACCCATCCATCTAGTTGATCGAAAATTGAAGCATCGTATGGCCATAAACATTTCATGTTGGATCAAAGCTCATACATAATAAAACTTCCGAACTTTTATGTTGTTACGTTCAATATTGCACCTTGATCATTCTAGATCAGATTTGGAATGATTTTGTTGCAGATCGATCATTGAATTCCCGCGGTAAAACGAACGGTCCGAAAATAAATGCAAAAAATGCCAAAAAATGCAAAAAAAATGTATTGCTGTCAAAAAAATGATCAAGGTACAATATTTCTTTTATATGTCTAAAAAATACAAAAAATGTTGTTATTGATCAGCTATTCATTTAGAAAAAAAAATTATATGTATTGCTGTAAAAAAAAATGCAAAAAATGCAAAAAAATACTTATTTATTTGATAAAAATAAAAAAATAAAAAAAACATGCAAAAAGTAAAAAAAAATGTAAAAAGTTTGAAAATATATATTTTTATTTTTTTTCAAATTATTTGCTGTCTAATTTTATTTTGTATCACTGCAATGCACTTTTAAACTCACTCAATAAAATATTAAATAAAATATTAACTAAGCGAGTGACCCCACAAATCCTGCAATCCGATCACCTCAATAATTTCACACCCTTAGATCTATCATCTTACCAACGTCTAGATCTCTTCCATGTCATCAATTCGCTCACTTTCCATTCAACCAATTAACCCGCTATTTTTTCCGCCACTGCCTCCAATTTTTTTCCCTCTTCCCGCTAATTTACGCCAAAACCGCTCGTCCAAATTTCTCTCCCGCTAAGTACCAAAATAATCTCCCTCACGTCTTCTCTCTCTCACTGGTGGCCTCTCACAACAAAGACTCCTCTCTCGCCTAAATCCCCTGTTGCGTACATTCAAACTGAGTGTGGTATTTGGTTGTAATTAATTTTGGAGTGCTTGAGTTTTTATTTAAATGGTACTTCTATTGATATTTGGGTTTTATTTAAATTGTATTTTGAATATTTTGGAGTGCTTGAGTTTTTATTTAAATTGTACTTCTATTGATATTTGGGTTTTATTTAAATTGTACTTTGAATACTTGAGTTTTTATTAAAGTGCTGTAATTTCGCACTATGGCCCAGTCAGAAGTCATAAATCGTAAGTCGTAACAAAGTTCGTAAAGGTTTGAAATTGAGTTCGTAAAAAATTCGGTTCGAAATTGGGTTCGTTCGAAATTGAGTTCGTTCGAAATTAATTCAAACCAAACCTAGTTCGAAATTAATTCAAACCAAACTCAAACTGGAGGTAAGTTCGATTCGGTTCGGTTCGTTTGCAGCCCTACTACGGAGGCTACTTGTAAATATATATATAATATTCGTGATCTCTACTCGGTCGTTATATATCCGTTTACCAGACTTTTTCTGTGCTAATTAATTTAATATTTCTTGCCTCCAACTTTCCAATCACTCTTCCTCATATATAATAGGGGAAATTATTCATCCCCCTGAAAATTTCAATATTAGGTATTCTGCTCTTACAAATTTGTAACATCATATTTGTCATTCAAAATTATAAAAACTCACATATTTACTCATTTGATCAACTTATCCACTAATTTTATATCTTCTAACCTCCTAAACGGTGACATTAATTTAGAAACTTAATTAGAGAAGACAATAAAATTGATAAATCTGTGAGTTTTTTAAATATAGAAAGTTAAATATGATAATGAACTTTATAGGAGAAATTACGCAATTTTAAAGTTTTTAAATGGTATACATGAAATTCCCCCTTTTTTTTAATTTCCAAATTAAAGAAAATCTATGTCCTTTATCATATGAACGTGGCATGCAGTCATGGATATATAAGGAGCTGGCACCAATACAAATTAAATCCATTTGTCCACAGCAACTTGCATATTTTGTACTGATCGATGACCATTACTTGTTATTTGTTTTTCTTTAATGAACTTCATCTTTTTATTTTTAAAATGATTTCATATTTTATGTCGTCCTCGTAATAGCTTATATGATTTAATTAAGAGTAAGATTAAAATGTTCCATTGTTTCGTGTCCCACTCTTACCTCACATTCTTATCTCTATTTTTAAAGTACAGACACTCAATCCAAACCGTTCAACATCTTCATATTAAAATATTTTTAGAAAATAAATATTATATTATTTATAAATTGTTTACTATTTTTTAGATATATACAAAATAAGGAGATTATGGACAATCCAAAAATAGTGATATTGTATCTATCGAAAAAATTAGTAAAAAAATATAATATTTGATTTCGAAGTACATTTTAATATGGATATCTTATTAAACGATTCAGATTGACTGTTTAGACCTCACAAACAGAGATAATGATGTATAGAACATGATTGAGACACAAAAACAATGAAACATTTTAACTCTACTATTATATTACATGTACAAAAAAAAACATTATGTTACTGGCGAAATGAAATCCACATATACTACTGATGTTTTGGAATTAACAAAATGAACCAACGAAGCATGCAATTAGAAAATATTCGACGAAGTTTCATAAAAATAAAAATAAATGTATAAAATTCACACTGCCTTATTTTGCAATTTTAGGGCAGCTAACTTATTAGATACCTGTTACGCATGTTGAGCAAATTTCAGCTGTGTACATAATCAAATGTGTTTCGTGTTCTACTGGTTGTCTTTGATGTTCTACTAGTTGTATTTCATCTTGTACGGGTTGTCTTTCATGTTCTAGTTGTCTTTCTTCTTATACGTGCTGTCTTTCAAGTTCTATTGGTTGTCTTTCATCTACGACTCGTTGTCTTTCATTTTCTTCTAGTTGTCTCTCAAGTTCTTCTATTTGCATTTCGTATTCTTCTAGTTTTCTTTCATATTCTACTAGCTGTCTTTAATATTCTATAAGTTGACTTTCGTCTTGTATTAGTTGTCTTTCGTGTTCTACTGGTTGTGTTCTACTAGTTGTGTTTCATCGTGTACTACTTGTCGTTTGTGTTCTACTGATTGTCTTTCATGTTCTACTGTTTGTCTTTCATGTTTTACTAGTTGTCTTTCATCTTCTACTAGTTGTCTTTCGTGTTCTACTTGTTGTCTTACATCTTGTACTTATTGTCTTTCATCTACTACTGGTTATGTTTCGTGTTCTACTTGTTTTCTCTCATGTTCTACTAGTTATGTTTCATTTACTACAGTTTGTGTTTCATGTTCTACTTGTTGTCTTTCATGTTGTACTAGTTATGTCTTCCTTTCTTGTAGTTGTCTTTCATGTTGTACTAGTGGTGCTTCATGTTGTACTAGTTGTCTTTCGCGTTCTACTGGTTGTCTTTAATGTTCTACTGGTTGTATTTCATCTACTAATGGTTGTGTTTCGTGTTCTATTGGTTGTCTCTCATGTTCTACTAGTGTTTTATCTATTGTAGTTTGTCTTTAATGTTCTACTGGCTATTTTTCATCTTCTTGTTGTTGTTCATGTTGTACTAGTTGTGTTTCATGTGGTACTAGTTGTCTTTCGTGTTCAACTACTTGTCTTTCATATTCCACTGGTTGTCTTTCATCTTTTTGTAGTTG
Source organism: Carex kokanica (assembly GCA_025461125.1). Taxonomy (NCBI): domain Eukaryota; kingdom Viridiplantae; phylum Streptophyta; class Magnoliopsida; order Poales; family Cyperaceae; genus Carex; species Carex kokanica. The sequence goes on along the minus strand of JAJGRX010001361.1, from coordinate 1,094,743 downwards.
TCTTTCAAGTTGTACTAGTTGTCTTTCAAGTTGTACTAGTTGTGTTTCAAGTTGTACTGGTTGTCTTTCGTGTTCTACTGGTTGTCTTTCCTGTTCTACTAGTTGTCTTTCATCTACTACTGGTTGTGTTTCGTGTTCTACTGGTTGTCTCTCATGTTCTACTAGTTGTGTTTCATCTACTACAGTTTGTGTTTCATGTTCTACTAGTTGTCTTTCATCTTCTTGTAGTTGTCTTTCATGTTGTACTCTAGTTGTGTTTCATGTTGTACTAGTTGTCTTTCGTGTTCTACTAGTTGTCTTTAATGTTCTACTGATTATTTTTCATTTACTACGGGTTGTGTTTCGACTTCCACTGATTGTCTCTCATGTTCTACTAGTTGTGTTTCATCTACTACAGTTTGTGTTTCATGTTCTACTTGTTGTCTTTCATGTTCTACTAGTTGTCTTTCATCTTCTTGTAGTTGTCTTTCATGTTCTACTAGTTGTCTTTCATCTTCTTGTAGTTGTCTTTCATGTTCTACTAGTTGTGTTTCATGTTGTACTAGTGGTTTTTCGTGTTCTACTGGTTATTTTTCATCTACTACTAGTTGTGTTTCCACTTATTGTCTCTCATGTTCTACTAGTTGTGTTATATCTATTACAGTTTGTGTTTTAATGTTGTACTTGTTTTCTTTCGTGTTCTACTGGTTGTCTTTCATCTTCTTGTAGTTGTCTTTCATGTTGTACTAGTTGTGTTTCATGTTATACTGGTTGTCTTTCGTGTTCTACTGGTTGTCTTTCATGTTCTACTGGTTGTCTTTCGTGTTCTACTAGTACAACAGGAAAGTCAACTAAAAAAACAGGAAAGACAACTAGTACAACACGAAATACAACTAGTACAACATGAAAGACAACAAGTACAGCACGAAATACAACTAGTAGTGGATGAAATGCAACATCTACAAGATGAAAGACAACTAGTAGAACATCAAAGACAACTACCAGAACATCAAAGACAACCAGTACAAGATGAAAGATAACTAATAGAACATGAAGACAACAAGTACAAGATATAAGACAACTAGTAGTACATGAAAGACAACAAGTAGAACATGATAGAAGACTAGAAAAGTATGAAATATAATTAGAAGAACTTGAAAGACACCTAGAAGAAAATGAAAGACAACGAGTAGTAGATGAAAGACAACTAGTAGAATTTGAAAGACAACATGTACAAGATGAAAGACAACTAAAAGAACATGAGAAACAACCAGTACAAGATGAAAGACAACAAGTAGAACATGAAAGACAACTAGAATATGATCAAGGACAACTAGTAGAACATAAAAAGACAAATAGTAGAACATGAAAGACAACTAAAAAACATGAAGACAACTAGTACACCATGAAAGACAACAAGTACAGCACGAAACACAACCAGTAGAACACGAAAGACAACTAGTACAACATGAAAGACAACTAGACGAGAAGATGAAAGACTACTATTAGAACATGAAAACCAACAAGTAAAACATGAAACACAAACTGTAGTAGATGAAACACAAAATAACCAGTAATAGACAACCAGTAGAACATGAAAGACAACCAGTAGAACACGAAACACAACTAATACAACATGAAACACAACTAGTACAAAGATATCTACAAAAAGATTAAACACAACCAGTAGAACATGAAAGACAATCAGTTGAACACGAAAGACAACTAGTACAACATGAAAGACAACTACAAGAGGATGAAAGACAACCAGTAGAACATGAAAGCCAACATGTAGAACACGAAACACAAACTGCAGTAGATAAAACACAACTAGTAGAACATGAGAGACAACCAGTATAACACGAATCACAACCAGTAGTAGATGAAATACAACCAGTGGAACATTCAAGACAACCAGTAGAACACGAAAGACTACTAGTACAACATGAAAGACAACTACAACAAAGAAAGACAACTAGTAGAACACGAAACACGAACTGTAGTAGATGAAACAATACTAGAAGAACATGAGAGTCAACCAGTAGTAGATGAAAGACAATCAGTACACGATGCAAGACAACTAATACAAGATGAAAGACAACTAGTAGAACATGAAAGACAACTAATACAAGATGAAAGACAACTAGTAGAACATGAAAGACAGTTAGCAAGAAGATGAAAGACAACCAGTAGAACATGAAACACAACTAGTAGAACATGAGAGACAACCTGAAGAACACGAAAGACAACTTAAGACAACAAGTAGAACATGAAAGACAACTAGTACAAGATGAAAGACAACTTATAGAACATGAAAGACAAATAGTAGAACATGAAAGACAACTAAAAGAACAGGAAAGACAACTAGTAGAACATGAAATACAACAAGTAGAACACGAAACACAACCAGTAGTAGAGGAAAGACAACCAGTAGAACATCAATGACAACTAGTACAACATGATACACAACTAGTACAACATGAAAGACCACTACAAGAAGATGAAAGACAACCAGTAGAACACGAAAGACGACAAGTAGAACATGAAACACAAACTGTAGTAGATGAAATACAACTTGTAGAACATCAGAGACAACCAGTAGATTACGAAAGACAACTTGTATAAGATGTAAGATAACAAGTAGAACATGAAAAACAACTAGTAGCGCATGAAAGACAAACTGAACATGAAAGACAACTAAACAAGATGAAAGACAACTAATAGAACATGAAAGACAGCAATTAGAACACGAAACACAACCAGTTGAAGATAAAATAGAACCAGTGGAATATGAAAGACAATCAGTAGAACACAAACGACAACTAGTACAAGATGAAACACAATTAGTAGAACATGAAAGACAACCAGTAGAACACGAAAGTCAACTAGTACAAGACGAAAGCCCACTTGTAGAACATGAAAGACAGCCAGTAGAACATGAAAGACAACAAATAGAATATGAAAGAAAACTTGAAGAATATGAAATGCAACTTGAAAAACTTGGAAGACAACTAGAAGAAAATGAAAGGCAACGAGTAGTAGATAAAAGACAACACGTACAAGATGAAAGACAACCAGTACAAGATGAAAGACAACCAGTACAAGATGAAAGACAACTAGTAGAACATGAAAGATAACAAGTAGAACACGAAACACAACCTGTAGTATAAAAGACAACCAGTAGAATATGAAAGACAACTACAAGAACATGAAAGACAACCAGTACAAGATGAAAGACAACCAGTACAAGATGAAAGACAACTAGTAGAACATGAAAGATAACAAGTAGAACACGAAACACAACCTGTAGTATAAAAGACAACCAGTAGAATATGAAAGACAACATGTAGAACATGAAACACAAACTGCAGTAGATAAAACATAACTAGTAAAACATGAGAGACAACCAGTGGAACACGAAACACAACCAGTAGTAGATGAAATACAACCAGTAGAACATTAAAGACAACCAGTAGACCACGAAAGACAACTAGTACAACATGGAAGACAACTACATGAAAGAAAGACAAACTGTTGAACATGAAAGACAACAAGTTGAACAAGAAACACAAACTGTAGTAGAGGAAACACAAGTAGTAAAACATGAGAGACAACCAGTAGAACACGAAACAGAACCAGTAGTAGATGAAAGTGAATCAGTACAAGATGTAAGACAACAAGTAGAACACGAAAGACAAGCTGTACAAGATGAAAGACAACTATTAGAACATGAAAGACAACTGCAAGAAGATAAAGACAACTAGTAGAACATGAAAGACAATAAGTAGAACATGAAACACAAACTATAGTAGATGAAACACAACAAGCAGAACATGAGAAACAACCTGTAGAACACGAAAGACAACTTGTACAAGATGTAAGATAACAAGTAGAACACGAAACACAACCAGTACAAGATGAAAGACAACTAGTAGAACATGAAAGACAATTAAAAGAAAATGAAAGACAACTAGTAGAACATAAAAGACAACAAGTAGAACACGAAACACAACCAGTAGTAGTTAAAAGACAACCATTAGAACATGTAAGACAATCAGTGGAACACAAACGTCAGCAAGTACAAGATGAAACACAACGAGTAAAACATGAAAGAAAACTAGTACAAGACGAATGCCCACTTGTAGCACATGAAAGACAGCCAGTGGAACATGAAAGACAACTAGTAAAACATGAAAGAAAACTTGAAGAACATGAAATGCAACTTGAAGAAAATGAAAGTCAACGAGTCGTAGATGAAAGAAAACACGTACAAGTTGAAAAACAACTACTAGAACATGAAAGACAACCAGTACAAGATGAAAGACAACTAGTAGAACATTAAAGGCAACCAATACAAGATGAAAGACAACTAGTAGAACATTAAAGACAACCAGTACAAGATATAAGGCAACTAGTAGTACAAGAAAGACAACAAGTAGAACACGAAACACAACCAATAGTAGATGAAAGACAACAAGTAGAACATGACAGAAAACTAGAAAGGTATGAAATACAAAAAGAAGAACTTAAAAGACACCTAGAAGAAAATGAAACACAACGAGTAGTAGATGAAAGACAACGAGTAGAATTTGAAAGACAACATGCACAAGATGAAAGACAACTAGGAGAACATGAGAGACAATCAGTACTAGATGAAAGACAACAAGTACAACAGTAAAATCAACCAGAATAAGATGAAGTACAACTAGTAGAAAATGAAAGACAACTAAAAGAACTTGAAAGACAACTAGTCATAAAAGACAACAAGTAGAACATGAACCACAACCAGTAGTAGATGAAAGACAACCAGTAGAACACGAAAGACGACTAGTACAACATGAAACGCAACTAGTACAACTTGAAAGACAACTACAAAAAGATGAAAGACAACCAGTAGAACATGAAAGACAACAAGTACAACATGAAACACAAACTGTAGTAGATGAAATACAACTAGTACAAGATTAAACACTACTAGTACAACATGAAAGACAATTACAAGAAGATGAAAGACAACCATTCGAACATGAAAACCAACAAGTAAAACCTGAAACACAAACTGTAGTTGATGAAACACAGCTAGTAGAACAAGAGAGACAACCCGTAGAACATGAAACACGACCAGCAACAGATGAAAGACAACCAGTAGAACATGAAAGACCACCAGTACAACACGAAAGACAACTAATACAACATGAAACACAACTAGTACAACATGAAACACAACTAGTACAACTTGAAAGACCACTACAAAAAGATGAACCACAAACCAATAGATCATGAAAGACAACCAGTTGAACACGAAAGACAACTAGTACAACATTAAACACAACTAATACAACATGAAAGACAACTACAAAAAGATGAAAGACAACCAGTAGAACACGAAAGACAACATGTAGAACATGAAACACAAACTGCAGTAGATAAAACACAACTAGTAGAACATTAGAGACAACCAGTAGAACACGAAACACAACCAGTTGTAGATGAACTACAACCAATGGAACATTAAAGACAACCAGTAGAACACAAAAGACAACTAGTACAACATGAAACACCACTAGTACAACATGAAAGAAAACTACAAGAAAGAAAGACAACCAGTAGAACTTGAAAAATAACAAGTAGAACATGAAACACAAAATGTAATAGATGACAACTAGTAGAACATGAAAGACAACCAGTAGAACACGAAACACAACCAGTAGTAGATGAAAGACAATCAGTACAAGATGTAAGACAACAAGTAGAACACGAAAGACAACTAGTACAAGATGAAAGACAACTAGTAGAACATGAAAGACAAACAGTAGAATATAAGAGACAACTAAAGAACATGAAAGATAACTAATATAACATGAAAGACAACAAGTAGAACACGAAACACAACCAGTAGTAGAAGAAAGACAACCAGTAGAAATGAAAGACAACCAGTAGAACACGAAAGACAACAAGTACAGCATGAAACACAACTCTAAGAAGATGAAAGACAACCGGTAGAACACGGAAGACAACAAGTATAACATGAAACACAACTAGTAGAACATGAGGGACAATCAGTAGAACTCGAAACAACAAGTATCCTGTGGTTGATTTTCGATCAAAATTTCCAGCCCAATCTGCATCAGAGTAAGCGAGAATATTATTAGTATCATTTTTCTTCATCCATAACCCTTGTCCAGGAGAACCCTTTAGATACTTAATAATTCGGTTTACTGTTTCTAGATGAGTGGTTCTTGGAGCATGCATAAATTGACTCACAGTGTCAACAACAAAAGCTATATCAAGTCTAGTAATAGTCAAGTAAATTAACTTTCCAACTAATCGTTGGTACTATCCTATGTCCTTTAAAGGTTCACCACTTTCTGGTTCAAGTTTATTGTTGGCATCCATAAGGGTATTTGCAGGTTTTATACCAAGTTTACCTGTCTCCTTTAATAGATCAAGGGTGTATTTTCTTTGAGAAAGAAACAACCTTTGCTTGAATGAGCAATTTCATTGCCTAGAAAATACTTAAGTTTTCCTAAGTCTTTAATGTCAAATTTTTCTTTGAGGTAATTTTTGACATTGTTAATTTCTTCCTAATTGTTACCAGTGATAATTATATCATCTACATACACAAGAACAATAGTTGTTGTGTTATTTGAATGTTTAACAAACATTAAAGAATCTGCTGTGCTTTTATTAAAATGGAGAAATAAAAGACAGTGATAGAGTTTTGCATACCATGCTCGAAGAGATTGCTTAAGTCCGTAAATTGATTTATTCAGCTTGCAAACAGTGTTGTCATCAATTCCATTTTTATATCCAGGTGGTAGAGTCATATACACTTCTTCTTCTAAATTACCTTGAAGAAATGCATTCTTCACATCCATTTGTGACAAATTTCATCCCGAATTCACAGCAACCGATAGTAATGTTCTAACAGTATTCATTTTTGCAACTGGGGCAAAAGTTTCTTGATAGTTTATGCCGTACGTTTGTGTGAAACCTTTTGCAACCAGACTGGCTTTATATTATTTTATGGTTCCATCACTATTGTATTTAATTTTATACACCCATTTGCATCCTACTAGTTTTTTTTTTCCTTTCGGTAATGGCATAATAGTCCAGGTATTATTTTTTTCAAGAGCTTGAAGCTCTTCTACCATTGCTTGGGACCAGGTTGGATTATTATTTGCTTCTTCAAAATTGTTTGGTTCAGTTTCTTTGGAAATGGCAGTCAAGAAAACCTTGTGATCAGCGGAAATGTTATTATAAGAAACATAATCTTGAATTGGATAACTTACATTATATGTAACAAAATCACGTAACCTTGATGGTGGTTGTGTTGACCGAGTTGACATTTTAAGATTTGCATTTGCATTTTCTTGATCATCTCCCCCCTAAATGCAAATTTTCTTGATTTGTATTTTTCGGATCTTGATATGTATTTTCTTGATCTTCTCCTCCGAAATGCAAATTTTCTAGATTTTCTCCCTCCGAATGTGACTCCTCTTCATCCGAATGGTTATGTGTCCTTGTACCTTCAAAGAATGTTAATTCTGGGAGAACATTTTCATTTCTAGATTGTCTTGTAGAATTTTCTTCTTTTTATAGAAGGGTTCTTTTTCAAAGAATGACACATTTCAAGAAATGTATTGTTTATTATTATTAGGATCATAACATTTATATCCTTTCTTTTGTGATAAATATCCAATAAACATGGTGTTTACGGAATTTTTATCTAACTATCTTGTCTTTTGATATGTACAAAACATGTACATCCAAATACACGAAGATGATCTAAGTTCATTTTTCTTTTGTTTAAAATTTCTAGTGGACTTTTATTATTTAGAACTGAACTAGGCAGTCTATTAATAAGATATATAGCAGTGAGAATAGCATCTGACCAAAAAATCTTTGGAACATTTGATTGAAAAAGAAGAGACCTGGTAACTTCTAATATGTGACGATTTTTCCTTTCTGAAATCCCATTTTGTTCTGGTGTATTAATAAATGTTGTTTGGTGTAGAATTCTTTTTTGTTTCAAGAAATTTGAAAAATTTCTATTAATATATTCTGGTCCATTATCAGACCTAAATATTTTAATTTTTGTTTCATATTGATTTTCAACAAAATTTGTAAATTCTTGAAACGTAGAAAAAACTTCATTTTTTTATTTTAATCCAAGTAGTACGTGAAAAATCATCAATAAATGTTACAAAATATTTAAAACCATTATAAGAGTCTACAGGTGCAGGTCCCCAAACATCAGAGTGTATAAGTTCAAATATTTTTGAGGTTCTACTATTGGATAATGAAAAAGGTAGTCTGGTTTGCTTTGACAATCGACAAATATCACAGTTGCTAGAATCTAAATTAGAGAAGGAAAATAACTTATTCAAAACTTTATCTGAAGGATGTCCAATCCTCCAGTGCCACAGTTTATTTTGTTCTACATTATTAGCAACAAATGCTTTATTTGGAATATTTAAAATATAAAGCCCATTTTCTAAATGACCTTCCCCAATCGTCATCCGAGTTGATCGGTCTTGAAAAATCACAGCTTCAGATGAGAAAATGACATCACAATTTAGATCTTTAATAATCTTGCTTACAGAAATTAAATTAGAGTTAAAAGTTGGTAAATGCAAAATATTTGAAATATTTTTTGAAAATAAATTGGTATTTCTTATATTTTCAATAGGTACATTGGCACCATTTGCAACAATAACATTTTGAGTATTTTTGGTTGGTTGCATATTTGTCAAAAGATTAATATTTCCAGTTATATGATCTGTTGCATCAGAATCAATAATCTAATTATTATTTTTATATGAATTTAAACAGAATTTTGATACAATACCTGTGAATATACCTCATGTCCAAGTGAATTTTTAATCTAGGCCAAAACTTGATCTAGTTGTTGTTGAGATAAGAGGGAGTTGGACCGGCCTGCTTCAGATCCGCTAGCTACATGAGGCTCCAAATCCACATACTGATCGGACCCGCTAGCACAAACCATCGCCTTTCTCTCGCGCGATCGATCCCTCTTCCCTTCTCCTTTGTCGCCGCCAGTGTGATATTCCCCTCCTTTGTCGCCTTTCCACCACTTTGGCTGGAGATGCGGGTGGAGGAACCAGCAATGGTCTCGGTCATGGCCCTTTTTCTTGCATTGCTTGCATTTAGCTTTGCTGTGTGCTCCCTGCATCTCCCCTTTAGGGTTTCGGACCTGATTTTGATGATTGGAAAGAAACGCTTGGTTCTCCGGCTTATCACCGGCATGTGTGTCTGAGTTCATCGCTGACTTTCTCGACTCCTCTTGCTCCAAAAGTGACACAATCTCTTCAAGAGGAGGGAGAGAGGTTCGGAGAAGGATTTGTTGACGGACCTGCTCAAAGTTTGGATTCAGGTTTGTAAGAAATTGAAAAATACGGTCTTGTTCTTTTCTTTCTCGGATTTTGTCAACCTCTACTACCTCAGGTTGGTGAATATCTAATTCATCCCACTGTTTTTTTATTTCCCCAAAGAACTGTGATTGGCTTCTGGTTTGTTTGTTTTGGGTGATACCTTGTTTGATTTGAAATATATGGGCAAAGTTGTTTTGTTTACCAAACCGTTGTTTGATTTTTTTGCCACATTTCTGCTGAGGTGTCTAAGTACACAAATTGCTCACTAAGTTGGGGCTCTATGGAATTCAAGATTGAGGTCATGATTTGGCTGTCACATTTCTCCCATGCCTCTGAATTTTCTTTTGGTTTCTTTTTATCACCTGTGACATACCCATATTTACCTCTGCCTTTGAGAGCTATCGTTGCTACTCTGGCCCATGGGAGGTAGTTTTCGCCATTGAGAATGATAACTGTTAACTTTGCTGTGGTATTGTCTTCTATCGAGGCTGGCCAGTTTTCTGCCATTATTGCCTCTGGTTATCTTCTATCAGTTTTGGGTTTTTTGAGTTGTGTTATTGGTTGTGACTATGTACCAGCTACTAATACGGATTTCCTTGCTCTCATACCATGAAATATTTTAGAAAGAGATGATGAAGGAATTTTGTATTATTGTTGTACTGTTACACTGGCTGTACATATGCATATATAGGCTATTGGTGAATATAGCCGTTATACAATTTCCTAATAAGTCGGATTCTGTATATTTGCCTAATTACAAGCATTAATTAGCTAGGTACCTAATTTAGCTCTAACAGCTGTAATTTGGATGCTAGCTGATTTATTTTCTAAACCAAGCCTATGATGATCATCTGAGGCCTGATTCCTTATTTCTCAACAAATAAGTAGAACACGAAACACAACCAGTAGTTGATGAAACACAACCAGTAGAACATGAAAAACAACTACAAACGTATGAAATACAATAAGAAGAACTTGAAAGACACCTAGAAGAAAATTAAAGACAACGAGTAGAATTTGAAAGGCAACATGTACAAGATGAAAGACAACTAGTAGAACATCAAAGACAACTACCAGAACATCAAAGACAACCAGTACAAGATGAAAGATAACTAGTAGAACATGAAGACAACAAGTACAAGATATAAGACAACTAGTAGTACATGAAAGACAACAAGTAGAAGATGAAAGACAACAAGTAGAATATGATAGAAGACTAGAAAAGTATGAAATATAATTAGAAGAACTTGAAAGACACCTAGAAGAAAATGAAAGACAACGAGTAGTAGATGAAAGACAACTAGTAGAATTTGAAAGACAACTAAGAGAACATGAGAGACAACCAGTACAAGATGAAAGACAACAAGTAGAACTTGAAACACAACCAGAATAAGATGAAGAACAACTAGTAGAACAAGAAAGACAAACAGTAGAACAAGAAAGACAACTAAAAGAACATGAAAGACAACTAGTACAACAAGAAAGACCACAAGTACAGCACAAAACATAACTAGTAGTAAATGAAAGGCAACCAACAGAACATGAAAGACAACCAGTAGAACACGAAAGACAACTAGTACAACATGAAACACTACTAGTACAACATGAAAGACAATTACAAGAAGATGAAAGACAATGATTAGAACATGAAACACAAACTGTAGTAGATGAAACACAACTAGTAAAATAAGAATAGACAACCCGTAGAACACGAAACAAAACCAGTAATAGATGAAAGACAACCAGTAGAACATTAAAAACAACTAGTAGAACACAAAAGACAACTAATACAACATGAAACACAAGTAGTACAACTTGAAAGACAACTACAAAAAGATGAAACACAACCAGTATAACATGAAAGACAACCAGTTGAACACGAAAGACAACAGTACAACATTAAACACAGTTAGTACAACATTAAAGACAACTACAAGAAGATGAAATACAACCAATTGAACATGAAAGACAACATGTAGAACATGAAACACAAACTGCAGTAGATAAAATACAGCTAGTAGAACATGAGAGACAACCAGCATAACACCAAACACAACCAGTAGTAGATGAAATACAACCAGTAGAACATTAAAGACAACTAGTAGAACACGAAAGACAACTAGTACAACATGAAACACCACTAGTACAACATGAAAGACAACTACAAGAAAGAAAGACAACATGTAGAACAGGAAAGACAACAACTAGAACATGAAACACAAACTGTAGTAGATGAAACACAACTAGTAGAACATGAGTGAGAACCAGTAGAACAAGAAACACAACCAGTAGTAGATAAAAGACAATCAGTACAAGATGTAAGACAACAAGTAGAACACGAAGAACAACTAGTACAAGATGAAAGACAACTAGTAGAACATGAAAGACAACTGCAAGAAGATGAAAGATAACCGGTAGAACATGAAAGATAATAAGTAGAACATGAGACACAAACTATAGCAGATGAAACACAACTCGTAGAACACGAGAGACAACCTGTAGAACACGAGAGACAACTAGTACAAGATTTAAGATAACAAGTAAAACATGAAAGACAACTAGTACAGACAACTAGTAGAACATGAAAGACAAACAGTAGAACATAAAAGACAACTAAAAGAACATGAAAAATAACTAGTATAACATGAAAGCCAACAAGTAGAACACGAAACACAACCAGTAGTAGATGAAAGACAACCAATAAAACATGAAAAACAACTAGTACAACATGAAAGACCACTACAAGAATATGAAAGACAACCAGTAGAACATGAAAGACAATAAGTAGAACATGAAACACAAACTATTGTAGATGAAACACAATTAGTAGAACATGAGAGACAACTAGTAGATTACGAAAGACAACTTGTACAAGACGTAAGACAACAAGTAGAACATGAAAAACAACTAGTAGCGAATAAAAGACAAACTGAACATGAAAGACAACTAAAAGAAGATGAAAGACAACTAGTAGAACATAAAGGACAACAAGTAGAACACGAAACACAACTAGTAGTTGATAAAAGAGAACCTGTAGAATATCAAAGACAACCAGTAGAACACAAACGACAAGTAGTACAAGATGAAACACAACTAGTAGAACATGAAAGACAACCAGTAGAACACGAAAGAAAACTAGTACAAGACGAAAGCCCACTTCTAGAACATGAAAGACAGCCAGTAGAACATGAAAGACAACTAGTAGAACATGAAGAAAAACTTAAAGAATATGAAATGCAACATAAAGAACTTGAAAGACAACTAGAAGAAAATGAAAGGCAACGAGTCGTAGATCGAAGACAACACGTACAAGATGAAAGACAACAACTAGAACATGAAAGACAACCAGTACAAGATGAAAGACAACTAGTAGAACATGAAACACAATTAGTAGTAAATGAAAGACAACAAGTTGAACATGACAGAACAATAGAAAGGTATGAAATACAATAAGAAGAACTTGAAAGACACTTAGAAAAAAATAAAAGACAACGAGTAGAATTTGAAAAACAACATGTATAAGATGAAAGACAACTAGGAGAACATGAGAGACAACCAATACAAGATCAAAGACAACAAGTAGAACACGAAAAACAACTAGAATAAGATGAAGTACAACTAGTAGAACATGAAAGACAACAAGTAGAACTCGAAAGACAAACAGTAGTAGATGAAAGACAACCAGTAGTGTCACACCCCAAACCGGAATTTCCAGATTAGGGTATGATCAATCCCCGCCTCGTGATTAATTATCCTTAATCACGCAAGGCTAAATAATACAATAACAACATAAATGCACAGCGGAAACGGAAACATATATACAAAGTGAAGCAACAGTCATACAATCCACAAATAAACATAAACATAAATATAGCGGTCCATACAACCCACGGATAACAAAACATGATCTACTGAAAGGGAATACATGAGCTACGGTCCCGAGATAAAAACAAAAGTCTCGGGACTCCAAAAACCCTAGCAAAAGTCCTATAAATCCTACATCAAGCGGCGTGGCCCTCAGGGACAGCTCCTGGCATCTCCTGCTGCGGAACACCAGTCTCTGTACCTAAAAATCCCACATCAAAAGGTGGGTGAGCGACTAATCACCCAGTATGTGACCCAGAATTACCCTTTCAGGGATCCTCTTTGGTCAAAACACATTTAATGGTAATCTACGTAAAAGTCGGAAATTCGTAAATTTAGAATGCACATGATTTAAGTATAACAACCTATTATATTATCTATTAAAGAAAAATACATATAATAGATGACATGATGCGATTATCCTATCATGACAGCATGCAAAATTTCCCAAAATAAAATACGAGGAGAATAGGATATAAGTATTCAACTCGGAGTCCAATACCGCAGTATTGTGTGTCAAATCCAATGCATAATAATAGTACAAATAAAATATCACCCCGTGCCGGGTAAATTGAATTTGAAAGGTACACATAGTGTAATTCAACATGACATAATCCAAGGACCGCGATCAAGGGGTGCAATGATACCCGATGCCTAGTGACATCGAGCATTGCCCCACATGTCATTGCACGCTCGCCGATGGTTATATCCAAAAATTCGTGTGTTTTCCTTGCTCTAAAACGATCCTTCAACTTACATATACAAATAGGAGAAATCTACAAGCAAGTCGTAAAGTTTAGTTAATCCGTCTCCTCATGTGCAGAGCGGAACTCTACCGTCCGGCCAGACTAATAGGACAGTCAAGAGACACGCAGCCTCGTATAAAAACCTGGGACACGCAGCCCCATTTTAAAAACCTGAGACACGCAGTCTCGAGACACGCAGTCTCATAACACACACTGAGACACGCAGCCTCATATCACACACTGAGACACGCAGCCTCAAAATCCGTATATGGCGAGTAGCTCCTAATGTAAGGGAGACCAAGCTCGAATCGTTTCGTACCCGGCGACCGCAGCCTCCAGTGTACGTAAAATGTAAAATGAACGAGTATATATAATTCCAACTTTAATATATATAATATTTCCTAATGCAAGACCACCCGAGAGATCAAGTGATCAAACGGCTCAGTGGCTAACGGGCCGTCTCGTATCCCATACTACGAGACGGAACGCAGTCACTCAGTCTCTACTCAGCCCTCACCAATGCATATGATCGTTTAAATGATTATACTATTGTCCTCTACGAGAAGAGGACAAATAATAGCCTAATATCTATAAGTCTAAAACCTATAATTAAATTACTCTACTCCTATTTAAAAACAGTAAATTTTCATTTAGAAGGGCTTATGCAATTTCTAATTACAGTTCTGAAAGGATAAACATGCTCTAATGCAACTACAAATTTAAAGTGCGTATGACAGGTCAAGTGGTCGACTGGTTAGAGTACGCCACGAAAAAGTAATTCAGATATCCCACACCTGTAGGGCAAGCTGAAGGCGTGTGCTATTCGCCTCGGAAATCCGCGTGCTCCGCGTATGCTCCGGTACCGCCGTCAACGGGATCGGTCCACGGATCGGGATCAGGATAGGTCGAATGTCCTGAAATTCGTAACGTAATCTAATTAGGATCGAACTAATTATCGTAACCCTCGCTACCCTTTATCTTATTGTTTATAAATTTTTAATTTGAAGATAAACTGTTTTATTTAAATTTTTCCTAAGTGTTTATTTAAATAAAATACGTCACTAACCAATTGTTAAATAATCTATATGATACGAAAATCATTAATACAACTTATTTTATATCTTTGCAAATTCTTAAAATACTTGTAATATTATAACAAATTTGTATTACTAAATAAAATAGATAATTAAACTACTTAATTAAATTAACTCTAATTTAAATGTGTTGAGACTTTTTATTTTTGGTAAGCCAAGCCTAAATCGAAATTTCCAAGGTCCTAAAAGTTTCCAACAGCCACGGCCCCAAATAAATTCCATTTTCACCATCTTGCACATAGGCCCTCACAATTTCCAAATATCATCCAAGGCCTAAATAATTACTCACAGCCCCCTTAATTTTATTTATTTACATTCGGGTCCCTGTCAATTCAAGACTGGTAACAACACAAATCAAACCAGCAATGCCGGCAGCCTCACTGGGCCTTATCTACCGTTATAAACATCACAACATTATAGCCGCAAGATAGTAAATCCAACACTACGCAACAGCATAACAAAACCAGAATTTGTCACTGAAAACATGCCTCAGCACAGTCAACACCAAAGGTAACAAAGAAATCCAGTACCAGTATTGGTACTGGTAAGGCCAGGTCCGAAGACAACAAGGCAGCAAGCAAACAAGGCAGCAAGCAAGAAAAAGAGGAAATAGCACCGCACAAGGATCAGTAGAGGCTGGTACTGACAGTGTACCAGTCACTCAAAACAGGGCAGAAGGCAAAGTACCAGGCAACAGTAACCCAGCACAGATACCAACAAAACAGAAACGGCCACGCACAGATAACACAAGCACCGAGAAAGAGGAGATCAAAACAGCAAGAGTGCATAGCACCACTTCAACAATCGCAACCCGAAAATCCCTAATTCAGCCCATGATTAAGTCGGGAAAATCAACAACCCGCACTAAATCAGTCAAAATCCCCGTTTCCTCACCAAAGTTCATCATCGCCGAGAAATTCAACAACTCGCGCGAGACATTCAGTCAATCAAATATACGACATTTTCTTCTCTAAGCACAAATCAACAACAAAGAGGGTTCCAACAATTACCCGAATGGAGAGGAAAGGCAACAAGGCAACGAACCAGGTCAGCAACCAATCGAGCGGGTCAAGTACAATCAGCAACACCACACCAAATCGAGCGGGTCGAGCACCAGAACAGCACCCAGAGCGCAACAGAAATACCCACCAGAAAACGGAACCCCCAACTTTCTAGGGTTCCAAAATCGCAAGAAGAGGGGAAACAGAATGAGCGAGAGAGAAAGAGATTTTGTCTCAGCACATGAGCAAGGAGAGTGAGAGAGCAGAAAGAGGCAAAAACCAACGGCCCTGGGGGTTATATAACCCGGGACAGTAAAAATCGCGCAAGAGTCAAGGCTCTCTGACAGCCGTGCGACCATAGTCGTCGTTCGCACGAGACGAAGTGACGGGAGCAGGTAAGCAAAGAAAATTGCGACCCAGAGGCCAACGGGCGGGAGAACCTTAGGTTCTCGCAGCTACAGCGCAACAGAGAGAGAGAGCGAAATTTTCAAAGAGGCGGGGGGGGGGGTCCAGGGACAGAGGAAAAAGGGAGAGAAGAGGAGTAGGGATTTTTAAATGAAAGGGGTGCTTTGAGATTCGTGCAAAAATAAATCCAGTAGACAGAAAATTTCCAGAGTCGTAAAGGTGCTAGATTAATTAAGTAGAGGTTGTAATCAACCAAATTGGCCGGACTTTAGCGTTTATAAAATCCTACGGAATTTATCGATCGTTCATAATTTATTCTACGATTTCCTAATTACTCATAATCAATATGTTACAAAAGTTTATTTTATTTCACTAATTATTGATTAAGAGTTCTAGTTTAATAATCATAAGAATTTTGTTATACTAATAACGTACTCAAATAGTCTGATTAATTTATTTACTTAATTACATTCACTTTTTGTTAAATTTAAACCTAACACTTCTAAAAATTATTAATTGATTTGTTAATCGAATTTATATAAACTAATTCATCTATTTAATTTGTAAATCTTATCATTCTACTATCTGTAGGTTTTAAATCGAATTATTAAATACGCGATATAATCAAATTTGTAACACTTCACGAATCCTAAGTTAATTTATCATCCTATCTAATTTTGTTAAATTACTAATCATTTTTAAATTTATTAAAGTTTTTAAATTGACGTAATCAATTTATGAAATAATAATAAATGTATAAATTGGTTTCATAATCACCAATTTATATACTAATTTATTTACTAATGTCTACCTCAATTAATTAACTAAAATAAATTTTTAATTAGTTGAAAATTTTGATTATTAGTCATTTAATTGAGATTAAAATTTACCAGGTATAACAAGTAGTAGATGAAATACAACCAGTAGAACATGAAAGACAACTAGTACAACATCAAACACAATATAACATGAACGACAACTACAAGAAGATGAAAGACAACCAGTAGAACATGAAAGACAACAAGTAGAACATGAAACACAAACTGTTGTAGATGAAACACAACTAGTAGAACATGAGAGACAACCGGTAGAACACGAAAAACAACCAGTAGAACACGAAAGACAACTAGTACAACATGTAAGATAACTGCAAGAAGATGAAAGACAAACAATATAACATGAAAGACAACAAGTAGAACATGAAACACAAATTGTAGTAGATGAAACACAACTAGTAGAACATGAGAGACAACCAGTAGAACACGAAAGACAACTTGTACAAGATGTAAGACAAGAAGTAGAACATGAAAGACAACTAGTACAAGCTGAAAAACAACTAGTAGAACATGAAAAACAAAAACAAACAGTAGAACATGAAAGACAACTAAAAGAAGATGAAAGACAACTAGTAGAACATGAAAGACAACAAGTAGAACACGAAACACAACTAGTATAACATGTAAGATAATCAGTAGAACACAAACGACAAATAGTACAAGATGAAACACAACTAGTAGAAAACCAGAAGAACACGAAAGACAACTAGTACAAGACGAAAGACAACTTGTAGAACATGAAAGACAGGCAGTAGAATATGAAAGACAACCAGTAGAACATAAAGGAAAACTAGAAGAATATGAAATGCAACTAGAAGAATATGAAAGACAACGAGTCACTACCCCGCAGGGCGTGCTGGGTTTCTGTGTACGTGATTTGAAGGGTTTTTTGATCTTGTAATTTGCTTCTGGGCTAACAGTTCAGAGTATTATAAGTATGCAATTAACTCACACAAACCTAATTGTTCATAGCCTATTCTACTCGTCAATTAATTATCCCAAAGACCTCAATTAATTATCCAAAACTTGGTATCTCCTAATACGATTCAAGTTACCAATTTACTCTACCCTGCCATGGGAGCCCACTTGGTTCTAACCATGGTCTTTGAACCGCTGCCAGGCCTCGTTAGCCGAAGTGTTACATATACTTACATGCATTTCCCACTCACAACAAGAATACAACGAAATTATACACCTATTGGTATGTGGAGGGTCACTGGCATATAGTAGACAGAACTATGTATGCAAGGGTATTATAAAAAGGGTTCAAACAATAAAGCAAGCACAAATCAACATACACAAAACATAAACATATATTAAAACATAATTTAGAATTCGATTATGACCCTCACCTTAGAGATGAGAGAATTAGCTACTCATGGCCATAGCAAAATAAAAGGAATAAAATAAAGATAACATAAATTATAACCCAATTGAAGATGGATGAACCTCTGCATCCTTAAAAAACGTCTTCTTCTCCTGCTTGGCTTCCGATGACAACTACTCTCTCTCTAAGAAGCTCTCTAACCTAACCTAGCATGAGGATGCCAGTCGATTCTATGGACTTAGAACAATTAAACACTCACACTAAACTCAATTACAAAAAGGGCTTTTATAGTCTTCCCAATGAGAGGGAGAGGGATAGAGGTAGCGAAGAAGGTGAGAACTTGGAGAGAGGCTTTGTCACAGCCATCTTTGGGTTTGGTTTTGGATCGACCACCTGATTATGAAATACGACTCAGAACTGAGAAGGAGACTCGAGATTTCCCTGGTAGTGTTTATGTCAATATGCTGCAGATTCACTTGAAAATACTTTGTACCTCATTGCAGCATTAAATTCTTAGTGGTAAATTGTCATTAGTCCTTTTCTATTTTGTTTGTTTTTTGGTTTATATTATTTTCATTACCTTTTGTTTGTACTTGAAAAACTTTATAGCTCAGCCTCTTGTTTGCTATCCAATATATATATGTACGTCTCTCTTCATTTTCTTACTGTTTGAATCTACATTTTGTTTTCAGGTCAAACAATGTATTTATCTGGTTGATACTTATTTTTTAGCATACTTTTCCAAGGAAGCATGAGAGGCTCCGCAATACGATTCAAATTTTTTATCTGGTTGATACTTATGTCAAACAATGTTTTCATCAGGCTTAGCGTCTTGTTTCATCATCTCCTCCGAAAAGAGATAAAAGAGACGGTGGTGCTGCCTTCCCGGGGTTTCGGCAAGGGAAGTGGAAGCTTGTGACTGGTTCACTGGCAGTTAGGGGTGTTCATCGGTTCAGTTCGGTTAAAACCGAAATAAAATAGGCAAACCAATGTTTTATTTGGTTTTCAAAAATAGAACCGAACCGACCGAATTAAATTTACCAACCGATTAAAACCGAACCAAAGTAAATTTCGGTTTGTTCGGTTAAACCAATCAAACCGAAGTATACAATCACCACAGCAATTCAATTTCACATACGGGCAATCTAAAATATCCCAAAATTGAAATTTAACTCGATATTAACAATTCAAGAGTGAAATCTAATTAAGACAAAAATCAAATAATCAAGGTCAACTACTAATTACAAAGAACAGCGGTGCCAACTAAAAAGTTAGAAATCAATTAAGAACAGTGGCCAATTAAAACAAATGAATCAATTAAAACATTGACCAATTTCACGGTACCAACTACAAAGAATAGAAATATGTTCTTCAAATCAAGGCCATACACAGTATGACACTAAAGAACAAAAACTCAAATAATCACATCGCACAAGATAGAACCAACTCCAGAATAAAGCAGTTTACAACACAAATCGAAAGGGGAGAGCCCACACACGACAGCAGCTCGAACAGAGAAAAGGCATAGAAAAATGAAGGTTTCTTTGATATCCGGATTTTCTCCAAATTGGTGCCAGACGGCTCCATCGACACCAAATCTGGGCCGGCGATAGCCTTCCCCACTTCGCATCAGTCTCAAGATCCGCATAAAAGCAAGCCACATGAGCACAAGAAAACCCTAACTGAGTTTGAGAGCTGGAAAGGACTAAAGAGAAGGGAAAAGAGGAAGAGTGAGTGAAGGAGTTCAAAAGAGAAGGCAGAGAGAGAGAGAGAGAGTAACAGTGGGAGAGAATAAAACCAAGAGAGACATAAGCATTCGGAAGAGAAAAAACAAGGATAGAGAGGGAGTGAAGCCATGGGTCTGGGGAATCACACTCACACAAAGAGGAGACTACTTCGGTCGGTTCGGTTAATGTGATTTTCAAAAATAAAAAACCGAACCAATATAGATAAACCGAATAATACTGGAAATTGAACCGAACCGTACCAATTAAACCGAAAAACCGAACCAATTAGACCAAACTTTTTTGGTTGGTTAAAAACCAAATAAACCGGCACCAATCAACACCCCTACTGGCAGTTACTTTTAGAGTTTCCACTAACGGGATATCTGCGGACTTGTTAGATATGGGTGGAGAATCCAAGTGGGTTCGGTCCAGCTTTAAGATTTTTTAACTTTTTAAGAACCAATTCACACTGGCTTTGTAGTAGGGGGAACCAATTTCATCCTATATCAAGTACCAATCTGAATATTTTTTTGTACGACTAAAATTCGACAAATAATTATTTTTCTAAAAAAAGGACCATACCACATTACATATACGGATAAAATTAGTCATCATGGTACCAAATTCAAGGTTCACAGATTATCCCTCGTGATTTTTTTTAAATGAATTTGCAAAAATGGAAAAATAAAATAAAAAAAACATAACTTTACTGCACTAATATCAATCTGTCAAATTCATGGTACCATAGCCTCCCTCTTCATGTATATAAAAAGATCAACAACAAAAATAGTTCATTCTATGCATTAGTTAATATACAATATAATAATAGGATCAAAAGAGAGCACAAGACACAGCGAGACACTTACCAGTATCAAGCATCCAAAAGTCAGAAGTTGTGTTTCTTATTGGGTCATATAAAATATCTTAACTTCCAAAAGAAGTGCCAACCTTTTAGAACCAGATCGGCCACCAAAAATAAACATGTTGCAATCAATAGCCACTGCAACATGGAATGCTCTGGCAGTGGGGCCCACCTGCTCTTCCGAACCACCACTTCCACAATACTGGTGTGTACCACAACTTATTTTTTGAACATAAAAGAAAAGAAAAAAGAAAAGTTAAATTATGAGATGTCGCACTCTCCATAACAGTACTGGTACACTGGTATAGCATGGGTATGGTTGGATCAAGGGTTTCCATGGAAAACAAGCAAAAATTTCAGAAAATCTGTACATATATGTATCATACAGAATAGGATAATACTGGTACAATAAAAGGGTAAAATTGTCCATACCAATGTCATAAATGGCAATGCCAATGAGGAACCTCTTATAAGCAAAACCACCAGATACCACCACCATTGATTTTCCAATTTGCACAGCTGTGTGCCCACTGCATTTACAACATTGTATTCAACGAAGTCCATGATTTATTTTCGTAATTTCTGTTCTAAGTTGAAATTTATAATATTCTTTTTTGACATTTAATTTCATGAATTAGGTACACCAATTGAAGGAATTGAGAATAAATGTGCATCAGTTTTTTGCAGATTTAACAGAACAAAAAGCAATTGAGGAAAATACTGTTACATCAATCTGGTATTCTAAGTCGCAGATTTAACAGAATAAAAGGGCAACTACGTTTTTTATTTCTAACATTGCTGAGGTAATTTGATATATGAACCAATTAAGCAGGACATGGTTGCAAATTCTGATTTTTAGAAAGTACACGAGAGATCATTTCAATAACCTGCGAACGATGGGGAGATCACCTCCGAAATCCAAGGGATCAGCTTTCACCCAGTACATCTCCATCTCTCTCGCCTCTCCCTCTCTCTAGTCTCTAGTCTCCACAGCAAAGGTGAAGCAGCGCAGCGCAAACGGAATCCGACCAGCTATGAAGTCTTTAAACTGAAAAGAAGCCAAGCACAGTAGTACTGGTATTAGCAATGATTCATATCACCTAAAGTAACTCGAATTTTGAGTTTACTTTAGCCCCGTGCATTCATATCACTTGAAGCAGGAATGGTTTCAATTTCCAAGTTATCTAACTAGAAGGGTAAGAAAAAGAAAAATATAAAGAAGAAACTTATCTCGCATATATGCTATGATTCTGAGGATTATCTCTGTTTTGTGCTGGGCTCTAGAGACAGCAACCCTGACAAGCTAAGTGGGTCCTACCGACCACGAAACATGTTTGTTACAATAACCCGACCAAAACACAAATGAAGTTTGCAAACCAGAACTACCATATCAAGTCCAATCCTATAACCCAAACCCGACAAATTTCTTAAAAACACAGACTAACCCAATATAAAAGTAATACCAAATAAAGGATATCAGGATTTCTATCAGAATACCAACCCAGCCGAAGAAAAATTTCAACTAATTACCCGACCCAGATCACACGCAACAACCATTACAGTAATGCTAATACCCAAGTCAGATAAGAAATAACACAGTTAGTTACAAGAATAACAATTGTTGTGTTAATTTGATACTACTGTTAAGTTTATAACTAGACGGTCTTAACATAATCATGCCAATAAAGACCGATGCATGCATCAAAAATTAAGATAATCGGATGGATCACAAAACCTGGACCGCATAGAATGTAGCAAGCAAAAATTAATTCAGTGGAATATGCTTGTCATGCTAGCCTGCAATTTAGTTACCAGGTATGCACTACTCAGAACAGAGTGACACATATTACTATCCAATTGATACAAGATACGACATATTTAAAGAAACTAAAGTCTTATGTTGATTTGTCCAAATGGTATCCAGCGTAGCACCTTGTTGAGAATATGGGTCTCTTGAGACTTGTTAACTCAGTTTAGTTCGAGAGAACAATTAAACTCCAAACAATACATGCCATAAATATGATATCCACATGAAGGAAGCACGAATGGTTTCAATTTCCAAGTTATCTAACAAGAAGGGTAAGAAACAGGAAAATATAAAGAAGAAACTTATCCTGCAAATAAGCTCTGATTCTGAGGATTATCTCTGTTCTGTGCTGTGCTCTAGAGACAGCAACCCTTTCTGACAGGCTAAGTGGCTCCCACCGACAATGAAACCTGTTTGTTACAAAAACCCGACCATAACACAAGTTAGGTTTGCAAACCAAAAGTACCATATGAAGTCAAACCCTATAACCAAGCCCAACAGATTACTTAAAACAACATAAAAAACCCCACATAAAAGTAAAACCAAATAAATGATATCCGGATTTCTATCAGAATATCAACCCACCCGACAAAAAATTTCAACTAATCACCCAACCCAGATCACATTCAATAACCATTACAGTAATTCTAATACCCAAGTTGGATAAGAAATAACACAGTTAGTTACGAGAATAACAATTGTTATGTTAATTGGGAAGAACTGTTATGTTTATAACTAGATAGTGTTAACATAACCATACCAATAAAAACCGATGCATGCATCAAAAATTAAGATAATGGGAAGTTTCACAAAACCTGGGCCCCATATAATGTAGCAAGCAAAAATAATTCCATGTTCGTAGATCCAAGTAGATTATGCTCACGAGATTACAGCAACTGCACCAGCAAAAAAGTATTAGCAATTATATCGAAAGGTGAATTAATTCTGATTAAGATGGAAAAGAGAGAGATAGAGAGAGAAAGAAAGAGAGATTAAAAACTGGCATTAGGGTGGGCAGTACATTAAGATCTCAAGAGATGTTGAGTATCAAATTTATGAAGCTGAAAATTAATTTTGTGTTTGATATTTCTTTTAATTAAAAAGGTCGCAACATTAACAGCAGCTGCTTTAGACGGTACTCATAAATGGATCGGTTCTCCTCATTTTCTTTTGGGTACCATACAATTATAGTTATATACACTTTAGTTTAGGTACGTAGTAAGGAAAGGTCACATGAGTTGCTAAAATGAACCTTCTCAGCAAAAGACAATCCCACCTTTGATGATACTAATTATTATTCTTCTAGCATAAAATAACCCCACAACAGATATGTTAAGAGAAGGAAACTTAACTTAATGCAACCCAAGACGAAGGATGCCCTCCCCTCCCACTTGTGACGTCAACCGAGTTACTCTTGTCAGTTGGCATGAACCAATAGATGTTGAATTCAATCCACCTTTTAGTTTCAAGAGAAAAAGAAATAATCAGAAGTATGGTTTCATTTCGAAATAACAAAATTAATTATTAGCGTTTCTCAACAAAAAAAAAAAAAGCCATTCATTGGAATATACTTGTCATGCTAGCCTGCAATGTAGTTAACAGGTAGGCACTACTCAGAACAGAGTGACACATATTACTATCCAATTGATACAAGGTGCAACATAATTAAAGAAACTAAAGTCTTATGTTGATTAATTTGTCCAAATGGCACCCAGAGTAGCACCTCGTTGAGAACATGAGTCTCTTGAGACTTCCTAAATCTGTTCAGTTCGAGTGAACAATTAAACTCCAACCAATACATGCCATAAATATGATATGCAGAGTAAGGAAGCACGAATGGTTTCAATTTCCAAGTTATCTAACTGGAAGGGTAAGAAAAAGGAAAATATAAAGAAGAAACTTATTTCGCATATATGTCGGTAACTAGATAGCGTTAACATAATCATGCCAATAAAAGACGAAGCATGCATCAAAAATTGAGATAATGGGAAGTTTCACCAAACCTGGACCACATATACAGAAAAGTGAATTAATTCTTATCAAGGAGGAAATGAGAGAGAGAGACAGAGAGAAAGAGAGAGAGAGAGAGATTAAAAACAGGTATTAGGCTGGGTGGTACATTAAGATCTCAACAGATGTTGAGTATGAAAATTATGAAGCTGAAAATTAATTTTGGGTTCGAAAGGTCCCAACATTAACGGCAGCTGCTTTAGAGGGTACTTATAAACGGATCAGCTCTGCTCATCTTCTTTTGCGTACCGTACAATTATGGTTATATACAGTTTAGTTTAGGTTCGTAGTAAGGAAAGGTAACATGAGTTGCTAATATGAACCTTTTCAGCAAAAGACAATCCACCATGATGATACTAATTATTACTCTGCTAGTATAAATAACCCCACAATAGATAGCTTAAGAGAAGGAATCTTAACTTAATATACAGTTTAGTTTAGGTACGTAGTGAGGAAAGGTCAATTGAGTTGCTAAAATGAACATTTTCAGCATAAGACAATCCACCATGATGATACTAATTATTATTCTGCTAGTATAAATAACCCCACAATAGATAGCTTAAGAGAAGGAATCTTAACTTAATGGAACCCTAGAAGAAGGATGCCCTCGCCTCCCACTTGTGATGTCATCACAGTTGCTCTTGTTAGTTGGCATCAACCAATAGATGTTGAATTCATCCATCTTTTAGCTTCAAGAGAAAAAAAAAATAGTCAGAACTGTGGTTTCATTTCGTAATAACGAAATTAAGTATAAGCGTTTATCAACGAAAAAAGGGTCATTCAGTGGAGTATACTTGTCATGCTAGCCTGCAATCTAGTTAACAGGTAGGCCCTACTCAGAACAGAGTGACACATATTACTATCCAATTGATACAAGGTACGACATATTTAAATATACTAAAGTCTTATGTTGATAAATTTCTCCAAATGGAATCAAGAGTAGTACCTCGTTGAGAACATGGGTCTCTTGAGACTTGTTAACTCAGTCCAGTATGAGAGAACAATTAAACTCCATACAATACATGCTATAAATATTATATGCACTGGAAGGAAGCAAAGATGGTTTTAATTTCCAAGTTAGCTAACTAGAAGGGTAAGAGAAAAAAAATATAAAGAAGAAACTTACCAAACCTGACAAATTTCTTAAAAACACATAACCCCACATAAAAGTAATACCAAATAATGATATCAGGATTTCTATCAGAATATCAACCCAGCCGACAAATTTTTTTAACAAATTACCCAACCCTGATCACACGCAACAACCTTTACAGTAATTCCAATACCCAAGTCGGAGAAGAAATAACACAATTAGTTACCAGAATAACAATTGTTATGTTAATTTGGAAGAACTGTTATGTTTATAACTATATAGTGTTAGCATAATCACGCCAATAAAAACCGATGCATGCATCAAAAATTAAGATAATGGGAAGTTTCACAAGACCTGCACCGCATATAATGTAGCAGGCAAAAATAATTCTGTGTTCCTAAATCCAAGTAGATTATGCTCAACAAATTACAGCACCTGCACCAGCATAAAGGTATTAGCAATTATAAGGAAAAGTGAATTAATTCTGATCAAGGCAGAAATGAAAGAGAGAGCTTAAACACTGTCATTAGGGTGAGTGGTACATTAAGATCTCAACAGATGTTGAGCATCAAAATTATGAAGCTGAAAATTAATTTTGTGCTTGATATATCCTTTCCATAACAATGTCCCAACATTAACAGCAGCTGCTTTAGTGGGTACTTATATATGGATTGGTTATACTCATCTTCATTTGGGTAACGTACAATTATAGTTAGATACCGTTTAGATTAGGTTAGTTTATGTACGTAGTAAGGAAAGGTCACATGAGTTGCAAAAATGAACCTTTTCAGCAAAAGCCAATCCACCTTGATGATACTAATTATTATTCTGCTAGTTTAAAATATCCCCACAACAGATAGGCTATGAGAAGGAATCTTAACTTAATGCAACCCTAGAAGAAGGATGCTCTCCACTCCCACTTGAGATGTCATCAGAGTTGCTCTTCTCAGTTGGCATCAACCAATAGATGTTGAATTCATCCATCTTTTAGCTTCAAGAGAGAAAAAAATAGTCAGAAGTGTGGTTTCATTTCGAGATAACGAAATTAATATAGGGTCTTTCAACGAAAAAAAATACATTCAGTGGAATATACTAGTCATGCTAGCCAGTAATTTAGTTAACAGGTAGCCACTACTCAGAACAGAGTGACGCATATTACTATCCAATTGATACAAGATACGACATGTTTAAAGAAACTAAAGTGTTATGTTGATTAATTTGCCCAAATGGCATCCAGAGTAGCACCTCGTTGAGACTTGGTAACTCAGTTCAGTTCGAGAGAACAATGTAACTCAGTTCAGTTCAGTTCAGTCAAGTACCAGCGCTATTAAGTGACCTTCAACTATTTAGCAATGTAAACCGCACATTTTGACAATATATTAAATGTCCCCCTTGGGCAGTACAAGCAATTAAGACAAATTACCAAGTAGGTTACCCTACTGATCACCACAATCAGGACTACAAGAGGTTTTAATCTAAACGACACACCAAGCTGGTCAAAATCAAGCACAATTCAAAGATTGAGGGATTTAAGACCTACTATTGCTACAAACAAGAAATATTTCTAAGGAAACTTATCTCACAATATTTGCTCAATTTGGCGAAGACCATCCATCAGCCTAGTAACAGCCAAGTCCCAGGACCAACCAAAGGCAGAAAAAAGGTTGTTGGATGCGCGCCATTTCCGGAAAGGCAACCCCTTGAAAGAAAGCTTCTTCTACATAAACAATATTAAAACAATATTAAGATACAAAATCACCTTGCTAAACTTGGTTTCAACTCCAAAGTTATTTATTGTCTCGATCGGATTGCACCGACTGTTTGAGGATTCTCTAGCTTGCCTCTTTGGGCCTTGTCAGAAAAGGAGAGCTGTCGAGATTTTTTTCATTTACACATTTTTTCCAAGTGCTCTATTGACTCGGCAGCATTCCATTACTGTCATTTTATATTCTCACGAGCTGTCACCCACAGACCAAACCTCAGTTGTCTTTTCTAAGTTAATACTTACTTGAAGGTCACTGAACATGGGCCCTCCCCAAGATAGCTGATCCATTAACTTGGCCAAAATAAGGTTGGGTTGTTGCACACTTCTTTCGGCAACTCACGGTGAACTCAAAAGATGAATAAATAGCATGGGCAGAAAAAAACAAAACAATATGAGAAGAAATAACTACACAGTTACCGCTTATTACCACAATATATTACGCATTTCAGGCTTGGTTTGTTGTTATTTTAGGTGATCTTAGAGAAAAAAAAGGCTTAGACAGCGACCTCAAATTCAAAAGGCAGGGTTTATATTATAAGGGCATCCCTTTACGGGAACCTTTAGCTGGTTCCGGATTCGGGTTAATTTCTGTTTAATTGCAATTTCGACTAATTACCAAACCCTGATCACACGCAACAACCATTACAGTAATGCTAATACCCATGTCAGATCAGAAATAACACAGTTAGTTACAAGAATAACAATTGTTGTGTTAATTTGATACAACTGTTATGTTTATAACTAGACGGTGTTAACATAATCATGCCAATAAGACCGAAGCAAGCATCAAAAATTAAGATAATGGGAAGTTTCACAAAACATGGACCGCATATAATGTTACATCAACTTCACCATCATACAAGTATTAGCAATTATACAAAAAAGTGAATTAATTCTGATCTAGGAGGAAATGAGAGAGAGAGATTAAAAACTGGCATTAGGGTGGGTGATACATTAATATCTCAAAAGATATTGAGTATCAAAATTATGAAGATGAAAATTAATTGTGTGATGGATATTTCATTTCCTTAACAAGGTCCCAACATTAACGGCAGCTGCTTTAGTGGGTATTTATAAATGGATCGACTCTGCTCATCTTCTTTTGGGTACCGTACAATTATAGTTATATACAGTTTAGTTTAGGTACGTAGTAAGGATTAAGGAAAGGCCACATGAGTTGCTAATATGAACCTTGTCAGCAAAAGACAATCCACCTTGATCATACTAATTATTATTCTTCTAGCATAAAATAACCCCACAACAGATAGGGTAAGAGAAAGAAACTTAACTTAATGCAACCCTAGAAAAAGGATGCCCACCCCTCCCACTTGGGATGCCATCAGAGTTGCTCTTGTACGTTGGCATCAACCAATAAATATTGAATTCATTCCATCTTTTAGCTTCAACAGAAAGAAAAAAATAGTCAGAAGTGTGGTTTCATTTCCAAATAAGGAAATTAATTATAAGAGTTTTTAATTCAGTGGAATATGCTTGACATGCTAGCCTGCAATTTAGTTGCCAGGTAGGCACTACTCAGAACAGAGTGCCACATATTATTATCCAATTGATACAAGGTACGACATATTTAAAGAAACTAAACTCATATGTTGATTAATTTGTCCAAGTGGCATCTAGAGTAGCACCTCGTTGAGAACATGGGTCTCTTGAGACTTGTTAACTCAGTTTAGTTCGACAGAACAATTAAACTCCAAACAATACATGCCATAAATATGATATCCACATCAAGGAAGCAGGAATGGTTTCAGTTTCCAAGCTATCAAACACGAAGGGTAAGAAAGAGAAAAAATATAAAGAAACATATCCCGCAAATATGCTCTGATTCTGAGGTTTATCTCTGTTCTGTGCTGTGCTCTAGAGACAGCAACCCTTCCTGACAGGCTAAGTAGGTCCCACCGACAATGAAACCAGTTTGTTACAAAAACACGACCATAACACAAGTTTGTTTGCAAACCAAAAGTACCATATGAAGTCAAACCCTATAACCCAGACCCGAAATTTCTTAAAAACACATAACAAACCCCTCATAAAAGTAATACCAAATAAATGATATCAGGATTTCTATCAGAATATCAACCCACCCGACAAAAAATTTCAACTAATCACCCAACCCTGATCACACACAACAACCGTTACAGTATTTCTAATATCCAAGTCGGATAAGAAATAACAAAGTTAGTTACGTGAATAACAATTGTTATGTTAATAGGAATGAACTGTTATGTTTATAACTAGTGTTAATATAACCATACCAACAAAAACCGATGCATGCATAAAAAATTAAGATAATGGGAAGTTTAACAAAACCTGGACAGCATATAATGTAGCAAGCAAAAATAATTCCGTGTTCGTAGATCCAAGTAGATTACGCTCATGAGATTACAGCAACTGCACCAGCATAAAAGAATTAGCAATTACATAGAAAGGTGAATTAATTCTGATTAAGATGGAAATGAGAGAGAGAGAGAGATTAAAAACTGGCATTAGGGTGGGCGGTACATTAAGATCTCAACAGATGTTGAGTATCAAAAATATGAAGCTGAAAATTAATCTTGTGTTTGATATTTCCTTTCCTTAAAAAGATCGCTACATTAACGGCAGCTGCTTTAGAGGGTACTTATAAATGGATCAGTTCTGCTCATCTTCTTTTGGGTACCGTACAATTATAGTTATATACACTTTAGTTTAGGTACATAGCAAGGAAAGGTCACATGAGTTGCTAAAATGAACCTTTTCAGCAAAAGACAATCCACCTAGATGATACTAAGTATTCTACTTCTAGCATAAAATAGCCCCACAACAGATATGTTAAGAGAAGGAAACTTAACTTAATGCAACCCAAGAAGAAGGATGCCATCGCCTCCCACTTGTGATGTCATCAGAGTTCCTCTTGTCAGTTGGCATGAACCAATAGATGTTGAATTCAATCCAACTTTTAGCTTCAAAAGAAAAAGAAATAGTCAGAAGAATGATTTCATTTCGAAATAACGAAATTAATTATAAGCGTTTCTCAAAAAAAAAAAAAATAGCCATTCAGTGGAATATGCTTGTCATGCTAGCCTGGAATTTAGTTACCAGGTAGGCACTACTCAGAACAGAGTGACACATATTACTATCCAATTGATACAAGGTGCAACATATTTAAAGAAACTAAAGTCCTATGTTGATTAATTTTTCCAAATGGCACCCAGAGTAGCACCTCGTTGAGAACATGAGTCTCTTGAGACTTGTTAACTCAGTTCAGTTCGAGTGAACAATTAAACTCCAAACAATACATCCCATAAATATGATATGCAGAGTAAGGAAGCAGGAATGGTTTCAATTTCCAAGTTATCTCACTGGAAGGGTAAGAAAAAGAAAAAATATAAAGAAGAAACTTATCTCGCATATATGCTCTGATTCTGAGGATTATCTCTGTTCTCTGTTCCTTGTTGTGCTCTAGAGACAGCAACCCTGACAGGCTAAGTGGGTACCACTGACCACGAAACCTGTTTGTTACAAAAACCCGACCAGAACACAAGTTAAGCTTGCAAACCAAAAGTACCATATGAAGTCAAATCCTATAACCCAAACCTGACAAATATCTCAAAAACAAAGGAACGAACCCCACATAAAAGTAATACCAAATAAATGATATCAGGATTTCTATCAGAGTATCAACCCAGCCAATGGAAAATTTTAACTAATTACCCAACACTCATCAAACGCAACAACTGTTACAGTAATTCTAAAACACAAGTAGGATATGACAGAAAAATAGATGGATGAAGAAGAAAATTCTGTCAAAACTGATATATCTTTCTAAGCCATATACATCTGTTTATATACACAATTGTAACATAGCTTTTCTAAATAAGGAACAATATTTACAAAGATAATCTAATTGAATAAAATTCCAAAGTAGAGGAGAGAGGAGACGCCCTAAATAGAAAGAAATCCTTAGAGGATTGACAGGATTCTTGACAGATTTTGGTAGGATTATTCACAGATATTGATAGGATTCTTAACAGGCTAGGCAATAACCCAATTAGTTACGAGTATAACAATTGTTACGTCTGTAACTAGATAGTGTTAACATAATCATGCCAACAGAAACCGATGCATGCATCAAAAATTAACATAATGGGAAGTTTCACAAAACCTGGACCGCATATCATGTAGCTGGCAAAAATAATTTTGTGTTCGTAGATCCAAGTAGATTATGCTCACGAGATTAGAGCAACAGCACCAGCATAAAACTATTAGCAAGTATACCGAAAAGTGAATTAATTCAGATCAAGGAGGAAATGAGAGAGAGAGAGAGATTAAAAACTGGCATTTGGCTGGTAGGTACATTAAGATCTCAACAGATGTTGAGTATCAAAATTATGAAGCTGAAAATTAATTTTGGGTTAGATATTTCCTTTCCTTAAAAAGGACCCAACATTAACGGCAGCTGCTTTAGAGGGTACTTATAGATGGATCAGTTCTGCTCATCTTCTTTTGGGCACCGTACAATTATGGTTATATACAGTTTAGTTTAGGTTCGTAGTAAAGAAGAGTCACATGAGTTGCTAATATGAACCTTTTCAGCAAAGACAATCCACCTTCATGATACTAATTATTATTCTGCTAGTATAAAATAACTCCACATCAGACAGGTTAAGAGAAAGGAACTTAACTTAATGCAACCCTAGAAGAAGGATGCCGTCCCCTCCCACTTGTCTTGTCATCGGAGTTGCTCATGTCAGTTGGCATCAACTAATGGATGTTCAATTCATTCCATCTTTTAGCTTCAAGAGAAAATAAATAGTCAGAAGTGTGGATTCATTTCGAAATAACGAAATTAATTAAGGGTTTTTCAATGAAAAAAAAGCCATTCAGTGGATTATACTTGTCATGCAGCTCAAGCTAGCCTGCAATTTAGTTAACAGGTAGGCACTCCTCAGAACAGAGTGACACATATTACTATCCAATTGATACAAGATACAACAAGTTTAAATAAACTAAAGTATTATGTTGATTCATTTCCCCAAATGGCATCCAGAGTAGAACCTCGTTGAGAACATTGGTCTCTTGAGACTTGTTAACTCAGTTCAGTTCGAGCGAAAATTAACATCCAAAACAATACATGCAATAAATATGATATGCACAGGAAGGAAGTAGGAATGGTTTCAATTTCCAAGTAATCTAACTAGAAGGGTAAGAAAAAGAAAAATATAAAGAAGAAACTTATCTCGCATATATGCTCTGATTCTAAGGATTATCTCTGTTATGTGTTGTGCTCTAGAGACAGCAACCCTAACAAGCTAAGTGGGTCCCACCGACCACAAAACCAGTTTGTTACAAAAACGCAACCAGAACACAAGTTAAGTTTGCAAACCAAAAGTACCATATGAAGTCCAACCCTACAACCCAGACCCGACAAACTTCTTACAAACTATAAAGATAGAGACAGAGAATGAAGAATAGAATCTTTATTCAATTTCTTGAAATGTAATGTACATAGCTGCTGAGTTTATATAGACTATTAGTTTCCTATACATGAGCTATCTAACTAACTGATTCTAGAACATTCTAATAGCATCTAACTGAAACTGTCTAATCAGCAGCTCTAACTAACTAACTAACAGCATCTCAGTCAACTGTTTGACTGAGATCTTGTAGTATCTCCTTTAGCCCCCCCGCAAGCTGGACCAACGGTAAGCTTGGATGTGAGAAGAGAAAACCGAGGAGAAGCAAGGGGCTTGGTGAAAATGTCCGCGAGTTGATCCCGAGAGGTGAGAAACTGAATCTGAAGCGATTTGTTGGCAACACGCTCACGAACGAAATGATAATCAATCTCGACATGCTTGGTACGGGCGTGAAACATCGGATTCGAGGCTAAATAGGTGGCACCAATGTTATCACACCAAAGTGTAGGAGAAGAAGGTAGAGACACACGAAGTTCAGCCAACAAATACTGAAGCCAGACCAACTCCGAACTAGTGACAGCAAGGGCTTTGTATTCAGCCTCTGTGCTGGAGCGAGCAACAGTAGGCTGTTTCTTAGCTCCCCAAGAAACAATGTTTGGCCCAAGAAAAATGCAGAAGCCAGATGTGGACTTGCGATCATCTAGTGAACCCGCCCAGTCAGCATCGCTGAAGGCATGAAGAGAAAAGGAAGAAGCCGGTTTGATGAAAATGCCATGGGAGATAGTACCTTTGAGATAACGGAGTATCCGTTTGACTGCTGCCCAGTGGTGAGTTGTAGGTGATTGCATAAATTGTGATACCTTATTGACTGCAAAGGTAATATCGGGGCGCGTAAGAGTGGCATACTGGAGAGCCCCTACAATAGAGCGGTAAAGATGAGAATCCTCAACCGGGTCACCTTCAAATCGAGAGAGGTTAGTGTTGGGAACCATAGGGGAGGGATAGGGATTGGATTGAGACATGTTAGCCCGAGCCAATATATCTTTGATATATTTGGATTGAGAGAGATGCATGCCGTGAGAAGTCGGTTGAACCTCTATGCCAAGGAAGAAATGCAACCGACCCAAGTCCTTGAGAGCAAATTTCTGTTGAAGAGATGCAATGAAGGCTTGGATGAGGGCTAGGCTAGAGCCGGTGACAATGATATCATCGACGTATACAAGAACAATGATGGTATCATGTGGAGAGGAAAAGATGAAGAGGGAAGGATCATAGCTCGATGCCTTGAAGCCATGGGTGAGTAAAGCTGAACTCAGAGCTTGAAACCAGGCTCTAGGGCTCTGTTTGAGGCCATAAAGGGACTTAGACAGCAAGCAAACATGATCAGGTCGGTTTTCGTCGACAAAGCCCGGCGGTTGGTGCATATACACGGTTTCTTGTAGATCACCGTGTAAGAATGCGTTTTGCACATCAAGTTGACGAAGAGGCCAGCCATAGGAAACCGCAAGAGTCAACACAACACGAATCGTGGTAGGTCGAACAACCGGGCTAAACGTCTCAAAAAAGTCAATGCCCTCTTCTTGGTGAAAGCCTTTGGCAACAAGGCGCGCTTTGTATCTCTCTAACGAACCATCGGCACGCCGTTTAATTTTGTAAACCCACTTACAGCCGACGACATTTTGCTCAGGTTTAGGAGGGACAAGAACCCAGGTCTGGTTAGCTAGAAGGGCTGCATATTCAGTGTTCATGGCTGCTATCCAGTGTGGGTTAGTCTTGGCTTGAGTATAAGTCTTAGGTTCAGAGGGGTTTTCAGCTAATAGAGCCAGATGATCACTTGTAATTTGTTTGGCACGGCTGCGAGTAAGCATTGGGTGAGAAGATTTAGAAGGAGCAGGTGTGTGAGAAATATCAACGAGTTTAGGTGAAGATATTTGACTGGGAAGAGGGATATTGGAGGAGGGATCGGCTGCAATGGGAGGACCCGAAATCTTTGTGGACCGTCTGGAGTAGGTAAGAAGAGGGAGCCGATCCGCTGCAGTTCTGGAAGGACCCGAAGCAGCTGTGTTGGGAAAAGTACTAACTGGAGCTGAAGAGAGGGGATCCGCTGCACTCTCAGACGGACCCGAAGAATTATTTGGATCAGGGGATTGGCCGAGAGCTGTAGGGAATAAAACTCCAGAAGGATGCGCCAAAATGGAGTTGTTGCTTGGATTTTCTGTGGCCGAAGATGAGGAAGAAGGGTGTGGCACAGAAGAAGTGACAGCAGGTAAGAGACCCAGCCAAGTCTTGATAGGAGGATGGTCTGAGCCGACAGAGAGTGCTCCAGAGGATGAATTGCGAAATGGAAAATGCTGTTCATCAAAAACAACATGCCTCGAAATAAAAATTTTATTAGAATCAATGTGATAACACTTGTAGCCTTTTTGAGATAAAGCGTAACCAAGAAAAACACATGGTTGAGACCGAGTTTGAAGTTTGTGGGTGTTATAAGGCCGTGTGTAAGGAAAACACAAGCACCCTAATACCCGCAAAAATGAATAATCGGGAGATTTGTGAAAAAGTTTAAAGAAGGGGGAGGAATCATCACTTGAAGGAGGTTGTCGGTTTATTAGATAAACCACACTAGCAAAAATATCGTCCCAAAAGCGTTCGGGAATCGAGGCATGGGTCATGGCGGCAAGGGCAAGCTCTACTATGTGACGGTGTTTGCGTTCCGAAACACCGTTTTGTTGAGGAGTGTAAGGACAAGTAGTTTGATGAATGAGAGAAGGAAAAGATCGTGAGATAGGTTTATATTCGGTGCCTCCATCCGTACGCAAGATTTTTAGTGAAGTTTGGAAAAGGTTTTCGACTTGGCTTTTGAAGGATGTGAACACATGAAGCACCTCATCCTTAGAGTGCAAGAAATAAATCCATGAGTATCGAGAGAAATCATCAACAAAGATAATATAGTAACGAAAACCATTTCTTGAAAGTAAAGGTGCGGGACCCCAAACATCCGAATACACAATCTCTAAAGGAGAGGTAGAAGAAGAAGTGCTAGAAAGAAAGGGTAATCTATGTGACTTAGCCAAAATACAATTGTGGCATAAGGACATTTTATTGGTAGTACAAGGCAAATCATGAGAAAGTAAAATTTTGTGAGTAGTTGAAGAGGAAGGGTGGCCAAGTCTAGCATGCCATGTATCAATCGACACTCGTTCACCAAGATAAGCTTGAGGTTTGACATCCAAAGGTAGAAAGAGGGGATAGAGACCTCTAATGAGCTTGGCTTGAAGAAGCGTCCTCATATTGGTGCAATCCTTGATGACACAAAGGTTAGATGAAAATTCAATAAGTAAAGAATTATCATGCAATAGTTTGGAGAGGCTCACAAGGTTCTTGGTGAATGTAGGAACGAACAAGACATTTTTCAAAGAGATTGTGTAATCGGAAAATTTTAAAGAGGTAGAGCCAATTTGACTAATAGTCATACCCGCACCATTACCAACATGAAGCTTTTCGAACCCTTCGTAAGGCAAGAAGGAAGAAAGGTTGTTGAGGTCATTGGTCACGTGATGCATGGCACCCGAGTCCAAGTACCATTCTGAACCAGCAGCTTGTGGTGTGGTCTGAGCGTTATTGGCCTGGAAAGGAGCATTTTGGACCAGATGGGCTTGATACACAGGCTGTGGCTGCTCAGGGTAGTTAACCAAGTCAGTCCTGTACCAACAGATTCGGGCCTGGTGACCTCTCTTGAAACAGATCTGACAGATTGTATTTCTGTCCAGATTCGGGCCTTGTTGAGACTGAGCAGAATTAGGAGGAGCAGGCCGAGGATAAGAGAAGTTAGGCCCAGAAGAGAAATTTGGCCTGAGATTCGGAGTGGCTAAAATAGGAGGTCGCGACTGGGAGTGAGACCCTCTCTGGCGATATCCACCGCGACCCGACTTGTTTGAACCCGGTTTGGATGATACGGACCCGATTTCGAGTTGGCGTAAAAGGCGACAGGGTTCTGAGGAGACGGAAGCGCTGAGACATTGCCGCCGGTTTGAGTTTGAAGGAGATTCTCATGACTCTGAAGTAGAGCCTGAAGTTCATTGAAGGAGAGGTGATCCTTAGTGTTGGCTGCCATCACGAAAGCATTGAAGTCAGATCCGAGCCCTCCAAGAACTTGAAGCACGAGATCTTCATCGGAAACGGGAGATCCGACGAAGGCCAGCTCATCAGCGATGGACCTCATCTTCTGACAGTAATCAGCACAACTTAGACCTGCTTTGGTAGTTGTCTGGAGAGATCGGCGAAGCTCAGAGAGACGAGCTCGAGATGTCGCAGAAAAGGATTGTTGAAGTGAGGTCCACAACTCAGCAGATGTGCTGCAGGAGACCACTTGGCCGAGAATGGTTTCAGAGAGAGACGATCTCAGCCAGCTAAGGATCAGCTGATCTTGACGATGCCAGTGGGAGAAATGAGGATTTGGCGCCTGTACACCGTCAGTTGTCAGAAACTCATCGGGAGGAGAGGCAGTAAGGTACTGAAACAAGCCATGGCCGTGCAGAGCAGGAGTAACCTGAGACTTCCATGCTAGAAAATTGCTTCGATTGAGTTTTGTGGAGATAGGAAGGTTTAAGATCACAATTGGATCAAGAGGAGTTGTGGTAGCCATGTTTGAGTTGGAATCGGGGATAGAAGAATTGGTAAGAGACATAGCTCTGATACCATATAAGATAAGAGAAAGAGAAGTGAAGAATAGAATCTTTATTCAATTTCTTGAAATGTAATGTACATAGCTGCTGAGTTTATATAGACTATTAGTTTCCTATACATGAGCTATCTAACTAACTGATTCTAGAACATTCTAATAGCATCTAACTGAAACTGTCTAATCAGCAGCTCTAACTAACTAACTAACAGCATCTCAGTCAACTGTTTGACTGAGATCTTGTAGTATCTCCTTTACAAACACATAACTAACCCACAATAAAAGTAATACCAAATAAATGATATCAGGATTTCCAACAGCATATCAAGCCAGCCGACGAAACAATTCAACTAATTACCCAACCCTGATCACACGCAACAACCGTTTAAGTAATTCTAATACCCAAGTACGATAAGAAATAACACAGTTAATTACAAGAATAACAATTATGTCAATTTGGAACAACTGTTATGTTTACAACTAGACGGTGCTAAAATAATCATGCCAATAACGACCAATGCAGGCATCAAAAATTAAGATAATGGGAAGTTTCAGAAAAAGTAGACCGCATATAATGTAGCTCGCTAAAATAATTTCGTGTTCATAGATCAAAGTAGATTATTGTCACGAGAATACCAAATAATTGATATCAGGATTTCTAGCAGAGTATCAACCTAGCCGACGAAAAATTTCAAGTAATTACCCAACACTAATCACACGCACCACCCGTTACAGTAATTCCAAAACACAAGTAGGATAAAGCAATAACACAATTACTTACAAGAATAACAATTTTTATGTCGGTAACTAGATAGTGTTAACATAACCATGCCAATAAAACAGATGCATGCATCAAAAATTAAGATAATGGGCAGTTTCACAAAACCTGGACCGCATATAATGTAGCTGGCAAAAACAATTTTGTGTTCGAAGATCCAAGAAGATTATGCTCACGAGATTACAGCAACTGCACCAACATAAAACTATTAGCAAGTGTACAGAAAAGTGAATTAATTCTGACCAAGGAGGAAATGAGAGAGAGAGAGAGAGATTAAAAACTGGCATTAGACTGGGAGGTACATTAAGATCTCAACAGATGTTGAGTATCAAAATTATGAAGCTTAAAATTAATTTTGGGTTCGATATTTCCTTTCCTTAAAAAGGTCCCAACATTAACGGCAGCTCCTTTAGAGGGTACTTATAAATGGATCGGTTCTGCTCATATTCTTTTGGGTACCGTACAATTATGGTTATATACAGTTTAGTTTAGGTTCGTAGTAAGGAAAGGTCACATGAGTTGCGAATATGAACCTTTTCAGTAAAAGACAATCCACCTTGATGATACTAATTATTATTCTCCAGTATAAAATAACTCCACAACAGATACGTTAAGAGAAAGGAACTTAATGCAACCCTAGAAGACGGATGCCCTCCCCCCCCACTTGTCTTGTCATCGCATATATGCTCTGATTCCAAAGAAACTTAACTAGAAAGTTAAGAAAAAGAAAAATATAAAGAATAAAGTTATCTCGCATATATGCTCTGATTCTGATGATTATCTCTGTTATGTGTTGTGCTCTAGTGACAGCAACCCTCACAAGCAAAGTGGGTCCCACCGACCACAAAACCTGTTTGTTACAAAAACGCAACCAGAACACAAGTTAAGTTTGCAAACCAAAAGTACCATATGAACTCCAACCCTACAACCCAAACCCGACAAATTTCTTAAAAACACATAACTAACCCCACATAAAAGTAATAACAAATAAATAATATCAGGATTTCAATCAGCATATCAAGCCCGCCGACGAAACAATTCAACTAATTACCCAACCCTGATCACACGCAACAACCGTTTAAGTAATTCTAACACCCAAGTACGATAAGAAATAACACAGTTAAATACAAGAATAACAATTATGTTAATTTGGAACAACTGTTATGTTTATAACTAGATGGTGGTAACATAATCATGCCAATAAAGACTAATGCAGGCATCAAAAATTAAGATAATGGGAAGTTTCATAAAACCTAGATCGCATATAATGTAGCTGGCAAAAATAATTTCATGTTCGTAGATCCGTGTAGATTATGCTCACGAGAATCCATCAACTGCACCAGCCTAAAACAATAACAATTATACACAAAAGTTAATTAATTCTGATCAAGGAGGAAATGAGAGAGATTAAAAACTGGCATTAAGGTGCGTGGTACATTTAGATCTCATCAAATGTTGAATATAAAAAATTATGAAGCTGAAAATTAATTTTGTGTTTGATATTTCCATTCCTTAACATGGTCCCAAGATTAACGGCAGCTGCTTAAGAGGGTACTTATAAAAGGATCGGTTCTGCTCATCTTCTTTTGGGTACCGTACAATGATAGTTATATACAGTTTAGTTTAGGTACGTATTAAGGAAAGGTCACTTGAGTTGCAAAAATGAACCTTTTCAGCAAAAGACGATCCACCTTGATGATACTAATTATTATTCTGCTAGTATATATAACCCCACAATAGATAGCTTAAAGAAGGAATCTTAACTTAACATACAGTTAAGTTTAGGTACGTAGTGAGGAAAGGTCAATTGAGTTGCTAAAATGAACATTTTCAGCATAAGACAATCCACCATGATGATACTAATTATTATTCTGCTAGTATAAATAACCCCACAATAGATAGGTTAAGACAAGGAATCTTAACTTAATGCAACCCTAGAAGAAGGATGCCCTCGCCTCCCACTTGTGATGTCATCACAGTTGCTCTTGTTAGTTGGCATCAACCAATATATGTTGAATTCATCCATCTTTTAGCTTCAAGAGAAAAAAAAAATAGACAGAAGTGTGGTTTCATTTCGTAACAACGAAATTAATTATAAGTTTTATCCACGAAAAAAGGGTCATTCAGTGGAATATTAGCCTGTAATCTAGTTAACAGGTAGGCACTACTCAGAACAGAGTGACACATATTTCTATTCAATTGATACAAGGTACGATATATTTAAATAAACTAAAGTCTTATGTTGATTAACTTCTCCAAATGGCATCAAGAGTAGTACCTCGTTGAGAACATGGGTCGCTTGAGACTTGTTAACTCAGTCCAGTTTGAGAGAACAATTAAACTCCAGACAATACATGCTATAAATATTATATGCACAGGAAGGAAGCAAGAATGGTTTCAATTTCCAACTTAACTAGATGGGTAAAAGGAAAAAAAAATATAAAGAAGAAACTTATCACACAGACATACTCTGATTCTGAGGATTATCTCTGTTCTTGCTGTGCTCTAGAGACAGCAACCCTTCCTGACAGGCTAAGTGGGTCCCACCGACAATGAAACCTGTTTATTACAAAAACCCGACCAGAACACAAGTTAAGCATGCAAACCAAAAGTACCATATGAAGTCAAACCCTATAACCCCAACCCGACAAATTTCTTAAAAACACATAACTAACCCTACAAAAAAGGTAATACCAAAAAATGATATCAGGATTTCAATTAGAATATCAACCCAGCCGACAAAAAATTTCAACAAATTACCCAACCCTGATCACACGCAACAACCTTTACAGTAATTCCAATACCCAAGTCGGATAAGAAATAACACAGCTAGTTACCAGAATAACAATTGTTATGTTAATTTCCAAGAATTGTTATGTTTATAACTATATAGTATTATCAAAATCAAGCCAATAAAAACCGATGCATGCACCAAAAATTAAGATAATGGGAAGTTTCACAAAACCTGGACCGCATATAATGTAGCAGGCAAAAATAATTCTGTGTTCGTAGATCCAAGTAGATGATGCTCACGAAATTACAGCAACAGCACCAGCATAAAAGTATTACCAATTATAAAGAAAAGTGAATTAATTCTGATCAAGGAGGAAATGAAAGAGAGAGATCAAAACCTGGCATTAGGGTAGGTGGTACATTAATATCTCAACAGATGTTGAGTATCAAATATATGAAGCTGAAAATTAATTTTGAGCTTGATATATCCTTTCCATAACAATGACTCAACATTAACATCAGCTGCTTTAGTGGGTACTTATAAATGGATTGGTTCCACTCATCTTCATTTGGGTAACGTACAATTAAAGTTAGATACCATGTAGTTTAGGTTAGTTTATGTACGTAGTAAGGAAAGGTCACATGAGTTGCAAATACGAACCTGTTAAGCAAAAGACAATCCACCTTGATGACACAATTATTATTCTGCTAGTATAAAATAACTTCACAACAGATAGGTTAAGAGAAAGGAACTTAACTTAATGCAACCCTAAAAGAAGGATGCCCTCCCCTCCCACTTGTCTTGTCATCGGAGTTGCTCATGTCAGTTGGCATCAACTAATGGATGTTCAATTCATTCCATCTTTTAGCTTGAATAGAAAATAAATAGTCAGAAGCGTAAATTCCTTTCGAAATAACGAATTAATTAAGGGTTTTTCAATGAAAAAAAAAGCCATTCTGT
The DNA here is from genome assembly GCA_025461125.1 of Carex kokanica. Taxonomy (NCBI): domain Eukaryota; kingdom Viridiplantae; phylum Streptophyta; class Magnoliopsida; order Poales; family Cyperaceae; genus Carex; species Carex kokanica. The sequence continues at coordinate 1,052,268 of JAJGRX010001361.1, read as the reverse complement.
GGATTATACTTGTCATGCTAGCCTGCAATTTAGTTAACAGGTAGGCACTACTAAGAACAGAGTGACACATATTACTATCCAATTGATACAAGATACGACAAGTTTAAAGAAACTAAAGTCTTATGTTGATTAATTTGCCCAAATGGCATCCAGAGTAGCACCTCGTTGAGAACATGGGTCCCTTGAGACTTGTTAACTCAGTTCAATTCGAGAGAACAATTTAACTCCAAACAACACATGCCATAAATATGATATGCACAGGAAGGAAGCAGGAATGGTTTCAATTTCCAACTTATCTAACTATAAGGGTAAGAAAAAGAAAAATATAAACAACAACTAAAAAGATGCACCAGAGACTTAGTTTTAACCATGATAGAAAGCATGTCAGGAATGTCAACTACCAGCACTATTAAGTGACCTTCAACTATTTAGCAATGTAGACCGTATATTTTGACAATATATTAAATGTCCCTCTTGGGCAGTTCAAGCAATTAAGACAAATTACCAAGTAGGTTACCATACTGATCACCACAATCAGGACTACAAGAGGTTTAATCTAAACGACACACCAAGCTGGTCAAAATCAAGCACAATTCAAAGATAGAGGGATTTAAGACCTACTATTACTACAAACAAAGAAATATTTCTACGGAAACTTATCTCAAATTATTTCCCCAATTTGGCGAAGACCATCCATCAGCCTAGTAACAGCCAAGTCCCAGCACCAACCAAAGGCAAACAAAAGGTTGTTGGATGCGCGCCATTTCCGGAAAGCCAACCCCTTGAAAGAAAGCTTCATCTACATAAACAATATTAAAACAATTTTAAGATACAAAATCACCTTGCTAAACTTCGTTTCAACTCCAAAGTTCTTTATTGTCTCGATCAGATTGCACTGACTCTTTCAGGATTCTCCAGCTTTGGGCCTCTTTGGGCCTTGTCAGAAAAGGAGAGCAGTCGAGATTTTTTTCATTTACACATTTTTTCCAAGTGCTCTATTGACTCGGCAGCCTTCCATTTCTGTAATATTATATTCTCACGAGCTGTCACCCACAGACCAAACCTAAGTTGTCTTATCTAAGTTAATACTTACTTGCTGGTCATTGAACATGGGCCCACCCCAAGATAGCTGATCCATTAACTCGGCCAAAATAAGGTTGGGATGTTGCACACTTCTTTCTGCAACTCACGGTGAACTCAAAAGATGAATAAATACAAAATAGCATGGGAAGAAAAAAAACACAACAATAAGAGAAGAGAAAATTACTCAGTTACTGCTTATTACCACAATATATACTCATTTCAGGCTTGGTTTGTTGTTATTTTAGGTGATCTTAGAGAAAAAAAGGCTTAGACAGCGACCTCAAATTCAAAAAGCAGGGTTTATATTATAAGAGCATCCCTTTACGGGAACCTTAAGCTGGTTCCGGATTCGGGTTGATTTCTGTTTATTTGCAATTTCGACTTATTACCCAACCCTGATCACACGCAACAACCATTACAGTAACACTAATACCCATGTCAGATAACAAATAACACAGTTAGTTACAAGAATAACAATTGTTGTGTTAATTTGATACAACTGTTATGTTTATAACTAGACGGTGTTAACATAATCATGCCAATAAGACCGAAGCATGCATCAAAAATTATGATAATGGGAAGTTTCACAAAACATGGACCGCATATAATGTAGCTGGCAAAAACAATTCCATGTTCGTAGATCCAAGTAGATTATGCTCACGAGATTACATCAATTTCACCAGCATAGAAGTATTAGCAATTATACACGAAAGTGAATTAATTCTGATCTAGCAGGAAATGAGAGAGAGATTAAAAAATGGCATTAGGGTGGGTGATACATTAATATCTCAAAAGATATTGAGTATCAAGATTATGAAGCTGAAAATAAATTGTGCGATTGATATTTCGTTTGCTTAACAAGGTCCCAACATTAACGGCAGCTGCTTTAGTGCGTACATATAAATGGATCGACTCTGCTCAACTTCTTTTGGGTACCGTACAATTATAGTTATATACAGTTTAGTTTAGATAGGTACTAAGGATTAAGGAAAGGCCACATGAGTAGCTAATATGAACCTTTTCAGCAAAAGCCAATCCACCTTGATGATACTAATTATTATTCTTCTAGCATAAAATAACACGACAACAGATAGGGTAAGAGAAAGAAACTTAACTTAATGCAACCCAAGAAGATGGATGCACTCCCCTCCCACTTGTGAGGTCATCAGAGTTTCTCTTTTACGTTGGCATCAACCAATAAATACTGAATTCATTCCATCTTTTAGCTTCAACAGAAAGAAAAAAATAGTCAGAAGTGTGGTTTCTTTTCAAAATAAGAAAATTAATTACAAGGGTTTTTAATTCAGTGGAATATGCTTGTCATGCTAACCTGGAATTTAGTTACCAGGTAGGCACTACTCAGAACAGAGTGACACATATTACTATCAATAGATACAAGGTGCAACATATTTAAAGAAACTAAAGTCCTATGTTGATTAATTTTTCCAAATGGCACCCAGAGTAGCACCTCGTTGAGAACATGAGTCTCTTGAGACTTGTTAACTCAGTTCGTTCAAGTAAACAATTAAACTCCACACAATACATGCCATAAATATGATATGCAGAGTAAAGAAGCAGGACTGGTTTTAATTTCCAAGTTATCTAACTCGAAGGTTAAGAAAAAGAAAAAATATAAAGAAGAAACTTATCTCGCATATAAGCTCTGATTATGAGGATTATCTCTGTTCTCCGTTCCTTGTTGTGCTCTAGAGACAGCAACCCTGACAGGCTAAGTGGGTACCACCGATCATGAAACCTGTTTGTTACAAAAACCCGACCAGAACACAAGTTAAGCTTGCAAACCAAAAGTACAATATGAAGTCAAACCCTATCATCCAAACCTGACAAATATCTCAAAAACACAGGAACGAACCCCACATACAAGTAATACCAAATAAATGATATCAGGATTTCCATCAGCGTATCAACCCAGCCGACGAAAAATTTCAACTAATTACCCAACACTGATCACACACAACAACCGTTACAGTAATTCTAAAACACACGAAGGATAAGAAATAACACAATTAGTTACGAGAATAACAATTGTTATGTCGGTAACTAGATAGTGTTAACATAATCATGCCAACAAAAACAGATGCATGCATCAAAAATTAAGATAATGGGCAGTTTCACAAAACCTGGACCGCATATAATGTAGCTGGCAAAAATAATTTTGTGTTCGAAGATCCAAGTAGATTATGCTCACGAGATTACAGCAACTGCACCAGCATAAAACTATTAGCAAGTATAGCGAAAAGTGAATTAATTCTGACCAAGGAGGAAATGAGAGAGAGAGAGATTAAAAACTGGCATTAGACTGGGAGGTACATTAAGATCTCAACAGATGTTGAGTATCAAAATTATGAAGCTGAAAATTAATTTTGGGTTTGATATTTCCATTCCTTAAAAAGGTCCCAACATTAACGGCAGCTGCTTTAGAGGGTACTTATAAATGGATCAGTTCTGCTCATCTTCTTTTGGGTACCGTACAACTATGGTTATATACAGTTTAGTTTAGGTTCGTAGTAAGGAAAGGTCACATGAGTTGCGAATATGAACCTTTTCAGTAAAAGACAATCCACCTTGTTGATACTAATTATTATTCTGCTAGTATAAAATAACTCCACAACAGATAGGTTAAGAGAAAGGAACTTAACTTAATGCAACCCAAGAAGACGGATGCGGTGCCCTCCCACTTGTCTTGTCATCGCATATATGCTCTGATACCGAAGAAACTTAACTAGAAGGGTAAGAAAAAGAAAAATATAGAAATGAAACTTATCTCGCATATATGCTATGATTCTGATGATTATCTCTGTTATGTGTAGTGCTCTAGAGACAGCAACCCTCACAAGCTAAGTGGGTCCCACCGACCACAAAACCTGTTTGTTACAAAAACGCAACCAGAACACAAGTTAAGTTTGCAAACCAAAAGTACCATATGAAGTCCAACCCAACAACCCAAACCCGACAAATTTCTTAAAAACACATAACTAACCCCACATAAAAGTAATACCAAATAAATGATATCAGCACAACTGACCATACTACAAGTTCCTTTTTTCTGCCCAAATTTATCCTTTTATCTATTCTTGAGAATCAAAACCCACAGTTATTTATTTAAGGTAAATTAAAGCTAATTCAGTTGTATTGAGGCTTTATGAGATGAGAATATTGGCAAAGTCGGCTCTAAGATTACGATTGGTTCTTAAATAGGAGCAGTGGAGGCCCCTTGACTCCAGTAGTGCTTTTGTAGTTGCAGTTTGGTTTTATGGGCCGTGTTTGGGCCATGAAAATCAGGCCTCGCCAACACAAAAAAGTTGCTAATAAATGAATCTGATTCAAAGTCCAAACAATCGATTTGAACCGTTGAACATGATCTCCATATAAAGATGTACATGTAGATCAAATTTTACATTTTTTAGCATTTTAGTTAGTATTTGTTTAGATAGGTAGAAAATCAGTTGATCCAAAGATTCTAGAGTCTAGACCATTCAAAAGTAGCGATTTTCTACCTACCTAAAAAATAGTAAAAATTCTAAGAAATTTAAAATTTAGTCTGCAAGTACTATTCGGACTAAAATATTGATCCGCAGTATGGACCAATCAGTGCTATGTATAGTACCATAGCCTCACTCTTCATGTATATAAAAAGATCAACAACAAAAATAGTTCATTCTATGCATTAGTTAATATACAATAAAATAATAGGATCAAAAGAGAGCACAAGAGACAGCGAGACACGTACCAGTATCAAGCATCCAAAAGTCACCCAACCTGATAAATATAAATATTTATCAGAAGTTGTGTTTCTTATTGGGTCATATAAAATATCTTAACTTCCAAAAGAAGTGCCAACCTTTTAGTACCAGATCGGCCACCAAAAATAAACATGTTGCAATCAATAGCCACTGCAACATGGAATGCTCTGGCAGTGGGGCCCACCTGCTCTTCCGAACCACCACTTCCACAACACTGGTGTGTACCACAACTTATTTTTTGAAAATAAAAGAAAAGAAAAAAGAAAAGTTAAATTATGAGATGTCGCACTGGTACAGTCGCACTCTCCATAACAGTACTGGTATATGAGACCCCACTGGTATAGCATGGGTATGGTTGGATCAAGGGTTTTCCATGGAAAACAAGCAAAAATTTCAGAAAATCTGTACATATATGTATCATACAGAATTGGATAATACTGGTACAATAAAAGGATAAAATTGTCCATACCAATGTCATAAATGGCAAAGGCAATGAGGAACCTCTTATAAGCAAACCCACCAGATACCACCACCATTGATTTTCCTACTTGCACAGCTGTGTGCCCACTGCATTTACAACATTGTATTCAACTAAGTCCATGATTTATTTTTGTAATTTCTGTTCTAAGTTGAAATTTATAATATTCTTTTTTGACATTTAATTTCATGAATTAGGTACACCAATTGAAGGAATTGAGATGAAATGTGCATCAGTTTTTTGCAGATATAACAGAACAAAAGGCAATTGAGGGATCAGCTTCCACCATGTGCATCAGTTTTCTGATTTTTAGAAAGTACACGAGAGATCATTTCCATAGCCTGCGAATGATGGGGACATCACCTCCGAAATCCGAGGGATCAGCTTTCACCCAGTGCATCTCCATCTCTCTCGCCTCTCTCTCTCTAGTCTCCACAGCACAGGTGACGCAGTGCAGCGCCAACGGAATCTGACCAGCTATGAAGTCTTTAAACTGAAAAGAAGCCAAGCACAGTAGTACTGGTATTAGCAATAACTCATATACCTAAAGTAACTCGAATTTTCAGTTACTTTAGCCCCGTGCATTCATATCACTTGAAGCAGGAATGGTTTCAATTTCCAAGTTATCTAACTAGAAGGGTAAGAAAAAGGAAAATATAAAGAAGAAACTTATCCCGCAAATATGCTCTGATTCTGAGGATTATCTCTGTTCTGTGCTGTGCTCTAGAGACAGCAACCCTTTCTGACAGGCTAAGTGGGTCCCACCGACAATGAAACCTGTTTGTTACAAAAACCCGACCATAACACAAGTTAGGTTTGCAAACCAAAAGTACCATATGAAGTCAAACCCTATAACCAAGCCCGACAAATTTCTTAAAACAACATAAAAAACCCCACATAAAAGTAATACCAAATAAATGATATCAGGATTTCTATCAGAATATCAACCCACCCGACAATAAATTTCAACTAATCACCCAACACAGATCACATTCAATAACCATTACAGTAATTCTAATACCCAAGTCGGATAAGAAATAACACAGTTATTATGAGAATAACAATTGTTATGTTAATTGGGAAGAACTGTTATGTTTATAACTAGATAGTGTTAACATAACCATACCAATAAAAACCGATGCATGCATCAAAAATTAAGATAATGGGAAGTTTCACAAAACCTGGACCCCATGTAATGTAGCAAGCAAAAATAATTCCGTGTTCGTAGATCCAAGTAGATTATGCTCACGAGATTACAGCAACTGCACCAGCAAAAAAGTATTAGCAATTATATAGAAAGGTGAATTAATTCTGATTAAGATGGAAAATAGAGAGGTAGAGGGAGAAAGAAAGAGAGATTAAAAACTGGCATTAGGGTGGGCGGTACATTAAGATCTCATGAGATGTTGAGTATCAAATTTATGAAGCTGAAAATTAATTTTGTGTTTGATATTTCCTTTCCTTAAAAAGGTCGCAACATTAACGGCAGCTGCTTTAGACGGTACTTATAAATGGATCGGTCCTCCTCATCTTCTTTTGGGTACCGTACAATTATAGTTATATACAGTTTAGTTTAGGTACGTAGTAAGGAAAGGTCACATGAGTTGCTAAAATGAACCTTCTAAGCAAAAGACAATCCCACCTTGATGATACTAATTATTATTCTTCTAGCATAAAATAACCCCACAACAGATATGTTAAGAGAAGGAAACTTAACTTAATGCAACCCAAGAAGAAGGATGCCCTCCCCTCCCACTTGTGATGTCATCAGAGTTACTCTTGTCAGTTGGCATGAACCAATAGATGTTGACTTCAATCCACCTTTTAGTTTCAAGAGAAAAAGAAATAGTCAGAAGTATGGTTTCATTTCGAAATAACAAAATTAATTATAAGCGTTTCTCAACGAAAAATAAAAAGCCATTCATTGGAATATACTTCTCATGCTAGCCTGCAATGTAGTCAACAGGTAGGCACTACTCAGAACAGAGTGACACATATTACTATCCAATTGATACAAGGTGCAACATAATTAAAGAAACTAAAGTCATATGGCACCCAGAGTAGCACCTCGTTGAGAACATGAGTCTCTTGAGACTTGCTAACTCTGTTCAGTTCGAGTGAACAATTAAACTCCAAACAATACATGCCATAAATATGATATGCAGAGTAAGGAAGCAGGAATGGCTTCAATTTCCAAGTTATCTAACTCGAAGGGTAAGAAAAAAGAAAATATAAAGAAGAAACTTGTCTGGCATATATGCTCTGATTCTGAGGATTATCTTTGTTCTCAGTTCCTTGTTGTGCTCTAGAGACAGCAACACTGACAGGCTAAGTGGGTACCACCGACCACGAAACCTGTTTGTTACAAAAACCCAACCAAAACGCAGATTAAGCTTGCAAACCAAAAGTAACATATGAAGTCAAACCCTATAACCCAAACCCGACAAATTTCTCAAAAACACAGGAACGAACCCCACAAATATGCTCTGATTCTGAGGATTATCTCTGTTCTGTGCTGTGCTCTAGAGACAGCAACCCTTTCTGACAGGCTAAGTGGGTCCCACCGACAATGAAACCTGTTTGTTACAAAAACCCGACCATAACACAAGTTAGGTTTGCAAACCAAAAGTACCATATGAAGTCAAACCCTATAACCAAGCCCGACAAATTTCTTAAAACAACATAAAAAACCCCACATAAAAGTAATACCAAATAAATGATATCAGGATTTCCATCAGAGTATCAACCCACCCGACGAAAAATTTCAACTAATTACCCAACACTGATGACACACAACAACCGTTACAGTAATTCTAAACCACAAGCAGGATAAGAAATAACACAATTAGTTATGAGAATAACACTTGTTATGTCGGTAACTAGATAGTGTTAACATAATCATGCTAATAAAAGACGATGCATGCATCAAAAATTGAGATAATGGGAAGTTTCACCAAACCTGGACCGCATATAATTTAGCTGGCAAAAATAATTTTGTGTTCGTAGATCCAAGTAGATTATGCGCACGAGATTACAGCAACTGCACCAGCATAAAACTATTAGCAAGTATACAGAAAAGTGAATTAATTCGGATCGAGGAAATGAGAGATAGAGAGATTAAAAACAGGTATTAGGCTGGGTGGTACATTCAGATCTCAACAGATGTTGAATATCAAAATTATGAAGCTGAAAATTAATTTTGGGTTCGAAAGGTCCCAACATTAACAGCAGCTGCTTTAGAGGGTACTTATACACGGATCAGTTCTGCTCATCTTCTTTTGGGTACCGTACAATTATGGTTATATACAGTTTAGTTTAGGTTCGTAGTAAGGAAAGGTAACATGTGTTGCTAATATGAACCTTTTCAGCGAAAGACAATCCACCTTGATGATACTAATTATTTTTCTGCAAGTATAAAATAACTCCACAACAGATAGGTTAAGAGAAAGGAACTTAACTTAATGCAACCCTAGAAAAAGGATGCCCTCCCCTCCCACTTGTCTTGTCATCGGAGTTGCTCATGTCAGTTGGCATCAACCAAAAGATGTTCAATTCATTCCATCTTTTAGCTTCAAGAGAAAATAAATAGTCAGCAGTGTGGATTCATTTCGAAATAACGAAATTAAATAAGGGTTTTCCATGAAAAAAAAACCATTCAGTGGATTATACTTGTCATGCTAGCCAGCAATTTAGTTAACAGGAAGGCACTACTCAGAACAGAGTGACACATATTACTATCCAATTGATACAAGATACGACAAGTTTAAACAAACTAAAGTCTAATGTTGATTAATTTCTCCAAATGGCATCCAGAGTAGAACCTCGTTGAGAACATTGGTCTCTTGAGACTTGTTAACTCAGTTCAGTTCGAGAGAACAATTAAACTCCAAACAATAAATGCAATAAATATGATATGCACAGGAACGAAGAAGGAATGGTTTGAATTTCCAAGTAATCTAACTAGAAGGGTAAGAAAAAGAAAAATATAAAGAAGAAACTTATCTCGCATATATGCTCTGATTCTGAGGATTATCTCTGTTATGTGTTGTGCTCTAGAGACAGCAACCCTAACAAGCTAAGTGGGTCCCACCGACCACAAAACCTGTTTGTTACAAAAACGCCACCAGAACACAAGTCAAGCTTGCAAACCAAAAGTACCATATGAAGTCCAACCCTACAACCCAAACCCGACAAATTTCTTAAAAACACATAACTAAGCCCAAATAAAAGTAATACCAAATAAATGATATCAGGATTTCAATCACCATATCAAGCCAGAACAATTCAACTAATTACCCAACCCTGATCACACGCAACAACCGTTTAAATAATAATAATACCCAAGTACGATAAGAAATAACACAGTTAATTACGACAATAACAATTATGTTAATTTAGAACAACTGTTATGTTTATAACTAGACGGTGTTAACATAATCACGCCAACAAAGACCAATGCAGGCAACAAATATTAAGATAATGGGAAGTTTCATTAAACCTAGACCGCATATAATATAGCCGGCCAAAATAATTTCGTGTTCGTAGATCCAAGTAGATTATGCTCACGAGAATACATCAACTGCACCAGCCTAAAAGTATAACAATTATACACAAAAGTTAATTAATTCTGATCAAGGAGGAAATGCGAGAGAGAATAAAAACTGGCACTAAGGGGGGTGGTACATTAAGATCTCATCAAATGTTGAATATAAAAAATTATGAAGCGGAAAATTAATTTTGTGTTTGATATTTCCTATGCTCAACACGGTCCCAACATTAACGACAGCTGCTTAAGAGGGTACTTATAAATTGATCGGTTATGGTCATCTTCTTTTGGGTACCCTACAATGATAGTTATATACAGTTTAGTTTAGGTACGTAGTAAGGAAAGGTCACTTGAGTTCCTAAAATGAACCTTTTCAGCAAAATACAATCCACCTTGATGATACTAATTATTATTCTGCTAGTATAAATAACCCCACAATAGATAGCTTAAGATAAGGAATCTTAACTTAATATACAGTTTAGTTTAGGTACGTAGTGAGGAAAGGTCAATTGAGTTGCTAAAATGAACATTTTCAGCATAAGACAATCCACCTTGATGATACTAATTATTATTCTGCTAGTATAAATAACCCCACAATAGATAGCTTAAGAGAAGGAATGTTAACTTAATGTAACCCTAGAAGAAGGATGCCCTCGCCACCCACTTGTGATGTCATCACAGTTGCTCTTGTTAGTTGGCATCAACCAATAGATGTTGAATTCATCCATCTTTTAGCTTCAAGAGAAAAAAAAAATAGTCAGAACGGTGGTTTCATTTCGTAATAACGAAATTAAGTATAACCGTTTATCAACGAAAAAAGGGTCACTCAGTGGAGTATACTTGTCATGCTATCCTGCAATTTAGTTAACAGGTAGGCACTACTCAGAACAGAGAGACACATATTACTATCCAATTGATCCAAGGTACGACATATTTAAATAAACTAAAGTCTTATGTTGATAAATTTCTCCAAATGGCATCAAGAGTAGTACCTCGTTGAGAACATGGGTCTCTTGAGACTTGTTAACTCAGTCCAGTATGAGAGAACAATTAAACTCCATACAATACATGCTATAAATATTATATGCACTGGAAGGAAGCAAAGATGATTTCAATTTCCAAGTTAGCTAACTAGAAGGGTAAGAGAAAAAAAATATAAAGAAGAAACTTATCTCACATATATGCTCTGATTCTGAGGATTATCTCTGTTCTGTGCTGATCTCTCGAGACAGCAACCCTTCCTGACAGGCTAAGTGGGTCCCACCGACAATCAAACCTGTTTGTTACAAAAACCTGACCAGAACACAAGTTAAGTTTGCAAACCAAAAGTACCATATGATGTCAAACCCTATAACCCAAACGAGACAAATTTCTTAAAAACACATAACCTCGAATAGAAGTAATACCAAATAATGATATCAGGATTTCTATCAGAATATCAACCCACCCGACAAATTTTTTTAACAAATTACCCAACCCTGATCACACGCAACAACCTTTACAGTAATTAAAATACCCAAGTCGGATAAGAAATAACACAGTTACCAGAATAACAATTGTTATGTTAATTTGGAAGAACTGTTATGTTTATAACTATATAGTGTTAGCATAATCATGCCAATAAAAACCGATGCATGCATCAAAAATTAAGATAAGGGGAAGTTTCACAAGACCTGCACCGCATATAATGTAGCAGGCAAAAATAATTCTGTGTTCGTAAATCCAAGTAGATTATGCTCACGAAATTACAGTAACTGCACCAGCATAAAGTTATTAGCAATTATAAAGAAAAGTGAATTAATTCTTATCAAGGCGGAAATGAAAGAGAGAGATTAAACACTGTCATTACGGTGAGTGGTACAATAAGATCTCAACAGATGTTGAGCATCAAAATTATGAAGCTGAAAATTAATTTTGTGCTTGATATATCCTTTCCATAACAATGTCTCAACATTAACAGCAGCTGCTTTAGTGGGTACTTATATATGGATTGGTTATACTCATCTTCACTTGGGTAACGTACAATTATAGTTAGATACCCTTTAGTTTAGGTTAGTTTAAGTACGTAGTAAGGAAAGGTCACATGAGTTGCAAAAATGAACCTTTTCAGCAAAAGACAATCCACCTTGATGATACTAATGATTATTCTGCTAGTTTAAAATATCCCCACAACAGATAGGCTAAGAGAAGGAATCTTAACTTAATGCAACCCTAGAAGAAGGATGCCCTCCCCTCCCACTTGTGATATATGGATTGGTTATACTCATCTTCACTTGGGTAACGTACAATTATAGTTAGATACCATTTAGTTTAGGTTAGTTTATGTACGTAGTAAGGAAAGGTCACATGAGTTGCAAAAATGAACCTTTTCAGCAAAAGACAATCCACCTTGATGATACTAATTATTATTCTGCTAGTTTAAAATATCCCCACAACAGATAGGCTAAGAGAAGGAATCTTAACTTAATGCAACCCTAGAAGAAGGATGCCCTCCCCTCCCACTTGTGATGTCATCAGAGTTGCTCTTCTCAGTTGGCATCAACCAATAGATGTTGAATTCATCCATCTTTTAGCTTCAAGAGAAAAAAAAATAGTCAGAAGTGTGGTTTCATTTCGAGATAACAAAATTAATTTAGGGTCTTTCAACGAAAAAAAATACATTCAGTGGAATATACTTGTCATGCTAGCCTGTAATTTATTTAACAGGTAGCCACTACTCAGAACAGAGTGACGCATATTACTATCCAATTGATACAAGATACGACAAGTTTAAAGAAACTAAAGTCTTATGTTGATTAATTTGCCCAAATGGCATCCAGAGTAGCACCTCGTTGAGAACATGGGTCCCTTGAGACTTGCTAACTCAGTTCAGTTCGAGAGAACAATGTAACTCAGTTCAGTTCAGTTCGGTCAAGTACCAGCGCTATTAAGTGACCTTCAACTATTTAGCAATGTAAACAGTACATTTTGACAATATATTAAATGTCCCCCTTGGGCAGTACAAGCAATTAAGACAAATTACCAAGTAGGTTACCATACTGATCACCACAATCAGGACTACAAGAGGTTTTAATCTAAACGACACGCCAAGCTGGTCAAAATCAAGCACCATTCAAAGATAGAGGGATTTAAGACCTACTATTGCTACCAACAAAGAAATATTTCTAAGGAAACATATCTCACAATATTTGCTCAATTTGGCGAAGACCATCCATCAGCCTAGTAACAGCCAAGTCCCAGGACCAACCAAAGGCACACAAAAGGTTGTTGGATGCGCGCCATTTCCGGAAGGGCAACCCCTTGAAAGAAAACTTCTTCTACATAAACAATATTAAAACAATATTAAGATACAAAATCACCTTGCTAAACTTGGTTTCAACTCCAAAGTTCGTAGATAATGGGAAGTTTCATAAAACATGGACCGCATATAATGTTGCTGGCAAAACTAATTCCGTGTTTGTAGATCCTAGTAGATTATGCTCACCAGATTACATCAACTTCACCATCATACAAGTATTAGCAATTATACACAAAAGTGAATTAATTCTGATCTAGGAGGAAATGAGAGAGAGAGATTAAAAACTAGCATTAGGGTGGGTGATACATTAATATCTCGAAAGATATTGAGTATCAAAATTATGAAGATGAAAATTAATTGTGTGATTGATATTTCATTTCCTTAACAAGGTCCCAACATTAACGGCAGCTGCTTTAGTGGGTACTTATAAATGGATCGACTCTGCTCATCTTCTTTTGGGTACCGTAAAATTATAGTTATATACAGTTTAGTTTAGGTACGTTGTAAGGATTAAGGAAAGGCCACATGAGTTGCTAATATGAACTTGTCAGCAAAAGACAATCCACCTTGATCATACTAATTATTATTCTTCTAGCATAAAATAACCCCACAACAGATAGGGTAAGAGAAAGAAACTTAACTTAATGCAACCCTAGAAGAAGGATGCCCACCCCTCCCACTTGGGACGCCATCAGAGTTGCTCTTGTAGGTTGGCATAAACCAAAAAATATTGAATTCATTCCATCTTTTAGCTTCAAGAGAAAGAAAAAAATAGTCAGAAGTGTGGTTTCATTTCAAAATAAGGAAATTAATTATAAGAGTTTTTAATTCAGTGGAATATGCTTGTCACGCTAGCCTGCAATTTAGTTGCCAGGTAGGCACTACTCAGAACAGAGTGACACATTATTATCCAATTGATAAAAGGTATGACATATTTAAAGAAACTAAAGTCTTATGTTGATTAATTTGTCCAAGTGGCATCTAGAGTAGCACCTTGTTGAGAACATGGGTCTCTTGAGACTTGTTAACACAGTTTAGTTCGAGAGAACAATTACACTCCAAACAATACATGCCATAAATATGATATCCAAATCAAGGAAGCAGGAATGGTTTCAGTTTCCAAGCTATATAACAATAAGGGTAAGAAAGAGAAAAACTATTAAGAAGAAACATATCCCGCAAATATGCTCTGATTCTGAGGTTTATCTCTGTTCTGTGCTGTGCTCTAGAGACAGCAACCCTTCCTGACAGGCTAAGTGGGTCCCACCGACAATGAAACCTGTTTGTTACAAAAACCCGACCATAACACAAGTTTGTTTACAAACCAAAAGTACCATATGAAGTCAAACCCTATAACCCAGACCCGACAAATTTCTTAAAAACACATATAACAAACCCCACATAAAAGTAATACCAAATAAATGATATCAGGATTTCTATCAGATTATCAACCCACCCGACAAAAAATTTCAACTAATCACCCAACCCTGATCACACGCAACAACTGTTACAGTAGTTCTAATACCGAAGTCGGACAAGAAATAACACAATTAGTTACGGGATTAACAATTGTTATGTTAATTGGGAAGAACTGTTATGATTATAACTGGATAGTGTTAACATAACCATACCTATAAAAACCGATGCAAGCATCAAAAATTAAGATAATAGGAAGTTTCACAAAACCTGGACCGCATATAATGTAGCAAGCAAAACTAATTCTGTGTTCATAGTTCCAAGTACATTATGCTCAAGAGATTACAGCAACTGCACCAGTATAAAAGTGTTAGCAATTATATAGAAAGGTGAATTAATTCTGATTAATATGGAAATGAGAGAGAGAGAGACGGAGAGATTAAAAACTGGCGTTAGGGTGGGCAGTACATTAAGATCTCAACAGATGTTGAGTGTCAAATATATTGAGGTGAAAATTAATCTTGTATTTGATACTTCCTTTCCTTAAAAAGATCGCCACATTAACAGCAGCTGCTTTAGAGGGTACTTATAAATGGATCGGTTCTGCTCATCTTCTTTTGGGTACCGTACAATTATAGTTATATACACATTAGTTTAGGTACATAGTAAGGAAAGGTCACATGAGTTGCTAAAATGAACCTTTTCAGCAAAAGACAATCCACCTTGATGATACAAATTATTCTTCTTCTAGCATAAAATAACCCCACAACAGATATGTTAAGAGAAGGAAACTTAACTTAATGCAACCCAAGAAGAAGGATGGCCACCCCTCCCACTTGTGATGTCATCAGAGTTACTCTTGTCAGTTGGCATGAACCAATAGATGTTGAATTCAATCCAACTTATAGCTTCAAGAGAAAAAGAAATAGTCAGAAGTATGGTTTCATTTCGACATAACAAAATTAATTATAAGCATTTCTCAACAAAAAAAAAAAGCCATTCAGTGGATTATAATTGTCATGCTGGCCTGCAATGAAGTTAACAGGTAGGCACTACTCAGAACAGAGTGACACATATTACTATCCAATTGATACAAGGTGCAACATATTTAAAGAAACTAATGTCCTATGTAGATTAATTTTCCCAAATGGCACCCAGAGTAGCACCTCGTTCAGAACATGAGTCTCTTGAGACTTGTTAACTCAGTTCAGTTCGAGTGAACAATTAAACTACAAACAATACATACCATAAATATGATATGCAGAGTAAGGAAGCAGGAATGGTTTCAATTTCCAAGTTATCTAACTGGAAGGGTAAGAAAAAGAAAAAATATAAAGAAGAAACTTATCTCGCATATATGCTCTGATTCTGAGGATTATCTATGTTCTCCGTTCCTTGTTGTGCTCTAGAGACTGCGAACCTGACAGGCTAAGTGGGTACCACCGACCAGGAAACCTGTTTGTTACAAAAACCCGACTAGAACACAAGTTAAGCTTGCAAACCAAAAGTACCATATATAGTCAAACCCTATCACCCAAACCTGACAAATATCTCAAAAACACAGGAACGAACCCCGCATAAAAGTAATACCAAATAAATGATATCAGGATTTCTATCAGAGTATCAACCCAGCCGACGAAAAATTTCAACTAATTACCCAACACTAATCACACGCAACAACCGTTACAGTAATTCTAAAACACAAGTTGGATAAAGCAATCACACAATTAGTTACCAGAATAACAATTGTTATGTCGGTAACTAGATAGTGTTAACATAATCATGCCAATAAAAACAGATGCAAGCATCAAAAATTAAGATAATGGGCAGTTTCACAAAACCTGGACCGCATATAATGTAGCTGGCAAAAATAATTTTGTGTTCGAAGATCCAAGTAGATTATGCTCACGAGATTACAGCAACTGCACCAGCATAAAACTATTAGCAAGTATACAGGAAAGTGAATTAATTCTGACCAAGGAGGAAATGAGAGAGAGAGAGAGATTAAAAACTGGCATTAGACTGGGAGGTACATTAAGATCTCAACAGATGTTGAGTATCAAAATTATGAAGCTGAAAATTAATTTTGGGTTTGATATTTCCTTTCCTTAAAAAGGTCCCAACATTAATGGCAGCTGCTTTAGAGGGTACTTATAAATGGATCAGTTCTGCTCATCTTCTTTTGGGTACCCTACAATTATGGTTATATACAGTTTAGTTTAGGTTCGTAGTAAGGAAGGGTCACATGAGTTGCGAATATGAACCTTTTCAGTAAAAGACAATCCACCTTGATGATACTAATTATTATTCTGCTAGTATAAAATAACTCCACAACAGATAGGTTAAGAGAAAGGAACTTAACTTAATGCAACCCTAGAAGACGGAGGCCCACCCCTCCCACTTGTCTAGTCATCGCATATATGCTCTGATTCCGAAGAAACTTAACTAGAAGAGTAAGAAAAAGAAAAATATAAAGAAGAAACTTATCTCGTATATATGCTCTGATTCTGATGATTATCTCTGTTATGTGTTGTGCTCTTGAGACAGCAACACTCACAAGCTAAGTGGGTCCCACCGACCACAAAACCTGTTTGTTACAAAAACGCAACCAGAACACAAGTTAAGTTTGCAAACAAAAAGTACCATATAAAGTCCAACCCTACAACCCAAACCCGACAAATTTCTTAAAAACACATAACTAACCACACATAAAAGTAATACCAAATAAATGATATCAGGATTTCAATCAGCATATCAAGCCCGCCGACGAAACAATTCAACTAATTACCCAACCCTGATCACACGCAACAACCGTTTAAGTAATTCTAACACCCAAGTACGATAAGAAATAACACAGTTAAATACAAGAATAACAATTATGTTAATTTGGAACAACTGTTATGTTTATAACTAGATGGTGGTACATAATCATGCCAATAAAGAATAATGCAGGCATCAAAAATTAAGATAATAGGAAGTTTCATAAAACCTAGACCACATATAATGTAGCTGGCAAAAATAATTTCGTGTTCGTAGATCCATGTAGATTATGCTCACGAGAATCCATCAACTTCACCAGCCTAAAACTATAACAATTATACACAAAAGTTAATTAGTTCTGATCAAGGAGGAAATGAGAGAGATTAAAAACTGGCATTAAGGTGGGTGGTACATTTAGACCACATCAAATGTTGAATATAAAAAATTATGAAGCTGAAAATTAATTTTGTGTTTGATATTTCCATTCCTTAACATGGTCACAACATTAACGGCAGCTTCTTAAGAGGGTACTTATAAAAGGATCGGTTCTGCTCATCTTCTTTTGGGTACCGTACAATGATAGTTATATACAGTTTAGTTTAGGTACGTATTAAGGAAAGGTCACTTGAGTTGCTCAAATGAACCTTTTCAGCAAAAGACGATCCACCTTGATGATACTAATTATTATTCTGCTAGTATATATAACCCCACAATAGATAGCTTAAAGAAGGAATCTTAACTTAACATACAGTCAAGTTTAGGTACGTAGTGAGGAAAGGTCAATTGAGTTGCTAAAATGAACATTTTCAGCATAAGACAATCCACCATGATGATACTAATTATTATTCTGCTAGTATAAATAACCCCACAATAGATAGGTTAAGACAAGGAATCTTAACTTAATGCAACCCTAGAAGAAGGATGCCCTCGCCTCCCACTTGTGATGTCATCACAGTTGCTCTTGATAGTTGGCATCAACCAATAGATGTTGAATTCATCCATCTTTTAGCTTCAAGAGAGAAAAAAATAGTCAGAAGTGTGGTTTCATTTTGTAACAACGAAATTAATTATAAGCGTTTATCCACGAAAAAAGGGTCATTCAGTGGAATATTAGCCTGTAATCTAGTTAACAGGTAGGCACTACTCAGAACAGAGTGACACATATTTCTATCCAATTGATACAAGGTACGATATATTTAAATAAACTAAAGGATGTTCAATTCATTCCATCTTTTAGCTTGAATAGAAAATAAATAGTCAGAAGTGTGGATTCATTTCGAAATAACGAAATTAATTAAGGGTTTTTCAATGAAAAAAAAGCCATTCAGTGGATTATACTTGTCATGCTAGCCTGCAATTTAGTTAACAGGTAGGCACTACTCAGAACAGAGTGACACATATTACTATCCAATTGATACAAGATACGACAAGTTTAAAGAAACTAAAGTCTTATGTTGATTAATTTGCCCAAATGGCATCCAGAGTAGCACCTCGTTGAGAACATGGGTCCCTTGAGACTTGTTAACTCAGTTCAATTCGAGAGAACAATTTAACTCCAAACAATACATGCCAAAAATATGGTATGCACAGGAAGGAAACAGGAATGGTTTCAATTTCCAACTTATCTAAACTAGAAGGGTAAGAAAAAGAAAAATATAAACAACAACTCAAAAGATGCACCAGAGACTTAGTTTTAACCATGACAGAAAGCATGTCAGGAATGTCAAGTACAAGCGCTATTAAGTGACCTTCAACTATTTAGCAATGTAGACCGTACATTTTGACAATATATTAAATGTCCCTCTTGGGCAGTTCAAGCAATTAAGACAAATTACCAAGTAGGTTACCATACTGATCACCACAATCAGGACTACAAGAGGTTTAATCTAAACGACACACCAAGCTGGTCAAAATCAAGCACAATTCAAATATAGAGGGATTTAAGACCTACTATTGCTACAAACAAAGAAATATTTCTACGGAAACTTATCTCACAATATTTGCTCAATTTAGCGAAGACCATCCATCAGCCTAGTAACAGCCAAGTCCCAGGACAAACCAAAGGCAAACAAAAGGTTGTTGTATGCGCGCCATTTCCGGAAAGCCAACCCCTTGAAAGAAAGCTTCTTCTACATAAACAATATTACAGCAATATTAAGATACAAAATCACCTTGCTAAACTTGGTTTCAACTCCAAAGTTCTTTATTGTCTCGATCAGATTGCACCAACTCTTTCAGGATTCTCCAGCTTTGGGCCTCTTAGGGCCTTGTCAGAAAAGGAGAGCAGTCGAGATTTTTTTCATTTACACATTTTTTCCAAGTGCTCTATTGACTCGGCAGCCTTCCATTTCTGTAATTTTATATTCTCACGAGCTGTCACCCACAGACCAAACCTCAGTTGTCTTTTCTAAATTAATACTTACTTGCAGGTCACTGAACATGGGCCCTCCCCAAGATAGCTGATCCATTAACTTGGCCAAAATAAGGTTGGGTTGTTGCACACTTCTTTCTGCAACTCACGGTGAACTCAAAAGATGAATAAATAGCATGGGGAGAAAAAAACACAACATTATGAGAAGAAAAAATTACTCAGTTACCGCTAATTACCACAATATATACTCATTTCAGGCTTGGTTTGTTGTTACTTTAGGTGATCTTAGAGAAAAACATGCTTAGACAGCGACCTCAAAATCAAAAATCAGGGTTTATACTATTAGGGCATCCCTTTACGGAAACCTTTAGCTGGTTCCGGATTCTGGTTGATTTCTGTTTATTTGCAATTCCGATTGAACAAAAGATGTCACGACTATATCCTATCCAAAATCAAATTTCCAGAAACTAAAATTAGGTAAAAGTTATAATTTGGTATGGCATCTCAGACTTGTAATTTAATATTTGTTTTAACAACATAAACTAGAAAAAATACAAAGAAAAGATAAAATTTATCACTGTTACTTCGTGTGGGTTTCTCCATCATCTTCGTCGTCACCATCCAATCGGCTCCCCAACTAATGCCATAATGCTTTAGTTAGAACTGAAATTATATATACTCACCAATACAAATGAATGTTACAGAAATAACTTGAGGTTACCCCCTAGTTTATATACCCAGTTTTTATATGTTTTTCGATTGCTCAAGTTATCGTGAAAGGGAGAAAGAATGAAAGAATGAACGAAAAATATGAAGAAACCTTTGTTGAAGAGTTTGTCCATACCACATTTCAGAGCAATCGAAAAAAAAAAAAAGGTAAAGCAAACGGTAAAGCAAACGGGAGTTACTAGATACATGACAAAAAAAAAGAGCACCACCACCCCTTACCATTACATGACAAAAGGTAAAGCAAACGGGAGTTACTAGATACACCATTTTAGCATAGTATGGTTACCACTACTCTGCAAAAAAAAAAAAAATTTATGTGCACAAACCAGTTGATGACTATTGGAATTTGGTGAAACTGTAAATTACCTCAATCTAAATAGACTAACCCTTATTTCATTACCCAGACTGTTGGCAATCCAAAATAAGAAGACAGGAGCTTTCATATTCAAAGATACAAGTGTGCTATTCAAATAATTTTTGTGCCCTGTCAGTTTTTATGGATATGTTTATTTTGCATCGATCCTATTGTCTATGCATTTAGAACTGAAATTGTATACTCATCATTAAAAATCAATGTTGCAAAAATAGCTAAAAGTTAACCCCTGTTTATATATAGCACATTTACCCAGTTTATGTTTGGATTGCTGAAGTTATCGCGAAAGAGAGAAAGAACGAAAGAAAGAAATCTACAAAGAAGTCTCTTGAAGAGTTTGTCCAAATCACATTTCAGAGCAGCACCACCACAATCGCTTACCACTAATTGACAAAACAGATAGCATATTAGAGTTACTGGATGCACCATTTTAGCATAGTAATAAAAAAAAGGAACTTATCTCTGCATTCAACAAAATAAAATTAATTGTGCGCTGCACCTCCACCAGCTGGGTCACCACCACTGTGCCTCTCCTGATCCTCCCTTATAAGACAGAGCCACTTAAATAATAATTATATGCAATGCATAATGCAGATTATCAGGTAAGACTAGGTAAAGAATTATGTTCAGGAAAGATTACGTGAGTTGCTGCTGTCCTTGTCAGCAAAGCATATTCACTTCAAGAGGGTTACTTTGTGGTTCATTAAAGATTACAGTACCCAAGAAATTGAGTAAAACATTCTTCAATAAAGGATATTGCTACTTACCTATGACATATTTTATCAGCATCACCATAATAACAAGTATTTGTTCAGAAGCCCATTTAGTCTGATTTAATGGGCACTGAAATAACAAGCAACACAAGTACACTGCACCACTGTTGTTTTGGGGGGCACTGATATAACAAGGTTCAGCGGTTCAGCCTAGCAATATCCTTTGGAACATAATATTCGTTGCATTTTTAATTTATTTGACACTTTGTTTCAGATGGCATAGTCTTGATAGGCACCTAGCCCTATAGCTGTCCTAAAGTTTCTAAATTAGAGGATTCTATTTCTGAGCTAGTATAGTCTGGAATACCTGATCTGAAGCATATAGTCTGGTCATCCTGGCACATTTTAATCAATCTATCCTATTAAAGATTTAAATCTAGTAATGTCTACTACAACAGCATATTGAATTTTACCATACCTGCTACATAAAGAATTATAGCACCAAGTACCTGCCATCAGGAGAAAATCCACTATTCATCTTTTGGCAATGCATGTCCGAGTTAGACGAGAACCTAACTGGCACTTGCTCTTACAATATATAAAGATAAATCAAGGAGCAATTTGTTAGAATTTGAGATAAAAAATAATAACAACAGTCCATTTGGACCATGCAACATGATACATAATAATCAGATTAACATAATTAAGATCTGGTTCGTGTGATGTCGGCAACCCAACAAAAAGTGCACGTTAAAAATACCCAACAGGAAATGTTGACCTTTACTGGTGAAATACCAATAACGAACACCTGCCAGTTAAAACTTGAGCCCAACACGTTGTTCAAAGGAACAAAAAAAGAAAAATGTTAAAAAGCAGTTACTTCACCTCAAATATTAAGGATTCCAGCAAACCAAAACCACCAAGCCAGTGATTTGAAGTTGAACTGCTCATACACTTTTATGGCTCAAGCTAGCCACATGTTTTCTGCACCAGTAACATAAGGATGGAAAAGTTAGTGATTATCCAGAAATAAAACGATAACAGATCAATAATGAAATGTTAACAAAAAAAAATGTCATGCAAGTGTCCTCTTTTATCACGAGTAATGACCAGATCACGAGCCATGCAGTTGTCCTCATATACAAGTTGTAAAACCACCAGTCATTGTAGTTATCAAACCCCACCCCCAAAACCCCTCTGGATTTTACAGCCTACAAGAGAAATTTCTGACTAAAAGGTGAATTTTTTCAATGTGGCAGATTATGGACAAATAGGCAGCCTGCAGCAAGGTCAAAGGAGAGGAAGATGCGGTACATTGCTCAACTGGAGATGAAAGTACAAACCCTTCTAAGCACAACTGACCATACAACAAGTTCCTTTTTTCTGCCCTAATTTATCCTTTTATCTATTCTTGAGAAATAAAAACCTCAGTTATTTATTTAATGTAAATTAAAGCTAATTCAGTTGTATTGAGGCTTTTTGAGATGAGAATATTGGCAAAGTTGGCTCTAAGACTACGATTGGTTCTTAAGTAGGAGCAGTGGAGGCCCCTTGACTCGAGAAGAGCTTTTGTAGTTGCAGTTTGGTTTTATGGGCCATGTTTGGGCCATGAAAATCAGGCCTCGCCAACACAAAAAAGTTGCTAATAAAAGAATCTGATTCAAAGTCCAAACAATCGATTTGAACCGTTGAACATGATCTCCATATAAAGATGTACATGTAGATCAAATTTTACATTTTTTAGCATTTTATTTAATATTTGTTTAGATAGGTAGAAAATCGGTTGATCCAAAGATTCTAGAGTCTAGACCATTCAAAAGTAGCAATTTTCTACCTACCTAAAAAATAATAAAAATTCTAAAAAATTTAAAATTTAGTCTGCAAGTACTATTCGGACTAAAATATTGATCCGTAGTATGGACCAATCTGTGCTATGTATAGTACCATAGCCTCACTCTTCATGTATATAAAAAGATCAACAACAAAAATAGTTCATTCTATGCATTAGTTAATATACAATATAATAATAGGATCAAAAGAGAGCACAAGAGACAGCGAGACACGTACCAGTATCAAGCATCCAAAAGTCACCCAACCTGATAAATATAAATATTTATCAGAAGTTGTGTTTCTTATTGGGGCCTATAAAATATCTTAACTTCCAAAAGAAGTGCCAACCTTTTAGTACCAGATCGGCCACCAAAAATAAACATGTTGCAATCAATAGCCACTGCAACATGGAATGCTCTGGCAGTGGGGCCCACCTGCTCTTCCGAACCACCACTTCCACAACACTGGTGTGTACCACAACTTATTTTTTGAAAAAAAAAAAAGAAAAGTTAAATTATGAGATGTCGCACTGGTACAGTCGCAATCTCCATAACAGTACTGGTACTTCAAACCCCACTGGTATAGCATGGGTATGGTTGCATCAAGGGTTTTCCATGGAAAACAAGCACAAATTTCAGAAAATCTGTACATATATGTATCATACAAAATTGGATAATACTGGTACAATAACAGGGTAAAATTGTCCATACCAATGTCATAAATGGCAATGTCAATGAGGAACCTCTTATAAGCAAACCCACCAGATACCACCACCATTGATTTTCCTACTTGCACAGCTGTGTGCCCATTGCATTTACAACATTGTATTCAACTAAAGTCCATGATTTATTTTTGTAATTTCTGTTCTAAGTTGAAATTTATAATATTCTTTCTTCACATTTAATTTCATGAATTAGGTACACCAATTGAAGGAATTGAGAATAAATGTGCATCAGTTTTTTGCAGATTTAACAGAACAAAAAGCAATTGAGGCAAATACTGTTACATCAATCTGGTATTCTAAGTCGCAGATTTAACAGAATAAATGTGCAACTGCGTTTTTTATTTCTAACATTGCTGAGGCAATTTCATATATGAACAAATGCATTATACCAATTAAGTAGGATATGGTTGCAAATTCTGATTTTTAGAAAGTACACGAGAGATCATTTCAATAACCTGCGAACGATGGGGAGATCACCTCCGAAATCCAAGGGATCAGCTTTCACCCAGTGCATCTCCATCTCTCTCGCCTCTCCCTCTCTCTAGCGCAAACGGAATCCGACCAGCTATGAAGTCTTTAAACTGAAAAGAAGCCAAGCACAGTAGTACTGGTATTAGCAATGATTCATATCACCTAAAGTAACTCGAATTTTGAGTTTACTTTAGCCCCGTGCATTCATATCACTTGAAGCAGGAATGGTTTCAATTTCCAAGTTATCTAACTAGAAGGGTAAGAAAAAGAAAAATATAAAGAAGAAACTTATCTCACATATATGCTATGATTCTGAGGATTATCTCTGTTTTGTGCTGGGCTCTAGAGACAGCAACCCTGACAAGCTAAGTGGGTCCCACCGACCACGAAACAAGTTTGTTACAAAAACCCGACCAAAACACAAGTGAAGTTTGCAAACCAGAAGTACCATATCAAGTCCAACCCTATAACCCAAACCCGACAAATTTCTTAAAAACACAGACTAACCCAATATAAAAGTAATACCAAATAAAGGATATCAGGATTTCTATCAGAATACCAACCCAGCCGAAGAAAAATTTCAACTAATTACCCGACCCTGATCACATGCAACAACCATTACAGTAATGCAAATACCCAAGTCAGATAAGAAATAACAAAGTTAGTTACAAGAATAACAATTGTTGTGTTAATTTCATACAACTGTTATGTTTATAACTAGACGGTCTTAACATAACCATACCAACAAAGACCGATGCATGCATCAAAAATTAAGATAATGGGAAGGATCACAAAACCTGGACCTCATATAATGTAGCAAGCAAAAAAAATTCCGTGTTCGTAGATCCAAGTAGATTATGCTCACGAGATTACAGCAACTGCACCAGCATAAAAGTATTAGCAATTATATAGAAAAGTGAATTAATTCTAATTAAGATGGAAATGAGAGAGAGAGAGAGAGATTAAAAACTGGCATTAGGGTGGGCAGTACATTAAGATCTCAACAGATGTTGAGTATCAAATTTATGAAGCTGAAAATTAATTGTGTTTGATATTTCCTTTCCTTAAAAAGGTCACAACATTAACGGCAGGTGCTTTAGAGGGAACTTATAAATGGATTGGTTCTGCTCATCTTCTTTTGGGTACCGTACAATTATAGTTATATACACTTTAGTTTAGGTACGTAGTAAGGAAAGGTCACATGTTGCTCAAATGAACCTTTTCAGCAAAAGACAATCCACCTTGATGATACTAATTATTATTCTTCTAGCATAAAATAACCCCACAACAGATATGTTAACAGAAGGAAACTTAATTTAATGCAACCCAAGAAGAAGAATGCCCTCCCATCCACTTGTGATGTCATCAGAGTTACTCTTGTCAGTTGGCATGAACCAATAGATGTTGAATTCAATCCAACTTTTAGCTTCAAGAGAAAAAGAAATAGTCAGAAGTATGGTTTCATTTCGAAATAACGAAATTAATTATAAGCGTTTCTCAACAAAAAAAAAAAGCCATTCAGTGGAATATACTTGTCATGTAAGCCTGCAATGTAGTTAACAGGTAGGCACTACTCAGAACAGAGTGACACATATTGCTATCCAATTGATACAAGGTGCAACATAATTAAAGAAACTAAAGTCTTATGTTGATTAATTTGTCCAAATGGCACCCAAAGTAGCACCTCGTTGAGAACATGAGTCTCTTGAGACTTGTTAACTCAGTTCAGTTCGAGCGAACAATTAAACTCCAAACAATACATGCCATAAATATGAAATGCATAGTAAGGAAGCAGGAATGGTTTCAATTTCCAAGTTATCTAACTCGAAGGGTAAGAAAAAGGAAAATATAAAGAAGAAACTTATATCTCGCATATATGCTCTGATCCTGAGGATTATCTCTGTTCCTTGTGGTGCTCTAGAGACAGCAACCCTGATAGGCTAAGTGGGTACCACCGACCACGAAACATGTTTGTTACAAAAACCCGACCAGAACACAAGTTAAGCTTGGAAACCAAAAGTACCATATGAAGTCAAACCCTATAACCCAAACCCGACAAATTTCTCAAAAACACAGGAACGAACCCCACATAGAAGTAATACCAAATAAATGATATCAGGATTTCTATCAGAGTATCAACCCAGCCGACGAAAAATTTCAACTAATTACCCAACACTGATCACACGCAACAACCGTTACAGTAATTCTAAAACACAAGTAGATAATGGGAAGTTTCACAAAACCTGGTCCGCATATAATGTAGCTGGCAAAAATAATTTTGTGTTCGTAGATCCAAGTAGATTATGCTCACGAGATTACAGCAACTGCACCAGCATAAAAGTATTAGCAAGTATACAGAAAAGTGAATTAATTCTGATCAAGGAGGAAATGAGAGAGAGAGAGAGATTAAAAACTGGCATTAGGCTTGGTGGTACATTAAGATCTCAACAGATGTTGAGTATCAAAATTATGAAGCTGAAAATTAATTTTGTGTTTGATATTTCCTTTCCTTAAAAAGGTCCCAACATTAACGGCAGCTGCTTTAGAGGATACTTATAAATGGATCAGTTCTGCTCATCTTCTTTTGGGTACCGTACAATTATAGTTATATACACTTTAGTTTAGGTTCGTAGTAAGGAAAGGTCAAATGAGTTGCTAATATGAACCTTTTCAGCAAAAGACAATCCACCTTGATGATACTAACTATTATTCTGCTAGTATAAAATAACTCCACAACAGATAGGTTAAGAGAAAGGAACTTAACTTAATGCAACCCTAGAAGAAGGATGCCCTCCCCTCCCACTTGTCTTGTCAGCAGAGTTGCTCATGTCAGTTGGCATCAACCAATAGATGTTCAATTCATTCCATCTTTTAGCTTCAAGAGAAAATAAATAGTCAGAAGTGTGGATTCATTTCGAAATAACGAAATTAATTAAGGGTTTTTCAACGAAAAAAAAAGCCATTCGGTGGATTATACTTGTCATGCTAGCCTGCAATTTAGTTAACAGGTAGGCACTACTCAGAACAGAGTGACACATATTACTATCCAATTGATACAAGATACGACAAGTTTAAAGAAACTAAAGTCTTATGTTGATTAATTTCTCCAAATGGCATCCAGAGTAGAACCTCGTTGAGAACATTGGTCTCTTGAGACTAGTTAACTCAGTTCAGTTCGAGAGAACAATTAAACTCCAAACAATACATGCAATAAATATGATATGCACAGGATCGAAGACTGAAATTTTCAACTGGTTCTGATGTAGGAGCAGTGGAGGCCCCTTGACTTAATTAACTCCCAGTTGGTAAAATTGGATTATCTAAGACTGAAATTTTCAACTAAAATCCAAACAAGACAAGGGGCCAAAAAACTAAGTCGGGAAGATGTGGTAAAATGTAATCCCTATAATAAATATTGGGTGAAATGTTTCAAAAGCAGGTTAAATATGCTTTGTCAAAAGGCAAAACATAATTTTTTTGTGATGATGTTTAACTCTTTTCCTTTGTCAAGTAATTGATGTGTGGTGGCTTGTAATGTTGCGCCTGACGTCCAAAACAAACATATTAGAGAAAGGAAATAGGTCCAAAACATACATATTTTGAGGGTTTTCAGATTTTTCTTCCACCCGCTCTACAGCAGCGATTCTACTCTAGAAGACTAGAACCAAGCAAATAGAAGTCACATTTCGTTAAAACCTGCTCTACAACAGTGATTCTTCTCTAAAAGAGTTAGTTAAGGTGTTTTAGAGTTGTACCTTCGACGAAAGCTTCAGATTAGAGAGCTAGATAGGGTTTTTGGACCGAGAACAACGAATGCTCCAGATATAATCGCTTGTAGCGAGTATCGTCTTTTGTCTTTTTTGGAAAGGGCAAAGGGTAGAGGACGGGTGTAGATTTTAACAGCGATTTTTGGCACAAAGCAGAAGTAAAAGCAAAATCAAAAGAAATCTGGAGCAAAGCAAAAGCAATGTCAGATCAAAAACAGAACTGTGCTCACATCTACAACCACAAGCAGGAAATCGCACAAAATCAAGCAAAGTAATAGAACCAATACATATACCTGTCAGAGCTCACGAAGAAATTCGACGAACTGAGAGTCTATCTCCCTCCAACCTCAGATCTAACCGAACTACAAAGGAGAGCTGAGTTTGATGAAATTTACAACTCAGTGGGTTCGACTCAAGTTATGAGGCGACCCGTCGTCTTCCCTCAGACTTGCTTTCTCTATTTGGCTCTCTCGCATTCTCTTTTCTAGGTTATTTTTGGTACTGTGTCTTTTGAGAACAGAAAGTGACAGCTCTCGCCTCTCACATTCTCTCTTCTTGTTCTTGTGTGTTTCTTGTTCTTGTGTGTGAGGTTACTTTTGGTACTGGCCTACTGGGTCTTTAGAGAAAAAAGTGACGGTGACTTCTTTAACAAGTCACAGTCTCAGTCAAGCTTTTTAGAAAAAAATAATTCTTTAACAAGTCGGTGAAAACATATGTAAAAAGATATTTGGCGGTGAAAAAGATATGTAAAAGATTTTATTCTCGCATTAATATTAAAAAACTAAATCTCAACGTAATCAAATGACATAATTAAACAAACAAAAAGATCAAAACTAAATCTCTAAAAGGTCGGTGAGATAATCTCTCGTGCAATAATAAATAATGTGATTTAGATTGAGCATTCTATCCATGTTTCAAAAAGGAAACAAAAAAAGCACAGTACAAAAATACCCGTCCGTATTAAACTATTAATTGAGCATCGCATGTGCATCTTCCAATTGTTCTTTCGCCATATCTCCATTCCATTATTAAGCACGTTGATTGTCCGATCTGCCAACGGCTATGATTGAAAGATAAAACTTCAAATTTAATCTCAACCGTCTAATCAAATAATCTGTCTTGTTTTGATTAAATGCATCTTTTTTAAGTGTAGAAATCTATATTTAGTTAAAAAATTATTCGCTACACGTACAATCACACAATATATTTCAATTAAAATTGAATATACTACCTTGTAACGACATTTTTTTTCCTTATTTCTCCGACGTTTAGCAACTTCTTTGTTTTCTTATTTTTTGTTTCCTATAGCTCCTTTGTTTCTATACAAATTATCACGACAGAAAATGAAAATCAATTTTTTCTTTGTTTCCATATTTTTCTTTCTTTATTTCTATATAGATCCCAATGGCATAATAGAAAATTCTAGAATATATTTGATTGGAGTTGTTTCTATACAAATCACCCCACACTTGGAATCGAGAAAATCAAGAATAGAAAGATTGATTTTCTAATTTTATTATATTTTTCAATTTGATCAATTATAATCTATTTTTCATATTTTTTTTGTTCATTTTCAGAAATATTGTACTACATCGAAGAGAATCACACTAGCAATGATACTTCAAGATTTTTTTCATGTTATATTTGATCCTTTTTTTTCATTTGTTGTTGTTTTTTTACTGTTATTTATTATTTATCTCTCCTTTTTTTTTGTCATTTGTATTTTTTATTTTTATTTATATATTTTTTCTTAATTCTGGGTGAAATGTCAATAAAAAAAAATCTCTTAATATTCTATTCAATCTTATAATATCCCCGTTGCAACGCACGGGCACGATACTAGTTGAGAGATATACAGCTTTAAATGGTTTTTTTTTTTTGAAAAACGCTTTAAATGGTTCATTCTTTACCGATGACTTTGTATAAAATTTAATAGTACTTTTGTATATACTAGAAATTGGAAAAAAATTCTTAAAACATCATAATTTTACATAATATCTGTGAATATCTGTGCATATTAACTTATTAAGTGATGTACTACCATATCCAATTTTAAATAAATATATAAAAAAACAAAGAAATAATTAAGCTACAATTTGGAAAATTTTGTACACTGGTTTTAAATTGCATAATGATGAAAAAGCTAATTAAATCCTCAAACAAGACTTACCTCCACATATATATATAGAGAGAGAGAGAGATGGGCTATTGTACTTTGCAAAGTAAAGCCATCGTTTTACTTCGGCTTACTTTTTGGATTCAAAGTCCAAAACATCGATCCGACCGTTCAAGTTGATCTACATATTGAAATGTGCTCGGAGACCAAATTTTACATTTTTTGGAATTTTTTTACTATTTATTAAGCCACTTTGAAAATTGCTGATTAAATGGTCCAGAAAAAACAGTGCAACAAAATTCTGGATCATGTGATCAGCAATTTTCAAAGTGGCTTAATAAATAGTAAAAAAATTCCAAAAAATGTAAAATTTGGTCTCCGAAAACATTTCAATATGTAGATCAACTTGAGCGGTCGGATCGATGTTTTGGACTTTGAAAATTCAAAAAGTAAGCCGAAGTAAAACGATGGCTTTACTTTGCAAAGCACAATAGCTCATCTCTCTCTCTATATATATATATATATGAGGAGGGATCGGTTTACACCCTTTTTTGGTGACATCGAATGACATCGTCCATTTTGATGGATATATTAAAATGTGCTTGCAGATCAAAAAAAAAAAATTTTGAATTTTTTTACTATTTATTAAGATGGGTACAAAAATTCAATGGTCTGAAAATAATGATTTTGTAAAGCACTTAATAAATAGTAAAAAAATTCAAAAAAATAATTCTTTAACAAGTCGGTGAAAACATAGGTGAAAAAGATATGTAAAAGATTTTATTCTCGCATAAATATTAAAAAACTAAATCTCAACGTAATCAAATGACATAATTAAACAAACAAAAAGATCAAAACTAAATCTCTAAAAGGTCGGTGAGATAATCTCTCGTGCAATAATAAATAATGTGATTTAGATTGAGCATTCTATTCATGTTTCAAAAAGGAAACAAATAAAGCACAGTACAAAAATACCCGTCCGTATTAATTGAGCGTCGCATGTGCATCTTCCGAAATTTTTATTAATCGAAAGAAAATAAAAAAATATTGCGAAACGGCAGAATTTTTGTAAAAATTCTATATATAGATAGAATGTGAATTTTAATACAGTCCCATGGGACGTGAAGGTCCATACCGTCCGGATTAATGATTTCACTAACCAACCAACGCTAACGATAATCAAAATCAGGACGGTACCGTTCATCCCGTCCAACCTAAAAAAAAAAAATCTCCAGACAGTAGGGACCGTCCCGTCCAAGGAATACATGAGCGCAGTATAACTTTTTTTTCCCGCTCCTTGGACGGAAAGCTCCCTACTGTCCGGAGATTTTATTATTTTCTTTTTTTTTTGGAGGTCGGACGGGATGAACGGTACCATCCCGGTTTTGATTAATGTTTAGCGGGGCTGGTTAGCAATTTGTTCATCCGGACGGTATTAAAATTCCCGTTCTACCTATATATAAAATTTTTGCAAATATTCTGCCGTTTCACGATATTTTTTTAATTTTTTTCGATTAAAAAAAATTTCGGGTGCATCTTCCAATTGTCCTTTCGCCATATTGAGAGATATACCGCTTTAAATGGTTGATTCTTTACCGATGACTTTGTATATACTATAAATTGGGAAAAAAAATTAAAACATCATAATTTTACATAATATCTGTGAATATTTGTGCATATTAAATGATGTACTACCATATCCAATTTATAAATAAAAATATAAAAAAACAAAGAAATAATTAAGCTACAATTTAGAAAATTTTGTACATTGGTTTTAAATTGCATAATGATGAAAAAGCTAATTAAATCCTCAAACAAGACTTAGGTACCTCCACACACACACACACACATATAGAGAGAGAGATGGGCTACGATACTTCGCGAAGTAAGAGGTGATTTTTACTTCGCGCTCATATTCCCGTTTTGAAAATTCAAACCATCGATCCGAACCGCTCAACATGATCTCCATATTGAAATGTGCTTGGAGACCAAATTTTATATTTTTTGGAATTTTTTTACTATTTATCAAGCCATTTTGAAAATCACTGATGCAATGGTCCAGAAGTTTTTACTGTTTTTTTTTTACTATTCACCCGGATCAGCGATTTTCAAAGTGGCTTAATAAATAGTAAAAAAATGCAAAAAAAATGTAAACTTTGGTCTCCAAGCACATTTCAATATGGAGATCATGTTGAGCGGTTCGGATCGATGGTTTGAATTTTCAAAACGGAAATATGAGCGCGAAGTAAAAATCACCTTTTACTTCGCGAAGTACCGTAGCCCATCTCTCTCTCTCTCTCTCTCTCTCTATATATATATATATATATATATTGGGCTAACTTGCTTTGGAAATTAAAGAGGGTGTTTTACTTTGCACTCATATCTTCATTTTCAAAGTTCAAATAGTCGATTCGAATGTTCCAACATGATCTTCATATTAAAATGTGCTTGGAGACCAAATTTTAGATTTTTTGGAGATTTTTAACTATTTTTTAGAATTTTTTAAAATCACAGCTTTTCATTAAATAAAAAATAATAAAAAAATCAGAAAAGCTGTAATTTTCAAAAATTCTAAAAAAATTCTAAAAAATTTCCAAAAAATGTAAAATTTGGTCTCCAAGCACATTTTAATATGAAAATTATGTTGGAAGGTTCGAATCAATTATTTGAACTTTGAAAATGAAGATGTAAGCACAAATTAAAACACCCTCTTTAATTTCCAAAGCAAGTTAGCCCAACTATATATATATATATATAGAGAGAGATGGACTTAGCTAAGCCATGGTGTAAAACGACTTGGTACTCCACGCCATATTTCTATTTTGAAAATCCAAATTACTGATCCAAACCGCTCAAGTTGTTCTCCATATTGAAATGTGCTTGGATACCAAATTTTACATTTTTTGGAATTTTTTTACTATTTATTAAGCCACTTTGAAAATCACTGATCCGGATGAACAGTAGCAAAAGTAAAAAATTATGGACCAATGGATCAGTGATTTTCAAAGTGGCTTAATAAATAGTAAAAAAATTCCAAAAATGTAAAATTTGGTCTCCAAGCACATTTCAATATGGAGAACAACTTGAGCGGTTCGGATCGGTAGTTTGGATTTTCAAAATGGAAATAATGAGGCGTGGAGCACCAAGTCGTTTTACACCATGGCTTAGCTAAGCCCAGCACTATATATATACATAGAGAGAGAGAGAGAGAGAATGGCTAATATCAAAACGTTTGTTCCTGGGCTCAGGAACAAACGATTCCGTTCTCCAATTTCCAAAGTTTAAACAACAAATCTAAACCGTTAGATGTTCAATCTATATTAAAATGTGCTTGGAGACCAAATTTTATATTTTTTGGAATTTTTTTACTATTTATTAAGCTAGTTTGAAAACCGCTATTTTTCAATGCTGCAGAAATTTCATAAAAACAGCGGTTTTCAAACCAGCTTAATAAATAGTAAAAAAATTCCAAAAAATATAAAATTTGGTCTCCAAGCACATTTTAATATAGATTGAACATCTAGCCGTTTAGATTTGTTGTTTGAACTTCAGAAATTGGAGAACATAATCGTTTGTTCTTGAGCTCAGGAACAAACGTTTTGATATTGGCCACTCTCTGTGTGTATATATATATATATATATATATATATATATATATAGAGAGAGAGAGAGAGAGATGGACTTAGCTACTTCATGGAGTAAAACGACTTTGTACTCCACGCCATATCTTCATTTTCAAAGTTCAAATAGTCGATTCGAACCTTCCAACATGTTATTCATATTGAAATGTACTTGGAGACCAAATTTTATATTTTTTGAAATTTTTTTACTATTTATTAAGCCACTTTGAAAATCTGAAAATCCGGGTGAACAGTAAAAAACAGTAAAAATTTCTGGACCGCCGGATCAGTGATTTTCAAAGTGGCTTAATAAATAGTAAAAAAATTCCAAAAAATGTAAAATTTGGTCTCCAAGCACATTTCAATATGGAGAACAACTTGAGCGGTTCGGATCGGTAGTTTGGATTTTCAAAATAGAAATAATGAGGCGTGGAGCACCAAGTCGTTTTACACCATGGCTTAGCTAAGCCCAGCACTATATATATATATATATATATATATAGTGCTGGGCTTAGCTACTTCATGGAGTAAAACGACTTGGTGCTCCACGCCTCATTATTTTCATTTTGAAAATCCAAACGACCGATCCGAGACGCTCAAGTTGTTCTCCATATTGATATGTGCTTGGAGACCAAATTTTACATTTTTTGGAATTTTTTTACTATTTATTAAGCCACTTTGAAAATCACTGATCCGGCGGTCCATAAATTTTTACTGTTTTTTATTGTTCATCCGGATTTTCAGATTTTCAAAGTGGCTTAATAAATAGTAAAAAAATTCCAAAAAATGTAAAATTTGGTCTCCAAGTACATTTCAATATGAAGAACATGTTGGAAGGTTCGAATCGACTATTTGAACTTTGAAAATGAAGATATGGCGTGGAGTACCAAGTCATTTTACACCATGGCTTAGCCTAGTCCATCTCTCTCTCTCTCTCTCTCTCTCTATATATATATATATATATATATATATATATAGTAGGGTTCCAATGCCTCATCTCCTCATACCTCATCCATACCTCATGTTATATATCTCCATTTTCAAAGTATAAACTATCGATCCGACCGTTCAACATGATATTCATACTAAAATATGCTTGGGGATGAAATTTTATAATTTTTGCAATTTTTTTACTATTTTTTAAGAGAGGTACAAAATCACTATATATGGACCATTCAAAAAACAGTGATTTTGTACCTATCTTAAAAAATAGTAAAAAAATTGCAAAAATTATAAAATTTCATCCCCAAGCATATTTTAGTATGAATATCATGTTGAACGGTCGGATCGATAGTTTAGACTTTGAAAATGGAGATATATAACATGAGGTATGGATGAGGTATGAGGAGATGAGGCATTGGAACCCTCCTCATATATATATGTGTGTGTGTGTGTGTGTGTGTGTGTGTGTGTGTGTGTATATATATATGTATATATATATGGAGAATGGCTAATATCAAAACGTTTGTTCCTGAGCTCAGGAACAAACGATTCCGTTCTCCAATTTCCGAAGTTCAAACAACAAATCTAAACCGTTAGATGTTCAATCTATATTAAAATGTGCTTGGAGACCAAATTTTACATTTTTTGGAATTTTTTTACTATTTATTAAGCTGGTTTGAAAACCGCTATTTTTATGAAATTTCTGCAGCATTGAAAAACAGCGGTTTTCAAACTAGCTTAATAAATAGTAAAAAATTCCAAAAAATGTAAAATTTGGTCTCCAAGCACATTTTAATATAGATTGAACATCTAACGGTTTGGATTTGTTGTTTGAACTTTGGAAATTGGAGAATCGAATCGTTTGTTCCTGAGTCCAAGAACAAACGTTTTGATATTAGCCATTCTCTATATATATGTATATATGTATACATGTATGTATACATGTACACATGTATACATGTATGTACACATGTACACATGTATGTATACATGTATGTACACATGTACACATGTATGTATACATGTATGTATACATACATGTGTACATGTGTACATACATGTATACATGTCTACATGTATATATGTATATATATGTATATATATATATATAGAGATGGACTTAGCTACTTCATGAAGTAAAACGACTTTGTACTTCACACCATATCTTCATTTTCAAAGTTCAAATAGTCGATTCGAACCTTCCAACATGTTCTTCATATTGAAATGTACTTGGAGACCAAATTTTACATTTTTTGGAATTTTTTTACTATTTATTAAGCCACTTTGAAAATCTGAAAATCCTTATGAACAGTAAAAAACAGTAAAAATTTCTAGACCGCCGGATCAGTGATTTTCAAAGTGGCTTAATAAATAGTAAAAAAATTCCAAAAAATGTAAAATTTGGTCTCCAAGCACATATCAATATGGAGAACAACTTGAGCGGTTCGGATCGGTCGTTTGGATTTTCAAAATGAAAATAATGAGGCGTGGAGCACCAAGTCGTTTTACTCCATGAAGTAGCTAAGCCCAGCACTATATATATATATATATATATATATAGTAGGGCTATTGTACTTCGCGAAGTAAAACGAAGTTTTACTTCACGCTCATACTCCCATTTTTAAAATCCAAATCGTCGATCCGAACCGTTCAAGTTGTTCTCCATATTGAAATGTGTTTGGAGACCAAATTTTACATTTTTTGGAATTTTTTTACTATTTATTAAGCCATTTTGAAAATCGCTGATCCATTGTGAACAGTAAAAAACAGTAAAAAATTCTGGACCAATGGATCAGCGATTTTCAAAGTGGCTTAATAAATATTAAAAAAATTTCAAAAAATGTAAAATTTGGTCTCCAAGCACATTTCAATATGGAGAACAACTTGAACGGTCGGATCGACGTTTTGGATTTTGAAAATGAGAATATTAGCGTGAAGTAAAATATTGGTTTTACTTCGCGAAGTACAATAACAAAAACAAAATTCTATATATATATATATGAGGCAAAGCTCAAACTGAATTAAAGCAAGACCCGTTGAACTTGGTTTCGTGTTTGCCATGTTACTTATTGGTTTTAAATTGCCATGTTAATTTTGTACCCGTCGAACTTGGTTTTAAATTGGTTTGATTTGAACATTTCATCCAACACTTTGAGAGTATTTTCAATTCTTCAATACCAAAAGCTATACATTAATCAAATCAAGTTTAAAATACTACAAAGTACAAACAAACACAATGCACCGATCGATTAGTGAGATTACCAACAACTTTATCCCTATAATAACTTTTAAAAAACATCCCTTGACATCCACTGCCAAATTTCTCAAAAAAAAAGTTTGAAAGAATAAATAAATAGGAACGAAAGTTGAACAGCCTCTGAGGCGTATCTGAAACAACATGTAGTGAGAGAAATAATCGAGCACAGTGAAGAAAATAGCAGAAGCAGGAATAAAAGAAAATTGGTACCAAAATTGTTCCTACAGGAGAGCAATGCAACACCAAAAATTCAGGGAGCAGAAGTAGTCCATAAAACGGAAACTAAAGAAAAAAAATCTATAAAATGACAATCAATGCAGATCAGAACTAGTCGTGCCAAAAGATTATGAGCAGGTTTGAAATACAAAAAATATAACTTGTAGAAAATGAATTTGAAGCTATGTATCCGTCTTTGTTTATTCAATTAATTTAAATTTTTTTATGGAAATTTGTAA
Organism: Carex kokanica; assembly: GCA_025461125.1. Taxonomy (NCBI): domain Eukaryota; kingdom Viridiplantae; phylum Streptophyta; class Magnoliopsida; order Poales; family Cyperaceae; genus Carex; species Carex kokanica. The sequence continues at coordinate 1,014,555 of JAJGRX010001361.1, read as the reverse complement.
AGGGCCCAAAATTAATTGTCCTGTAAAGTTGGCATTTACATCTCCGTTACTTCAATTATAAAAATTAAATTTATCTAACACATCAATAATTTAGAATTTTAAATTTACATCAATTTTAAAAAGTATTAATATTACATCTCTAAAATTAGTACTTGGTACTTGCAAAATAATTGTGATATAACTTTATCAGATATAACAATTGCAGGATATTCCTAAAATTTAAAATTAATACTTATAATTTCTTTGCAAGTGGGCTGAACATATTTTAAGAAATAAAAATTAGCGTAGAAATACAAAGCAACCTATTCAGTTGTACCACGAGATTTTGGTCTTGATCTATACCTCAGTAACCGATCTTTATGAAGAAAAAGAACAATACAAGAAAAGAAAAAAAATGAAAAACTAAAAAAATAATAATAAAGGGCCGGTATTTTGCTAAAATTTAATAAAAAAGCAGAACATTTTGCTAGACATACAAACTCCGATATTGTCTTCGAGCGTTATTCGCTAAACTAATATTAATATGACTTAACGTTAGTACTGTTCGGTTTTTGGTTTAAAAAGTGCCAAGTTTTCATATTGTTGAAGTGAAACTGATCAACGATATGTAAAATAATTGATTAAATATTTCTTTAATTCGGTTAGATAGGCAGAGAGAATGTGAGCTAGCAAAATCAAATAGACTAGTGTGACCTTAACTACATTTTGTTGTATTTATTTATTAAACAATATTGCTAGTTCCAAATTTTGGCAATTCAATATACTAGTATCTATTACCTCAGACAACAAAATACAAAATCTTTGATATTTTTTTATCAACGATCGGGATTTTATTTCTTTTTTATGATGCGGATACATTACCAAGGCTTGATGTGGCATTCACCATCTGACGCGGCAGATCAAGAAGAAAATAAAAATCCAACAATCTTTATGAATTATGGATATAAGACAAAAGTTTCTAACCATATAAGCCCATTTCTTAAAAAAATTAACTTACCGTGCTTCGATATTCTAAGAGTAGTTAATTAGTCTTAATTTTGCTACGAACTTTATAAAACTGTGTTATGTATCTCGTATGGTAGAATGGCAGTTACTTGAGTATAGATTTTATAAACCATCATCTCCTCAGCTGTCAAAATGCATTCTTAATAATTATGTACCATATATTAAATAAGAAATCTTAATTTATAATTTTTTATATAAAATTAATAATATGATTTGATCTTGTAACAAATATAAAATTAATAATATGATTTGATCTTGTAACAAATATAAAATTATATAAATTTTTTATTGTATTTTCAAATACATAGCCACATAATATACCTATATCCCGTACTCCAAGATGGACCCACATACTTTTTATGAACTTTGGCTCATCACATACATATTGAAAAATGAAAACTGCAAAATATTGCATTCCGTATTTCCATTCCATCATTGTACATTGATTTCTGTGATTCATTATTGACATGGTGTGTATCCTTTATTACTGTCGCCCTCTCAGCCTATAGCGGTCCTATAGTTCTAGTCTATGACATTTTCTCCTCTTTCTCAAAGTTGTTGTGTGTTATTTTCTCCTTCACACTTTCACAGGCTGCAATGAAGCAGACGAGCGCATATTACATACTAAGAATTTCGTATATAGAAATAATTTCACTCCGTTATAAAACTCGTAACTGAGATACTATAAAAATATGATTCAGAAATAATTCGTCCCTTATATAATATCGATAATAGATCAAAACATCAATATTTTTACCAAACAAACAGAAAGTTAATTTGTAATTCTATGAATAATATAAAATAATAAATAGCGTGTTGTTTGAACAATTCAGTCCGAAATAATTCAAGAGGTGCTGGCAGAAATTTTATAATACAAATATAATATATATATTATTAAGAAAAAATATTATTCAATGATTTAAACTTTTAAAAACAAGGAGTTTAAACAGTTTCAATGGATTTTGGATCCTTCCGTTAAATTTGATTAAAAAATTGATTAACTGATTTTGGACGATTAAATGGATTACGTGACACAAAATGGTAAAATTTCAAATTCGTAACGGTTTTTAATTGTCACTTAATCTGACTTAATGAAATTGCAAAGAAATTATATTCAGCCCACTTGCAAAGAAATTATAAGTATTAATTTTAAATTATAGGAATATCCTGCAATTGTTATATCTGATAAAGTTATATCACAATTATTTTGCAAGTACCGGTACTAATTTTAGAGATGTAATATTAATACTGTTTTAAATTGATGTAAATTTAAAATTCTAAATTGATGTGTTAGATAAATTTAATTTTTATAAATGAAGTAACGGAGATGTAAACGCCAACTTTACGGGACAATTAATTTTGGACCCTTTACAAATTTCCGTTAAAAAATTTAAATTAATTAAATAGACAAAGACGGATACACAGCTTCAAATTCTTTTTCTACAAGTTATATTTTTTTTTATTTCAAACCTGCTCTGAATCTTTTGGCAGGACTACTTCTGATTTGCATTGATTGTCATTTTATGGATTTTTTTTCTTTAATTTCTGTTGAGTATTTAGTGTATAAGGTTTTATGCTTATTTTTATACTCTTTTAACTTTTAAATTTATAAACCTAATACTAAAAAATCGGTCGATTGCAAGCGCACAACCTATCGATTGTAGTATGTAGGTATCGATCCAAGGGATATCGGGAAATACTAATTTTAAACTCTATTAATTAATTTCAGAATATTAAAGAAAGTAAAGTTGATTTGGGGGGCTTTTGTTCTAATTTTCCTAATTGTTAGGTTCAATACCCGAAAAGGAGAGACTGTAACAATTAAACTAAAACTGAAAATTAAAAGAGAGTTTTGGTTGCTTTCAAGGTTTGAAAGTCTAGAGGCATTCGGTCTACAATCCCTTGCTAATTCTATCTACTCGGTTCGTTTAATTTCATGTTTGATATGACGAGGTTTCTAACCTAAGATTTTAAAAATGGTCACTTTCGTGAATTAATAACGTGCCTAAATAGTTTGGACTTCACGATTAAGTCCTTCACCCTAGCTATCTAGACCATGAAGTTCTTGTTAGCCTATCATATCCTTAAATATTGGTACTTCACGATTAAGTCCTTCGTACCACTATTCAATTCAATTCAAGGTGTCATAATTAGATATTTTACTTCATGATTAAGTCCTTCACCCTAGCTATCTAGACCATGAAGTTCTTGTTAGCCTATCATATCCTTAAATATTGGTACTTCACGATTAAGTCCTTTGTACCACTATTTAATTCAATTCAAGGTGTCCTAATTAGGGATTTGACTTCACGATTAAGTCATTCATCAAACCCTAACCCTAATTTCTGTAGTTCCGGTTTGGACTCAAATTGGTTGTTCTAATCCAAATCATAAGGCATTTGTGTTCACAATTTGGTACTATCGTAATGATCCTAATGTACTTCTAGTTTATTAGACCTAAGCGGGATACTTTTGTGATCCTAAGCTACTTTGAGTCTATTAAACCTAAGCGGGATACTGCAATTCAAGTACTAAATCATGCATTATCACAAAGAATAAATCACAGAAATTAACATCAAATCAAACAATCATAATAAAAACTAAGATCCGAGTAAAATAAAATTAAACAAGTTCATGCTTAAAGACCTAAACTCCTAGAGAAGAAGACTAGCTTCTCATGGAGATGCAAGAATTCATCAAAAGTTTAATACAAAACATGGCTAGCTAAAACAAAGAAAAATTAAATAGAGAAATAGTTTACACCCTTCTCTAAGTGAAGAACCTTGATCTTGCCTGCGTTTGCTAAAAACTTCCCTTCTTCTTCTTTGCTTTGCTTCCAAGAGATGAGAAATTCATGCTAAGTATGGATGGTAAAGTGGATTGTAAGTGGATTATCTTGGAAATGAAAGTTCTAGCTCTTTTATAAGAGAAGTTATGTTGGATCTGGAGCAAATAGACGTGAAGAGTCATTAGATACTTGCCCTACAAGTTTTCCTATTTTGTGCATTCTAATTTTGGCCCTTCGGACACGGCCAAGAGTGCCGGAAATAGAAAAACCGTCGAAAACGCTGTTTTTAGGCTGAATACGGCCTTAGTGCGTTCGCACGGAATTCTACATTCTGAATTTGGATTTCCTTCCTTCATGAAAGTTGTAGATAGTTTTCTCCTGGTTCCGTCAAGCTTTGATTCACCCAAATCGGAGTTCTTATGACCAAGTTATGGCCAAAATACGAACTGTATGTCGGAAGCTAAATTTGAGTGCTGCCAGAGTGCATCCGCACGGAACCTCAGTGCGTCCGCACTCAGCTCGGACTTCTCTGGCTTGCTCTGAAATGTGCTGAATTCGTCTAAGTACTGAGTGTGTCCACATCCTGTCTTAGTGTGTCCGCACTGGGTTCTGTTTGGCTTCTGTGAGCTGAATTTCAAACGGGCGTAACTCATGATCCGTAACTTCATTTTTAGTGTTTTGCCACTTTTCGGAAAACTTGAGAGAAGATCTACAATTTGATTTATTTCCTGTAATTTAAATAAACTTTGGTAGTAACTTGATTCTTGGTATAATATATTCTTTAATTAACTAAAATACAAGATATTTAGTGTTATTTCATGATAAAAACAAGATCGAACATGTATATAATTTAGGCCTATCAATTTCTGCTTTATGGACTACTTCTGTTCTGAATCTTTTGGCAGGACTATTATCTCGCGCCTGTAACTTAGTTTATTTTTTTAAGAAGGCTTGTAGCTTCTTTTTTTAGGAAAAGAAGGCCTGTAACTTAGTTGGCGTAAACAAGAAAGAGGAGGCACGCAACACGGAGTGAGAAATAGAGAGAGAGAGGTTAATATGATTAGCCTTTTCGTATAATAACACCACGAGTCACCTCACTGCTGATGCAGTGTTGACTATCGAATATCGATAGAAGCAAGTCTGGAAAGTTGAATTAATAATTTGAAAACTGAGCCTTGTTTAATGAAAATTATTTTATAGATCTTCGACCAGACCGATATTTTGATGAGTTATTTTCTCAACTTGCACGCTTTATAAATATTTATCAAGTTATACATTGAGTAGGGCTATTGTACTTCGCGAAGTAAAACAGAGTTTTACTTCACGCTCATACTCCCATTTCCAAAATCCAAATCGTCGATCCGAACCGTTCAAGTTGTTCTCCATATTGAAATGTGCTTGGAGACCAAATTTTACATTTTTTGGAATTTTTTTACTATTTATTAAGCCACTTTGAAAATCGCTGATCCATTGTGAATAGTAAAAAACAGTAAAAAATTCTGGACTAATGGATCAGCGATTTTCAAAGTGGCTTAATAAATAGTAAAAAAATTCCAAAAAATGTAAAATTTGGTCTCCAAGCACATTTCAATATGGAGAACAACTTGAACGGTCGGATCGACGATTTGGATTTTGGAAATGGGTGTATGAGCGTGAAGTAAAAAATTGGTTTTACTTCATGAAGCACAATAGCAAAATTCGTTATACATTTACATCAACTATCTGTATATCAATCATCTTTATGCGCTGTACAATAACTCACCAGTTGCTTCCGCAAAAGCTACGTATTACATGTCTATATTTAAAAACATAGCAATATATATGACCTGGTTTTTTACGAATCTAAAATGAACTCGCTCTCTAGCTGAGACTGACTAGAAGTTAGACCCTAACCACGAATGTCTCCTGTTTAGTCTAAGTGGAAAAGATACGCCATCCCTCTTTTAACTCGGTTTCTCTTTCTTTGTGATCTTGGAATATATTTTGCTAGCTCAACAGTCAATTAATACTTGTAGCCAGTATGATTCTTTATACGCTTATTTGTTATGTTCAGTTTTAGTTTATTCAAGACATGTAAGTCTTTGTAAATGTTTCGACCGATTTTTTCAACTACGATAAAAAATAAGTTAATAGTTCAAATATAAGATCAGATTGTCTTAAAAAAATATCTCTATCGCTTTTTCAGTTTTTTCTGTAGTAAGCTTGGCTCCTGACAAAATCAGCGCTATCACCTTCCTCCGAAAATTCAATTCCCTTTCTAGCAGAAAAAGACCAATTATTTGTCCGTCTGTTCTTGAAATTAATTAGCATAATTTGTCTATTTGTTTTTGAAATTTTGCATCATTTAAATTAATTAACGAGTACCTGGCAATATATATTTGCGATATTTTATCAATACCGTTGATTTTGCAAGCGGTACAATCTTTATCCATTTCTACCGAAGGCAAAGTCATTGGTATAAATCCAAAATCTTACCGCTGACTTTTTTAGCAGTAAAAGTTCAATTATCTGCTAATTTCATTTTATAAAATTTTGGAAATCTAAGATTTTGTTTGATTTTTGTACTTTTCTTTTATGTTATTGCTATAAAAATATATTTCTTCGACCGTTGAGACACAATTTATATTAAATATGATGGTGCGACGAAATTGGATAATTCTAATTTTATTAAAAAAACAACATTTAGTTAAGAACTTTTGCTACGTTTTAGATTTTAATATTATAATTTAATCTGTAAAGGAGTAAAGTTAATGCAAGACCTGTCTATCTCTCTCCTCTCTCCTCTCTCTCTCTCCCAGAGATTTGAGGAGAGAGAAAGAGGAGAGAGATAGATAGAGAGGGGGATTTCAGAGTTTGAAATTCGGCTGTCAGCTAATTTGAACGCTTAGATTTTATGCTTAGATTTTATACGAAAGGAAGCAATTAAATTCATTTATATGCCGTAAAGGAATGATGAAATTTTTTCTTTTTATGTATTTTATGAACAGATCATGAACATAAATTCTGAGAAAGGTGATTTTTTTTAACACGATGCATGTACAAATTTGCAGCAGAACAAGTTTTTTTTTATTAAGATCATTGATAAAGTTGTATGTTGACCAGTGCTATATACTTTATGTCAATGTGCAGTATTTTTTTTATTTTTCGTTTCATAATTATATTTCATAATCAAAAGATACTTAATAATGATGTAATGTTAGTCACTTTTTAAAAAAAATAATGATATAATGTTCCAGTTGGGGCGGCAATCAAATTGCAATGAGGTAATGTTGCATACAATGAGATGGATTTAACATACCAGGATATACACTCTAAAATTGAAATAATGGTCAAATTGAAAATATTGTTAGTGATATACTAAGACATTAATTATAAGTTTATAGCAGTTGAAGGGGATAAAAACTGGTTAGTGATACTAAGACATTAATTATAAGTTTATAGCAGTTGAAGGGGATAAAAACTGGTTAAAAGGTAAATTTTTTGAAAGCAGAATAAAGAAAAGATGCCCGTACAAAACTAAAGCAAGCGATGTATAAAAAAGAACAATAACTGATACATACTGGTACATGGTACTGATGCGCAATTAAGATTCGTGATTAAAAGATAAAGAGATATCAGAACAATTCCCACATGCTTTAGTCATGTCGTCAGGCTGCAATTCTCAATATTTGCAATTTTACCACAAAATTTATAAAAACGTATGATCTATGTTTATAGACTATAATTCCTGAAGTCAGATGTCATGCTAGAATAGAAATGCAATATAATATTTCAGCTTAAAAAAAAATGTGCACCATATTTAAAAAATTTCAGCTGTCGCAATAATTTGACATGTACTTGAAATACATAATAGGCAACAATTTCCTCATTCTTTTTTAACATGTAAATGAATTTAAATGTTTCCTTTGATATAATGTATGCAGCACTGTTATTAAAACCGAATCTGACCAGGCGGTCTGGTCAGAATAAACCGGAACCGACTCTTTTTTTCGGTTTGATTCGTTTAACAGACTGCATATGCAGCTCGATTTAAAGAAAAAAAAATCGTTTTTTCTGACTGGTTCGGTTTTTAGTGCTTTTTCCATGCATTAAATGAAGAGGGAGAGTAAAAGTAGGTAGTTAGACTAGTAGGCTCCCATAACCGTACATGCTATTGTGAGAATTCAAAAAGTACACATATAAGTTGGAATTTTTTTAAAAAATCATAATTAAAAAAAAAAAAAATTAGCAAACCAACATGATTAGGTGCGAATTTACAAAAATTATAAGAACCGAGATGCCAATTCGGTTCGAAGTTTTTTTTCCTCTGGCAATTCGGTTCCCACACCCTTTTCATAATTTTTCCGCAGATCCGCCACAGAAAATCTGAAGTGGCCCTAAACCCGAATCGGGATCTCGAGTTGTCCTCTGTTTCCACCTGGACCCGAATTGGGAATTCGGGTTTCCCTAAAATTTCTTTTTTTACCCGACGACCCCTCTGGCTCCTCCCATTTCTTCCCCTCTTCTTTCTTCCCACCAGAACCAAATCGTTTTTCTTTTTTCCAACTCTCTAAATTTGATTTTATTTAATTCTAATCACATATTTAAGTATAATTTTGAGAGGAGAACAAGAAGAACTTCAGATCTACAAGTTTCATGAGGTATGTGGTTAATTTTTTTTTTTTGAATGAATAATCCGAATTTTAGTAATTCTCATAAAATTTAGTATAATTTTAGTGTATTTAGTGTAATTTTAGTGTAATTTTAGCAATTCTCAAGAAATTGGAGGTGCTTGTAGATAAATTTTAGTTCATAAAATTTATTTTAATAAATGTAGAACAATTTAGTTTTTTTTAGTGTAATTTAGCTTTTTTTAGTGTAATTTAACTAATTGTAGAATTTATTTATTTTGTATGTAGAGTAATTTAGTTTTAGTAATTTTAGTAGGTTTAATACATGTAGAGTAATTTAGTTTATAAAATTTGCATGTAGAATGGTAATTTAATACATGTAGAGTAATTTAGTTTTGGTAATTTTAACTAATTGTAGAATGGTAATTTAATACATGTAGAGTAATTTAGTTTTAGTAATTTTAGCAAGTTTGCATATAGATTAATTTGGTTCATAAAAATTTATTTTAATACATGTAGAATAATTTAGTTTTTTTTTAGTGTAATTTAGCATTTTTTTAGTTTTATTTAACTAATTGTAGAATTTAGTTATTTATGTACAAGTTAACTAATTGAGTTTGCATGTAGAGTAGTTTAGTTCGTAAATTTTATTCTAATAAATGTAGAACAATTTATTTTTTTAGTGTAATTTAGTTTTTTTTTTTGTGTAATGTAGGTTTTTTTAGTGTAATTTAACTAATTGGAGAATTTATTTATTTTGTATGTAGAGTAAATTAGGTCATGAATATTTTTAGTGTAATTTTAGTAATTGTAGAATAGTAATTTAATATATATAGATTAATTTAGTTTTAGTAATTTTAGTAAGTTTGCATGTAGAGTAATTTAGTTCATAAAATTTATTTTAATAAATGTAGAACAATTTTTTTTTTTTAGTGTAATTTAGGTTTTTTTAGTGTAATTTAATTCGGCCAAGTACACAAAATTCTAGAATTCGGCCAAGTACAAAAACTGATCAATTTGGCCAAGTCAGAGGAGCATATGTATTTTCTTTTTGTATGGATTTGTTTTAATTTGTAATTTTATTGATATTGTAGTGCAAAATAGATGATGAACAACCCTCCCAGGCTTTACTGTAATTGCCTCAAGAACAACACAAGTTATTCAAGGCGAATACGACGGTATTTGTTTAATTTCCGTTTGGATTTAATTACGGATGAACTTGTAGGTTAGGTGTAATTTTTGTGGTTAAATTGTTTTTGCATGTCAGTTATCATTGCAGCCTGATTATGTACCTGGTCCTCGCCAAATGGGTGTCAATTACAAACATCGGATAAAACAAAGTTTGGTGAATTTAGGTTTATATCAGATGACCAAGGTGACTAAATGTCATATTGACAAATGATTGATCACTGCTCTCGTTGAGAGGTGGAGGCCCGAAACGAATACTTTTCATCTTCCAGTGGGAGAGTGCACAGTGACATTGGAAGATGTCAGCTGTCTGTGGGGCTTACCTGTGACCGGTAAAATATTTTTTTTATTAATTTACACTTCTGTTATTAATTTAGATTTAATGCAAATATATGTTTATCTAACATCTAGTTTACAGGGCGAGTCATTTTCGGATATACCGATGATAATTGGTCACAATTGATCTTGGACTGCCTGGGACATGAAGTATACGATGGTTACGAAAATAGTGAGGATAAATTTTTTTATACAAAGGTGCTGCACAAAGGCGAACCCAACGAGACAAAAAAACAATCAAAATACTATATGCGGCTTAAATGGTTGAAGGACCACTTTGGTATGGAATTGACACAGTTTACTGACTAGAAGACAGTCGACTGATACACCCGAGCATATTGCATGGACTTGTTCGGGTATGTAATGTTTCCCGATATGAGTTCAAGTTCTGTTCCGATAATGTAGTTGCAGTTCTTAGATAATTTAGTGTTAGTTTGTAATAATCTAGAAGTCAATAATACGATAAATTTGTTATATAAAGCTTTGTTCATGAATTGAATATTTAATCATTTTGTTACCTTGAGTGTTATTGAATTTATGAATCATTTCGAGTTCATGACTGGAATTGTGAAACTTCATAATATAGATGATAACACTCTTAAAAGTCTCTAACCAAGATAATTAGCAGGAACACTAATTACCGCGATAAGGTTAGTGTGAGGATTAAATAATAGTTAAGTTTTACAAACCATAGACAAAGAGTTGTCATTTTAATCACACAGATACATGTTAGAGAACATGATATTTGGCAGACCCCAAATGAAACATTAAATGGAATTGTGTTTGTGCCATTAATGTTTTCATTTTAGTGTTAAGTTCTAAAGTATGAGATATTCATTTTTCTACATAAGAAATGTATATGTGTGATTGCTATCTAATGCTATCCGTAAAAAGTAGCTATAAGGGTAGTTCTTCGGTATACATAGCTTATGCGGAGAAAAATATGATTTATCAAAAGTACTATTGTCCCTCATATCTCAATACAAGCTATAGCATCACTGGGCCCCTTGATAGAATATGATTATCTGGATCCAGTATGATTACAAGAGTAAACATATTTGATAATCTATTCAAGATCAAGAAAAGATTAAGTTTGCAAGGATGACACACACCTACCTTGAAACGAATCTGATAGCTATGAGACAAAAGAATTAACACGAAGTAAATTGTTTACTGGATCGTGATATTGTACGGTACAGCATCATCTGTGTAATGGTGTCATAATGTACTTGCTAGGAGCCACCTATGATATATAGAGGTTAAAACAATTTTAATTCTATTTGCCACCATAACACAGATCCTATAGGGTCACACCAATATGAAAGTAATCAGAGAAATTTTATGATTAATTATAAAGTGTTATAATTAAGAATAAAATATATGTCATGGAGATGACATGCTTAAACCGAATTAAATTTATAAACGTGTATAACATGTCGTATAAATTTATCGCAAACGCAAGAAATATAATTATTCAGAATAATTGTATATATATATTATATGGATTAAAATATTAATTATGAATTAATATTTTGGACCAAAAAGTCCAATTTGAATTTAGGCCTTAATTAAATTTAGAATTTAATTAAAAGCCTAAATTAAATTAAATGAAAAAAGGGTTTAATTAAATATGTTAAAATGCCAAAATACAATTTGATTTTGCTTCTTTCAAAACCGCCACAATTTTGAACCGCCATACTAGGCTATATAAAGGGTGAAATGTGAGAGAAATAATATAAGTTGATTCTAAGTCCAAATCAAAGTACGAATCAGAATCCGATCCGATTCGTAGCTAATTTTCTCTCTCAAATAGTGATTTGCAGAAAATCTAATTATCCATATATATATTCTTGTGAGAATAAAAGTTATTCTTGTGAATAGTGTTTTGTCAGAAATTTCGTACTTTTGATGAATAGTGATTTACCGAAAACTGCGACTTTTCGAATACCGTTGGTATAGTATTTCTGGCAAAAGAAATACCAACTCTCTGGTAGTTCCTGGTGGATAAACCGATAGAGGCACTATATTTTGGTGCTTGCTTAACCGGGTCAGACTGCATTCCAGAATTTGGAAGCAAGGTAAAGAAATGTTATATTAATCTATTTAATTGTTAAATAGATTTAATCTTTTAGAAATCAATCAAAGGAGTAGATCTATAAACTGATTAAAATACAAGTAAATACGGTTTTACTAGTTTGGGTCTGTACAGGATCAATCTGGTCTGTAACTCTCGGTAATTATCCGACATACCACTTGATCTATGATCTGAATGAGTAAAGTTTTATTTATGGCTTTTAATCTAAAGGATTGAACAGGTCTGTAACTCTTGGTAGATAATCCGACACACCACTTCAATCCTTTTGGCTTGAGTTAGAAGTAAAATTTTTGTTTTACGATCTTTCCGCAACTTAAGCCTAATGGCTTTGGGTAGCCTCAAAACCCAACATTTAGGACCTCGGGATGTTGACTACAATTGGGGAGGTGCTGTGCTTGCTTGCCTGTATCGTGAGTTGTCCCGGGCTTGCAGACTGCCAACAGCTTCGATTAATGGTCCATTACTACTACTCCAGATGTGGTCTTGGACTCGGTTTCCTATAGGCCGGCCCAGACCCAAAAATGATTTACCATTTAGCGGCGAAGTCATACTGGAGAGACTGCCGTTTGGAGCAAAATGGACTATTCCGCACGAATTTGTTGGCAACCCTGTGAAAGGTAAATCTTATTATTAAATATTATGTGTTCAATATAATTTAGTGTCGATTCAATATGTAACTGGCATGTTTTTATAACTTAGGCATACCGCAATTTCGGAATCAATTTGAGCGTTTGAAGGTGGATGTTGTCAATTGGACTATGTATGCGAGTTACTACCAGCATCTACCTTGGCGCTGGATGAGAGACCAGGCTATGTTTGTGTGTCGCTTGTGGTGCATCAATTTCTGGGAGTTAGAGATGGTCTTTCCTGAGAGGATTATGCAGCAGTTCGGATTATTTCAGACAGTTCCTCCGCCAGTTCCACTACTCTTTACATATCTTGAAAACCTACGCGGATGGAGCTGCGGAAATGGTTTGGAGTATGATGACAAGCTCTCCGCGGACTGGACCGCGCAATTTGCGGATTATATCGCGGCAGCACCCATTCCAGCCGAAGTTCATGGACCTTATGACTTGGATAGGTAATTTAGAATTTGGAAGGATTAATTTATTTATTTATGAAAGTGTTAATTAATGTAAAATTTCATTTGCAGCTATCCCGAGTATATGGATTGGTTCTTTCAAAATGGCATGCCTATAGTTTATCTTGCTCAAAACAACGAAGAAATTCTGAGCCAATCAGTGCCAGCACCGGAAGGAGACGTAGGAGATCTCAGGTATGTCTCAGATGTCATGATCCAAGCTCGTACCGTAAGTATTTTATTCATTTTAATTTTGGACCTCAATTCATTTTATTTACTTCTTGTTGGTACTTCATTTAATTTTCTTTTTTCTTGTAGAGATTCCGCCAGTTGAAATACACAGCGAAAGGAATTACTATGGTGAAGACACCTGGACAGAAAGCTTTTGGACTTCTAACGCTTGAACATTGTCGCGATACTCTAGACGATCTTGGCCATATCGCACTGTTCAAGGTCATGGTCGAGAAGGTTGGACTTCCATTTGATCTAAGATGCATCGATATCAGCGATGATAATCCAGCCCGTTGTCCGATGAATCCAGAGGTCCAAGTTCCTCCATCGACTGCCGAAGATGTTATGGCCAGACACTACCACTCGCTTCAAAGAATAATCATAGACGGTCGCAACCTAGGAGATGAAGCGAAATGAAATACTAAAAAATTAAAAAACCCAACAAATATAGCAACTTGAGATTCTTGAGGAATAGAAGCAGAGAAGACGAGGATTGATTTATGTATGTTTTTTAGTGTTTGTTTTATTTGAACAATCCAACTAATGCTTACACTAATTAAGAAAAAAAATTAACAAAAAAATGCATCTCTCTTAATTCGTCTCTGATTTGACCAATATCTTTAATATATGCAATATGCAAAAATACAAAAATATTAATACAAAAATTCGGCCATTTCATAAATTTCGGCTATGACTTTAATAGACTTATATACAAAAAATATAGATTATGGATTCATAAATTCATATGAATTCTCTTAATTCGGCAATGATTATGAATTCTCATAAATTCGGCCATCTCTCTTAATTCATATGAATTCTCTTAAATTCATAAATTCTAATACAAAAATTATCATATGAATTCATAAATTCTTAATTCATATGAATTCTCTTAATTCGGCCATTTCATAATTCATATTAATTCGGCAATGATTGTGGATTCGGCTATGCAATATTTAATATATTCGGACTCATAAATTCATATAATTCGGCCATTAATACAAAAATATTAAGACAAACCAATTAATTTCATTTGCAAGAATTCATAGTCTTAAAAATATATAATTTCAAAAATATTAATACAAACATTAATAAGTTCATAACATTAATAATTCACCGTTCTTTCCGTCTAAATAATCTGTTCATCAGACGACCAGCTGACCGGCTACCATATTGTCAGCTTCCGGATGCCTGACTACACTATTACAAAAAAGCTAATTCTACACTGCACATTGTACACGGTTTTTCTAATTTTATATAAAAACCGTGTGTCAAATATGAAATTGTGAAAGGGTCAAAAATATTGGGGAATTATACACGGACACTTAGTTATAAATCAGTGTATAATTGTTTGAGAGAGCTACACGGTTTATTAGGGAAAAAAAAGCCGCGTGGAAAGAAACCGTGTGGAAAAGATTGAGAGAGCTACACAGATATTATACAAAAATCCGTGTATGAATTGCTACACGGATATTTGATTAAATAACCGTGTACAAATATTAAGAGAGCTACACGGTTTTTAGTTACATGTCCGTGTAGAATAGTTATAGAGCTACACGGTTTTCTTATCAAATATCCGTGTATAAAGGGTTATGCTACACGGCTTTTTTAATAAATAACCGGGTTTAAATTGTGACAGAGCTACACGGATTGCTAAGTATAAATCCGTGTAGAAAAGCCGTGTAGGGTTTTATCCAATATAAAAGGGCTTCTCTTCCAGAGACTTCTAGCTCCAGCTGCGCCGTTTTGATCAAGTAATTAATACGCCCTCTGTCTGTGTTGAACTGAGATCTGATTTCCGCAAATTAAAGGCTAGCATAGCTGGAAGCTGTCATCTTTGAAGTTTTTATTTTCTCCTCTCTAAATTTCGAAGGTTAGTATATACATATTTTCCTTTTTCCTCTCTAATTTTCTGTTTAGTAATTATTATTGCTTATTTACTTAGGTGTGTAATATATGCATGCATGCTTGATTTAATTAGTAATTAGGTAATGTAAATATATAATTAGTGTATTGTTGTCCAATAACCGACCTATAAATGATTTTTAGGTCCATGCCCGTTCAAAATTAATCCAATAGGGATTAATTTTGGACAGTCCCCGTTTTGGGACTGCTCTTTGAATATTGTGTCTCATTTAGGATGTGAACACATATTAGTGGGTTTTAATTAGTATTTGAGGAAAGTTCGACGGTATTTTCCCTTATTGCTCCTACGAGTATGTGGTTCGTACGCATACTTGGGGAGTTAAGGGGAAATGCTGCCGAATTTTTCTCAAATACTAATTAAAACTTGCTAATATGTGTTCACATATGAGACATAATATTCAAAGAGTGGGTTAGGATTGTAAACCGGCCCTTTGTAAGCCCAAAATTTGGTACAATATATGTTGACCATGCTTGATTAATTGATCAAATCATTTTTATAATTTAATTTACAGATGGATCGAAGTTGGATGTATGAATTGCGACGTGACAGTGAATAATATTTGGTTCGCGTTGATGAGTTTATAAAATTTGCTGAGATGTATAGAGTGAAGAAAAAAGAAAAAGACATTTCCTTGTAGAGATTGTAAAAATATTTTAAGATTTGTGGACTCCGAAGAAATTAGAGGTCATTTGATTTGTCGGGGATTTAAGAAGAGATATACATGTTGGATCATGCACGGTGAGAAATTTGGTGAAAGTAGTAGTACCAATAAAGATTTTAATCGTTGTGAATTGAATGATGAGAATGTAGAAATTTCTGATAATTTTGAACTTGATTGGAACGAGAATTACGAGGATGCCGAAATTTTTGATAATATTGAACCCGGAACCGACGATGATGAGATGGAGATGAATTCTGGTGAAAATGTAGAACACGAGTTTATTGAAAATCTGGAGGAAATGTTTCGTGACGCGGAAGATGAAATTAGTGATAAAAATTATGATAAATTCCAAAATTTGTCTAATGATTCCAAAAAGCAGTTGTATCCCGGGTGTACCAAATTTACGAAACTGTCAGCTGTGTTGAAATTATTAAACTTAAAGGCAGACAATGGTTGGAGCGATAAGAGTTTCACATCCTTATTACAGCTTTTACGAGAAATGCTCCCAGATAACAACGAGTTACCCGGTACAATATATCAGGCGAAAAAATTGATATGTCCAATGGGGTTGAAGATCGAAAGAATACATGCATGTCCGAACGACTGTGTATTGTACCGTAACGAGTACGAGACCATGCATGTCTGTCCTAAATGCGGTGTTTCACGGTATAAACGTAAGGACCAGGATAGTACTGATGATTGTGACGATGACAAAAAGGGCCGGCCTCCGGCTAAGGTGTTGTGGTATTTGCCGATAATACCGAGATTCAAACGGTTGTTTGCGAATTCCAAGGATGCGAAATTATTGCGTTGGCATGAAGAAGAGCGCAAAAAAGACGGTAAACTAAGGCACCCGACCGATTCTCCTCAGTGGAGAAACATTGATAGGCACTTCAAAGAATTTGGTTCCGAAATGAGAAACCTTAGGATTGTGGTGAGCACAGATGGAATGAGTCCGTTTGGAAGCTTGAGCAGTCGGCACAGTACTTGGCCAGTTCTTATAGCCATCTATAATCTTCCTCCTTGGTTGTGCATGAAACGCAAATATATAATGATGTCATTACTAATCCAAGGACCCAGGCAACCCGGAAATGACATAGATGTGTATCTCGCACCATTAATTGAGGATCTCCAGAAATTATGGCGTGATGGCGTCCCGGTCTGGGATGCGTACAGCAAAGAGGTATTTCAAATGCGGGCCATGGTGTTTTGCACAGTAAATGATTTTCCCGCGTACGGGAATTTATCGGGTTACACTTGTAAAGGAGCAAAAGCGTGCCCTATCTGTGAAGATGACACGCAGGTGCTGAGGCTGAAAAATTATCAGAAGAATGTTTTCATGGGGCATCGTAGGTTTCTTCCTGTTAATCACCCATACCGTAAGAAGAAGAGTGCATTCAACGGGAAAATTGAGCTTGGAGTGGCCCGTTGTCCATTAGACGGGAAAAGTGTCTTCAATCGGGTAAAAAACCTTGATGTTATTTTTGGAAAATGTGCCGAAGCACCACCGAAGAATATTTGGAAAAAAAGGTCCATATTTTGGGATCTACCGTACTGGGAATTTTTAGAAGTGAGACATTGCATAGATGTCATGCATGTTGAAAAAAATGTCTGCGACAGTTTGATCGGTTTACTGTTGAACATTAAGGGAAAGACTAAAGATGGTATTAAAGTTCGGAAAGACATGGTTGAAATGGGAATACGACCCGAGCTTGCACCGCAGGAGAAAGGGAAGCGCACGTACCTACCCCCCGCACTGTGCACAATGTCGAAGAAAGAGAAAACAAGCTTTTGTGAATGCCTTCATAGTATTAAAGTTCCATCGGGGTATTCCTCGAATATTAAGAAGCTGGTGTCGAAGAAGGACCTGAAATTGCTTGGTCTGAAATCCCACGACTGTCATGTTTTACTGACACATATGATTCCGGTTGCAATTCGGGGAATTTTACCAAAGGAGGTTCGGGAAACCATTACGAAGTTCTGTACTTTCTTCAATGCAATCAATTCCAAAGTGATAGACCCTCTAAAATTGGACTCTTTGCAAAAGGAGATCCTCGTTACTCTTTGCCCACTTGAGATGTATTTTCCGCCCTCTTTTTTCGATGTTATGGTTCACCTTGCTGTTCATCTTGTGAGAGAAATTCAGATCTGTGGTCCCGTGTTCCTGCGGTATATGTATCCGTTCGAGAGATACATGGGCATCTTGAAAAAGTACGTGAGGAACTGACATCGGCCCGAAGGTAGCATTATAGAAGGATATTCCACAGAAGAGGTGATTGAGTTTTGCACCAACTATATGGCCGGTGTGGATCCAATTGGCGTTCCGAAGTCGCGATACGAGGGAAGGCTCCAAGGAGTCGGGACAATTGGCTTGAGAGCCGTAGTTGCTGATATAAATGATCTACATAAGGCACATTTTATTGTACTACAGCACATGACAGATGTTGCTCCCTACATAGATGAGCACATGACAATCCTTAAACAACAGAACTACACGAGAAGTCAGAAGTGGCTTACTAACGAGCATAATCGTTCTTTTATAGGATGGCTGAAAGAAAGAGTGAAGTCACACCCCGTACCTGAAATTGTTAAACTGCTGGGCGAAGGACCCCAAATTGTTGTCAAAACATTCCAAGGATACGAAATTAACGGTTATACTTTTTACACTAAACGGCAAAGTGAGAAGAGTACAATGCAAAATAGTGGGGTGACGTTGGTGGCGACGTCTCAAGAATTCAGTAGATCTGGGGATGGCCGGGCTGTAACAGCATCGAGGTCATATTATGGAGTCATTGAAGAAATTTGGGAGCTCGTTTACAATCCTCGCCTGAGCATTCCCTTGTTTCGGTGTCAATGGGTCGAAGACCGGGGTGTTAAAGTTGATAACGACGGGTTCACACTCGTTGATTTTAACAAAGTTGGGTATGTTGATGATCCGTTTATACTCGCCAAGCAAGCCACCCAAGTCTTTTATGTCACTGACCCGAGTGATGATAGGTGGAGCGTCGTCCTATCTGGAAAAAGAAGGATTGTCGGGGTAGAAAATGTCGTCGATGAAGAAGAGTATGACCAGTTCGACGAAATACCTCCATTTTGTGCCGACATGGACCCTGAGGTAGCAACAATTGAAGAAAACGACGGAGCGAACTACATGCGATCCGACCACAATGAAGGAATATGGGCCGAGAGTACTGTTGAAAATGAGAAAAAAAAAGAGAAAAATGAAAAAAAAAGCCGGTGTGTAATATTTATTTTTTGTCTAAAATTTAAACTTGTAATATTTCTTTTTTAGAAACAACTTTGTAATAATAAAACATTTCTAGTTCAAATATTAGTATTAGATTTTAAATATTAGTATGAATATTAAACTTTAAGAATAAAATATTTGTAGTTCAAATATCAACTATTATATTCCTCTATTTCAAATATTAGTTCATTTTTTTAATAATATTACAAAAAATTTAGTTCAAATATTAGTATTAGTTTGTAAAATATTAGTGAATTCTGAAATAATGAAATAAAAAATAAAATATTAGTATTAGTTTTTACATATTAGTGAATTCTGAAATAATGAAATAAAAAATAAAATATTAGTATTAGTTTTTACATATTAGTAGGAATATTAAATATTATGAATAAAATATTTGTAGTTCAAATATCAAATATTAGATTTCTCTGGTTCAAATGTTAGTTCATTTTTTATAATAATGGTACAAAATTTCTATTTCAAATATTAGTATTAGTTTTCAAAATATTAGTTAAGATATTATATAACAAAAATAAAATATACAATATTAGTTAATTTTAGTACAAAATTTTAATTGTCTGTAGTTGAAATATTAATAATAATAAAAAAATCAGATATTATTTAATATTAGTATAAGTTTTATATATATTAGATGTGATATACTATATATTTTAGTTAATTTATTATTATTTTAAATAATATAAAAAATAAAAAGAAACATAATTGAATATGTTTTCCCTTTTGTACACGGACTTTTAGTTAATAGTCCGTGTATAAATAGGAATTGCACACGGCTTTAACTATAAAACCGTGTAGAAAGGGGAACCGAGCTACACGGACTATTAACTAAATATCCGTGTACAAAAGTGCATTGTACACAGATGTTTACTTGTTTGTCCGTGTAAAAAGACATATTGTACACGGATATTTAGTTAATAATCCGTGTATAAAAAGGTAACAAATGTACACGGATTTCAACTTAATAATCCGTGTAGAAAGAGTTAAAAATATAATTCAAAAGACCTTTCTCTTCTAAATTTTCATTAGCCGCGCGCCGTTTGAGTTCCAAAAGCTCCGAAATCTCTCCAGCCACTGCCACCACTCCAGTCGACTCCGCCATTGTCGGTCCTCTGCCACCTCTCCGGTCCACCCTCTTCACTCTCGGTAAAGTACTATTCACTTCTCTGATTTTGGCCGAGTTCGGGTTGTTGATTTTCCCGATCGAGTTCAAAACAGATTTTACATAAAATCTGCTGTATTTCCACTGCCACCACTCCAAAGTTAGGATTTTGGCCGAGTTAGGATTTAACAAAGTTGTAATTTTTATATTTTATTTTCAGTTTTATTTTTATATTTCCACTGCCACCACTCCAAAGTCAGAAATCTTCAGTTTTAATTAAAATCTGCTGCATTTTTTCTGTTTTATTTTTTTCTGCTTTGATTTGTAAACTGATTTTACCAAGTTCAAAATAGATTTAATTTACATATTTTACTGTTTTATCTAAATTATGTTGGATGTGCTGTGCCTATAGTTCCATTTGCTGTGCTGTGCCTATAGTTCAAAACCTATTAAATTTCTGGTGGATATAGTTAATTGTGCTGGTGCCACTTTACTATCCCTAAGACAAAAAAAAAATCAGCTTGCACCTATTTGAAGTAGTGACCTATTTAATTTCTACAGTAGTGACATATCTGTTAATTTATGAAGTAGTGACCTATTTGATTTATTTTTTTATCTCAACATTATTTGAGGACCTATGTGCAAAGTAGTGAAATGTACTCTAAACGGCCAAAATGACCTCTGCTGGTAAATTGATCAGTGCAGATCAATGCCGTGACCAAAACAAGATTATAACTTGACCAACAGACAGAGGACTCCAAAACACACAAAATGGACACAAATTTCATATTTTTATGATTTTGTTTCCATTTTATATGATTTTTTAAAGTTCACATTTTCATTTTGAGAAAATCTGATGTTTAAAGGTGCAGAATTTTCATTTTGAGAGGCTGAACTTTGGAAAATCATATAAAATCGAATTAAAATCAGAAAAATATGAAATTAAGGTCCATTTTGTGTGTTTTGAAGTCCTCCATTTTACTGTGGTGTTTTTTTTGCACATAGGTCCATTACTTAATGTGCATAACTTAATGTGCATATATGAATAAACTAATTCTTTCCATTTGGTGTTTATATAATATTTATTTTAATATTTCTTTGTATGGCAGAACCATGTCGGATGAGGGTGAGCACATAGATGCGATGGCAAAAGATGATCAGCAAGCTACTGCCTCATCAGAAAGAAGGAAAAGAGGTCCGACAATGTGCACAAGCACGTCTAAGAAGAAGCAGTTGGAAATCCGGTTCACGGACGACGGGCGTGCGGAAGGTCCAAACCGAATGGCGTACTCAAATTGGTGTTGCAATTTGGTGAAGCGAAAGGCAAGTATCCTTGTAGAGAGTTGGAATAAGTTTGATAAAGAGGAGAAGAACGACTGGTGGAACATGGTGAAGGTAAAGCACCGAACAACTCTTTACTTTATTTTCATTGTTGTACATGAAATTAAATACAGTTAATTTGGTGTCAATCAGGCTCAGTGGAACATCGAGAGCGATACCCCAAAGGTCAAGACTCTGAGGATCATGAACGAAGGTTGGAAGCAATTCAAGAGCACGCTGAAGACAGAGTTCATGGACGAAGGGAGAAGTCCGGTAGGGTACTATCCTTGGGTAACACAAGAGGTGTGGGAGGAGTTTCAAGCTTTGAAGTCCACAAAAGAGTTCAAGGTATGTAACATTATCCAAAGTAGTTTATGTTTTTTCTGTATCTTCAATTATTTTTCTAAAACTAATTGATTTTCTTGCACATGTGAAGGCAAAAAGTAAAGAAGGCAAGAGGATCGCTGCCTTGAACAAATATCCGCACCATTTAGGGTCAGGTGGTTACGAGGGTAAGTCGGAAGAGTGGAAGACAGCACTGCAGCAAAACAGAGATTCCGACTCACCCGTGGTCCAGATCCAAAATCCTAGGGGCCAATGTTGGTTCATGGGTAGATCTGAGTTAACCGTTGACGGGAGGATAGTACTCCCAGAGAAATTGCAGCCCGTGGCTCAGAGAATGGTAAGAGTCCTTTGTTATAACTTTGTGTCATTCAAACGAAATTATAACTTCGAATGTACATCACTTGGTCTTTTGCTCTAACTAATTTTTCTATTAACAGTTGGAGGTGGAGCAGGAGGTCAGTTCAGGTGCCCGGTCGGTCGAACGACAAAATGATTCCTTGGCCGCAGCGCTCGGGAATCCAGAACACACGGGCCGGGCAAGGGGTGTAGGGGCCTACAGGGGCTGGAAGGAGGTGTTCCGAGTTGAGGGTGAAAAATCTCGAAGAAAACCTCGTGCCAGAGTTGATAAAGACGAGATAGTTGCGCAGGTACGCGCGGAGGTCAGCAAAGAGTACGACTCCAAGATGGCTGCGTACGACGCAAAGATGGCTGAGATGGAATCAAGGTTGTTGAACCGGTTTTCATCTCTTGCGCAGCAATCCGAGCAACCACCTCCTATTTCACCGGGAGTTCGGCGAAGTAGCCAAGCATCCGGGACTTGGGCCTTAGATGATTTGGAAAATCTAAAGGTAATCACTACTGTTTTATAGTCTAAAGGTAATTCATACCTGTTTGTAGCATTGTTAGACAACATCGCACCATTAAAAAGTAACAACTTTTTGATAATTGCAGGACCCCAGAACATGCGACCTCGTCCTGTGGCAGGGTAGTTCTCCTCTGACCGTTGCCACGGGCGTTGTACTTCCAGGAGTCTCGATTGTACACCATGCTCAGCTCTTGCCCGACTATGCATGCGTGCAGGTTGACTCAGTCGTGGAGGGATGGGGGCGCGTACCTCTTCCTGCCCCTACCGTCGCTCAGTTCATTCTTGATGATGCCCGCAAGTCATTTGTCCAATGGCCCAGGAGTCAGATTGTTTTGCATCAGGTATCTCTAAATAATCCATTTCTTTTGTTACATTCAAATCATTCTTTTTCAAATAATTGAAGAAGATATGTTAATTTTAATGCAGACACGAGTAGATGATGACATCGGTGCACAGGAGTTGATGTCACCGGTACGGACTGTTGTGGCTTGCGACGTTGGGGCTGACGCGCCAGGATCACCAGACCGTCCTTTGGTCACCGAAGAAGAATACAGCCGTTTGCCCGGTGATTTGCGCCTTCTCCACGACCGCTTGATGTCGGCACCCGAAAGCATGAGGGATATCTTCATCCCTGTCCCACCTGGGATGTTTTTACATGGCGGCGGTATTATCACTATGTCGTTCAAAGACTTCAGGGACATTCTCCACCACTCGTCATCCGATAAATGGCTCGATGTGTCGTTCATCTCCATTTTCCTCATGTTAGTGACTCAAAATTATTTTCATTATTGTATACAACTCAAATATAATTCTAATGTAAAATTTTGAGTTTTCAGGAAGCTAATCCGAAATTGTGATGAGATGGTACAAAGGAAGAACTTGTGCGTATTTCTGGACCCCGAGATGGTGAGTGCTACAATGCTGAGACGTTCTTCGAAGGAGGGTATCGAGTACATGTGTTCAGCGATGCATCGTGCTCAGGAGGAGGAGAAGAAATTCATTCTCGTGCCGTACCACTAGAGGTTAATTCTAACCTTAGCTTATGTATTGTTCATATTACCAAACACTCGTGTTACTATTATATGCTAAAGTACTTTAATTTTTATCCTCCCTCAGCAAGCACTGGTGTCTGATAATCATTGCGCCTTACCTAAATACGAGCATAATTGTTGATTCTTGTAAGCCCGGAGGAAGTATCCCGGCTAACAAGTGCAAAGATATCTTCCCTTATGTCAACAAGTAAGCAATAATAATTTAATTGGTTTGAATTTTTTTCAATTATATCAAATTATAAAATTGCTATAAACATTCACTCAATTTTGTAAGGGCTTTTGCGAAATATGTTAAAGAGGGAGGATTGCATAACAAGAGCAAGAAAAACAAGTTGGGTTGGAAGTGGTTGCTGGTGAGCACACTATAAATTTATAATTTCATATATATTGTCGAAAAAAATATTATCATTCTAACATAGGCCGCTAAATGCAAATTTCAGGGCCCGCAACAGTTGGAGGGTTGGGAATGCGCTTACTACACGATGATTTTCATGTTTGACTTTGTCGAAAGAATACAATTCCAATTCCCAAACTCGGTATGTAATTCATATTAATTGTTCCTATATAATAGCAATTGATATTTGCGACTGTATTTCATCTACCTTTTCTTGTTACTAACTAATACCAAATTGTAATTGTAGAATTTGCCAAAGCAACCGCATTACACCAAGGAGCAGATCGACGATATCAGGTGTGTGTGGGCAAGGTGGTTTGTATCAGAATTTTGCAATGCTCAACATGGATTTCCATAATTTTGTATAATTTGGTGTATGTGAATATTGTATAATTTATTGCATATGAATTTCTGGCTAAACTGGAAAATATGGATTTATTGGTAATCTGGAAAATATGAATTTCTTGGTAATCTGGAAAATATGGATTTCTTGTTATATGAAATCTGGAAAATATGGAAAATATGGAAAATCTGGAATAGTTCTGTAACAAAACTGGCTAGCAAAACTGGAGGCTAGCCGAAAAACAAAAAATACAAAAAAAAAAAAATTGATCTTTATACACGGACATTTAACTAAAGTCCGTGTATAAAAGAGGAGAGCTACACGGACATTTAGTTAAATGTCCGTGTATAAAGAGGAGAGCTACACGGATATTTTACTAAATGTCCGTGTAGAAAGGGTCAAGCTACACGGGTTTTTAGTTAAAAGTCCGTGTACAAAAAGAATCGTACACGGTTGTTTAGGTAATATCCGTGTAGCTCTGTATCATGGAGAGCGACACATTCTGGGCTTTGTACACGGCTGTTTTTGTAGTTATCCGTGTAGAATCGTTGAAATTGTACACGGACAAATGTTCGTGTGTAGTTATTGAGCTATTTATACACCCTCGATTTAAACACGGTAGGAAATCCGTGTAGCTCTTCCATTTTTGTCCGTGTATAATCACTTTTTTTGTACTAGTGCTACCAGATGCCCCTGCTTGACTACTAGTGGCCTCTAGATTACTAGCATACGCCTCCGCCCGGGCACCAGATACGCTTCTTCGTCTTCCATCAGTTGCCTCTCCCTAACTACTAGGTGCCTCTGCCCGGGCACCAGATACGCTTCTTCATCTTCCATCCGTTGCCCCTGTATAATACGGACAGAAGAATAAGTAAGTGTGTAAAATCTTCAAATAATTAAAAAATGAACTTATTCACTCTTATAATTTCCAACCTGAAGATCTTGTTCTATTGGATCCCTCCGAACGTTGTACTCCACTGCGCGGCCTGATTCGAGCCTCCATATCATCCATAGAATTAGGAATTCGCTTGTGCTTTCTCCTACCCTTATTAATTTTATTTGGATCCGGCCTGATTGTAGGTTCTCCCACCTTATATGGCCAATTGGGGGTGTTACCAAAGCTGTGAAACTCACCTATCCATGTGTTGACATAATTTTCTACGCTATAATAGTGACTAACATAGTGACTTGGATTTAGATGTCTCTGACAAGTGACAACACACTAATAGGACGTGGTTGCAAGGAATGGCAGTAAATTGCGGTTTCTGACACTCGCAAGTAGGCATTCCTCCCACCCCTTCTGGAAATTTAACTTCATACTTCATATCTCCTTTAACTCCCTACACTCAAGATAAATCAATGTTACAACTTACTAATTTTGTATGAGATTTAAGTAAATAGCTGACATATCGTTATGACGACTCCATCGTGAACAACAACCTCATAAATGTTGGGTCCCATTGGTATCAATCTGGTATTCTAAGTCGCAGATTTAAAAGAATAAACGTGCAACTGTGTTTTTTATTTCTAACATTGTTGAGGCAATTTGATATATGAACCAATTAAGCAGGGTATGGTTGAAAGACAACTACAAGAAGATGAAAGACAACTAGTACAACATTAAACACAACTACAAGAAGATGAAAGACAACCAGTAGAACACGAAAGACAACATGTAGAACATGAAACACAAACTGCAGTAGATAAAACATAACTAGTAGAACATTAGAGACAACCGGTAGAACACGAAACACAACCACTAGTAGATGAAATACAACCAGTGGAACATTAAAGACAACCAGTAGAACACAAAAGACAACTAGTACAACATGAAAGAAAACTACAAGAAAGAAAGCAACCAATAGAACATGAAAAACAACAAGTAGAACACGAGACACAAACTGTAGTAGATGAAACACAACTAGTAGAACATGAAAGACAACCAGTAGAACACGAAACACAACCAGTAGTAGATGAGACAATCAGTACAAGATGTAAGACAACAAGTAGAACACGAAAGATAACAAGTACAAGATGAAATACAACTAGTAGAACATGAAAGACAAACAGTAGAATATGAGAGACAACTAAAAGAACATGAAAGACAACTAGTATAACATGAAAGACAACAAGTAGAGCACGAAACACAACCAGTAGAACATGAAAGACAACCAGTAGAACACGAAAGACAACAAGTACAGCATGAAACACAACTCCAAGAAGATGAAAGACAACCAGTAGAACACGAAAGACAACAAATATAACATGAAACACAACTAGTAGAACATGAGGGTCAATCAGTAGAACTCGAAACAACAAGTATCATGTGGTTGATTTTCGATCAAAATTTCCAGCCCAATCTGCATCAGAGTAAGCGAGAATATTATTAGTATTATTTTTCTTCATCCATAACCCTTGTCCAGGAGAACCCTTTAGATACTTAATAATTCGGTTTACTGTTTTTAGATGAGTGGTTCTTGGAGCATGCATAAATTGACTCACAGTGTCAACAGCAAAAGCTATATCAGGTCTAGTAATAGTCAAGTAAATTAACTTTCCAACTAATCGTTGGTACTGTCCTATGTCCTTTAAAGGTTCACCACTTTCTAGTTCAAGTTTATTGTTGGCATCCATAGGGGTATTTGCAGGTTTTGTACCAAGTTTACCTGTCTCCTTTAATAGATCAAGGGTGTATTTTCTTTGAGAAAGAAACAAACCTTTGCTTGAATGAGCAATTTCAATGCCTAGAAAATACTTAAGTTTTCCTAAGTCTTTAATGTCAAATATTTCTTGGAGGTAATTTTTGACATTGTTAATTTCTTCCTCATTGTTACCAGTGATAATTATATCACCTACATACACAAGAACAATAGTTGTTGTGTTATTTGAATGTTTAACGAACATTAAAGAATCTGATGTGCTTTTATTAAAATGGAGAAATAAAAGAGAGTGACAGAGTTTTGCATACCATGCTCGAGGAGATTGCTTAAGTCCGTAAATTGATTTATTCAACTTGCAAACAGTGTTGTGATCAATTCTATTTTTATATCCAGGTGGTAGAGTCATATACACTTCTTCTTCTAAATTACCTTGAAGAAATACATTCTTCACATCCATTTGTGTCAAATTCCATCTCGAATTCACAGCAACCGATAGTAATGTTCTAACATTATTCATTTTTGCAACTGGGGCAAAAGTTTCCTGATAGTCTATGCTGTACATTTGTGTGAAACGTTTTGCAACCAGACTGGCTTTATATCGTTTTATGATTCAATGACTATTGTATTTAATTTTATACAACCAGTAATAGATAAAAGATAATAAGTAGAACACGAAACACAACCAGTAATAGATGAAAGACAATAAGTAGAACATGATAGAAGACTAGAAAAGTATGGAATATAATTAGAAGAACTTGAAAGACATCTAGAAGAAAATGAAAGATAACGTGTAGTAGATGACAGACAACTAGTAAAATTTGAAAGACAACTAAGAGAAATGAGAAACAACCAGTACAAGATGAAAAAAACA
Source organism: Carex kokanica (assembly GCA_025461125.1). Taxonomy (NCBI): domain Eukaryota; kingdom Viridiplantae; phylum Streptophyta; class Magnoliopsida; order Poales; family Cyperaceae; genus Carex; species Carex kokanica. Next base: position 986,419 of record JAJGRX010001361.1, on the reverse strand, counting down.
AATAGAACTTGAAAGACAACCAGAATAAGATAAATGACAACTAATATAACAAGAAAGACAACTAAAAGAACATGAAAGACAACTAGTAAAGCATGAAAGACCACAAGTACTGCACGAAACATAACCAGTAGAACATGAAAGACAACTAGTAGAACACGAAAGACAACTAGTAGAACACGAAACACTACTAGTACAACATGAAAGACAATTACAAGAAGATGAAAGACAATGATTAGAACATGAAAACCAACAAGTAAAACATGAAACACAAACTGTAGTAGATGAAACACTAACCCCTATACCAAGTATACTTTGAAAAATTTGTATGATCTTGCTAAAATTAAAAATCTCAATGTAAATTTCTACAAGTTTAAAGTTCTACCCTTGGTTAATCATACTTCACCCCACAATTCGATTACTCTAACTTTTATTTCCTTAAAGGGTTTAGAATTTGCAAACTTTATTCATCCAAATTTATTAAAAGACATGCATTTTTATTTGTGACGAAAAAAATCCCCCAAACTTGGATTAAGCTTTGTGTTGGTATATTGCAAAATTCACATTTTTGTTGCTCTTTTTGATTTTTCTATTTTTCTTTTATTTTATGGCACTATTTTCCCAATCCTCATTTAAGCACCGGTTAGTTACAAGTAGTTAACTGTACCCAACCGTTCTAATTCAAGGGTGCTTTGCATGCTCATAGTCTAACCCTTCCACCAACACGAATGTCAATTTTATCGGGAGACTAGTGGAGCAGGAGTGCCAATGACTCATAACTATAAGTACGTAATGCCGCCGTATCATAGGTAAGAGGAGTCAAAAATTTCAATTTTTTAAAATATTTTCAACAATTTTTGCAAAAATTCACACATCTAAGGGTATTAATTCACACCACATCTAAATTGCTTCCTTAATAAATTTAAATTCCTAATGTTTCAAATTCGTACGCCTTTATTTCCACAAAGTTTTTCGCCAAATTATGTGGTTATTTCAAACTATTCCAAGGGTATTTCTAAAAATTTGTTAAAATTCGCATTAAAATGGTTAATTTTCGAAAATCACTCAAATTTTATCAAAACTTTTATTTTTGCCAACTTTTAACACAAAAATTAAACGTGATTTTATACTTTATGCATTTTCAGACAATTAAGTCCAATTATGCAAGACTCTATTTTTCATAACCTCGTAAAACATCTTGACAAGTTCGCAATTTCAATCAATTAAGTTCAAAATTACTAACCCTATTCATGGTCAAGTAAAAATCAAGGTTATAAATCCTAAAAAATGCAAAAAAAATTAAAAATTTAATCTAAATGCAAGATACAATTTCTTCTCATCCCCCAAGCTTAAATCAAGCATTGTCCCCAATGCTTTAAAATAAACTAAAGTAAATAGGAAGAAATATGAAAGCTTAACTTGTGTGAAGAACCTTGTGTAAAGAACCGTCGTAGAGGTGAAGAGACGGCGGTTCAAGTAGAAGGAAGGAACGAGAAGGACTTGGGTTGCCTCCCAAGAAGCGCTCAATTTTACGTCGTGAGCTCGACTTGTTGAGGCTCATTATCTTAGACGGAGGGGATTCCTCCGCAACTTGCTTCTTTTGGTTTGTCTTTCTCCTTAAATTTCTTCTTGCTCCTATTCTTGAGTTTTTCTATCAATTTCATGGATTTGTCTTTCATGAACCAAATTTGTTTCGTCTTGTCGATATCTCGTGGTTTGTCAGTTTCAGATGTTGCCACGGACTTCTCTTGAATTGATTTTATATTCACCTATGAAACTTCTATCATGCAAACTGAATTTTTGTTAGGAGGTCTTAATGGTTTATGAAATTGAAATTTTTCTTTCTTCTTCCCAACGGAGAAAGAAAGTTCCCCTTCTTTGACTTTGATGCTGGCACCTGCTGTTGCCAATAGAGCTCGACCTAAGAGAACTGTTAATTGAGCATCCGTTTCAATGACAACAAAATCGGCAGGAATCTTAATCTTACCAATTTTCACAACCACATTTTTCAAGATACCAAGTGGAGATCGTTCAGTCCCATCGGCAAGAGTTAATGTCATATTGGTTGGCACCAAATTACCCGACTCAAGTTTGTCATAAACCAATTTAGGCATGACACTTACACTTGCCCCTAAATCACACATTGCATTTTCAACATATATGGTGTCTATAGAGCAAGGTATCGAGAAACTACCAGGATCTTTCAGTTTTGGGGGTAAACTAGACGAAAAGATTGTGCTACATTTTTCATTTAATACCGCAGATTCACTATCCTCAATTGTCCGCTTTTTTATTAATACATCTTTAAAAAATTTGGACAAATTTGGCATTTGAGATATTGTCTCGGTAATTGGTTGGTCTAGTTTATTCTTCACTAACCTTTGAGGAAAGGGTACAAACCTGAGTGGTGGAATATACTTAGTGGTTTCAGCATGTTTTACCTTTTCCGATGCTGGTGCGTCGGCACTCGTGAGGCTTGCGGCTGAACTCAGAGAAGCTGAAGCGTTTTGTGTCTCCTTTTGAAGTTGCTGCTCTTCTTTGTCAGGCATTGATGTCTCACTATTTGATTGATTGTTTCGACCCATTTCCAGACCAAATATCACATTTTGAATAACTAAATTGCACTGTTTACATTGAAATATCGATAGAATATGGTACTGCTGCAGTTTGGTTATGATTTTGCAGGAAATGGGCGAAAACAGACAAAAAGCAGAGTTCAGACATCTTCCATGCGGGCCGTGTCACACCTGACGCGGGTCGCATCACAGCCCAGCGCGACCTCAGACGCGACCCTCACAGCGCGCATCAGACCCGACCCGATGCGGGTCGCATCCGATCCATGCGGGTCGCGTCGAATCAACTGCGCAGGCCCAATTGAAGCCCAGTAAGCTGTCTATATATAGATCTGGGCCTGCGCGATTCAGACCATCAAAATTTCACTTTTAAACCAGGAGATCGGGACAGAGAGAGAGGGAGGTTGGCGCCAAGACAGAGGAAGGGCAGGAGCAAGAAGAATTCGGCCAAGATCTCCATTCGAGCTTGATCTTCCTCGATTCTTCTCCTCTTCATCATGATTTGCATCTTCTATCTCTCTTTTCTTCTTTCTTTGATCATGTTAGAGTAGATTTTCAGTTTTGAGGGAATTAGATGTAATCTAATGCTTTGTTTGATAATGAATGTTAATTGAATCTGATTTGTTAATCGTGTTTCTTGATTTTTGTATTGATTGAAATTGCTTGACCTAATTGCTTGATTGATTCTTGATTGTCTACTATTGATTGCTTATGGCATTTCTTTTTGTAATTTGGCCTTGATGTATCTTGTGGATTAGGTTTAGTATTTGAGGTAGATCTAAGATCCGAGAGGTGAGATCAATAGTAGCCGAAAGGTGAAATTTCCATTAATCGAAAGAATAGTGGATGCCTTTAGTAAACAAGATCAAGAACTTAGGTTTGAATTGAATCTAGGAAGGTGAAATTGCAATTCCATACCAAGTCTATTAAGCCAATACACGAAAGTTGAGGTTCAGTGACATTAGGTACGGTCAATCGAGCCTTACACGAATTAAACAACCAGAATCAGTAATGTTCAGTGTCAGCTCCAGGACCACGCGGGTCGCATGAGATACCATGCGGGTCGCGTCACAAGGGTCGCATACGAGAGTATGCGGGTCGAGTGAGAGGTCCAGAGTGCTTGAGGGCTACGCGGGTCGCGTGTGAGAGCACGCGGGTCGCGTCACAAGGGTCGCATACGAGAGTATGCGGGTCGCGTGACAAGTCCAGAGCAGCAAAGTTGAGGATGAAGTCTGAAACCCTCGAAACGCTTTGATTTTATAGATAATCCAAAATCAACATTTACTTGCTTTTATTTTACAGATAGTCTAAAATCAAACGCTCAATTGTTTTCATTGTTTGTTATTACTATTGTTGATTGAAATTAGGAACCTTAAACAAATTCAAACACCCTTCTCACTTCTAGTACCTAATTAGGTTAAGCCAAAATTCAGAATTTGAGTCGTCCCTGCGGATCGACACCCGATTATACTACTCGATAGGGGTTGTGCACTTGCAATCCTTATTCGTGAGGTGTAAACGCGGTTTTAAAAGGTACGCTCTCAAGCGTACCGAAACTTACGTTGCGCTTTCGTGCGAACAGGCATCATAGGGCCTTCATATTCCTTCTCTTTCCTCAACGTCACGGCATTCACATGCTCCCTAGGGTTGATGTCCGGCTTGCCCGGAAGTGTGCCTTGTTGGCGAGATGATGAAGAAGCTTGTTGTGCTATTTGTGTCTCTAGCATCTTTGTCTTAGTCTCTAAGAACTCATACCTTTTGTTGAAATCGTTGTTGGTGTTCCTTTGGTAATCGATGTACTCTTCGATCATCTTTTCCAACTTGGAGAGTTGGGAGGGACCTTGGTAAGAGTTTTGGTTTGACCAATTTTGATATTGGTTGGAATTACCTTGGAATTGGTTGGAGTTGTCATTTTCGGTCTCCCATTTGAAATTCGGATGGTTCCACCTTGAGTTAGGGTTGTATGCATTTGAATTGAAATTATAATTGTGCCTAACCTTATTGTAGATCGGGTCATTCCTCTTATCACCTTGATTATAGAACATGGAGTTCACTTGCTCGACTTTCTCTCCTTCCATAAGGACTTGGCAATTGGCGGTGATATGAGTCGCCTCTCCACATATGCCACATGGAGCCTTCTTTGTCACGGCTTTGATGTTTTGCATTTGTGTTATTTGATGTTGCAAGGCCTCCATTTGTGCTCTCAAGGCGGTAACTTCATCGACTTTCATGATCCCCGGTGTGTTGTAGGCTCGTCCACCTCTCTCGGCCGTCCACTCTCTTTGGTTGATCGCCATATCCTCAATCATTAGCATGGCTTGCTCGAGATCCATCTTTGACATGTTTCCACCTGCAGCAGAATTTAAGTGAGTTTTAGTGGCTATTGTGCAACCTCCATAGAAGAATTGAAAGAGCAACCACATGTCAAGGCCATGGTTAGGGCACAAGCGTTGGAGCTCCGCCCATCGATCCCATGCCTCGGTTAGAGACTCCCCCTCGGCTTGCTTGAACGTTGTGATCTTCGTCCGGAAATGTTGGGTCTTGGATGGAGGGAAGTATTTTCCTAAGAACAACTTCTCCATGTCGTCCCATGTGTCGATGTTGTCCCGGTTGACGGTCCTTAGCCACGTCCTTGCATTGTCTCGGAGGGACAAGTGGAAGCATTTGAGTTTGAGGTTGTCTAGCTCGTCTCCTTCTCGAGCGAAAGTGCCGCAATGTTCTTCGAAAACTGCCAAATGGGCGTGTGGATCTTCGTTTAGGGCTCCCCGAACTGATTTTGGCCAAGCAAATGGATGAGAGAGGGCTTAATATCTCGTGGCTCTTGGCCATGAGGAATGAAGCCGAAGCGGTGGCCGTGTTGATGGTTTCAGCCATTGTTGTTGTGGTTCCCGTTACGAGGTGGGGTTAGTCCTCGTACGGGGCTTTGATTACTTCCATGATCGTCATGGACAGATTGGTCGTCTCCGTTGATGGCTGGATTTATGATTGGTGGGTCCATTCTTAGATGCTCTTCTTCGTCGTCGAAAATCGTCGGAAAAAGAGTTTTTCCTGCGCTCATAGACTGCTGAAAAAGAACTTAGATTAGTTTCCAAAAAGTAAAAGAAAATCTGAAATAAATCGCTAAAGTAAAAACTTAGTATTTAAACTATACTCCCCGGCAACGGCGCCAAAAACTTGATACGTGCAAAGGGTATATGTAAAAAGCTTTATCCTCAAATACACTTTCGGTTTAGATCGCAAGTATACAATCCTACCGTGTAGTATATTATCGGGTATCGAACCACAAGGAGTAAGATAAATACTAAATTTTCAACTTTAGATAATAAATTTCAGAAAAGAAAGAAAAGTGCAATAAAGTAAATTGGGGGGTTTGTAGTAAAAATCCTAAGGTTGGGTTCAATACCCGAAAGGAGTTTTAAACAATTAAAAGTAAAAGTAAAAGAGAGAAAAGTCGGTTTGATTTCAAGGTTTAGAGAATCTAGGGGTCTTTGGTCTACAATCCCTTGTTAACTCTATTCATTCGGTATTTGCTTAAATTCATGTATGATTTGATGAGGTTTCTAACCTAATATGTCATTAAGGGTCACTTTCGTGAATTAATAACGTGTCTAAGTAATTCAGACTTCACGGTTAGGTCCTTCACCCTAGCTACTTAGACCATAAGCTCTTGTTAGTCTCTCCTCTCCTCGAATATTGGTACTTCTCAATTAAGTCCATGATACCAATATCCGACTCGATTTGAGATGTCCTAATTAGGGTTTGACTTCACGGTTAGGTCCTTCACCAAGTCCCTAACCTTAATTTCTGTAGTTCCGGCTTAGATTAAATTGGTTAGAATCTTAATCTAAACCTAAGGTATTTGCATTCACAATTTGGTACTATCCTATTGATCCTAGTCAATTTTGGTTCTTTTGAAACCAAAACGAGATGCTACAATTCAAGGACTAATTGTGTATCTAACACAAATTATTTAAATCCCAGAAATTAACAATCAAATCCGATAAAACAATCATAATAAAAGCAAATAATCGAATAAAATAGAATTAAACAAGTTCATGCATTGACCTAAACTCCTAGAGAGAGAACTACTCCCTCTTGGAGAGAAACATTGCAAAGTTTGGCAAATAACAAGAGGAAATGAAATAAAGAATAATTACACCCTTTAAATCTAGAACCTCAATCTTGCCGAATCTTGCTCAAGAAACCCTTCTTCTTCTTGCTTGAAAGCTTTGCCTCCTTCAGAAAATATGGCTGAGTTGTGTGTGTAGAGAGAGAATGAGATGTGTTGTAGGGATGGATGATTTGGAAGGGAAAGTTCTAGCCCTTTTATAGCAAGAGATCATGCCCAATTTAGAGGCTAGAATGTGGAGTTAGTGGGTGCTCTTTTTACATTTCTTTCCTGGCAAGTATTGCTATTTTTTGGCTTCTTAAAACGTGTCCTTGGAGTGCCAAAAATAGAAATAGTGTTGAAACCGGGTAATTCTGGCTGTCTGCGTGTTCAGTGCGTCCGCACTGGCTGTGAGTGCGGATGGTTGATCCGCACTGGATTCAACTTTCCTTATTTAACTTGGCGAAAATCCTGCGTAATCTTCTGAGTGCGTCCGCACTGGTGGGGAGTGCGGATGAAGGACCCGCACTGCTGAGCTTCTGCAGTTTCTGAAAATCCGACCAAGTATACACTGCGGGTGGTTGACCCGCACTGGCGTGTGAGTGTGGACGCATTACGCTCGGGAAAAATTCTGGCTGCGCTGAACTGCTGGAAAATTCGGCTAAGTACTGAGTGCGTCCGCACTGAATCTCAGTGCGGGTGGTTGATCCGCACTCAGCCCTAATTACATCATTTTTTGTCTTTTCCTGCATTTTAAAGCCAAACTACCGCAGTAACTTGATTCTAGGTGTAATTTATTCCTTTTATATTCAAAATACATGATAATTGGAGTTATTTTATGATAAAAACTAGATCAAATGTGTATATAATTTATGCTTATCAAACACAACTAGTAGAACAAGAAGAGACAACCCGTAGAACACGAAACACAACCAGTAATAGATAAAAGACAACCAGTAGAACATGAAAGACAACTAATAAAACATGAAACACAACTAGTACAACTTGAAAGACAACTACAAAAAGAGGAAACACAACCAGTATAACATGAAAGACAACCAGTTGAACACGAAAGACAACTAGTACAACATTAAACACAGCTAGTACAACATTAAAGACAACTACAAGAAGATGAAATACAACCAGTAGAACACGAAAGTTAACATGTTGAACATGAAACACAAACTACAGTAGATAAAAGACAGCTAGTAGAACATGAGAGACAACCAGTAAAACACGAAACACAACAAGTAGTAGATGGAATACAACCAGTAGAACATTAAAGACAACTAGTAGAACACGAAAGACAACTAGTACAACATGAAACACCACTAGTACAACATGAAAGACAACTACAAGAAAGAAAGACAACCCGTAGAACATGAAAGACAATAAGTAGAACATGAAACAAAAACTGTAGTAGATGAAACACAACTAGTAGAACATGAGTGAGAACCAGTAGAACAAGAAACACAACCAGTAGTAGATGAAAGACAATCAGTACAAGATGTAAGACAACAAGTAGAACACGAAGAACAACTAGTACAAGATGAAAGACAATTAGTAGAACATGAAAGACAACTGTAAGAAGATGGAAGACAACCAGTAGAACATGAAAGACAATAAGTAGAACATGAAACACAAACTGTAGCAGATGAAACACAACTAGTAGAACATGAGAGACAACCTATAAAACATGAAAGACAATTAGTACAAGATGTAAGACAACAAGTAGAATATGAAATACAACTAGTACAAGATGAAAGACAATTAGTAGATATGAAAGACAAAGAGTAGAACATGAAAGACAACTAAAAGAACATGAAAAAAACTAGTATAACATGAAATAAGTAGAACACGAAACATAACCAGTAGTAGATGAAAGACAACCAGTAGAACATGAAAAACAACTAGTACAACATGATACACAACTAGTACAACATGAAAGACCACTACAAGAATATGAAAGACAACCAGTAGAACATCAAAGACTAAGTAGAACATGAAACACAAACTATTGTAGATGAAACACAACTAGTAAAACATGAGAGACAACCAGTAGATTACGAAAGACAACTTGTACAAGACGTAAGACAAACAGTAGAACATGAAAGACAACTAAAAGAGCATGAAAAAAACTAGTATAACATGAAAGCCAATAAGTAGAACACGAAACACAACCAGTAGTAGATGAAAGACAACCAGTAGAACATGAAAAACTAGTACAACATGATACACAACTAGTACAACATGAAAGACCACCACAAGAATATGAAAGACAACCAGTAGAACATCAAAGACTAAGTAGAACATGAAACACAACTAGTAGAACATGAGAGACAACCAGTAGATTACGAAAGACAACTTGTACAAGACGTAAGACAACAAGTAGAACATGAAAAACAACTAGTATAAGATGAAAGACAACTAGTAGCGCATGAAAGACAAACTGAACATGAAATACAACTAAAAGAAGATGAAAGACAACTAGTAGAACATGAAAGACAACTAGTAGAACATGAAAGACAACAAGTAGAACACGAAACACAACCAGTGGTAGATAAAAGAGAACCTGTAGAATATCAAAGACAGCTAGTACAAGATGAAACACAATTAGTAGAACATGAAAGACAACCTGTAGAACACGAAAGTCAACTAGTACAAGACGAAAGCCCACTTGTAGAACATGAAAGACAGCCAGTAGAACATGAAAAACAACAAGTAGAATATGAAAGAAAACTTGAAGAATATGAAATGCAACTTGAAGAACATGGAAGACAACTAGAAGAAAATGAAAGGCAACGAGTCGTAGATAAAAGTCAACACGTACAAGATGAAAGACAACTACAAGAACATGAAAGAGAACCAGTACAAGATGGAAAGATAACTAATAGAACATGAAAGACAACAAGTAGAACACGAAACCCAACCAATAGTAGATGAAAGACAACAAGTAGAACATGATGGAAAACTAGAAAAGTATGAAATACAATAAGAATAACTTCAAAGACAACTAGAAGAAAATGAAAGACAACGAATAGTAGATGAAAGACAACGAGTGGAATTTGAAAGTGTACAAGATGAAAGATAACTAGGAGAACATGAGAGACAACCAGTACAAGAAAGACAACAAGTAGAGCATGAAAATCAACCAGAGTAAGATGAAGTACAACTAGTAGAACATGAAAGACAACTAGTATAACTTGAAAGACAACAATTAGAACACGAAACACATCCAGTAGTAAATAAAAGACAACCAGTAGAATATGAAAGACAACATGTAGAACAAGAAACACAAACTGTAGTAGATAAAATACAGCTAGTAGAACATGAGAGACAACCAGTGGAACATGAAACACAACCAGTAGTAGATGAAATACAACCAGTAGAACATTAAAGACAACTAGTAGACCACGAAAGACAACTAGTACAACATGAAACACCACTAGTACAATATGGAAGACAACTACATGAAAGAAAGACAAACTGTTGAACATGAAAGACAACAAGTTGAACAAGAAACATAAACTGTAGTAGAGGAAACACAAGTAGTAAAACATGAGAACAACCAGTAGAACACGAAACACAACCAGTAGTAGATGAAAGACAATCAGTACAAGATGTAAGACAACAAGTAGAACACGAAAGACAACTATTAGAACATGAAAGACAACTGCAAGAAGATGAAAGACAACCAATAGAACATGAAAGACAATAAATAGAACATGAAACACAAACTATAGTAGATGAAACACAACTAGCAGAACATGAGAAACAACCTGTAGAACACGAAAGACAACTTGTACAAGATGTAAGACAACAATTGAACACAACTAGTACAAGATGAAAGACAACTAGTAGAACATGAAAGACAAACAGTAGAAGATGAAAGACAACTAAAAGAAGATGAAAGACAACTTGTAGAACATAAAAGACAACAAGTAGAACACGAAACACAACCAGTAGTAGTTAAAAGACAACCATTAGAACATGTAAGACAACTAGTAGAACACAAATGTCAACAAGTACAAGATGAAACACAATGAGTAGAACATGAAAGAACTAGTACAAGACGAATGCCAACTTGTAGAACATGAAAGACAGCCAATAGAACATGAAAGACAACTAGTAGAACATGAAAGAAAACTTGAAGAACATGAAATGCAACTTGAAGAAAATGAAAGGCAATGAGTCGTAGATGAAAGAAAACACGTACAAATTGAAAAACAACTGCTAGAAAAAACAACCAGTACAAGATGAAAGACAACTAGTAGAACATGAAAGGCAACCAGTAAAAGATATAAGACAACTAGTAGTACATGAAAGACAACAAGTAGAACACGAAACACAACCAATAGTAGATGAAAGACAACAAGTAGAAAATTATGAAATTCAAAAAGATGAACTTAAAAGACACCTAGAAGAAAATGAAACACAATGAGTAGTAGATGAAAGATAACGAGTAAAATTTGAAAGACAACATGTACAAGATGAAATACAACTAGGAGAACATGAGAGACAATCAGTACTAGATGAAAGACAACAAGTACAATAGTAAAATCAACCAGAATAAGATGTAGTACAACTAGTAGAAAATGAAAAACAACTAAAAGAACTTGAAAGACAACTAGTCATAAAAGACAACAAGTAGAACATGAACCACAACCAGTAGTAGATGAAAGACAACCAGTAGAACACGAAAGACGACTAGTACAACATGAAACACAACTAGTACAAGATGAAAGACAACTACAAAAAGATGAAAGACAACCAGTAGAACATGAAAGACAACAAGTACAACATGAAATCCAAACTGTAGTAGATGAAATACAACTAGTACAAGATTAAACACTACTAGTACAACATGAAAGACAATTACAAGAAGATGAAAGACAACCATTCGAACATGAAAACCAACAAGTAAAACCTGAAACACAAACTGTAGTTGATGAAACACATCTAGTAGAACAAGAGAGACAACCCGTAGAACATGAAACACAACCAGCAATAGATGAAAAACAACCAGTAGAACACGAAAGACAACTAATACAACATGAAACACAACTAGTACAACATGAAACACAACTAGTACAACTTGAAAGACAACTACAAAAAATGAATCACAACTAGTAGATCATGAAAGACAACCAGTAGAACACGAAAGACAACTAGTACAACATGAAACACAACTAGTACAACATGAAAGACAACTACAAGAAGATGAAAGACAACCAGTAGAACACGAAAGACAACATGTAGAACATGAAACACAAACTGCAGTAGATAAAACACAACTAGTAGAACATGAAAGACAGTAGAACACGAAACACAACCTGTAGTAGATGAAAGACAATCAGAGAAGATGTAAGACAACAAGTAGAATACGAAAGACAACTAGTAGAATATGAGAGACAACTAAAAGAACATGAAAGACAACTAGTATAACATGAAAGACAACAAGTAGAACACGAAACACAACCAGTAGTAGAAGAAAGACAACCAGTAGAACACGAAAGACAACAAGTACAGCATGAAACACAACTCCAAGAAGATGAAAGACAACCAGTAGAACACGAAAGACAACAAGTATAACATGAAACACAACTAGTAGAACATGAGGGTCAATCAGTAGAACTCGAAACAACAAGTATCATGTGGTTGATTTTTGATCAAAATTTCCAGCCCAATCTGCATCAGAGTAAGCGAGAATATTATTAGTATTATTTTTCTTCATCCATAACCCTTGTCCAGGAGAACCCTTTGTTAGTTTGTAATAATCTAGAAGTCAATAATACGATAAATTTGTTATATAAAGCTTTGTTCATGAATTGAATGTTTAATCATTTTGTTACCTTGAGTATTATTGAATTTATGAATCATTTCGAGTTCATGACTGGAATTGTGAAACTTCATAATATAGATGATAATACTCTTAAAAGTCTCTAACCAAGGTAATTAGCAGGAACACTAATTACCGCGATAAGGTTAGTGTGTGGATTAAATGATGGTTAAGTTTTACAAACCATAGACAAAGAGTTGTCATTTTAATCACACAGATACATGTTAGAGAACATGATATTTGACAGACCCCAAATGAAACATTAAATGGAATTGTGTTTGTGTCATTAATGTTTTCATTTTAGTGTTAAGTTCTAAAGTATGAGATATTCATTTTTCCTACATAAGAAATGTATATGTGTGATTGCTATCTAACGCTATCCGTAAAAAGTAGCTATAAGGATAGTTCTTCGGTATACATAGCTTATGCGGAGGAAAAGATGGTTTATCAAAAGTACTATTGTCCCTCGTATCTCAATACGAGCTATAGCATCACTGGGCCCCTTGATAGAATATGATTATCTGGATCCAGTATGATTACAAGAGTAAACATATTTGATAATCTATTCAGGATCAAGAAAAGATTAAGTTTGCAAGGATGACACACACCTACCTTGAAACTAATCTGATAGCTATGAGACAAAAGAATTAACACGAAGTAAATCGTTTACTGGATCATGATATTGTACGGTACAGCATCATCTGTGTAATTGGTGTCATAATGTACTTGCCAGGTGCCACCTATGATAAATAGAAGTTAAAATAGTTTTAATTCTATTTGCCAACATAACACAGATCCTATTGGGTCACACCATATAGGAGCTAGTCGGAGAATCTTGTTGATTAATTATAATGATTATAATTAATAATAAGATGAATAAAATTAATTATATATGATATAATTAAATTATAAATGTCATTTAAATGACAAGTAGAAACATTGGTTAATTTATGAACGTGTTTGACACGTTGCATAAAAGTTACCGAACGAACGATCGAGAAAATATGTATTTGATTTGGACTTAGAATATTTAATTATTAGATTTATATTTTGGGCTTAAAACCCATTAAGAATAAATCACTAATTAAAGATTAAAGGCCCAAATCAAAAGTCCAAATCAAAGTCCAAAATTAATCAAGCCTTAATGGGCCAAGGGCAAAATGGTAATTTCATTTTGCTAAATTTTTGCCGATTACATTTGGCCGTTAATTTTGCCGACTTAATTGTTGCCGACTTAAATTTTGAAAGTATATAAATATGTCGGTTTACAAAGTATATAAATACATGATCATAGTTGGAGAGAAAATTCATTTAAATTCCTGAATACGATTCGATCCGATCGAACGATAATTCTCTCTTTTCTCAGATTCGTTCTAATCAGAGTTTACGGGTTTTAGAAATAATATTTTACGAGAGTCGTAATTATTATTTGCTTTTTCTTGTGAATAGTGTTTTTGTCAGATTCCGCGGTTTACGGTATTTCTGGTAAAAGAAATAAACCGCTCTCTCGATCAGTCCTGGTGGATAACCGATAGAGGCACTATAATTTTGGTGCTTGCTTAACCGGGTCAGACAGCCGGGTCAGACAGTCGGGTCAGACTGCATTCCGATTTGAATTTGGAAGCAAGGTAAAGAAATGTTATATTAATCTATTTAATTGTTAAATAGCTTTAATCTTTTAGAAATCAATCAAAGGAGTAGATCTATAAATTGATTAAAATACAAGTAAATACGGTTTTACTACTTGGGGTCTATACAGGATTAATCTGGTATGTAACTCTCGGTTATTATCCGACATACTACTTAATCTATGATCTGAATGAGTAAAGTTTTACTTACAGTTTTTAATCTAAGAAAAGGATTGAACAGGTATGTAACTCTCGGTAGATTATCCGACATACCACTTTAATCCTTTTTGGCTTAAGTTAGAAGTAAAAATTTTGTTTTACAGTCTTTCCGCAGCTTAAGCCTAATGGCTTTGGGTAGACTCAAAACCCTACACCCTTTAGATACTTAATAATTCGGTTTACTGTTTTTAGATGAGTGGTTCTTGGAGCATGCATAAATTGACTCACAGTGTCAACAACGAAAGCTATATCAGGTCTAGTAATAGTCAAGTAAATTAACTTTCCAACTAATCGTTGGTACTGTCCTATGTCCTTTAAAGGTTCACCACTTTCTAGTTCAAGTTTATTGTTGGCATCCATAGGGGTATTTGCAGGTTTTGTACCAAGTTTACCTGTCTCCTTTAATAGATCAAGGGTGTATTTTCTTTGAGAAAGAAACAAACCTTTGCTTGAATGAGCAATTTCAATGCCTAGAAAATACTTAAGTTTTCCTAAGTCTTTAATGTCAAATATTTCTTGGAGGTAATTTTTGACATTGTTAATTTCTTCCTCATTGTTACCAGTGATAATTATATCACCTACATACACAAGAACAATAGTTGTTGTGTTATTTGAATGTTTAACAAACATTAAAGAATCTGATGTGCTTTTATTAAAATGGAGAAATAAAAGACAGTGACAGAGTTTTGCATACCATGCTCGAGGAGATTGCTTAAGTTCGTAAATTGATTATTCAGCTTGCAAACAGTGTTGTGATCAATTCCATTTTTATATCTAGGTGGTAGAGTCATATACACTTCTTCTTCTAAATTACCTTGAAGAAATGCATTCTTCACATCCATTTGTGACAAATTCTATCCCGAATTCACAGCAACCGATAGTAATGTTCTAACAGTATTCATTTTTGCAACTGGGGCAAAAGTTTCTTGATAGTCTATGCCGTACGTTTGTGTGAAACCTTTTGCAACCAGACTGGCTTTATATCGTTTTATGGTTCCATCACTATTGTATTTAATTTTATACACCCATTTGCATCCTACTAGTTTTTTTTCCTTTTGGTAATGGCATAATAGTCCAGGTATTATTTTTTTCAAGAGCTTGAAACTCTTCTACCATTGCTTGGGACCAGGTTGGATTATTATTTGCTTCTTCAAAATTGTTTGGTTCAGTTTCTTTGGAAATGGCAGTCAAGAAAACCTTGTGATCAGCAGAAATGTTATTATAAGAAACATAATCTTGAATTGGATAACCTACATTATATGTAACAAAATCACGTAACCTTGATGGTGGTTGTGTTGACCGAGTTGATCTTTTAAGATTTGCATTTGCATTTTCTTGATCATCTCTCCCTAAATGCAAATTTTCCTGATCTTGATTTGTATTTTCTTGATCTTCTCCTCCACAATGCAAATTTTCTAGATTTTCTCCCTCCAAATGTGACTCCTCTTCATCCGAATGGTTATGTGTCCTTGTACCTTCAAAGAATGTTAATTCTGGGAGAACATTTTCATTTCTAGATTGTCTTGTAGAATTTTCTTCTTTTTTATAGAAGGGTTCTTTTTCAAAGAATGACACATTTCTAGAAATGTATTGTTTATTATTATTAGGATCATAACATTTATATCCTTTCTTTTGTGATGAATATCCAATAAACATGGTGTTTACGGAATTTTTATCTAACTATCTTGTCTTTTGATATGTACAAAGCATGTACATCCAAATACACGAAGATGATCTAAGTTCATTTTTCTTTTGTTTAAAATTTCTAGTGGACTTTTATTATTTAGAACTGAACTAGGCAATCTATTAATAAGATATATAGCAGTGAGAATAGCATCTGACCAAAAAATCTTTGGAACATTTGATTGAAAAAGAATAGACCTAGTAACTTCTAATATGTGATGATTTTTCCTTTCTGAAATCCCATTTTGTTCTGGTGTATTAATACATGTTGTTTGGTGTAGAATTCTTTTTTGTTTCAAAAAATCTGAAAAATTTCTATTAATATTCTGTTCCATTATCAGACCTAAATATTTTAATTTTTGTTTCATATTGATTTTCAACAAAATTTGTAAATTCTTGAAACGTAGAAAAAACTTCATTTTTTTATTTTAATCCAAGTAGTACGTGAAAAATCATCAATAAATGTTACAAAATATTTAAAACCATTATAAGAGTCTACAGGTGCAGGTCCCCAAACATCAGAGTGTATAAGTTCAAATATTTTTGAGGTTCTACTATTGGATAATGAAAAAGGTAGTCTGGTTTGTTTTGACAATCGACAAATATCACAGTTGCTAGAATCTAAATTAGAGAAGGAAAATAACTTATTCAACACTTTATCTGAAGGATGTCCAATCCTCCAGTGCCACAGTTTATTTTGTTCTACATTATTAGCAACAAATGCTTTAATTGGAATATTTAAAATATAAAGCCCATTTTCTAAATGACCTTCACTAATCGTCATCCGAGTTGATCGGTCTTGAAAAATCACAGCTTCAGATGAGAAAATGACATCACAATTTAGATCTTTAATAATCTTGCTTACAGAAATTAAATTAGAGTTAAAAGTTGGTAAATGCAAAATATTTTAAATATTTTATGAAAATAAATTGGTATTTCCTATATTTTCAATAGGTACATTGACACTATTTGCAACAATAACATTTTGAGTATTTTTGGTTGGTTGCATATTTGTCAAAAGATTAATATTCCTAGTCATATGATCTGTTGCACCAGAATCAATAATCTAATTATTATTTTTATATGAATTTAAACAGAATTTTGATACAATACCTATGAATATACCTTCTGTCCAAGTGAATTTTTAATCTGGCCAAAACTTGATCTAGTTGTTGTTGAGATAAGAGGGAGTTGGGTCGGCCTGCTTCAGATCTGCTAGCTACATGAGGCTCCAAATCCACATACTGATCGGACCCGCTAGCACAAACCATCGCCTTTCTCTCGCGCAATTGATCCCTCTTCCCTTTCCCTTTGTCGCCGCCAGTGCAATATTCCCCTCCTTTGTCGCCTTTCCACCACTTTCGCTGGAGATGCAGGTGGAGGAACCAGCAATGGTCTCGGTCATGGCCCTCTTTCTTGCATTGCTCGCATTTAGCCTTGCTGTGTGCTCCCTGCATCTCCCCTTTAGGGTTTCGGACCTGATTTTGATGATTGGACAGAAACGCTTGGTTCTCCGGCTTATCACCGCTATGTGTGTCTGAGTTCATCGCTGACCTTCTCGACTCCTCTTGCTCCAATAGCGACACAATCTCTTCAAGAGGAGGGAGAGAGGTTCCGAGAAGGATTTTTTGACGGACCTGCTCAAAGCTTGGATCCAGGTTTGCAAGAAATTGAAAAATACGGTCTTGTTCTTTTCTTTCTCGGATTTTATCAACCTCTACTACCTGAGGTTGGTGAATATCTAATTCATCCCACTGTTTTTTTATTTCCCCAAAGAACTGTGATTGGCTTCTGGTTTTGTTTGTTTTTGGTGATACCTTGTTTGATTTGAAATATGTGGGCAAAGTTGTTTTGTTACCAAACTGTTGTTTGAATTTTTGCCACATTTCTGCTGAGGTATCTAAGTACACAAATTGCTCAATAAGTTGGGGCTCTATGGAATTAAAGATTGAAGTCATGATTTGGCTGTCACATTTCTCTCATGCCTCTGAATTTTCTTTTGGTTTCTTTTTATCACATGTGACATACCCATATTTACCTCTTCCTTTGAGAGCTATCGTTGCTGCTCTGGCCCATGGGAGGTAGTTTTTGCCATTGAGAATGATACCTGTTAACTTTGCTATGGTATTGTCTTCTATCGAGGTTGACCCATTTTCTGCCATTGTTGCCTCTGGTTAACTTCTATCAGTTTTGGGTTTTTTGAGTTATGTTATTGGTTGTGACTATGTACCAGTTACTGATATCGATTTCCTTGCTCTGATACCATGAAATATTTTAGAAATAGATGATGAAGGAATTTTGTATTATTGTTGTACTGTATTACACTGGCTGTACATATGCATATATAGGCTATTGGTGAATATAGCTGTTATACAATTTCCTAATATGTCGGATTATGCATATTTGCCTAATTACAAGCATTAATTAGCTAGGTACCTAATTTAGCTCTAACAGCTGTAATTTCGATGCTAGCTGATTTATTTTCTAAACCAAGCCTATGATGATCTTCTGAGGCCTGATTCCTTATTTCTCAACAAACAAGTAGAACACGAAACACAACCAGTAGTTGATGAAAGACAACCAGTAGAACATGAAAAATAACTACAAACGTATGAAATACAATAACAATAACTTGAAAGACATCTAGAAGAAAATTAAAGACAACGAGTAGAATTTGAAAGGCAACATGTATAAGGAGAAATACAACTAGGTGAACATGAGAGACAACTAGTACAAGATAAAAGACAACTAGTAGAACATGAAAGACAACAAATACAACATATAAGACAACTAGTAGTACATGAAAGATAACAAGTAGAACACGAAACACAACCAGTAATAGATGAATGACAATAAGTAGAACATGATAGAAGACTATAAAAGTATGAAATATAATTAGAAGAACTTGAAAGACACCTAGAAGAAAATGAAAGACAACAAGTAGTAGATGACAGACAACTAATAAAATTTGAAAGACAACTAAGAGAACATGAGAGACAACCAGTACAAGATGAGAAAAACAAGTATAACTTGAAAGACAACCAGAATAAGATAAATGACAACTAGTAGAACAAAAAAGACAAACAGTATAACATGAAAGACAACTAAAAGAACATGAAAGACAACTAGTAAAGCATGAAAGACCACAAGTACTGCACGGAACATAACCAGTAGTAAATGAAAGGCAACCAGCAGAACATGAAAGACAACTAGTAGAACACGAAAGACAACTAGTACAACATGAAACACTAGTACAACATGAAAGATAATTACAAGAAGATGAAAAACAATGATTAGAACATGAAAACCAACAAGTAAAACATGAAACACAAACTGTAGTAGATGAAACACAACTAGTAGAACAAGAAGACACAACCCGTAGAACACGAAACACAACTAGTAATAGATGAAAGACAACCAGTAGGACACGAAAGACAACTAATAAAACATGAAACACAACTAGTACAACTTGAAAGACAACTACAAAAAGAGGAAACACAACCAGTATAACATGAAAGACAACCAATTGAACACGAAAGACAACTAGTACAACATTAAACACAGCTAGTACAACATTAAAGACAACTACAAGAAGATAAAATACAACCAGTAGAACACGAAAGACAACATGTTGAACATGAAACACAAACTACAGTAGAAAAAATACAGCTAGTAGAACATGAGAGACAACCAGTAGAACACAAAACACAACCAGTAGTAGATGAAATACAACCAGTAAAACATTAAAGACAACTAGTAGAACACGAATGACAACTAGTACAACATCAAACACAACTAGTATAACATGAACGACAACTAAAAGAAGATGAAAGACAACCAGTAGAACAAGAAAGACAACAAGTAGAACATGAAACACAAACTGTAGTAGATGAAACAGAGCTAGTAGAACATGAGAGACAACCAGTAGAACACGAAACACAATCAGTAGTAGATGAAAGACAACCAGTAGAACATGAAAGACAACCAGTTTAACACGAAAGACAACTAGTACAACATGAAAGATAACTACAAGACTATGAAAGACAAATAGTATAACATGAAAGACAACAAGTAGAACATGAAACACAAACTGTAGTGGATGAAACACAACTAGTAGAACATGAGAGACAACCAGTAGAACACGAAAGACAACTTGTACAAGATGTAAGACAACAAGTAGAAGAAGAAAGACAACTAGTAGAAAATGAAAAAGAAATAGTAGAACATGAAAGACAACAACTAGAACATGAAACACAACTAGTAGAACATGTAAGATAATCAGTAGAACGCAAACGACAAGTAGTACAAGATGAAACAATTAGTAGAAATGAAAGACAACCAGAAGAATACGAAAGACAACTAGCACAAGACGAAAGCCAACTTGTAGAACATGAAAGACAGCCAGTAGAACATAAAAGACAACCAGTAGAACATGAAAGAAACCAGTACAACATAAAAGAAAACTAGAAGAATATGAAATGCAACCAGAAGAATATGAAAGACAACGAGTCACTACCCTACAGGGCGTGCTAGGTTTCTGTGTACGTGATTTGAAGGGTTTTTCGATCTTGTAATTTGCTTCTAGGCTAACATTTCAGAGTATTATAAGTATGCAATTAATTTTCTCACACAAACCTAATTGTTCATAGCCTATTCTACCCCTCAATTAATTATCCCAAAGACCTCAATTAATTATCCAAAACTTGATATCTCCTAATACAATTCAAGTTACCAATTTACTCTACCCTGCCATGGGTGTCCACTGGGTTCTAACCATGGTCTTTGAACCGCTGCCAGGCCTCGTTAGCCGAAGTGTTACATACACTTACATGCATTTCCCACTCACAACAAGAATGCAATGAAATTATACAACTATCGGTATGTGGATGGTCACTGGCATATAGTAGACAGAACTATGTATGCAAGGGCATTATAAAAAGAGTTCAAACAATAAAGCAAGTACAAATCAACATACACAAAACATAAACATATATTAAAACATAATTTAGAATTCGAGTACGACCCTCACTTTAGAGATGAGAGAATTAGCTACTCATGACCATGGCAAAATAAAATAAATAAAATAAAGATAACATAAATTATCACCCAATTAAAGATAGATGAACCTCTGCATCCTTAAAAAACGTCTTCTTCTCCTGCTTGGCTTCCGATGACTGCTACTCTCTCTCTAAGAAGCTCTCTAACCTAATCTAGAATGAGGATGCTAGTCGATTCTATGGACTTAGAACAATTAAACACTCACACTAAACTCACACTACTACAAAAAAAGAGATTGCACACGGACAAAAATGGAAGAGCTACACGGATTTCCTACCGTGTTTAAATCGAGGGTGTACGAATAGGTCAATAACTACACACGGACATTTGCCCGTGTGCAATTATAACGATTTCTACACGGATTACTTTATAAACAGCCGTGTACAAAGACCTGCCTGTGTCGCTCTCCATGTTACCGAGCTACACGGATATTACCTAAATAACCGTGTACAATTCTTTTTATACACGGACATTTAACTAAATATCCGTGTAGCTCTCCTCTTTCTACACGGATATTTAACTAAATATCCGTGTAGCTCTCCTCTTTCTACACGGATTTTTAACTAAATATTCGTGTAGCTCTTTGAACTATCATACACGGACTTTAGTTAAATATCCGTGTAGAATTAACAAAAAAAAAATTTTGTATTCGTGCACGATTATTTTTGAAATTACTCTTCTTACACGGATTTTTGTTAAATATCAGTGTAGGATTGTCTTATAATTTTTTTTTTAGTTTTTTTTTTTTTTTTGCTAGCCTCCTGTTTTGCTAGCCAGTATTTAAATTTTTCAGATAGCAATTTAAAATTCATGTACATGAAATTATACAAAATTATACAAATTCATATTTAGCATTACAAAATTATACAAAATTACACAAATCCATATTTATCATTACAAAATTCTAACCGAAACCATAAAAGCATAAAATTCTAATATCAACATATATAACAAAAAAAATTCATGTGATCCACATATAACATATATAACAAAAGAAAGCATAAAGGCATCAACATATATAGACATTGCTTTTTGTACATATACAATCCCATGTGATCCACATATAACATATATTCCTCAAGATCCAATACAATGTTTGTAGATCAAGTTATGTCCTTACCACTTAGTAACCATGTGATGGAGGTTTGGCCCAATTTCGCCAAGTTGGGCTCATGTTGCCAAAACGCTTGGTTATGATCTAGTTTGGACAAGAATTTCATACAAACTAAGGCGTATTAGATCCAACATATCAAAAAGAAGAAAGCACATGTGATCCATGACATGATGCCTCTTTGTTAAAGGTCTCCAACATAATTGCATCTCCAATAAAAAATACATTTTTATCAACATATATGTGCATGCATGCATAATAGAGAATAAAAATTCTCCTTTAAATTCAATTTTTTTTCAAATTTCAAATTTTTTTCAAACGTGGCAGAAATATAGAGAGGAGAAAATAAAAACTAACCTTAGAAATATAGAGAGGAGAAAGAAAAATATATATATATATATATATATATATATATATATATACTAACCTTAGAAATATAGAGAGGAGAAAATAAAAACTTCAAAGATCTCTGATCCTAGTTGCTAGCCTTTGCAGAAATCAGATCAACATTCAATACAGAGAGAGCGAGAGAGAGACAGTATAAAAAACTTGATCAAAACGGCGCTGGAAGGAGAATGTCTTTTATACTAATTAAAACCCTACACAGCCTTTTATACACGGATTTATACTTATTAATCCGTGTAGCTCTCCAAATAATCATACACGGCTATTTATAATAAAATCCGTGTACATTTCTACCATTTCTACACGGATATATTATCAAAAATCCGTGTATATATTCCTACACGGATATTTAACAAAAATCCGTGTAGCTCTCTCAATTTTTTCCACACGGTCTTCTTTGCACACGGATTTTTGATCCCTAATAAACCGTGTAGCTCTCTCAAACAATTCTACACTGATTCTTAACTAAATGTCCGTGTATAATTCTCGCATATTTTTTGGGCTTTCAAAAATTCATATTTGGTACACGGTTTTTATATAAGATAGGGAAAACCGTGTACAATGTGCAGTGTAGAATTACCATTTTTGTAGTAGTGTCAATTACATGCAAGAAGGGCTTTCATAGTCTTCCCAATGAGAGGGAGGGATAGAGGTAGTGAAGAAGGTGGGAACTTGGAGAGAGGCTTTGTCACAGCCATCTTTGGGTTTGGTTTTGGATCGACCACCTGATTATGAAATACGTCTCAGAACTGAGAAGGAGACTCGAGATTTCCCTGGTAGTGTTTATGTCAATATGCTGCAGATTCACTTGAAAATACTTTGTACCTCATAGCAGCATTAAATTCTTAGCGGTAAATTGTCATTAGTCCTTTTCTATTTTGTTTGTTTTTTGGTTTATATTATTTTCATTACCTTTTGTTTGTACTTGAAAAACTTTATACCTCAGCCTCTTGTTTGCTATCCAATATATATGTACGTCTCTCTTCATTTTCTTACTGTTCGACTCTACATTTAGCATACTTTTCCATGGGAGCATAAGAGGCTCCGCAATACGATTGAAATTTTTTATCTGGTTGATACTTATGTCAAACAATGTTTTCATCAGGTTTCGCGTCTTGTTTCATCATCTTCTCCGATAAGAGATAAAAGAGGTGGTGCTGCCTTCCCGGGGTTTTGGCAAGGGAAGTGGAAGATTGTGACTGGTTCACTGCCAGTAACTTTTAGAGTTTCCACTAATGGGATATCTGCGGACTGGTTGGATATGGGTAGAGAATCCAAGCGGGTTCAGTCCAGCTTTATGATTTGTTCACTTTTTAAGAAGCAATTCAGTGGCTTTGTAGTAGGGGGAACCAATTTCATCCTATATCAAGTACCAATCTGAATATATTTTTGTACAACTAAAATTCAACAAATAATTATTTTTCTAAAAAAAGGACCGTACCACAATACATATACGGATGAAATTAGTCATCATGGTACCAAATTCAAGGTTCACAGATTATCCCTCGTGATTTTTTTTAAATGAATTTGCAAAAATGGAAAAATAAATAAAAAAAACATAACTTTTCCCAACATAAACTAGAAAAACATAAAAAGAAACGATAAATTTTATCACTGTTACTTCCAGTGGGTTTCTCCATCGTCTTCGTCGTCACCATCCAATCGGCTCCCCAACTAATGCCATAATGTTTTAGTTAGAACTGAAATTATATACTCACCAATACAAATGAATGTTACAAAAATAGCATGAGGTTAACCCCTAGTTTATATACCCAGTTTTTATATATTTTTCGATTGCTCAAGTTATCGTGAAAGGGAGAAAGAATGAAAGAAAGAACGAAATATACGAAGAAACCTTTGTGGAAGAGTTTGTCCATACCACATTTCGGAGCAACACCACCACTCCTTACCATTACATGACAAAAGTAAAAGCAAACGGGAGTTACTAGATACACCATTTTAGCATGGTAAGGTTACCACTATGCAAAAAAATAAAATAAAATTTATGTGCACAAACCAGTTGATGACTATTTGGAATTTGGTAAAACTGTAAATTACCTCAATCTAAATAGACTAAACCCTAATTTCATTACCCAGCCTGTTGGCAATCCAAAATATGAAGACAGGAGCTTTCATATTTAAAGATACAAGTGTGCAATTCAAATAATTTTTGTGCCCTGTCAGTTTTTAAGGATATGTTTATTTTGCATCAATCCTATTGTCTATGCATTTAGAACTGAAATTGTATACTCATCATTAAAAATCAATGTTGCAAAAATAGCTGCAAGTTACCCCCAGTTTATGTTTGGATTGCTTAAGTTATCGTGAAAGAGAGAAAGAACGAAATAAAGAAATCTACAAAGAAGTCTCTTGAAGAGTTTGTCCAAATCACATTTAAGAGCAGCACCACCACCATCGCTTGCCATTAATTGACAAAACAGATAGCATATTAGAGTTACTGGATGCACCATTTTAGCATAGTAATTTTGTTTAAAAAAAGGAACTTATCTCTGCATTCAACTAAATAAAATTATGCGCTGCGCCTCCACCAGCTGGGTCACCACCACTGTGCCTCCCCTGATCCTCCCTTATAAGACAGAGCCACTTGAATAATAATTATATGCAATGCATAATGCAGATTATCAGGTAAGACTAGGTACAGAAATATGGTCATGAAAGATTACGTGAGTTGCTGTCAATGTCAGCAAAGCATATTCACTTCAAGAGGGTTACTTTGTGGTTCATTAAAGATTACAGTACCCAAGAAATTGAGTAAAACATTATTCAATAAAGGATATTGCTACTTACCTATGACATATTTTATCAGGCATCACAATAACAAGTATTTGTTCAGAAGCCCATTTAGTCTGATTTAATGGGCACTGAAATAACAAGCAACACAAGTACACTGCACCACTGTTGTTTTGGGGGGCACGGATATAACAAGGTTCAGCGGTTCAGCCTAGCAATATCCTTTGGAACATAATATTAGTTGCATTTTTAATTTATGTGACACATGTTTCAGATGGCATAGTCTAGATAGGCACCTAGCCCTATAGCTGTCCTAAAGTTTCTCAATTAGAGGATTCTATTTCTGAGCTAGTATAGTCTGGAACACCTGATCTGAAACATATAGTCTGGTCATCCTGGCACATTTTAATCAATCTATCCTATTACAGATTTAAATCTGGTAACGTCTATTACAACAGCATATTGAATTTTACCATTCCTGCTACAAAAAGAATTATAGCAACAAGTACCTGCCATCAGGAGCAAATCCACTATTCATCTTTTGGCAATGCATGTCCGAGTTAGACGAGAACCTACCTGGGACTTGCTCTTACAATAAAAAAAGATAAATCAAGGAGCAATTTCTTAGAATTTGAGATAAAAAATAATAACAACAGTTCATTTGGACCATGCAACATAATACATAATAATCAGATTAACATAATTAAGATCTGGTTCGTGTGATGTCGGCAAACCAACAAAAAGTGCACATTAAAAATACCCAACAGGAAATGTTGACCTTTACTGGTGAAATACCAATAACGAACACATGCCAGTTAAAACATGAGCCCAACACGTTGTTCAAATGAACAAAAAAAGAAAAATGTTAAAAAGCAGTTACTTCACCTCAAATATTAAGGATTCCAGCAAACCAAAACCACCAAGCCCGTGATTGGAAGTTGAACTGCTCATACACTTTTATGGCTCAAACTAGCCACATGTTTTCAGCACCAGTAAAATAAGGATAGAAAAGTTAGTGATTATCCAGAAATAAAACGATAACAGATCAATAATGAAATGTTAACAAAAAAAAATGTCATGCAAGTGTCCTCTTTTATCACGAGTAATGACCAGATCACGAGTCATTCAGGTGCCCTCATGTACAAGTTGTAAAACCACCAGTCATTGAAGTTATCAAACCCCAACCCCAAAACCCCTCTGGATTTAACAGCCTACAAGAGAAATTTCTGACTAAAAGGGGGGATTTTTTGAATGTGGCAGATTATGGACAAATAGGCAGCCTGCAGCAAGGTCAAAGGAGAGGAAGATGGGGTACATTGTTGAACTGGAGAGGAAAGTACAAACCCTTCTCAGCACAACTGACCATACTACAAGTTCCTTTTTTCTGCCCTAATTTATCCTTTTATCTATTCTTGAGAATCAAAAACCACAGTTATTTATTTAATGTAAATTAAAGCTAATTCAGTTGTATTGAGGCTTTATGAGATGAGAATATTGGCAAAGTCGGCTCTAAGATTATGATTGGTTCTTAAGGAGCAGTGGAGGCCCCTCGACTTAATTAACTCCCCTTGACTCAAGAAGTGCTTTTGTAGTTGCACTTTGGTTTTATGGGGCCGTGTTTGGGCCATGAAAATCAGGCCTCGCCAACACAAAAAAGTTGCTAATAAAAGAATCTGATTCAAAGTCCAAACAATCGATTTGAACCGTTGAACATGATCTCCATATAAAGATGTACATGTAGATCAAATTTTACATTTTTTAGCATTTTATTTAATATTTGTTTAGATAGGATCAAAAGAGAGCACAAGAGACAGCGAGACACGTACCAGTATCAAGCATCCAAAAGTCACCCAACCTGATAAATATAAATATTTATCAGAAGTTGTGTTTCTTATTGGGTCATATAAAATATCTTAACTTCCAAAAGAAGTGCCAACCTTTTAGTACCAGATCGGCCACCAAATATAAACATGTTGCAATCAATAGCCACTGCAACATGGAATGCTCTGGCAGTGGGGCCCACCTGCTCTTCCGAACCACCACTTCCACAACACTGGTGTGTACCACAACTTATTTTTTGAAAATAAAAGAAAAGAAAAAAGAAAAGTTAAATTATGAGATGTCGCACTGGTACAGTCGCACTCTCCATAACAGTACTGGTACATCAAGGGTTTTCCATGGAAAACAAGCAAAAATTTCAGAAAATCTGTACATATATGTATCATTCAGAATTGGATAATACTGGTACAATAAAAGGGTAAAATTGTCCATACCAATGTCATAAATGGCAATGTCAATGAGGAACCTCTTATAAGCAAACCCACCAGATACCACCACCATTGATTTTCCTACTTGCATAGCTGTGTGCCCACTGCATTTACAACATTGTATTCAACTAAGTCCATGATTTATTTTTGTAATTTCTGTTCTAAGTTGAAATTTATAATATTCTTTTTTGACATTTAATTTCATGAATCAGGTACACCAATTGAAGGAATTGAGAATAAATGTGCATCAGTTTTTTGCAGATTTAACAGAACAAAAAGCAATTGAGGCACATACTGTTACATCAATCTGGTATTCCAAGTCGCAGATTTAACAGAATAAATGTGCAACTGCGTTTTTTATTTCTAACATTGCTGAGGCAATTTGTTGTATAAACCAATTAAGCAGGGTATGGTTGCAAATTCTGATTTTTAGGAAGTACACAAGAGATCATTTCAATAACCTGCGAACGATGGGGAGATCACCTCCGAAATCCGAGGGATCAGCTTTCACCCACTGCATCTCCATCTCTCTCGCCTCCCTCTCTGTAGTCTCTAGTCTCCACAGCAAAGGTGACGCAGCGCAGCACCAACGGAATCTGACCAGCTATGAAGTCTTTAAACTGAAAAGAAGCCAAGCACAGTAGTACTGGTATTAGCAATAATTTATATTACCTAAAGTAACTCGAATTTTCAGTTACTTTAGCCCCGTGCATTCATATCACTTGAAGCAGGAATGGTTTCAATTTCCAAGTTATCTAACTAGAAGGGTAAGAAAAAGAAAAATATAAAGAAGAAACTTATCTCGCATATATGCTATGATTCTGAGGATTATCTCTGTTTTGTGCTGGGCTCTAGAGACAGCAACCCTGACAAGCTAAGAGACAGCAACCCTGACAGCAACCCCACAATAGATAGCTTAAGAGAAGGAATCTTAACTTAATATACAGTTTAGTTTAGGTACGTAGTGAGGAAAGGTCACTTGAGTTGCTAAAATGAACCTTTTCAGCAAAAGACAATCCACCTTGATGACACTAATTATTATTCTGCTAGTATAAATAACCCCACAATAGATAGGTTAAGAGAAGGAATCTTAACTTAATGGAACCCTCGAAGAAGGATGCCCTCGCCTCCCACTTGTGATGTCATCACGGTTGCTCTTGTTAGTTGGCATCAACCATTAGAGGTTGAATTCATCCATCTTTTAGCTTCAAGAGAAAAAAAAAATAGTCAGAACTACGGTTTCATTTCGTAATAACGAAATTAAGTATAACCGTTTATCAACGAAAAAAGGGTCACTCAGTGGAGTATACTTGTCATGCTAGCCTGCAATCTAGTTAACAGGTAGGCACTACTCAGAACAGAGTGACACGTATTACTATCCAATTGATACAAGGTACGACATATTTAAATAAACTAAAGTCTTATGTTGATTAATTTCTCTAAATGGCATCAAGAGTAGTACCTCGTTGAGAACATGGGTCTCTTGAGACTTATTAACTCAGTCCAGTTTGAGAGAACAATTAAACTCCATACAATACATGCCATTAATATTATATGCACAGGAAGGAAGCAAAGATGGTTTCAATTTCCAAGTTAGCTAACTAGAAGGGTAAGAGAAAAAAAATATAAAGAAGGAACTTATCTCACATATATGCTCTGATCAGGGTTGGGTAATTTGTCGGTGGGACCCACTTAGCCTGTCGGGAAGGGTTGCTGTCTTGAGAGATCAGCACAACCTTTAAAGTAATTCCAATACCCAAGTTGGATAAGAAATAACACAGTTAGTTACCAGAATAACAATTGCTATGTTAATTTGGAAGAACTGTTATGTTTATAACTATATAGTGTTAGCATAATCATGCCAATAAAAACCGATGCATGCATCAAAAATTAAGATAATGCCAAGTTTCACAAGACCTTAACCGCATATAATGTAGCAGGCAAAAATAATTCTGTGTTCGTAAATCCAAGTAGATTATGCTCACGAAATTACAGCAAATGCACCAGCATAAAGGTATTAGCAATTATAAAGAAAAGTGAATTAATTCTGCTCAAGGCGGAAATGAAAGAGAGAGATTAAACACTGTCATTAGGGTGAGTGGTACATTAAGATCTCAATAGATTTTGAGCATCAAAATTATGAAGCAGAAAATTAATTTTGTGCTTGATATATCCTTTCCATAACAATGTCTCAACATTAACAGCAGCTGCTTTAGTGGGTACTTATATATGGATTGGTTATACTCATCTTCATTTGGGTAACATACAATTATAGTTAGATACCGTTTAGTTTAGGTTAGTTTATGTACGTAGTAAGGAAAGGTCACATGAGTTGCAAAAAATGAACCTTTTCAGCAAAAGACAATCCACCTTGATGATACTAATTATTATTCTGCTAGTTTAAAATATCCCCACAACAGATAGGCTAAGAGAAGGAATCTTAACTTAATGCAACCCTAGAAGAAGTATGCCCTCCCCTCCCACTTGTGATGTCATCAGAGTTGCTCTTCTCAGTTGGCATCAACCAATAGATGTTGAATTCATCCATCTTTTAGCTTCAAGAGAAAAAAAAATAGGCAGAAGTGTGGTTTCATTTCGAGATAACGAAATTAATTTAGGGTTTTTCAACGAAAAAAAATACATTCAGTGGAATATACTTGTCATGCTAGCCTGTAATTTATTTAACAGGTAGCCACTACTCAGAACAGAGTGACGCATATTACTATCCAATTGATACAAGATACGACATGTTTAAAGAAACTAAAGTGTTATGTTGATTAATTTGCCCAAATGGCATCCAGAGTAGCACCTCGTTGAGAACATGGGTCCCTTGAGACTTGTTAACTCAGTTCAGTTCGAGAGAACAATCTAACTCAGTTCAGTTCGGTTCGATCAAGTACCAGCGCTATTAAGTGACCTTCAACTATTTAGCAATGTAAACCGTACATTTTGACAATATATTAAATGTCCCCCTTGGGCAGCACAAGCAATTAAGACAAATTACCAAGTAGGTTACCATACTGATCACCTCAATCAGGACTACAAGAGGTTTTAATCTAAACGACACACCAAGCTGGTCAAAATCAAGCACAATTCAAAGATAGAGGGATTTAAGACCTACTATTGCTACAAACAAAGAAATATTTCTAAGGAAACTTATCTCACAATATTTGCTCAATTTGGCGAAGACCATCCATCAGCCTAGTAACAGCCAAGTCCCAGGACCAACCAAAGGCAAAAAAAAGGTTGTTGGATGCGCGCCATTTCCGGAAAGCCAACCCCTTGAAAGAAAGCTTCTTCTACATAAACAATATTAAAACAATATTAAGATACAAAATCACCTTCTAAACTTGGTTTCAACTCGAAAGTTATTTATTGTCTCGATCAGATTGCACCGACTGTTTGAGGATTCTCTAGCTTGCCTCTTTGGGCCATGTCAGAAAAGGAGAGCTGTCGAGATTTTTTTCATTTACACATTTTTTCCAAGTGCTCTATTGACTCAGCAGCGTTCCATTACTGTAATTTTATATTCTCACGAGCTGTCACCCACAGACCAAACCTCAGTTGTCTTTTCTAAGTTAATACTTGCAGGTCACTGAACATGGCCAAAATAAGGTTGGGTTGTTGCACACTTCTTTCTTCAACTCACGGTGAACTCAAAAGATGAATAAATAGCATGGGAAGAAAAAAACACAACAATATGAGAAGAAAAAATTACACAGTTACCACTTATATATACTCATTTCAGGCTCGGTTTGTTGTTATTTTAGGTGATCTTAGAAAAAAACAGGCTTAGACAACGACCTTAAAATCAAAAGCCAAGGTTTAAATTATTAGGGCATCCCTTTACGGGAACCTTTAGCTGGTTCCGGATTCCGGTTGATTTCAGTTTATTTGCAATGTCAACTAATTACCCAACCCTGATCACACGCAATAACCATTACAGTAATCCTAAGAACCAAGTCAGATAAGAAATAACACAGTTAGTTAGAAGAATAACAATTGTTGTGTTAATTTGATACAACTGTTATGTTTATAACAAGACGGTGTTAACATAATCATGCCAATAAAGACTGATGCATGCATAAAAAATTAAGATAATGGGAAGTTTCACAAAACATGGACTGCATATAATGTAGCTGGAAAAAATAATTCCGTGTTCGTAGATACAAGTAGATTATGCTCACTAGATTACATCAACTTCACCATCATACAAGTATTAGCAATTATACACAAAAGTGAATTAATTCTGATCTAGCAGGAAATGAGAGGGAGAGATTGAAAACTGGCATTAGGGTGGGTGATACATTAATATCTCAAAAGATATTGAGTATCAAAATTATGAAGATGAAAATTAATTGTGTGATTGATATTTCATTTCCTTAACAAGGTCCCAACATTAACGGTAGCTGCTTTGCTGGGTACTTATAAATGGATCGACTCTGCTCATCTTCTTTTGGGTACCGTACAATTATAGTTATATACAGTTTAGTTTAGGTACGTAGTAAGGATAAAGGAAAGGCCACATGAGTTGCTAATATGAACCTTGTCAGCAAAAGACAATCCACCTTGATGATACTAATTATTATTCTTCTAGCAAAAACTAACCCCACAACAGATAGGGTAAGAGAAAGAAACTTAACTTAATGCAACCCTAGAAGAAGGATGCCCACCCCTCCCACTTGTGATGCCATCAGAGTTGCTCTTGTACGTTGGCATCAACCAATAAATATTGAATTCATTCCATCTTTTAGCTTCAAGAGAAAGAAAAAAAAGGTCAGAAGTGTGGTTTCATTTCAAAATAAGGAAATTAATTATAAGAGTTTTTAATTCAGTGGAATATGCTTGTCATGCTAGCCTGCAATTTAGTTACCAGGTAGGCTCTACTCAGAACAGAGAGACACATATTATTATCCAATTGATACAAGGTACGACATATTTAAAGAAACTAAAGTCTTATGTTGATTAATTTGTCCAAGTTGCATCTAGAGTAGCACCTCGTTGAGAACATGGGTCTCTTGAGACTTGTTAACCCAGTTTAGTTCGAGAGAACAATTAAACTTCAAACAATACATGCCATAAATATGATATCCACATCAAGGAAGCAGGAATGCTTTCAGTTTCGAAGCTTTCTAACAAGAAGGGTAAGAAAGAGAAAAATATAAAGATGAAACATATCCTGCAAATATGCTCTGATTCTGAGGTTTAGCTCTGTTCTGTGCTGTGCTCTAGAGACAGCAACCCTTCCTGACAGGCTAAGTGGGACCCACCGACAATGAAACCTGTTTGTTACAAAAACCCGACCATAACACAAGTTTGGTTTGCAAACCAAAAGTACCATATGAAGTCAAACCCTATAACCCAGACCCGACAAATTTCTTAAAAACACAAAACACAACCCACATAAAAGTAATACCAAATAAATGATATCAGGATTTCTATCAGAATATCAACCCACCCGACAAAAAATTTCAACT
The DNA here is from genome assembly GCA_025461125.1 of Carex kokanica. NCBI lineage: Eukaryota > Viridiplantae > Streptophyta > Magnoliopsida > Poales > Cyperaceae > Carex > Carex kokanica. The sequence continues at coordinate 953,303 of JAJGRX010001361.1, read as the reverse complement.
AATCACCCAACCCTGGTCACACACAACAACCGTTACAGAAGTTCTAATACCCAAGTAGGATAAGAAATAACACAATTAGTTACAGGAATAACAATTTTATGTTAATTGGGAACAACAGTAATGTTTATAACTGGATAGTGTTAACATAACCATACCTATAAAAACCGATGCAAGCATCAAAAATTAAGATAATGGGAAGTTTCACAAAACCTGGACCGCATATAATGTAGCAAGAAAAAAAAATTCCGTGTTCCTAGATCCAAGTACATTATGCTCAAGAGATTACAGCAACTGCCCCTGTATAAAAGTACTAGCAATTATATAGAAAGGTGAATTAATTCTGATTAAGATGTAAATGAGAGAGAGACAGAGACAGAGAGATTAAAAACGGGCATTAGGGTGGGCGGTACATTAAGATCTCAACAGATGTTGAGTATCAAATATATGAAGCTGAAAATTAATCTTGTGTTTGATACTTCCTTTCCTTAAAAAGATCGCTACATTAACAGCAGCTGCTTGAGAGGGTACTTATAAATGGATCGGTTCTGCTCATCTTCTTTTGGGTACCGTACAATTATAGTTATATACACTTTAGTTTAGGTACATAGTAAGGAAAGGTCACATGAGTTGCTAAAATAAACCTTTTCAGCAAAAGACAATCCACCTTGATGATACAAATTATTCTCTTCTAGCATAAAATAACCCCACAACAGATATGTTAAAAGATGGAAACTTAACTTAATGCAACCCAAGAAGAAGGATGGCCTCCCCTCCCACTTGTGATGTCATCAGAGTTACTCTTGTCAGTTGGCATGAACCAATAGATGTTGAATTCAATCCAACCTGTAGCTTCAAGAGAAAAAGAAGTAGTCAGAAGTATGGTTTCATTTCGAAATAATGAAATTAATTATAAGCGTTTCTCAACAAAAAAAAAACCCATTCAGTGGAATATACTTGTCATGTCAGCCTGCAATGCAGTTAACAGGTAGGCACTACTAAGAACAGAGTGGCACATATTGCTACCCAATTGATACAAGGTGCAACATAATTAAAGAAACTAAAGTCCTATGTTGATTAATTTGTCCAAATGGCACCCAAAGTAGCACCTCGTTGAAAACATGAGTCTATTGAGACTTGTTAACTCAGTTCAGTTCGAGCGAACAATTAAACTCCAAGCAATACATGCCATAAATATGAAATGCATAGTAAGGAAGCAGGAATGGTTTCAATTTCCAAGTTATCTAACTAGAAGGTTAAGAAAAAGAAAAAATATAAAGAAGAAACTTATCTCGCATATATGCTCTGATTCTGAGGATTATCTCTGTTCTCCGTTCCTTGTTGTGCTCTAGAGACAGCAACCCTGACAGGCTAAGTGGGTACCACCGACCAGGAAACCTGTTTGTTACAAAAATCCGACCAGAACACAAGTTAAGCTTGCAAACCAAAAGTACCATATGAAGTCAAACCCTATCACCCAAACCTGACAAATATCTAAAAAACACAGGAACGAACCCCATATAAAAGTAATACCAAATAAATGATATCAGGATTTCTATCAGAGTAGCAACCCAGCCAACGAAAAATTCAACTAATTACCCAACACTAATCACACGCAACAACCGTTACAGTAATTCTAAAACACAAGTAGGATAAGCAATAACACAATTAGTTACAAGAATAACAATTGTTGTGTCGGTAACTAGATAGTGTTAACATAATCATGCCAATAAAAACAAATGCATGCATCAAAAATTAAGATAATGGGCAGTTTCACAAAACCTGGACCGCATATAATGTATCTGGCAAAAATAATTTTGTGTTCGAAGATCCAAGTAGATTATTCTCACGAGATTACAGCAACTGCACCAGCATAAAACTATTAGCAAGTATACCGAAAAGTGAATTAATTCTGACCAAGGAGGAAATGAGACAGAGAGAGAGATTAAAAACTGGCATTAGACTGGGAGGTACAATAAGATCTCAACAGATGTTGAGTATCAAAATTATGAAGCTGAAAATTAATTTTGGGTTTGATATTTCCTTTACTTAAAAAGGTCCCAACATTAACTGCAGCTGCTTTAGAGGGTACTTATAAATGGACCAGTTCTGCTCATCTTCTTTTGGGTACCGTGCAATTATGGTTATATACAGTTTAGCTTAGGTTCGTGGTAAGGAAAGGTCACATGAGTTGCGAATATGAACCTTTTCAGTAAAAGACAATCCACCTTGATGATACTAATTATTATTCTGCTAGTATAAAATAACTCCACAACAGATAGGTTAAGAGAAAGGAACTTAACTTAATGCAACCCAAGAAGACAGATGTCCTCCCCTCCCACTTGTCTTGTCATCGCATATATGCTCTGATTCCGAAGAAACTTAACTAGAAGGGTAAGAAAAAGAAAAATATAAAGAAGAAACTTATCTCGCATATATGCTCTGATTCTGATGATTATCTCTGTTATGGGTTGTGCTCTAGAGACAGCAACCCTCACAAGCTAAGTGGGTCCCACCGACCACACAACCTATTTGTTACAAAAACGCAACCAGAACACAAGTTAAGTTTGCAAACCAAAAGTACCATATGAAGTCCAACCCTACAACCCAAACCCGACAAATTTCTTAAAAACACATAACTAACCCCACATAAAAGTAATACCAAATAAATGATATCAGGATTTCAATCAGCATATCAAGCCCGCCGACGAAACAATTCAACTAATAACCCAACCCTGATCACACGCAACAACCGTTTAAGTAATTCTAACACCGAAGTACGTTAAGAAATAACACAGTTAAATACAAGAATAACAATTATGTTAATTTGGCACAACTGTTATGTTTATAACTAGATGGTGTTAACATAATCATGCCAATAAAGACTAATGCAGGCATCAAAAATTAAGATAATGGGAAGTTTCATAAAACCTAGACCGCATATAATGTAGCTGGCAAAAATAATTTCGTGTTCCTAGATCCATGTAGATTATGCTCACGAGAATCCATCAACTGCACCAGCCTAAAACTATAACAATTATACACAAAAGTAAATTAATTCTGATCAAGGAGGAAATGATAGAGATTAAAAACTGGCATTAAGGTGGGTGGTACATTTAGATCTCATCAAATGTTGAATATAAAAAATTATGAAGCTGAAAATTAATTTTGTGTTTGATATTTCCATTCCTTAACATGGTCACGACATTAACGGCAGCTGCTTAAGAGGGTACATATAAAAGACTTTAGTTTATGTACGTAGTAAGGAAAGGTCACATGAGTTCCTAATACGAACCTTTTCAGCAAAAGACAATCCACCTTGATGACACTAATTATTATTCTGCTAGTATAAAATAACTCCACAACAGATAGGTTAAGAGAAAGGAACTTAACTTAATGCAACCCTAGAAGAAGGATGCCCTCCCATCCCACTTGTGATGTCATCAGAGTTACTCTTGTCAGTTGGCATGAACCAATAGATGTTGAATTCAATCCATCTTTTAGCTTGAATAGAAAATAAATAGTCAAAGTGTGGATTCATTTCGAAATAACGAAATTAATTAAGGGTTTTTCAATGAAAAAAAAGCCATTCAGTGGATTATACTTGTCATGCTAGCCTGCAATTTAGTTAACAGGTAGGCACTACACAGAACAGAGTGACACATATTACTATCCAATTGATACAAGATACGACAAGTTTAAAGAAACTAAAGTCTTATGTTGATTAATTTGCCCAAATGGCATCCAGAGTAGAACCTCGTTGAGAACATGGGTCCCTTGAGACTTGTTAACTCAGTTCAATTCGAGAGAACAATTTAACTCCAAACAATACGTGCCATAAATATGATATGCACAGGAAGGAAGCAGGAATGGTTTCAATTTCCAACTTATCTAACTAGAAGGGTAAGAAAAAGAAAAACATAAACAACTTAAAAGATGCACCAGAGACTTAGTTTTAACCATGATAGAAAGCATGTCAGGAATGTCAAATACCAGCACTATTAAGTGACCTTCAACTATATAGCAATGTAGACCGTACATTTTGACAATTTATTAAATGTCCCTCTTGGGCAGTTCAAGCAATTAAGACAAATTACCAAGTAGGTTACCATACTGATCACCACAATCAGGACTACAAGAGGTTTAATCTAAACGACACACCAAGCTGGTCAAAATCAAGCACAATTCAAAGATAGAGGGATTTAAGACCTACTATTGCTACAAACAAAGAAATATTTCTACGGAAACTTATCTCACAATATTTGCTCAATTTGGCGAAGACCATCCATCAGCCTAGTAACAGCCAAGTCCCACGACCAACCAAAGGCATACAAAAGGTTGTTGGATGCGCGCCATTTCCGGAAAGCCAACCCCTTGAAAGAAAGCTTCTTCTACATAAACAATATTAAAACAATATTAAGATACAAAATCACCTTGCTAAACTTGGTTTCAACTCCAAAGTTCTTTATTGTCTCGATCAGATTGCACCGACTCTTTCAGGATTCTCCAGCTTTGGGCCTCTTTGGGCCTTGTCAGAAAAGGAGAGCAGTCGAGATTTTTTTCATTTACACATTTTTTCCAAGTGCTCTATTGACTCGGCAGCCTTCCATTTCTGTAATTTTATATTCTCACGAGCTGTCACCCACAGACCAAACCTCAGTTGTCTTATCTAAGTTAATACTTACTTGCTGGTCATTGAACATGGGCCCACCCCAAGATAGCTGATCCATTAACTTGGCCAAAATAAGGTTGGGTTGTTGCACACTTCTTTCTGCAACTCACAGTGAACTCAAAAGATGAATAAATAGCATGGGATGAAAAAAACACAACAATATGAGAAGAAAAAATTACTCAGTTACCGCTAATTACCACAAAATATACTCATTTCAGGCTTGGTTTGTTGTTATTTTAGGTGATCTGAGAGAAAAACATGCTTAGACAGCGCCCTCAAAATCAAAAAGCAGGGTTTATACTATTAGGGCATCCCTTTACGGGAACCTTTAGCTGGTTCCGGATTCTGGTTGATTTCAGTTTATTTGCAATTCCGATTGAACAAAAGATGTCACGATTATATCCTATCCAAAATCAAATTTCCAGAAACTAAAATTAGGTAAAAGTTAGAATTTGGTATGGCATCTCAGACTTGTAATTTAATATATGTTTTAACAACATAAACTAGAAAAACATAAAAAGAAAAGATAAAATTTATCACTGTTACTTCCTGTGGGTTTCTCCATCGTCTTCGTCGTCACCTTCCAATCGGCTACCCAACTAATGCCACAATGTTTTAGTTAGAACTGAAATTATATACTAACCAATACAAATGAATGTTACAGAAATAGCTTGAGGTTACCCCTAGTTGATATACCCAGTTTTTATATGTTTTTCGATTGCTCAAGTTATCGTGAAAGGGAGAAAGAATGAAAGAAAGAACGAAATATACAAAGAAACCTTTGTTGAAGAGTTTGTCCATACCACATTTCGGAGCAACACCACCACCCTTTACCATTACATGACAAAAGGTAAAGCAAACGGGAGTTACTAGATACACCATTTTAGCATAGTATGGTTACCACTCTCTGCAAAAAAAAAAAAAATTATGTGCACAAACCAGTTGATGACTATTGGAATTTGGTGAAACTGTAAATTACCTCAATCTAAATAGACTAAACCCTAATTTCATTACCCAGACTGTTGGCAATCCAAAATAAGAAGACAGGAGCTTTCATATTCAAAGATACAAGTGTGCTATTCAAATAATTTTTGTGCCCTGTCAGTTTTTAAGGATATGTTTATTTTGCATCAATCCTATTGTCTATGCATTTAGAACTGAAATTGTATACTCATCATTAAAAATCAATGTTGCAAGCTGCAAGTTACCCCCAGTTTATATATAGCACATTTACCCAGTTTATGCTTGGATTGCTGAAGTTATCGTGAAAGAGAGAAAGAACGAAAGAAAGAAATCTACAAAGAAGTCTCTTGAAGAGTTTGTCCAAATCACATTTCAGAGCAGCACCACCACCATCGCTTACCATTAATTGACAAAACAGATAGCATATTAGAGTTACTGGATGCACCATTTTAGCATAGTAATAAAAAAAAGGAACTTATCTCTGCATTCAACTAAATAAAATTAATTATGCGCTGCACCTCCACCAGCTGGGTCACCACCACTATGCCTCCCCTGATCCTCCCTTATAAGACAGAGCCACTTAAATAATAATTATATGCAATGCATAATGCGGATTATCAGGTAAGACTAGGTAAAGAAATATGGTCATGAAAGATTACGTGAGTTGCTGCTGTCCTTGTCAGCAAAGCATATTCACTTCAAGAGGGTTACTTTGTGGTTCATTAAAGATTACAGTACCCAAGAAATTGAGTAAAACATTCTTCAATAAAGGATATTGCTACTTACCTATGACATATTTTATCAGCATCACCATAATAACAAGTATTTGTTCAGAAGCCCATTTAGCCTGATTTAATGGGCACTGAAATAACAAGCAACACAAGTACACTGCACCACTGTTGTTTTGGGGGGCACTGATATAACAAGGTTCAGCGGTTCAGCCTAGCAATATCCTTTGGAACATAATATTAGTTGCATTTTTAATTTATTTGACACTTTGTTTCAGATGGCATAGTCTTGATAGGCACCTAGCCCTATAGCTGTCCTAAAGTTTCTAAATTAGAGGATTCTATTTCTGAGCTAGTATAGTCTGGAATACCTGATCTGAAGCATATAGTCTGGTCATCCTGGCACATTTTAATCAATCTATCCTATTAAAGATTTAAATCTAGTAATGTCTACTACAACAGCATATTGAATTTTACCATACCTGCTCCATAAAGAATTATAGCAGCAAGTACCTGCCATCAGGAGAAAATCCACTATTCAACTTTTGGCAATGCATGTCCGAGTTAGACGAGAACCTAACTGGGACTTGCTCTTACAATAAATAAAGATAAATCAAGGAGCAATTTGCTAGAATTTGAGATAAAAAATAATAACAACAGTTCATTTCGACCATGCAACATAATACATAATAATCAGAATAACATAATTAAGATCTGGTTCGTGTGATGTCGGCAACCCAACAGGAAATGTTGACCTTTACTGGTGAAATACCAATAACGAACACATGCCAGTTAAAACTTGAGCCCAACACGTTGTTCAAATGAACAAAAAAAGAAAAATGTTAAAAAGCAGTTACTTCACCTCAAATATTAAGGATTCCAGCAAACCAAAACCAACCAAGCCCGTGATTTGAAGTTGAACTGCTCATACACTTTTATGGCTCAAGCTAGCCACATGTTTTCTGCACCAGTAACATAAGGATAGAAAAGTTAGTGATTATCCAGAAATAAAACGATAACAGATCAATAATGAAATGTTAAAAAAAAAAATGTCATGCAAGTGTCCTCTTTTATCACGAGTAATGACCAGATCACGAGCCATGCAGGTGTCCTCATATACAAGTTGTCAAACCACCAGTCATTGTAGTTATCAAACCCCACCCCCAAAACCCTCTGGATTTTACAGCCTACAAGAGAAATTTCTGACCAAAAGGGGGATTTTTTGAATGTGGCAGATTATGGACAAATAGGCAGCCTGCAGCAAGGTCAAAGGAGAGGAAGATGCGGTACATTGCTGAACTGGAGATGAAAGTACAAACCCTTCTCAGCACAACTGACCATACTACAAGTTCCTTTTTTCTGCCCTAATTTATCCTTTTATCTATTCTTGAGAAATAAAAACCACAGTTATTTATTTAATGTAAATTAAAGCTAATTCAGTTGTATTGAGGCTTTATGGATGAGAATATTGGCAAAGTCGGCTCTAAGACTACGATTGGTTCTTAAGTAGGAGCAGTGGAGGCCCCTTCACTTAATTAACTCCCCTTGACTCAAGAAGAGCTTTTGTAGGTTTGGTTTTATGGGGCCGTGTTTGGGCCATGAAAATCAGGCCTCGCCAACACAAAAAAGTTGCTAATAAAAGAATCTGATTCAAAGTCCAAACAATCGATTTGAACCGTTGAACATGATCTCCATATAAAGATGTACATGTAGATCAAATTTTTACATTTTTTAGCATTTTATTTAATATTTGTTTAGAAAGGTAGAAAATCGGTTGATCCAAAGATTCTAGAGTCTAGACCATTCAAAAGTAGCGATTTTCTACCTCCCTAAAAAATAGTAAAAATTCTAAAAAATTTAAAATTTAGTCTGCAAGTACTATTCGGACTAAAATATTGATCCGTATTATGGACCAATCTGTGCTATGTATAGTACCATAGCCTCGCTCTTCATGTATATAAAAAGATCAACAACAAAAATAGTTCATTGTATGCATTAGTTAATATACAATATAATAATAGGATCAAAAGAGAGCACAAGAGACAGCGAGACACGTACCAGTATCAAGCATCCAAAAGTTACCCAACCTGATAAATATACATATTTATCAGAAGTTGTGTTTCTTATTGGGTCATATAAAATATCTTAACTTCCAAAAGAAGTGCCAACCTATTAGTACCAGATCGGCCACCAAAAATAAACATGTTGCAATCAATAGCCACTGCAACATGGAATGCTCTGGCAGTGGGGCCCACCTGCTCTTCCGAACCACCACTTCCACAACACTGGTGTGTACCACAACTTATTTTTTGAAAATAAAAGAAAAGAAAAAAGAAAAGTTAAATTATGAGATGTCGCACTGGTACAGCATGACAGTACTGGTACATCAAACCCCACTGGTATAGCATGGGTATGGTTGGATCAAGGGTTTTCCATGGAAAACAAGCAAAAATTTCAGAAAATCTGTACACATATGTATCATACAGAATTGGATAATACTGGTCCAATAAAAGGGTAAAATTGTCCATACCAATGTCATAAATGGCAATGTCAATGAGGAACCTCTTATAAGCAAACCCACCAGATACCACCACCATTGATTTTCCTACTTGCACAGCTGTGTGCCCACTGCATTTACAACATTGTATTCAACTAAAGTCCATGATTTATTTTTGTAATTTCTGTTCTAAGTTGAAATTTATAATATTCTTTTTTGACATTTAATTTCATGAAATTTATAATATTCTTTTTTGACATTCAATCTGGTATTCTAAGTCACAGATTTAACAGAATAAATGTGCAACTGCGTTTTTTATTTCTAACATTGCTGAGGCAATTTGATATATGAACCAATTAAGCAAGGTATGGTTGCAAATTCTGATTTTTAGGAACTACATGAGAGATCATTTCAATAACCTGTGAACGATGGGGAGATCACCTCTGAAATCCGAGGGATCAGCTTTCACCCAGTGCATCTCCATCTCTCTCGCCTCTCCCTCTCTCTAGTCTTTAGTCTCCACAGCAAAGGTGAAGAAGCGCAGCGCAAACGGAATCCAACCAGCTATGAAGTCTTTAAACTGAAAAGAAGCCAAGCACAGTAGTACTGGTATTAGCAATGATTCATATCACCTAAAGTAACTCGAATTTTGAGTTTACTTAAGCCCCGTGCATTCATATCACTTGAAGCAGGAATGGTTTCAATTTCCAAGTTATCTAACTAAAAGGGTAAGAAAAAGAAAAATATAAAGAAGAAACTTATCTCGCATATATGCTATGATTCTGAGGATTATCTCTGTTTTGTGCTGGGCTCTAGAGACAGCAACCCTGACAAGCTAAGTGGGTCCCACCAACGACGAAACATGTTTGTTACAAAAACCTGACCAAAACACAAGTGAAGTTTGCAAACCAGAAGTACCATATGAAGTCCAACCCTATAACCCAAACCCGACAAATTTCTTAAAAACACAGACTAACCCAATTTAAAAGTAATACCAAATAAAGGATATCAGGATTTCTATCAGAATACCAACCCAGCCGAAGAAAATTTTCAACTAATTACCCAACCCTGATCACACGTAACAACCATTGCAGTAATGCTAATACCCAAGTCAGATAAGAAATAACACAGTTAGTTACAAGAATAACAATTGTTGTGTTAATTTGATACAACTGTTATGTTTATAACTAGACGGTCTTAACATAATCATGCCAATAAAGACCGATGCATGCATCAAAAATTAAGATAATGGGAAGGATCACAAAACCTGGACCGCATATAATGTAGCAAGCAAAAAAAATCCCTGTTCGTAGATCCAAGTAGATTATGCTCACGAGATTACAGCAACTGCACCAGCATAAAAGTATTAGCAATTATATAGAAAAGTGAATTAATTCTAATTAAGATGGAAATGAGAGAGAGAGAGAGAGATTAAAAACTGGCATTAGGGTGGGCAGTACATTAAGATCTCAACAGATGTTGAGTATCAAATTTATGAAGCTGAAAATTAATTTTGTGTTTGATATTTCCTTTCCTTAAAAACGTCACAACATTAACGGCAGCTGCTTCAGAGAGAACTTATAAATGGATCGGTTCTGCTCATCTTCTTTTGGGTACCGTACAATTATAGTTATATACACTTTGGTTTAGGTACATAGCAAGGAAAGGTCACATGAGTTGCTAAAATGAACCTTTTCAGCAAAAGACAATCCACCTTGATGATACTAATTATTCAACTTCTAGCATAACATAGCCCCACAACAGATATGTTAAGAGAAGGAAACTTAACTTAATGCAACCCAAGAAGAAGGATGCCATCCCCTCCCACTTGTCATGTCATCAAAGTTCCTCTTGTCAGTTGGCATGAACCAATAGATGTTGAATTCAATCCAACTTTTAGCTTCAAAAGAAAAAGAAATAGTCAGAAGTATGATTTCATTTCGAAATAACGAAATTAATTATAAGCATTTCTCAAAAAAAAAAAAATAGCCATTCAGTGGAATATACTTGTCATGTCAGCCTGCAATGTAGTTAACAGGTAGGCACTACTCAGAACAGAGTGACACATATTGCTATCCAATTGATACAAGGTGCAACATAATTAAAGAAACTAAAGTCTTATGTTGATTAACTCAGTTCAGTTCAGTTGATACAATTGATACAATTGATTAACTCATATTGCTATCCAATTGATACAAGGTGCACCCAAAGTAGCGCCTCGTTGAGAACATGAGTCTCTTGAGACTTGTTAACTCAGTTCAGTTCGAGCGAACAATTAAACTCCAAACAATACAAGCCGTAAATATGAAATGCATAGTAAGGAAGCAGGAATGGTTTCAATTTCCAAGTTATCTAACTAGAAGGGTAAGAAAAAGAAAAATATAAAGAAGAAACTTATCTCGCATATATGCTCTGATTCTGAGGATTATCTCTGTTCTCTGCTCCTTGTTGTGGTCTAGAGACAGCAACCCTGACAGGCTAAGTGGGTACCACCGACCACGAAACATGTTTGTTACAAAAACCCGACCAGAACACATGTTAAGCTTGGAAACCAAAAGTATAATATGAAGTCAAACCCTATAACCCAAACCCGACAAATTTCTCAAAAACACAGGAACGAACCCCACATAGAAGTAATACCAAATAAATGACATCAGGATTTCTATCAGAGTATCAACCCAGCCGACGAAAAATTTCAACTAATTACCCAACACTGATCACACGCAACAACCGTTACAGTAATTCTAAAACACAAGTAGATAATGGGAAGTTTCACAAAACCTGGTCCGCATATAATGTATCTGGCAAAAATAATTTTGTGTTCGTAGATCCAAGTAGATTATGCTCACGAGATTACAGCAACTGCACCAGCATAAAAGTATTAGCAAGTATACAGAAAAGTGAATTAATTCTGATCAAGGAGGAAATGAGAGAGAGAGAGAGAGAGATTAAAAACTGGCATTAGGCTTGGCGGTACATTAAGATCTCAACAGATGTTGAGTATCAAAATTATGAAGCTGAAAATTAATTTTGTGTTTGATATTTCCTTTCCTTAAAAAGGTCCCAACATTAACGGCAGCTGCTTTAGAGGGTACTTATAGATGGATCAGTTCTGCTCATCTTCTTTTGGGTACCGTACAATTATGGTTATATACAGTTTAGTTTAGGTTCGTAGTAAAGAAAGGTCACATGAGCTGCTAATATGAACCTTTTCAGCAAAGACAATCCTCCTTGATGATACTAATTATTATTCTGCTAGTATAAAATAACTCCACAACAGATAGTTTAAGAGAAAGGAACTTAATGCAACCCTAGAAGAAGGATGCCCTCCCCACCCACTCGTCTTGTCATCGGAGTTGCTCCTGTCAGTTGGCATCCACCAATAGATGTTCAATTCATTCCATCCTATAGCTTCAAGAGAAAATAAAAAGTCAGAAGTGTGGATTCATTTCGACAAAAGGAAATTAATTTTCAATGAAAAAAAAAGCCATTCAGTAGATTATACTTGTCATGCTAGCCTGCAATTTAGTTAACAGATAGGCACTACTCAGAACAGAGTAACACATATTACTATCCAATTGATACAAGATACGACAAGTTTAACGAAACTAAAGTCTTATGTTGATTAATTTCTCCAAATGGCATCCAGAGTAGAACCTCTTTGAGAACATTGGTCTCTTGAGACTTGTTGACTCAGTTCAGTTCGAGAGAACAATTAAACTCCAAACAATACATGCAATAAATATTATATGCACAGGAACAAAGTAGGAATGGTTTCAACTTCCAAGTAATCTAACTAGAAGGGTAAGAGAAAAAGAAAAATAGAAAGAAGAAACTTATCTCGCATATATGCTCAGATTATGAGGATTATCTCCGTTATGACAGCAACCCTAACAAGCTAAGTGGGTCCCACCGACCACAAAACCTGTTTGTTACAAAAACGCAACCAGAACACAAGTTAAGTTTGCAACCCAAAAGTACCATATGAAGTCCAACCCTACATCCCAAACCCGACAAATTTCTTAGAAACACATAACTAACCGCACATAAAAGTAATACCAAATAAATGATATCAGGATTTCAATCAGCAATCAAGCCAGCCGACGAAACAATTCAACTAATTACCCAACCCTGATCACACGCAATAACCGTTTAAGTCATTCTAATACCCAAGTACACTAAGAAATAACACAGTTATTACGAGAATAACAATTATGTTCATTTGGAACAACTGTTATGTTTATACTAGACGGTGTTAACATAATCATGCCAATAAAGACCAATGCAGGCATCAAAAATTAAGATAATGAGAAGTTTCCCAAAACCTAGACCGCATATAATGTAGCTAGCAAAAATAATTTCGTGTTCGTAGATCCAAGTAGATTCTGCTCACGAGAATACATCAACTGCACCAGCCTAAAAGTATAACAATAATACACAAAAGTTAATTAATTCTGATCAAGGAGGAAATGAGAGAGATATTAAAAACTGGCTTTAAGGTGGGTGGTACATTAAGATCTCATCAAATGTTGAATATCAAAAATTATGAAGCTGAAAATTAATAGTGTGATTGATATTTCCTTTCCTTAACAAGGTCCCAACATTAACGGCAGCTGCTTTAGTGGGTACTTATAAATGGATCGACTCTGCTTATCTTCTTTTGGGTACCGTACAATTATAGTTAAGAGAAGGAATCTTAACTTAATATACAGTTTAGTTTAGTTTAGGTATGTAGTAAAGAAAGGTCACTTGAGTTGCTAAAATGAACCTTTACAGAAAAAGACAATCCACCTTGATGGTACTAATTATTATTCTTATAGCATAAAATAACCCGACAACAGATAGAGTAAGAGAAACAAATTAACTTAATGCAAACCTAGAAGAAGGATGCCGTCCCCACCCACTTGTGATGTCATCAGCGTTGCTCTTGTAAGTTGGCATCAACCAACAAATATTGAATTCATTCCATTTTTTAGCTTGAAGAGAAAGAAAAAAATAGCCAGAAGTGCGATTTCATTTCAAAATAAGGAAATTAATTATAAGGGTTTTTAATTCAGTGGAATATGCTTGTCAGGCTAGCCTACAAGTTAGTTACCAGGTAGGCACTACTCAGAACTGAGGGACACATATTACTATCCAATTGATGCAAGGTACGACATATTTAAAGAAACTAAAGTCTTATGTTGATTAATTTGTCCAAATGGCATCCAGAGTAGCACCTTGTTGAGAACATGGGTCTCTTGAGACTTGTCAACTCAGTTTAGTTCAAGAGAACAATTAAACTCCAAACAATACATGCCATAAATATGATATCCACATGAAGGAAGCAGGAATGGTTTCAATTTTCAAGTTATCTGAGAAGAAGGGTAAGAAAGAGAAAAATATAAAGAAGAAACTTATCCCGCAAATATGCTCTGATTCTGAGGATTGTCTCTGTTCTGTGCTGTGCTCTAGAGACAGCAACCCTTCCTGACAGGCTAAGTGGGTCCCACCGACAATGAAACCTATTTGTTACAAAAACCCGACCCATAACACAAGTTAGGTTTGCAAATCAACAGTACCATATGCAGTCCAACCCTATAACCCAAACCCAACAAATTTCTTAAAAACACATAATAAACCCAACATAAAAGTTATACCAAATAATGGATATCAGGATTTCTATCAGAATATCAACCCACCCGACAAAAAATTTCAAGTAATCACCCAACCCAGATCACAGCAACCACCGTTACAGTAATTCTAATACACAAGTCGGATAAGAAATAACACAGTTAGTTACGAGAATAACAATTGTTATGTTAATTGGGAAGAACTGTTATGTTTATAACTAGATAGTGTTAACATTACCATACCAATAAAAACCGATGCATGCATCAAAAATTAAGATAATGGGAAGTTGACAAAACCTAGACCGCACATAATGTAGCAAGCAAAAATAATTCCGTGTTCGTAGATCCAAGTAGATTATGCTCTCGACATTAAAGCAACTGCACCAGCATAAAAGTATTACCAATTATATAGAAAAGTGAATTAATTCTGATTAAGATGGAAATGAGAGAGAGAGAGAGAGAGGGAGAGGGAGATTAAAAACAGGCATTAGGGTGGGCGGTACATTAAGATCTCAACAGAAGTTGAGTATCAAATTTATGAAGCTGAAAATTAATTTTGTGTTTGATATTTCCTTTCCATAAAAAGGTCGCAACATTAACGGCAGATGCTTTAGAGGGTACTTATAAATGGATCCGTTCTGCTCATCTTCTTTTGTGTACCGTACAATTATAGTTATATACACTTTAGGTACGTAGTAAGGAAAGGTCACATGAGTTGCTAAAATGAACCTTTTCAGCAAAAGACATTCCGCCTTGATGATGCTAATTATTATTCTTCGAGCATAAAATAACCCCACAACAGTTATGTCAAGAGAAGGAAACTTTACTTAATGCAACCCAAGAAGAAGGATGCCCTCCCCTCCCACTTGTGATGTCATCAGAGTTACTCTTGTCAGTTGGCATGAACCAATAGATGTTGAATTCAATCCAACTTTTAGCTTCAAGAGAAAAAGAAATAGTCAGAAGTATGGTTTCATTTCGAAATAAAGAAATTAATTAAAAGCGTTTCTCAAAAAAAAAAAAAAACCATTCAGTGGAATATACTTGTCATTCTAGCCAGCAATGTAGTTAACAGGTAGGCACTACTCAGAACAGAGTGACACATATTACTATCCAATTGATAAAAGGTGCAACATATTTAAAGAAATTAAAGTCTTACGTTGATTAATTTGTCCAAATGGCACCCAGAGTAGCACCTCGTTGAGAACATGGGTCTCTTCAGCTTGTTAACTCATTTCAGTTCGAGCGAACAATTAAACTCCAAACAATACAAGCCGTAAATATGAAATGCATAGTAAGGAAGCAGGAATGGTTTCAATTTCCAAGTTATCTAACTAGAAGGGTAAGAAAGAGAAAAATATAAAGAAGAAACTTATCCCGCATAAATGCTCAGATTCTGAGGATTATCTCTGTTCTCTGTTCCTTGTTGTGCTCTACAGACAGCAACCCTGACAAGCTAAGTGGGTACCACCGACCACGAAACCTGTTTGTTACAAAAACCCGACCATAACACAAGTTAAGCTTGCAAACCAAAAGTACCATATGAAGTCAAACCCTATAAACCAAACTTGACAAATATCTCAGAAACACAGGAACGAACCCCACATAAAACTAATACCAAATAAATGATATCAGGATTTCTATCAGAGTATCAACCCAGCCGACGAAAAATTTCAACTAATTACCCAACACTGATCACACGCAACAACCGTTACAGTAATTCTAAAACAAAAGTAGGATAATAAATAACACAATTAGTTACGAGAATAACAATTGTTATGTTGATAACTAGATAGTATTAACATAATCATGCCAATAAAAACCGATGCATGAATCAAAAATTAAGATAACGGGAAGTTTCACAAAACCTGGACAGCATAAAATGTAGCTGGCAAAAATAATTTTGTCTTCGTAGATCCAAGTAGATTATGCTCACGAGATTACAGCAACTGCACCAGCATAAAAGTATTAGCAAGTATACAGAAAAGTGAATTAATTCTGATCAAGGAGGAAATGAGAGAGAGAGAGATTAAAAATTGGCATTACACTGGGCGGTACATTCAGATCTCAACAGATGTTGAGTATCAAAATTATGATGCTGAAAATTAATTTTTTGTTTCATATTTCCTTTCCTTAAAAAGGTCCCAACATTAACGGCAGCTGCTTTAAAGGGTACTTATAAATGGATCAGTTCTGCTCATCTTCTTTTGGGTACCGCACAATTATAGTTATATACAGTTTAGTTTAGGTTCGTAGCAAGGAAAGGTCACATGAGTTGCTAATATGAACCTTTTCAGCAAAAGACAATCCACCTTGATGATACTAATTATTATTCTGCTAGTATAAGATAACTCCACAACAGATAGTTTAAGAGAAAGGAACTTAACTTAATGCAACCCTAGAAGAAGGATGCCCTCCCCTCACACTTGTCTTGTCATCAGAGTTGCTCATGTCAGTTGGCATCAACCAACAGATGTTCAATTCATTCCATCTTTTGGCTTTAAGAGAAAATAAATACTCAGAAGTGTGGATTCATATCGAAATAACGAAATTAATTAAGGGTTTTTCAATGAAAAAAAAAGCCATTCAGTGGATTATACTTGTCATGCTAGCCTGCAATTAGTTAACAGGTAGGTACTACTCAGAACAGAGTTGACACATACTACTATCCAATTGATACAAGATACGACAAGTTTAAAGAAACTAAAGTCTTATGTTGATTAATTTGTCCAAATGGCATCCAGAGTAGCACCTCGTTGAGAACATGGGTCTCTTGAGACTTGTTAACTCAGTTTAGTTTGAGAGAACAATTAAACTCCAAACAATACATGCCATAAATATGATATCCACATGAAGGAAGCAGGAATGGTTTCAATTTCCAAGTTATCTAACAAGAAGGGTAAGAAAGAGGAAAATATAAAGAAGAAACTTACCCCGCAAATATGCTCTGATTCTGAGGATTATCTCTGATCTGTGCTGTGCTCTAGAGACAGCAACCCTTGCTGACAGGCTAAGTGGGTCCCACCGACAATGAAACATGTTTATTACAAAAACCCGACCAGAACACAAGTTCAGTTTGCAACCCAAAAGTACCATATGAAGTCCAACCCTACAGCCCAAACCCGACAAATTTCTTAAAATCACATAACTAACCCCACATAAAATTAATACCAAATAAATGATATCAGGATTTCAATCAGCATATCAAGTCAGCCGACGAAACAATTCAACTCATTACCCAACCCTGATCACACGCAACAACCGTTTAAGTAAATCTAAGACCCAAGTACGATAACAAATAACAAAGTTAATTACGAGAGTAACAATTATGTTAATTTGGAACAACTGTTATCTTTATAGCTAGACGGTGTTGACATAATCATGCCAATAAAGACCAATGCAGGCATCAAAAATTAAGATAATGGGAAGTTTCACAAAACCTAGACCGCATATAATGTAGCTGGCAAAAATAATTCCATGTTCATAGATCCAAGTAGATTATGCTCACGAGAATACATCAACTGCACCAGCCTAAAAGTATAACAATTATACACAGAAAGTTAATTAATTCTGATCAAGGAGGTAATGAGAGAGATATTAAAAACTGGCATTAAGGTGGGTGGTACACTAAGATCTCATGAAATGTTGAATATCAAAAATTATGAAGCTGAAAATTAATTGTGTGATTGATATTTCCTTTCCATAACAAGGTCTCAACATTAATGGCAGCTGCTTTAGTGGGTACTTATAAATGGATCGACTCTGCTCACCTTCTTTTGGGTACCGTACAATTATAGTTATATACAGTTTAGTTTAGGTACGTAGTAAGGAAAGGTCAATTGAGTTGCTAAAATGAACCTTTTCAGCAAAAGACAATCCACCTTGATGATACTAATTATTATTCTGCTAGTATAAATAACCCCACAATAGATAGGTTAAGAGAAGGAATCTTAACTTAATATACAGTTTAGTTTACGTGAGTAGTAACGAAAGGCCACTTGAGTTGCTAAAATGAACCTTTTCAGCAAAATACAATCCACCTTGATGATACTAATTATTATTCTGCTAGTATAAAATAACTCCACAACAGATAGTTTAAGAGAAAGGAACTTAACTTAATGCAACCCTAGAAGAAGGATGCCCTCCCCTCCCACTTGTCTTGTCATTAGAGTTGCTCATGTCAGTTGGCATCAACCAATAGATGTTCAATTCATTCCATCTTTTGGCTTCAAGAGAAAATAAATACTCAGAAGTGTGGATTCATATCGAAATAACGAAATTAATTAAGGGTTTTTCAATGAAAAAAAAAGCCATTCAGTGGATTATACTTGTCATGCTAGCCTGCAATTAGTTAACAGGTAGGCACTACTCAGAACAGAGTGACACGTATTACTATCCAATTGATACAAGGTACGACATATTTAAATAAACTAAAGTCTTATGTTGATTAATTTCTCTAAATGGCATCAAGAGTAGTACCTCGTTGAGAACATGGGTCTCTTGAGACTTATTAACTCAGTCCAGTTTGAGAGAACAATTAAACTCCATACAATACATGCCATTAATATTATATGCACAGGAAGGAACTTATCTTGCATATATGCTATGTTTCTGAGGATTATCTCTGTTTTGTGCTGTGCTCTAGAGACAACAACCCAGACAAGATAAGTGGGTCCCACCGACCACGAAACATGTTCGTTACAAAAACCCGACCAAAACGAAAGTGAACTTTGCAAACCCGAAGTACCATATCAAGTCCAACCCTATAACCCAAACCCAACAAATTTGTTAAAAACACTGACTAACCCAACATAAAAGTAATACCAAATAAAGGATATAAGGATTTCTATCAGAGTACCAACCCCCGAAGAAAACTTTCAACAATTGTTGTGTTAATTTGATACAACTGTTATATTTATAACTAGACGGTGTTAACATAATGATGCCAATAAAGACCGATGCATGCATAAAAAATTAAGATAATGGGAAGTTTCACAAAACCTGGACCGCATATAATGTAGCTGGCAAAAATAATTCCCTGTTCGTAGATCCTAGTAGATTATGCTCACGAGATTACATCAACTTCACCAGCATAAAAGTATTAGCAATTATACACAAAAGTGAATTAGTTCCGATCTAGGAGGAAATGAGAGAGAGAGATTAAAAACTAGCATTAGGGTGGGTGATACATTAATATCTCAAAAGATATTGAGTATCAAAATTATGAAGCTGAAAATTAATTGTGTGATTGATTTTTCTTTTCCTTGACAAGGTCCCAACATTAACGGCAGTTGCTTTAGTGGGTACTTATAAATGGATCGACTCTGCTCATCTTCTTTTAGGTACCGTACAATTATAGTTATATACAGTTTAGTTTAGGTATTTAGTAAGGATTGAGGAAAGACCACATGAGTTGCTAATATGAACCTTTTCAACAAAAGACAATCCACCTTGATGATACTAATTATTATTCTTCTAGCATAAAATAACCCGACAACAGATAGGGTAAGAGAAAGAAACTTAACTTAATGCAACCCTAGAAGAAGGATGCCCTCTCCTCCCACTTGTAATGTCATGAGAGTTGCTCCTGTACGTTGGCATCAACCAATAAATATTGAATTCATTCCATCTTTTAGCTTCAAGGGAATGAAAAAAATAGTAAGAAGTGTGGTTTCATTTCAAAATAACGAAATTAATTATAAGGGTTTTTAATTCAGTGGAATATGCTTGTCATGCTAGCCTGCAATTTAGTTACCAGGGTGGCACTACTCAGAACAGAGTGACACATATTACTATCCAATTGATACAAGGTATCCAGAGTAGCACCTCGTTGAGAACATTGGTCTCTTGAGACTTGTTAACTCAGTTTAGTTCGAGAGAACAATTAAACTCCAAACAATACATGCCATAAACATGATATCCACATGAAGGAAGTAGGAATGGTTTCAATTTCCAAGTTATCTAACAAGAAGGGTAAGAAAGAGGAAAATATAAAGAAGAAACTTATCCCGCAAATATGCTCTGATTCTGAGGATTATCTCTGTTCTGTGCTGTGCTCTAGAGACAGCAACCCTTCCTGACAGGCAAAGTGGGTCCCACCGACAATGAAACCTGATTGTTACAAAAACCCGACCATAACACAAGTTAGGTTTGCAAACCAAAAGTACCATATGAAGTCAAACCCTATAACCCAAACCCGACAAATTTCTTAAAAACACATAACAAACCCCACATAAAAGTAATACCAAATAAATGATATCAGGATTTCTATCAGAGTATCAACCCACCCGACAAAAAATTTCAACTAATCACCCAACCCTGATCACACGCAAGAACCGTTACAGTAATTCTAATACCCAAGTCGGATAAGAAATAACACAGTTAGTTACGAGAATAACAATTGTTATGTTAATTGGAAAGAACTGTTATGTTTATAACTAGATAGTGTTAACATGACCATACCAATAAAAACCGATGCATGCATCAAAAATTAAGATAATGGGAAGTTCCACAAAACCTGGACCGCATACAATGTAACACGCAAAAATAATTCCGTGCTCGTAGATCCAAATAGATTATGCTCACGAGATTACAGCAACTGCACCAGCATAAAAAGAATTAGCAATTATATAGAAAAGTGAATTAATTCTGATTAAGATGGAAATATGAGAGAGAGAGAGAGAGAGAGAGATTAAAAACTGGCATTAGGGTGGGCTGTACATTAAGATCTCAACAGATGTTGAGTATTAAAATTATGAAGCTAAAAATTAATTGTGTTTGATATTTCCTTTCCTTAAAAAGGTCCCAACATTAACGGCAGCTGCTTTAGAGGGTACTTATAAATGGATCGGTTCTGCTCATCTTTTTTCGGCTACCATACAATTATAGTTATATACACTTTAGTTTAGGTCCGTAGTAAGGAAAGGTCACATGAGTTGCTAGAATGAACCTTTTCAGCAAAAGACAATCCACCTTGATGATACTAATTAACTGTGTCATTTCTCCATCGTCTTCGTCGAAACCATCCAATCGGCTCCCCAACTAATGCCATAATGTTTTAGTTAGAACTGAAATTATATACTCACCAATACAAATGAATGTTACAAAAATAGCTTGAGGTTACCCCCTAGTTTATATACCCAGTTTTTATATGTTTTTCGATTGCTCAAGTTATCGTGAAAGGGAGAAAGAATGAAAGAAAGAACGAAATATACGAAGAAACCTTTGTTGAAGAGTTTGTCCATACCACATTTCGGAGCAGCACCACCACCCCTTACCATTACATGACAAAAGTAAACGCAAACGGGAGTTACTAGAGACACCATTTTAGCATAGTAAGGT
Source organism: Carex kokanica (assembly GCA_025461125.1). NCBI lineage: Eukaryota > Viridiplantae > Streptophyta > Magnoliopsida > Poales > Cyperaceae > Carex > Carex kokanica. Next base: position 931,493 of record JAJGRX010001361.1, on the reverse strand, counting down.
TACCACTACTCTGCAAAAAAATAAAACAAAATTTTATGTGCACAAACCAGTTGATGACTATTGGAATTTGGTGAAACTGTAATTTACCTCGATCTAAATAGACAAAGCCCTAATTTCATTACCCAGACTGTTGGCAATCCAAATAAGAAGACAGGAGCTTTCATATTGAAAGATACAAGTGTGCTATTCAAATAATTTTTGTGTCCTGTCAGTTTTTAAGGATATGTTTATTTTGCATCAATCCTATTGTCTATGCATTTAGAACTGAAATTGTATACTCACATTAAAAACCAATGTTGCAAAAGTAGCTGCAAGTTACCCCCAGTTTATATATATGCACATTTACCCAGTTTATGTTTGGATTGCTGAAGTTATTGTAAAAAAATTGAGAGAATAAATAAATTATACTTGGATCCATTTCATCAATGTTGTTCTGCTCCAAAATACTGCGACGGCCTATATAGTCATGAAATAATACCGCAACAGAATGGGTTGAACAAAGCATCAAAGTTGTGCAGTCCTTTTGTTGACGTCAAAACAAAATATATTTGTTATTTATAATTAAATTGATGGATTATACTACACAAGACATTTAAATTGTTTATAAGCGTATGACGTACATGATTGGTACCTTTATTGTTTATTTTTTATTTTTAATATTGGACTACTCGCTTCTATTCACAACGTCATCAAACACTGATAGCAATCCTCAAAATATTGTCAAACTATTTGTAAGTAAATTTGCTTGCACTGATACATATAACCTATGCATGAAAAAACATCGACTCATATATTCTCTGACTTTTGTTGTACCTAATATCAGTGGGCTTGTAATAGTTAGGTATATAGGTATCTTTCTTACTGGTACCAGGTCTTGTAATAAGTTAGGTATATTGGTGTTGTTCTCACTGGTACCAGGTCCTATGCGCTTATTGTAGGTTGTAATAAACCCACTGATCAATGAGATGCCTAAGGGCCCTTTTCAACCCAAAAAAAAAAATGAGAAGAAAAAAATTAAAGCAAAGTTGGTTGGGGAAAAGAAATAAGGTTTTTCACTAAAATTGGAATAACTGGTTTTTTTTAAATAAATAAACAAATAGAAGTCACATTTCGTTAAAACCTGCTCTACAACAGTGATTCTTCTGTAAAAGAGTTAGTTAAGGTGTTTTAGAGTTGTACCTTGGACGAAAGCTTCAGATTAGAGAGCTAGATAGGGTTTTTGGACCGAGAACAACGAATGCTCCAGATATAATCGCTTGTAGCGAGTATCGTCTTTTGTCTTTTCTGGAAAGGGAAAAGGGTAGAGGACGGGTGCAGAAGTAAAAGCAAAATCAAAAGAAATCTGGAGCAAAGCAAAAGCAATGTAAGATCAAAAACAGAACTGTGCTCACATCTACAACCTCAAGCAGGAAATCGCACAAAATCAAGCAAAGTAATAGACCCAATACATATACCTGTCAGAGCTCACGAAGAAATTCGACGAACTGAGAGTCTATCTCCCTCCAACCTCAGATCTAGCCGAACTACAAAGGAGAGCTGAGTTTGATGAAATTTAAACCTACCTCAGTGGGCTCGACTCAAGTTACGAGGCGACCCGTCGTCTTCCCTCAGACTTGCTTTCTCTATTTGGCTCTCTCGCATTCTCTCTTCTAGGTTATTTTTGGTACTGTCTTTTGAGAACAAAAAGTGACAGCTCTCGCCTCTCACATTCTCTCTTCTTGTTCTTGTGTGTTTCTTGTTCTTGTGTGTGAGGTTACTTTTGGTACTGGGTTTAGAGAAAAAAGTGACGGTGACTTCTTTAACAAGTCACAGTCTCAGTCAAGCTTTTTAGAAAAAAATAATTCTTTAACAAGTCGGTGAAAACATCGGTAAAAAAGATATTTGGCGGTGAAAAAGATATGTAAAAGATTTTATTCTCGCATAAATATTAAAAAACTAAATCTCAACGTAATCAAATGACATAATTAAACAAACAAAAAGATCAAAACTAAATCTCTAAAAGGTCGGTGAGATAATCTCTCGTGCAATAATAAATAATGTGATTTAGATTGAGCATTCTATCCATGTTTCAAAACGGAAACAAATAAAGCACAGTACAAAAATACCCGTCCGTATTAATTGAGCATCGCATGTGCATCTTCCAATTGTCCTTTCGCCATATTGAGAGATAAGCTTTAAATGGTTTTTTTTTTTTTTTTATAAAACGCTTTAAGTGGTTGATTCTTTACCGATGACTTTGTATAAAGTTTAATAGTACTTTTATATATACTAGAAATTGGAAAAAATTTCTTAAAACATCATCATTTTACATAATATCTGCGAATATCTGTGCATATTAAGTGATGTACCATATCCAATTTTAAATAAATATATAAAAAAACAAAGAAATAATTAAGCTACAATTTAGAAAATTTAGTACACTGGTTTTAAATTGCATAATGATGAAAAAGCTAATTAAATCCTCAAACAAGACTTACCTCCACATATACATATACATATACATATACATATACATACATATATATATATATGAGGACGGATCGGTTTACACCGTTTTTTGGTGACATCAAATGACATCGTCCATTTTTATGGATATATTAAAATGTGCTTGCAGATCAAATTTTACATTTTTTTTGAATTTTTTTACTATTTATTAGGATGGGTACAAAAATTCAATGGTCTGAAAACAATGATTTTGTAAAGTACTTAATAAATAGTAAAAAAATTCAAAAAAATATAAAATTTGATCTGCAAGCATATTTTAATATATCCATCATATTGAACGGTTTGGATTGACTGTTTGGACTTTGAAAACTTTGAAAATGGACGATGTAATTCGATGTCACCAAAAACGGTGTAATCCGATCCCTCCTCTATATATATATATATATATATATCAGGCAAAGCTCAAACTGAATTAAAGCAAAGACCCGTTGAACTTGGTTTCGTGTTTGCCATGTTACTTGTTGGTTTTAAAATGCCATGTTAATTTTGTACCCGTCGAACTTGGTTTTAAATTGGTTTGATTTGGACATTTCATCCAACACTTTGAGAGCATTTTCAATTCTTCAATACCAAAAGTTATATATTAATCAAATCAAGTTTAAAATACTACGCACAAACACAGTGCACCGATGGATTAGTGAGATTACCAACAACTTTATCCCTATAATAACTTTGGAAAAACATCCCTTGACATCCACTGCCAAATTTCTCAAAAAAAAAAGTTTGAAAGAATAAATAAATAGGAACGAAGGTTGAACAGCCTCTGAGGCGTATGTGAAACTACACGTAGTGAGAGAAATAACCGAGCACAGTGAAGAAAATAGTAGAAGCAGGAATAAAAGAAAAATGGTACCAAAATTGTTCCTACACGAGAGCAATGCAAGACCAAAAATTCAGCGAGCTGAAGTAGTCCATAAAACGGAAATTAAAGAAAAAAAATCTATAAAATTACAATCAATGCAGATCAGAACTAGTCTTGCCAAAAGATTCAGAGCAGGTTTGAAATAAAAAAAAAATAACTTGTATAAAATGAATTTGAAGCTGTGTATCCGTCTTTGTCTATTTTATTAATTTCATTTTTTTAACGGAAATTTGTAAAGGGCCCAAAATTAATTGTCCTGTAAAGTTGGCGTTTACATCTCCGTTACTTCAATTATAAAAATTAAATTTATCTTACCCATCAATAATTTAGAATTTTAAATTAACATCAATTTAAAAAAGTATTAATATTACATCTCTAAAATTAGTACTTGGTACTTGCAAAATAATTGTGATATAACTTTATCAGATATAACAATTGCAGGATATTCCTATAATTTAAAATTAATACTTATAATTTCTTTGCAAGTGGGCTGAACATATTTTAAGAAATAAAAATTAGCGTATAAATACAAAGCAACCTTTTCAGTTGTACCACGAGATTTTGATCTTGATCTATACCTCAGTTACCAATCTTTAAGAAGAAAAAGAACAATAAAAGAAAAGAAAAAAAATGAAAAAACAAAAATAAATAATAAAGGGCCGGTATTACTGTATCTTTTGGCAAGACTAGTTCGGTTCCTTGTTTGTACGGCCATTATTGACATGGTGTGTATCCTTTATTACTGTCGCGCTCTCAGCCTATACCGGTCCCTCTACTTCTAGTCTATGACATTTTCTCCTCTTTCTCAAAGTGGTTTTGTGTGTTATTTTCTCCTTCACATACTACAATAAAGCAGACGAGCGCATATTACATACTAAGAATTTCGTATATAGAAATAATTTCACTCCGTTATAAAACTCATAACTGGGATACTTTAAAAATATGATTCAGAAATAATTCGTCCCTTATATAATATCGATAATAGATCAAAACATTAATATTTTTACCAAACAAACAAAAAGTTAATTTGTAATTCTATGAATAATATAAAATAATGAATAGCGTGTTGTTTGAACAATTCAGTCCGAAATAATTCAAGAGGTGCAGGCAGAAATTTTATAATACAAATATAGTATATATATTATTAAGAAAAAATATTATTCAATGATTTAAACTTTTAAAAACATGGAGTTTAAACAGTTTCAATGGAGTTTTGGATCCTTTCGTTAAATTTGATTAAAAAATTGATTAACTGATTTTGGACGATTAAATGGATTACGTGACACAAAATGGTAAAATTTCAATTTCGTAACGGTTTTTAATTGTCACTTAATATGAATTAATGAAACTGCAAAGAAATTATATTCAGCCCACTTGCAAAGAAATTATAAGTATTAATTTTAAATTATAGGAATATCCTGCAATTGTTATATCTGATAAAGTTATATCACAATTATTTTGCAAGTACCGGTACTAATTTTAGAGATGTAATATTAATACTGTTTTAAATTGATGTAAATTTAAAATTCTAAATTGATGTGTTAGATAAATTTAATTTTTATAATTGAAGTAACGGAGATGTAAACGCCAACTTTACGGGACAATTAATTTTGGACCCTTTACAAAATTCCGTTAAAAAATTTAAATTAATTAAATAGACAAAGACGGATACACAGCTTCAAATTCTTTTTCTACAAGTTATATATTTTTTTTATTTCAAACCTGCTCTGAATCTTTTGGCAGGACTAGTTCTGATTTGCATTGATTGTCATTTTATAGATTTTTTTTTCTTTAATTTCTGTTGAGTATTTAGTGTATAAGGTTTTATGCTGATTTTTATACTCTTTTAACTTTTAAATTTATAAACCTAATACTCAAAGATCGGTCAATTGCAAGTACACAACCTATCGATTGTAGTATGTAGGTATCGATCCAAGGGATATCGGGAAATACTAATTTTAAACTCTATTGATTAATTTCAGAATATTAAAGAAAGTAAAGTTGATTTGGGGGGCTTTTGTTCTAATTTTCCTAATTGTTGGGTTCAATACCCGAAAAGGAGAGATTGTAACAATTAAACTAAAACTGAAAATTAAAAGAGAGTTTTTGTTGCTTTCAAGGTTCGAAAGTCTAGAGGCATTCGGTCTACAATCCCTTGCTAATTCTATCTACTCGGTTCGTTTAAATTCATGTTTGATATGACGAGGTTTCTAACCTAAGATGTTAAAAAGGGTCACTTTCGTGAATTAATAACGTGCCTAAATAGTTCGGACTTCACGATTAAGTCCTTCACCCTAGCTATCTAGACCATGAAGTTCTTGTTAGTCTATCATATCCTTAAATATTGGTACTTCGTGATTAAGTCCTTCGTACCACTATTCAATTCAATTCAAGGTGTCATAATTAGAGATTTGACTTCATGATTAAGTCCTTCACCCTAGCTATCTAGACCATGAAGTTCTTGTTAGCCTATCATATCCTTAAATATTGGTACTTCACAATTAAGTCCTTCGTACCACTATTCAATTCAATTCAAGGTGTCCTAATTAGGAATTTGACTTCACGATTAAGTCATTCATCAAACCCTAATCCTAATTTCTGTAGTTCCGGTTTGGACTCAAATTGGTCGTTCTAATCCAAATCCTAAGGCATTTGTGTTCACAATTTGGTACTATCGTAATGATCCTAATCTACTTCTAGTTTATTAGACCTAAGCGGGATACTTTTGTGATCCTAAGCTACTTTGAGTCTATTAAACCTAAGCGGGATACTGCAATTCAAGTACTAAATCATGGATTATCACAAAGAATAAATCACAGAAATTAACATCAAATCAAACAATCATAATAAAAACTAAGATCCGAGTAAAATAAAATTAAACAAGTTCATGCTTAAAGACCTAAACCCCTAGAGAGGAAGACTAGCCTCTCATGGGGATGCAAGAATTCATCAAAAGTTTAATCCAAAACATGGCTAAAATAAAGAAAAATTAAATAGAGAAATAGTTTACACCCTTCTCTAAATGAAGAACATTGATCTTGCCTGCGTTTGTTAAGAACTTTCCTTCTTCTTCGATGCTTTGCTTCCAAGAAATGAGAAATTTACGCTAAGTATGGATGGTAAGGTGGATTGTAAGTGTATTATCTTGGAAAGGAAAGTTCTAGCCCTTTTATAGGAGAAGTTATGTTGGATCCGGAGCAAATGGACGTAAAGAGTCATTAGATATTTGCCCTACAAGTTTTCCTATAATGTGCATTCTAATTTTGGCCCTTCGGACACGGCCAAGAGTGCCGGAAATAGAAAAACCATCGAAAACGTTGTTTTTAGGCTGAATGCGGCCTTAGTTCGTTCGCACGGAATTCTACATTCTGAATTTGGATTTCTTTCCTTCATGAAAGTTGTAGATCGTTTTCTCCTTGTTCCGTCAAGCTTTGATTCACCCAAATCGGAGTTCGTATAATCAAGTTATGACCAAAATAGAAACTGTGTGTCGGAAGTTGAATTTGAGTGCGGCCAGTTCATTTGGACCATGCAACATAATACATAATAATCAGATTAACATAATTAAGATCTGGTTCATGTGATGTTGGCAACCCAACAAAAAGTGCACGTTAAAAATACCCAACAGGAAATGTTGACCTTTACTGGTAAAATACCAAGAACGAACACATGCCACTTAAAACTTGAGCCCAACACGTTCAAATGAACAAAATAAGAAAAATGTTAAAAAGCAGTTACTTCACCTCAAATATTAAGGATTCCAGCAAACCAAAACCACCAAGCCCGTGATTGGAAGTTGAACTGCTCATACACTTTTATGGCTCAAACTAGCCACATGTTTTCAGCACCAGTAAAATAAGGATAGAAAAGTTAGTGATTATCCAGAAATAAAACGATAACAGATCAATAATGAAATGTTAACAAAAAAAAATATGTCATGCAAGTGTCCTCTTTTATCACGAGTAATGACCAGATCACGAGTCATTCAGGTGTCCTCATATACAAGTTGTAAAACAACCAGTCATTGTAGTTATCAAACCCCAACCCCAAAACCCCTCTGGATTTAACAGCCTACAAGAGAAATTTCTGACTAAAAGGAGGGATTTTTTGAATGTGGCAGATTATGGACAAATAGGCAGCCTGCAGCAAGGTCAAAGGAGAGGAAGATGTGGTACATTGTTGAACTAGAGAGGAAAGTACAAACCCTTCTCAGCACAACTGATCATACTACAAGTTCCTTTTTTCTGCCCTAATTTATCCTTTTATCTAGAAGGGTAAGAAAAAGAAAAATATAAAGAAGAAACTTATCTCGCATATATGCTATGATTCTGAGGATTATCTCTGTTTTGTGCTGGGCTCTAGAGACAGCAACCCTGACAAGCTAAGTGGGTCCCACCGACCACGAAACATGTTTGTTACAAAATATCGACCAAAACAAAAGTGAAATTTGCAAACCAGAAGTACCATATCAAGTCCAACCCCATAACCCAAACCCGACAAATTTCTTAAAAACACAGACTTACCCAACATAAAAGTAATACCAAATAAAGGACGTCAGGATTTCTATCAGAATACCAACCCAGCCGAAGAAAAATTTCAACTAATTACCCAACCCTGATCACACGCAACAACCATTACAGTAATGCTAATACCCAAGTCAGATAAGAAATAACACAGTTCGTTACAAGAATAACAATTGTTGTGTTAATTTGATACAACTGTTATGTTTATAACTAGACGGTGTTAACATAATCATGCCAATAAAGACCAATGCATGCATCAAAAATTAAGATAATGGGAAGTTTCACAAAACCTGGACCGCATATAATGTAGCGGGCAAAAATAATTCCGTGTTCGTAGATCCAAGTAGATTATGCTCACGAGATTATGAAGCTGAAAATTAATTGTGTGATTGATATTTCCTTTCCTTCACAAGGTCCCAACATTAACGGCAGCTGCTTTAGTGGGTACTTAACTACTTGTAAATGGATCGACTCTGCTCATCTTCTTTTGGGTACCGTACAATTATAGTTATATACAGTTTAGTTTAGGTACGTAGTAAGGATTAAGGAAAGGCCACATGAGTAGCTAATATGAACCTTTTCAGCAAAAGACAATCCACCATGATGATACTAATTATTATTCTTCTAACATAAAATAACCTGACAACAGATAGGGTAAGAGAAAGAAACTTAACTTAATGCAACCCTAGAAGAAGGATGCCCTCCCCTCCCACATGTGATGTCATCAGAGTTGCTCTTGTACGTTGGCATCAACCAATAAATATTGAATTCAATCCATCTTTTAGCTTCTAGAGAAAGAAAAAAATAGTCAGAAGTGTGGTTTCATTTCAAAGTAAGGAAATTAATTATAAGGGTTTTTAATTCAGTGGAATATGCTTCTCATGCTAGCCTGCAATTTAGTTACCAGGTATGGACTACTCAGAACAGAGTGACACATATTACTATCCAATTGATACAAGATACGACATAATTAAAGAAACTAAAGTCTTATGTTGATTTGTCCAAATGGTATCCAGCATAGCACCTCGTTGAGAACACGAGTCTCTTGAGACTTGTTAACTCAGTTTAGTTCGAGTGAATAATTAAACTCCAAACAATACATGCCATAAATATGATATCCACATGAAGGAAGCACGAATGGTTTCAATTTCCATGTTATCTAACAAGAAGGGTAAGAAAGAGGAAAATATAAAGAAGAAACTTATCCCGCAAATATGCTCTGATTCTGAGAATTATCTCTGTTCTGTGCTGTGCTCTAGAGGCAGCAACCCTTCCTGACAGGCTACGTGGGTCCCACCAACAATGAAACCTGTTTGTTACAAAAACCCGACCATAACACAAGTTTGGTTTGCAAACCAAAAGTACCATATGAAGTCAAACCCTATAACCCAAGCCCGACAAATTTCTTAAAACAACATAAAAAACCCCACATAAAAGTAATACCAAATAAATGATTTCAGGATTTCTATCAGAATGTCAACCCACCCGACAAAAAATTTCAACTAATCACCCAACCCAGATCACATTCAATAACCATTACAGTAATTCTAATACCCAAGTCGGATAAGAAATAACACAGTTAGTTACGAGAATAACAATTGTTATGTTAATTGGGAAGAACTGTTATGTTTATAACTAGATAGTGTTAACATAACCATAGCAATAATAACCGATGCATGCATCAAAAATTAAGATAATGGGAAGTTTCACAAAACCTGGACCCCATGTAATGTAGCAAGCAAAAATAATTCCGTGTTCGTAGATCCAAGTAGATTAAGCTCACGAGATTACAGCAACTGCACCAGCAAAAAAGTATTAGCAATTATATAGAAAGGTGAATTAATTCTGATTAAGATGGAAAAGAGAGAGATAGAGAGAGAAAGAAAGAGAGATTAAAAACTGGCATTAGGGTGGGCGGTACAATAAGATCTCAAGAGATGTTGAGTATCAAATTTATGACGCTGAAAATTAATTTTGTGTTTGATATTTCCTTTCCTTAAAAAGGTCGCAACATTAACGGCAGCTGCTTTAGACGGTACTTATAAATGGATCGGTTCTCCTCATCTTCTTTTGGGTACCGTACAATTATAGTTATATACACTTTAGTTTAGGTACGTAGTAAGGAAAGGTCACATGAGTTGCTAAAATGAACCTTCTCAGCAAAAGACAATCCCACCTTGATGATACTAATTATTATTCTTCTAGCATAAAATAAACCCCACAACAGATATGTTAAGAGAAGGAAACTTAACTTAATGCAACCCAAGACGAAGGATGCCCTCCCCTCCCACTTGTGATATCATCAGAGTTACTCTTGTCAGTTGGCATGAACCAATAGATGTTGAATTCAATCAACCTTTTAGTTTCAAGAGAAAAAGAAATAGTCAGAAGTATGGTTTCATTTCGAAATAACAAAATTAATTATAAGCGTTTCTCAACAAAAAAAAAAAGCCATTCATTGGAATATACTTGTCATGCTAGCCTGCAATGTAGTTAACAGGTAGGCACTACTCAGAACAGAGTGACACATATTACTATCCAATTGATACAAGGTGCAACATAATTAAAGAAACTAAAGTCTTATGTTGATTAATTTGTCCAAATGGCACCCAGAGTAGCACCTCGTTGAGAACATGAGTCTCTTGAGACTTGCTAACTCAGTTCAGTTTGAGTGAACAATTAAACTCCAAACAATACATGCCATAAATATGATATGCAGAGTAAGGAAGCAGGAATGGTTTCAATTTCCAAGTTATCTAACTGGAAGGGTAAGAAAAAAGGAAAATATAAAGAAGAAACTTATCTCGCATATATGCTCTGATTCTGCGGATTATCTTTGTTCTCTGTTCCTTGTTGTGCTCTAGAGACAGCAACCCTGACAGGCTAAGCGGGTACCACCGACCACGAAACCTGTCTGTTACAAAAACCCAGCAGATTAAGCTTGCAAACCAAAAGTAACATATGAAGCCAAACTATTAGGAGCAGCAGTTCACTTAGGGTAGAATTGTAATAATCGATGTAATAGTTTACTGTAACAGAAAGTTAGTTAGGATCTCTTATCTGTTATGGTGGCTTCTAGAAGATTTAGTCTAATACACTGGTTATATAAACCAAGTGATTGTAATCATTTAGACTTAATGAAATCACAGATTCATTCTCTCTTTCTCTTCTCTGATTCTTAGCATGGTATCAAGAGCCTTCTTTCTTTTCTAATTTGCTTCCGCAAAAGCTGCCATGGCTGACAGCGATATCTCTTCTCCCTCTCCCCCTGTCCCTGTTGATCCAGTGATTCAAATCACTTTACCTGTCTCCACCAAGCTCACACGCGACAACTTCTTGACGTGGCGTTCTCAGATTGAACCGATTCTGGATGGATTCGGCCTCTCTAAGTTTCTTGATGATTCTGTGTCGCCTCCTGACAAGTTCTTGATCGCTAATGGAGTTTCTTCCCCTAATCCGCATTTCTCTGCGTGGCACAGACAAGACCGATTCTTGCTCGGCTGGCTGCGCACCACCATCACTGAAGGGATTCTCTCGCAATATGTGCAGTGCCAGTCGTCTCGTGATCTGTGGCGCTCTCTCCATCAGATCTTCTCCGCTGTCTCATCTGCTCGCATCATGGAGCTGCGGCGATCTCTCCAAACCTCCGTCAGAGGTAATCAGCGATGCGGCGATTACTTTGAACAAATGAAGCGGATCGGTGATCAATTAGCAGCGGCCGGCGATCCAGTGCCCGATTCTGATCTTGTTCGCTCTATCTTGAGCGGGCTTGGTGCGGACTACAACTCGTTTGTTGTCGCCATTACTACTCGAGCAGTTCCAGTTTCCCTGGTGGATCTTCATGCTTTCTTACTATCTCATGAATCTCTTCTTACATCTCAATCCTCTCATTCCTCTCATTCCGCCGATCCTTCTGCTTTCTATGCGGGTCGGGGGCGTGGCAAAGGCCGTGGACGTGGCAGGGGTACTTCTAATACCAACCCCAATTTCTCCCCCAATGTTTCTCAAGGTCCTCTGTTGCCAACTCCTAACCGGGCCTCCAACAATTCGGGCCCAAATCAGTCTCAATTTTCTTCAGCTCAAGGCAGGGGCTGTGGAAACTCCTCTCAGTCCACTGGAGACAAGCCAATTTGCCAAATCTGTAGGAAGAGGGGTCATGAAGCTCTTGAGTGTTGGTATCGATTCGACAATGACACCTATCCTTCTCCTCCTCAAGCATTCTTCAACACTACCACCTCCAATCCGAATGAAGGTTGGTTTCTCGATTCCGGGGCCTCTCACCATGTCACATCCGACTTGAACAACCTCTCCTCTTTCAATGCCTATGATGGACACGATCGGCTTCAAGTTGGTAATGGCTCTCATCTTATCATTCAAAATCTAGGCCATTCCTCTCTCTCTTCTTCTAATGGTTCTTTAGATTTGAATGGTGTCCTACATGTACCACATATTACCAAAAACCTCATTAGCATTTCTAAATTGACCAAAGACAATGATGTCATTTTAGAATTTCACCCCTTATTTTGTCTTGTAAAGGACCGCCGCACGAAGCGGCCGCTTCTTCGAGCTACCCAAACTAATGGCCTTTATCATCTCATCTCATCACCTCAAGCTTTTGTTGGAGAACGTGTGTCGGCTTCTCTATGGCATATGAGATTGGGGCATACGTCTCCCTCCACCACTCATTTCATCATAAATTCTCATTTTTTACCTACTTCTTCAAATAAATTGGGACTTTGTGATGATTGTTGTAAAGCAAAGGCACATGTTTTGCCTTTTGCTCCTTCTCTTTCTCATGCTACTTCCCCTTTACATGTGGTACATTCGGACTTGTGGGGGCCATCCCCAATTGTTTCAAAAAATGGATTTCGTTATTATGTTCATTTTATTGATGAGTTCTCTCGATTCTCTTGGATTTATTTTCTTCGCACTAAGGATGAACTTGTTGATGTGTTTACAAAATTTAAATGCCAAGTTGAGAATCTTTTTAGCTCGACCATTAAAATTCTTCAAACGGATGGTGGCACGGAATTCAAGCCTCTCACTCGCCTCTTCCCTCAAATTCTTCATCAAACCTCATGTCCGTACACTCCTCAACAAAACGGGCTTGCGGAGCGAAAACATCGCCATGTGGTGGAACTTAGCCTTGCCATTATCTCTCATTCCTCTATTCCTTTGGAATATTGGGATCATGTGTTTCAAAGTGTGGTGTTCATTATAAACCGACTCCCTCCTACCACTCCACCTCATATCTCTCCTTTCACCATCCTCTTTCACAAAAATCCCGATTACAAATTTTTTCGAGTTATTGGATGTCTTTGCTTTCCTCTCATTCGCCCCTACAATTCTCACAAGCTTCAATTACGCTCTCTTCCTTGTGTCTTTTTGGGGTATTGTCAAACTCAAAAAGGATACAAATGTCTTCACATCCCAACCAACAAAATTTACATTAGCAGGAATGTTAGATTTGATGAGTCTCGGTTTCCTTTTGCCTCAACAGCCAGCTCACCTTCCTCTCAGCCCAAACCTGACTCCCAAGGCTTCACATTCCTGCCTCTTCTTTCTTCTTCGGGCCCAGCTTGCTCCTCTCCTTCTCTTGGTGCTTCTCGGCCTGTTAGTGCAAGGCCCAATCAATCCAGCAGGCCTTCTCTTTTGGAGCCCACTCCTCAACACTTTAAAGTGTATCAGCGGCGCCCCAATTCAACCCGAGCTGCACCTCCTCCCTCCACTTCTCCTCCTACATCCCCTCCAGTTCAGCCACCGAATCCAGGTGCCTCTGTCTCTACTCACTCCATGCAAACTCGTCTTCAAGCCAAAATCAATAAAAAGTCTAATCCTGAGACACTTGTAACCACCAAGCATCCCCTTCCATCCTCTTCATCTGATGAGCCTACATCCTTTACCATGGCTAATAAACACCCGGAATGGCGCGAGGCTATGTCTCAAGAATTAAATGCTTTGGCCAAGAATGGCACTTGGATACTCGTTCCCTCTCATCCTAATCAAAATGTCATTGGTTGCAAATGGATTTTTAAAATCAAAAGGAAAGCCGATGGATCCATTGAGCGCTATAAGGCACGCCTCGTTGCCAAGGGGTATAATCAAGAGGCGGGTCTTGACTATCACGAGACATTTAGCCCCGTTGTCAAACCAACCACCATTCGAGTTGTTCTTTCTCTTGCTACCTCGAGACATTGGCCGATTCGTCAACTCGATGTTAATAATGCGTTTCTTCATGGTGATCTCGAAGAGCAAGTCTTTATGTCTCAACCACCGGGCTTTGCGGACTCCTCCTTCCCGCATCATGTGTGTCTTCTCAAAAAGGCACTTTATGGTCTCAAGCAAGCTCCTCGGGCATGGTTTCACAAGTTGGCTTCCGTTCTCACCACTCTTGGCTTCAAAGCATCCCAATCGGATTCCTCTCTTTTTATACGTGGTGATTCCTCCTCAATTACTATTGTCTTAATTTACGTTGATGATATCATTGTCACGGGATCCGATGCCTCTCTTGTGACCTCTCTCATTTCTTCTCTTGGCTCCCAATTTTCCCTCAAAGACCTTGGTCCCTTACATTTCTTTTTGGGGATACAAGTTCAATCTCAATCCAATGGGATTCATCTCTCTCAACCTCAATATCTTCGGGATCTTCTTATTCGATCTAAGATGGATGGCGCTAAACCTTGTTCCACTCCTTTCTCTCCTGGTGATCCTCTCTCTAAATTTGCTGGCAACCCCATGGCCGAACCACATACCTATCGGAGCATAGTTGGTGCCCTCCAATATGCTACCATCACGAGACCCGACATTTCCTATGCCGTCAACAAAGCATCCCAGTTCATGCACTCCCCTACTGATCAGCACTGGAATGCTGTCAAGCGTATCTTGCGCTATCTTAAAGGTACCTTGACGCTTGGACTTCACATTAGTGCTCACTCCACCTTTGCTCTACATGCTTATTCAGATGCTGACTGGGCTGGCTGCCCTGATGATCGCCGCTCGACCTCTGGATTTTGTGTATTCCTTGGCTCGAATCTGATCTCATGGGGTTCTAAGAAGCAGACCACTGTCTCAAAATCGAGTACAGAATCTGAGTATAGGAGTATGGCGGGTGCTTGCACCGAGTTGGTTTGGCTCCAACAGCTTCTTCGTGAGCTTCATATTTCTCTCCCTTCTAATCCAGTACTGTGGTGTGACAACTTGGGGGCCACGTTTCTAGCTTCCAACCCAGTCTTTCATGCAAGAACGAAGCACATTGAGATTGACTTTCATTTTGTTCGGGAAAAGGTCGCCAACAAGCAACTGGATGTGCGGTTCATCTCTACCAAAGACCAGCTTGCTGATCTGTTTACAAAATCCCTGTCATCTACCCGATTGGTGTTTCTGCGCAACAAACTGACCCTATGTGATGTCTCTGGCTCAGTTTGAGGGGGGCTATTAGGAGCAGCAGTTCACTTAGGGTAGAATTGTAATAATCGATGTAATAGTTTACTGTAACAGAAAGTTAGTTAGGATCTCTTATCTGTTATGGTGGCTTCTAGAAGATTTAGTCTAATACACTGGTTATATAAACCAAGTGATTGTAATCATTTAGACTTAATGAAATCACAGATTCATTCTCTCTTTCTCTTCTCTGATTCTTAGCACAAACCCTATAACCCAAACCCGACAAATTTCTCAAAAACACAGGAACGAACCCCACTTAAAAGTAATACCAAATAAATGATATCAGGATTTCCATCAGAGTATCAACCCAGCCGACGAAAAATTTCAACTAATTACCCAACACTGATCACACACAACAACCGTTACAGTAATTCTAAAACACAAGCAGGATAAGAAATAACACAATGAGTTACGAGAATAACAATTGTTATGTTGGTAATTAGATAGTGTTAACATAATCATGCCAATAAAAACCAATGCATGCATCAAAAATTGAGATAATGGGAAGTTTCACCAAACCTGGACCGCATATAATTTAGCTGGCAAAAATAATTTTGTGTTCGTAGATCCAAGTAGATTGTGCTCATGAGAGTACAGCAACTGCACCAGCATAAAAGTATTAGCAAGTATACGGAAAAGTGAATTAATTCTGATCAACGAGGAAATGAGAGAGAGAGAGAGAGAGATTAAAAACAGGTATTAGGCTGGGTGGTACATTAAGATCTCAACAGATGTTGAGTATCAAAATTATGAAGCTGCAAATTAATTTTGGGTTCGAAAGGTCCCAACATTAACGGCAGCTGCTTTAGAGGGTACTTATACACCGATCAGTTCTGCTCATCTTCTTTTGGGTACCGTACAATTATGGTTATATACAGTTTAGTTTAGGTTCGTAGTAAGGAAAGGTAACATGAGTTGCTAATATGAACCTTTTCAGCAAAAGACAATCCACCTTGATGATACTAATTATTATTCTGCTAGTTTAAAATATCCCCACAACAGATGGGCTAAGAGAAGGAATCTTAACTTAATGCAACCCTAGAAGAAGTATGCCCTCCCCTCCCACTTGTGATGTCATCAGAGTTGCTCTTCTCAGTTGGCATCAACCAATAGATGTTGAATTCATCCATCTTTTAGCTTCAAGAGAAAAAAAAATAGGCACAAGTGTGGTTTCATTTCAAGATAACGAAATTAATTTAGGGTTTTTCAACGGAAAAAAATACATTCAGTGGAATACACTTGTCATGCTAGCCTGTAATTTATTTAACAGGTAGCCACTACTCAGAACAGAGTGACGCATATTACTATCCAATTGATACAAGATACGACATGTTTAAAGAAACTAAAGTGTTGTGTTGATTAATTTGCCCAAAAGGCAACCAGGGTAGCACCTCGTTGAGAACATGGGTCCCTTGAGACTTGTTAACTCAGTTCAGTTCGAAAGAACAATGTAACTCAGTTCGGTTCGGTTCGGTCAAGTACCAGCGCTATTAAGTGACCTTCAACTATTTAGCAATGTACACCGTGCATTTTGACAATATATTAAATGTCCCCCTTGGGCAGTACAAGCAATTAAGACAAATTACCAAGTAGGTAACCATACTGATCACCTCAATCAGGACTACAAGAGGTTTTAATCTAAACGACACACCACGCTGGTCAAAATCAAGCACAATTCAAAGATAGAGGGATTTAAGACCTACTATTGCTACAAACAAAGAAATATTTCTAAGGAAACTTATCTCACAATATTTGCTCAATTTGGCGAAGACCATCCATCAGCCTAGTAACAGCCAAGTCCCAGGACCAACCAAAGGCAAAAAAAAGGTTGTTGGATGCGCGCCATTTCCGGAAAGCCAACCCCTTGAAAGAAAGCTTCTTCTACGTAAACAATATTAAAACAATATTAAGATACAAAATCACCTTGCTAAACTTGGTTTCAACTCGGAAGTTATTTATTGTCTCGATCAGATTGCCCCGACTGTTTGAGGATTCTCTAGCTTGCCTCTTTGGGCCATGTCAGAAAAGGAGAGCTGTCGAGTTTTTTTCATTTACACATTTTTTCCAAGTGCTCTATTGACTCGGCAGCGTTCCATTACTGTAATTTTATATTCTCACGAGCTGTCACCCACAGACCAAACCTCAGTTGTCCTTTCTAAGTTAATACTTACTTGAAGGTCACTGAACATGGGCCCTCCCCAAGAAAGCTGATCCATTAACTTGGCCAAAATAAGGTTGGGTTGTTGCACACTTCTTTCTGCAACTCACGGTGAACTCAAAAGATGAATAAATAGCATGGGAAGAAAAAAACACAACAATATGAGAAGAAAAAATTACACAGTTACCGCTTATATATACTCATTTCAGGCTTGGTTTGTTGTTATTTTAGGTGATCTTAGAAAAAAACAGGCTTAGACAACGACCTCAAAATCAAAAGGCAAGGTTTAAATTATTAGGGCATCCCTTTACGGGAACCTTTAGCTGGTTCCGGATTCCGGTTGATTTCTGTTTATTTGCAATTTCAACTAATTACCCAACCCTGATCACACGCAATAGCCATTACAGTAATGCTAAGAACCAAGTCAGATAAGAAATAACACAGTTAGTTAGAAGAATAACAATTGTTGTGTTAATTTGATACAACTGTTATGTTTATAACAAGACGGTGTTAACATAATCATGCCAATAAAGACAGATGCATGCATAAAAAATTAAGATAATGGGAAGTTTCACAAAACATGGACCGCATATAATGTAGCTGGCAAAAATAATTCCGTGTTCATAGATCCAAGTAGATTATGCTCACGAGATTATGAAGCTGAAAATTAATTGTGTGATTGATATTTCCTTTCCTTGACAGGGTCCCAACATTAACGGCAGCTGCTTTAGTGGGTACTTAACTACTTGTAAATGGATCGACTCTGCTCATCTTCCTTTGGGTACCGTACAATTATAGTTATATACAGTTTAGTTTAGGTTCGTAGTATGGAAAGGTCACATGAGTTGCTAATATGAACCTTTTCAGCAAAAGACAATCCACCTTGATCATACTAATTATTATTCTCCTAGCATAAAATAACCCCACAACAGATAGGGTAAGAGAAAGAAACTTAACTTAATGCAACCCTAGAAGAAGGATGCCCACCCCTCCCACTTGTGATGCCATCAGAGTTGCTCTTGTACGTTGGCATCAACCAATAAATATTGAATTCATTCCATCTTTTAGCTTCAAGAGAAAGAAAAAAATGGTCAGAAGTGTGGTTTCATTTCAAAATAAGGAAATTAATTATAAGAGTTTTTAATTCAGTGGAATATGCTTGTCATGCTAGCCTGCAATTTAGTTACCAGGTAGGCTCTACTCAGAACAGAGTGACCCATATTATTATCCAATTGATACAAGGTACGACATATTTAAAGAAACTAAAGTCTTATGCTGATTAATTTGTCCAAGTGGCATCTAGAGTGGCACCTCGTTGAGAACATGGGTCTCTTGAGACTTGTTAACTCAGTTTAGTTCGAGAGAACAATTAAACTCCAAACAATACATGCCATAAATATGATATCCACATCCAGGAAGCAGGAATGCTTTCAGTTTCCAAGCTATCTAACAAGAAGGGTAAGAAAGAGAAAAATATAAAGATGAAACATATCCCGCAAATATGCTCTGATTCTGAGGTTTATCTCTATTCTCCGTTCCTTGTTGTGCTCTACAGACAGCAACCCTGACAGGCTAAGTGGGTACCACCGACCAGGAAATCTGTTTGTTACAAAAACCCGACCAGAACACAAGTTAAGCTTGCAAACCAAAAGTACCATATGAAGTCACACCCTATCACCCAAACCTGACAAATATCTAAAAAACACAGGAACGAACCCCACATAAAAGTAATACCAAATAAATGATATCAGGATTTCTATCAGAGTATCAACCCAGCCGACGAAAAATTCAACTAATTACCCAACGCTAATCACACGCAACAACTGTTACAGTAATTCTAAAACACAAGTAGGATAAGCAATAACACAATTAGTTACAAGAATAACAATTGTTATGTCGGTAACTAGATAATGTTAACATAATCATGCCAATAAAAACAGATGCATGCATCAAAAATTAAGATAATGGGCAGTTTCACAAAACCTGGACCGCATATAATGTAGCTGGCAAAAATAATTTTGTGTTCGAAGATCCAAGTAGATTATGCTCACGAGATTACAGCAACAGCACCAGCATAAAACTATTAGCAAGTATACCGAAAAGTGAATTAATTCTGATCAAGGAGGAAATGAGAGAGAGCGAGAGATTAAAAACTGGCATTACACTGGGAGGTACAATAAGATCTCAACAGATGTTGAGTATCAAAATTATGAAGCTGAAAATTAATTTTGGGTTTGATATTTCCTTTACTTAAAAAGGTCCCAACATTAACGGCAGCTGCTTTAGAGGGTACTTATAAATGGATCAGTTCTGCTCATCTTCTTTTGTGTACCGGACAATTATGGTTATATACAGTTTAGTTTAGGTTCGTGGTAAGGAAATGTCACATGAGTTGCGAATATGAACCTTTTCAGTAAAAGACAATCCACCTTGATGATACTAATTATTATTCTGCTAGTATAAAATAACTCCACAACCCTAGAAGACAGATGCCCTAGAAGAAAGGAACTTAACTTAATGCAACCCTAGAAGACAGATGCCCTCCCCTCCCACTTGTCTTGTCATCGTATATATGCTCTGATTCCGAAGAAACTTAACTAGAAGGGTAAGAAAAAGAAAAATATAAAGAAGAAACTTATCTCGCATATATGCTCTGATTCTGATGATTATCTCTGTTAAGGGTTCTGCTCTAGAGACAGCAACCCTCACAAGCTAAGTGGGTCCCACCGACCGCACAACCTATTTGTTACAAAAACGCAACCAGAACACAAGTTAAGTTTGCAAACCAAAAGTACCATATGAAAGTCCAACCCTACAACCCAAACCCGACAAATTTCTTAAAAACACATAACTAACCCCACATAAAAGTAATACCAAATAAATGATATCAGGATTTCAATCAGCATATCAGGCCCGCCGACGAAACAATTCAACTAATTACCCAACCCTGATCACACGCAACAACCGTTTAAGTAATTCTAACACCCAAGTACAATAAGAAATAACACAGTTAAATACAAGAATAACAATTATGTTAATTTGGAACAACTGTTATGTTTATAACTAGATGGTGTTAACATAATCATGCCAATAAAGACTAATGCAGGCATCAAAAATTAAGATAATGGGAAGTTTCATAAAACCTAGACCGCATATAATGTAGCTGGCAAAAATAATTTCGTGTTCGTAGATCCATGTAGATTATGCTCACGAGAATCCATCAACTGCACCAGCCTAAAACTATAACAATTATACACAAAAGTAAATTAATTCTGATCAAGGAGGAAATTATAGAGCTTAAAAACTGGCATTAAGGTGGGTGGTACATTTAGATCTCATCAAATGTTGAATATAAAAAATTATGAAGCTGAAAATTAATTTTGTGTTTGATATTTCCATTCCTTAACATGGTCACAACATTAACGGCAGCTGCTTAAGAGGGTACATATAAAAGGATCGGTTCTGCTCATCTTCTTTTGGGTACCGTACAATGATAGTTATATACAGTTTAGTTTAGGTACGTAGTAAGGAAAGGTCACTTGAGTTGCTAAAATTAACCATTTCAGCAAAAGACGATCCACCTTGATGATACTAATTATTATTCTGCTAGTATATATAACCCCACAATAGATAGGTTAAGAGAAGGAATCTTAACTTAATATACAGTTTAGTTTAGGTACGTAGTGAGGAAAGGTCAACTGAGTTGCTAAAATGAACCTTTTCAGCAAAAGACAATCCACCATGATGATACTAATTATTATTCTGCTAGTATAAATAACCCCACAATAGATAGGTTAAGAGAAGGAATCTTAACTTAATGCAACCCTAGAAGAAGGATGCCCTCGCCTCCCACTTGTGATGTCATTAGAGTTGCTCTTGTTTAGTTGGCATCAACCAATAGATGTTGAATTCATCCATCTTTTAGCTTCAAGAGAAAAAAAAAATAGTCAGAAGTGTGGTTTCATTTCGTAACAACAAAATTAATTATAAGCGTTTATCCACCAAAAAAGGGTCATTCAGAACAGAGTGACATATATTACTATCCAATTGATACAAGGTACGATATATTTAAATAAACTAAAGTCTTATGTTGACTAACTTGTCCGAATGGCATCAAGAGTAGTACCTTGTTGAGAACATGGGTCGCTTGAGACTTGTTAACTCAGTCCAGTTTGAGAGAACAATTAAACTCCATACAATACATTGCCCTAAATATTATATGCACAGGAAGGAACCAAGAATGGTTTCAATTTCAAACTTAACTAGATGGGTAAAGGAAAAAAAAATATAAAGAAGAAACTTATCTCACATATATGCTCTGATTCGGAGGATTATCTCTGTTCTGTGCTGTGCTCTAGAGACAGCAACCCTTCCTGACATGCTAAGTGGGTCCCACCGACAATGAAACCTGTTTATTAAAAAACCCAGACCAGAACACAAGTTAAGCATGCAAACCAAAAGTACCATATGAAGTCAAACCCTATAACCCCAACCCGACAAATTTCTTAAAAACACATAACTAACCCCACAAAAAAGGTAATACCAAAAAATGATATCAGGATTTCAATCAGAATATCAACCCAGCCAACAAAAATTTTCAACAAATTACCCAACCCTGATCACACACGCAACAACCTTTACAGTAATTCCAATACCCCAAGTCGGATAAGAAATAACACAGCTAGTTACCAGAATAACAATTGTTATGTTAATTTCGAAGAACTGTAATGTTCATAACTATATGGTGTTAACATAATCAAGCCAATAAAAACCGATGCATGCACCAAAAATTAAGATAATGGGAAGTTTCACAAAACCTAGACCGCATATAATGTAGCAGGCAAAAATAATTCTGTGTTCATAGATCCAAGTAGATTATGCTCACGAAATTACAGCAACTGCACCAGCATAAAAGTATTACCAATTATAAAGAAAAGTGAATTAATTCTGATCAAGGAGGAAATGAAAGAGAGAGATCAAAAACTGGCATTAGGGTGGGTGGTACATTAAGATCTCAACAGATGTTGAGAATCAAAATAATGAAGCTGAAAATTAATTTTGTGCTTGATATTATCCTTTCCATAACAATGTCTCAACATTAACATCAGCTGCTTTAGTGGGTACTTATATATGGATTGGTTCCACTCATCTTCATTTGGGTAACGTACAATTATAGTTAGATACCGTGTAGTTTAGGTTAGTTTATGTACGTAGTAAGGAAAGGTCACATGAGTTCCTAATACGAACCTTTTCAGCAAAAGACAATCCACCTTGATGACACTAATTATTATTCTGCTAGTATAAAATAACTCCACAACAGATAGGTTAAGAGAAAGGAACTTAACTTAATGCAACCATAGAAGAAGGATGCCCTCCCCTCCCACTTGTCTTGTCATCGGAGTTGCTCATGGCAGTTGGCATCAACTAATGGATGTTCAATTCATTCCATCTTTTAGCTTGAATAGAAAATAAATAGTCAGAAGTGTGGATTCATTTCGAAATAACGAAATTAATTACGGGTTTTTCAATGAAAAAAAAGCCATTCAGTGGATTATACTTGTCATGCTAGCCTGCAATTTAGTTAACAGGTAGGCACTACTCAGAACAGAGTGACACATATTACTATCCAATTGATACAAGATACGACAAGTTTAAAGAAACTAAAGCCTTATGTTGATTAATTTGCCCAAATGGCATCCAGAGTAGTACCTCGTTGAGAACATGGGTCCCTTGAGACTTGTTAACTCAGTTCAATTCGAGAGAACAATTTAACTCCAAACAATACATGCCATAAATATGATATGCACAGGAAGGAAGCAGGAATGGTTTCAATTTCCAACTTATCTAACTAGAAGGGTAAGAAAAAGAAAAATATAAACAACTTAAAAGATGCACCAGAGACTTAGTTTTAACCATGATAGAAAGCATGTCAGGAATGTCAAGTACCAGCGCTATTAAGTGACCTTCAACTATATAGCAATGTAGACCGTACATTTTGACAATATATTAAATGTCCCTCTTGGGCAGTTCAAGCAATTAAGACAAATTACCAAGTAGGTTACCATACTGATCACCACAATCAGGACTACAAGAGGTTTAATCTAAACGACACACCAAGCTGGTCAAAATCAAGCACAATTCAAAGATAGAGGGATTTAAGACCTACTATTGCTACAAACAAAGAAAAATTTCTACGGAAAACTCACAATATTTGCTCAATTTGGCGAAGACCATCCGTCAGCCTAGTAACAGCCATGTTCCAGGACCAACCAAAGGCAAACAAAAGGTTGTTGGATGCGCGCCATTTCCGGAAAGCCAACCCCTTGAAAGAAAGCTTCTTCTACATAAACAATATTAAAACAATATTAAGATACAAAATCACCTTGCTAAACATGGTTTCGACTCCAAAGTTCTTTATTGTCTCGATCAGATTGCACCGACTCTTTCAGGATTCTCCATCTTTGGGCCTCTTTGGGCCTTGTCAGAAAAGGAGAGCAGTCGAGATTTTTATCATTTACACATTTTTTCCAAGTGCTCTATTGATTCGGCAGCCTTCCATTTCTGTAATTTTATATTCTCACGAGCTGTCACCCACAGACCAAACCTCAGTTGTCTTATCTAAGGTAATACTTACTTGCTGGTCATTGAACATGGGCCCACCCCAAGATAGCTGATCCATTAACTTGGCCAAAATAAGGTTGGGTTGTTGCACACTTCTTTCTGCAACTCACGGTGAACTCAAAAGATGAATAAATAGCATGGGAAGAAAAAAACACAACAATATGAGAAGAAAAAATTACTCAGTTACCACTAATTACCACAAAATATACACATTTCAGGCTTTGGTTTGTTGTTATTTTAGCTGATCTTAGAGAAAAACATGCTTAGACAGCAACCTCAAAATCAAAAAGCAGGGTTTATATTATTAGGGCATCCCTTTACGGGAACCTTTAGCTGGTTCCGGATTCTGGTTGATTTCAGCTTATTTGCAATTCCGATTGAACAAAAGATGTCACGACTATATCCTATCCAAAATAAAATTTCCAGAAACTAATATTAGGTAAAAGTTAGAATTTGGTATGGCATCTCAGGCTTGTAATTTAATATATGTTTTAACAACATAAACTAGAAAAACATAAAAAGAAAAGATAAAATTTATCACTGTTACTTCCTGTGGGTTTCTCCATCGTCTTCGTCGTCACCATCCAATCGGCTCCCCAACTAATGCCAAAATGTTTTAGTTAGAACTGAAATTATATACTAACCAATACAAATGAATGTTACAGAAATAGCTTGAGGTTACCCCTAGTTTATATACCCAGTTTTTATATGTTTTTCAATTGCTCAAGTTATCGTGAAAGGGAGAAAGAATGAAAGAAAGAACGAAATATACGAAGAAACCTTTGTGGAAGAGTTTGTCCATACCACATTTCGGAGCAACACCACCACCCCTTACCATTACATGACAAAAGGTAAAGCAAACGGGAGTTACTAGATACACCATTTTATCGTAGTATGGTTACCACTACTCTGCAAAAAAAAAAAAATTTATGTGCACAAACCAGTTGATGACTATTGGAATTTGGTGAAACTGTAAATTACCTCAATCTAAATAGACTAAACCCTAATTTCATTACCCAGACTGTTGGCAATCCAAAATAAGAAGACAGGAGCTTTCATATTCAAAGATACAAGTGTGCTATTCAAATAATTTTTGTGCCCTGTCAGTTTTTAAGGATATGTTTATTTTGCATCAATCCTATTGTCTATGCATTTAGAACTGAAATTGTATACTCATCATTAAAAATCAATGTTGCAAAAATAGCTGCGAGTTACCCCCAGTTTATATATAGCACATTTACCCAGTTTATGTTTCGATTGCTGAAGTTATCGTGAAAGAGAGAAAGAACGAAAGAAAGAAATCTACAAAGAAGTCTCTTGAAGAGTTTGTCCAAATCACATTTCAGAGCAGCACCACCACCATCGCTTACCATTAATTGACAAAACAGATAGCATATTAGAGTTACTGGATGCACCATTTTAGCATAGTAATAAAAAAAAGGAACTTATCTCTGCATTCAACTAAATAAAATTAATTATGCGCTGCACCTCCACCAGCTGGGTCACCACCACTGTGCCTCCCCTGATCCTCCCTTATAAGACAGCCACTTAAATAATAATTATATGCAATGCATAATGCAGATTATCAGGTAAGACTAGGTAAAGAAATATGGTCATGAAAGATTACGTGAGTTGCTGCTGTCCTTGTCAGCAAAGCATATTCACTTCAAGAGGGTTACTTTGTGGTTCATTAAAGATTACAGTACCCAAGAAATTGAGTAAAACATTCTTCAATAAAGGATATTGCTACTTACCTATGACATATTTTATCAGCATCACCATAATAACAAGTATTTGTTCAGAAGCCCATTTAGTCTGATTTAATGGGCACTGAAATAACAAGCAACACAAGTACACTGCACCACTGTTGTTTTGAGGGGCACTGATATAACAAGGTTCAGCGGTTCAGCCTAGCAATATCCTTTGGAACATAATATTAGTTGCATTTTTAATTTATTTGACACTTTGTTTCAGATGGCATAGTCTTGATAGGCACCTAGCCCTATAGCTGTCCTAAAGTTTCTAAATTAGAGGATTCTATTTCTGCGCTAGTATAGTCTGGAATACCTGATCTGAAGCATATAGTCTGGTCATCCTGGCACATTTTAATCAATCTATCCTATTAAAGATTTAAATCTAGTAATGTCTACTACAACAGCATATTGAATTTTACCATACCTGCTCCATAAAGAATTATAGCAACAAGTACCTGCCATCACGAGAAAATCCACTATTCATCTTTTGGCAATGCATGTCCGAGTTAGACGAGAACCAAACTGGGACTTGCTCTTACAATAAATAAAGATAAATCAAGGAGCAATTTGTTAGAATTTGAGATAAAAAATAATAACAACAGTTCATTTCGACCATGCAACATAATACATAATAATCAGATTAACATAATTAAGATCTGGTTCGTGTGATGTCGGCAACCCAACAGGAAATGTTGACCTTTACTGGTGAAATACCAATAACGAACACATGCCAGTTAAAACTTGAGACCAACACGTTGTTCAAATGAACAAAAAAAGAAAAATGTTAAAAAGCAGTTACTTCACCTCAAATATTAAGGATTCCAGCAAACCAAAACCACCAAGCCCGTGATTTGAAGTTGAACTGCTCATACACTTTTATGGCTCAAGCTAGCCACATGTTTTCTGCACCAGTAACATAAGGATAGAAAAGTTAGTGATTATCCAGAAATAAAACGATAACAGATCAATAATGAAAAAAAAAATGTCATCCAAGTGTCCTCTTTTATCACGAGTAATGACCAGATCACGAGCCATGCAGGTGTCCTCATATACAAGTTGTAAAACCACCAGTCATTGTAGTTATCAAACCCCACCCCCAAAACCCCTCCTCTGGATTTTACAGCCTACAAGAGAAATTTCTGACTAAAAGGGGGATTTTTTGAATGTGGCAGATTATGGACAAATAGGCAGCCTGCAGCAAGGTCAAAGGAGAGGAAGATGCGGTACATTGCTGAACTGGAGATGAAAGTACAAACCCTTCTCAGCACAACTGACCATACTACAAGTTCCTTTTTTCTGCCCTAATTTATCCTTTTATCTATTCTTGAGAAATAAAAACCACAGTTATTTATTTAATGTAAATTAAAGCTAATCCAGTTGTATTGAGGCTTTATGAGATGAGAATATTGGCAAAGTTGGCTCTAAGATTGCGATTGGTTCTTAAGTAGGAGCAGTGGAGGCCCCTTCACTTTATTAACTCCCCTTGACTCAAGAAGAGCTTTTTGTAGGTTTGGTTTTATGGGCCGTGTTTGGGCCATGAAAATCAGGCCTCGCCAACACAAAAAAGTTGCTAATAAAATAATCTGATTCAAAGTCCAAACAATCGATTTGAACCGTTGAACATGATCTCCATATAAAGATGTACATGTAGATCAAATTTTACATTTTTTAGCATTTTATTTAAATATTTATCAGAAGTTGTGTTTCTTATTGGGTCATATAAAATATCTTAACTTCCAAAAGAAGTGCCAACCTATTAGTACCAGATCGGCCACCAAAAATAAACATGTTGCAATCAACAGCCACTGCAACATGGAATGCTCTGGCAGTGGGGCCCACCTGCTCTTCCGAACCACCACTTCCACAACACTGGTGTGTACCACAACTTATTTTTTGAAAATAAAAGAAAAGAAAAAAGAAAAGTTAAATTATGAGATGTCGCACTGGTACAGCATGACAGTACTGGTACATCAAACACCACTGGTATAGCATGGGTATGGTTGGATCAAGGGTTTTCCATGGAAAACAAGCAAAAATTTCAGAAAATCTGTACACATATGTATCATACAGAATTGGATAATACTTGTACAATAAAAGGGTAAAATTGTCCATACCAATGTCATAAATGGCAATGTCAATGAGGAACCTCTTATAAGCAAACCCACCAGATACCACCACCATTGATTTTCCTACTTGCACAGCAGTGTGCCCACTTCATTTACAACATTGTATTCAACTAAAGTCCATGATTTATTTTTGTAATTTCTGTTCTAAGTTGAAATTTATAATATTCTTTTTTGACATTTAATTTCATGAAATTTATAATATTCTTTTTTGACATTCAATCTGGTATTCTAAGTCGCAGATTTAACAGAATAAATGTGCAACTGCGTTTTTTATTTCTAACATTGCTGAGGCAATTTGATATATGAACCAATTAAGCAGGGTATGGTTGCAAATTCTGATTTTTAGGAACTACAAGAGAGATCATTTCAATAACCTGCGAACGATGGGGAGATCACCTCCGAAATCCGAGGGATCAGCTTTCACCCAGTGCATCTCCATCTCTCTCGCCTCTCCCACTCTCTAGTCTCTAGTCTCCACAGCAAAGGTGAAGCAGCGCAGCGCAAACGGAATCCAACCAGCTATGAAGTCTTTAAACTGAAAAGAAGCCAAGCACAGTAGTACTGGTATTAGCAATGATTCATATGACCTAAAGTAACTCAAATTTTGAGTTTACTTAACCCCCGTGCATTCATATCACTTGAAGCAGGAATGGTTTCAATTTCCAAGTTATCTAACTAAAAGGGTAAGAAAAAGAAAAATATAAAGAAGAAACTTATCTCGCATATATGCTATGATTCTGAGGATTATCTCTGTTTTGTGCTGGGCTCTAGAGACAGCAACCCTGACAAGCTAAGTGGGTCCCACCGACGACGAAACATGTTTGTTACAAAAACCCGACCAAATCACAAGTGAAGTTTGCAAACCAGAAGTAACATATCAAGTCCAACCCTATAACCCAAACCCGACAAATTTCTTAAAAACACAGACTAACCCAATATAAATGTAATACCAAATAAAGGATATCAGGATTTCTATCAGCATACCAACCCATCCGAAGAAAAATTTCAACTAATTACCCGACCCTGATCACACGCAACAACCATTACAGTAATGCTAATACCCAAGTCAGATAAGAAATAACACAGCTAGTTACAAGAATAACAATTGTTGTGTTAATTTGATACAACTGTTATGTTTATAACTAGACGGTCTTAACATAATCATGCCAATAAAGACCGATGCATGCATCAAAAATTAAGATAATGGGAAGGATCACAAAACCTGGACCGCATATAATGTAGCAAGCAAAAAAAATTCCGTGTTCGTAGATCCAAGTAGATTATGCTCACGAGATTACAGCAACTGCACCAGCATAAAAGTATTAGCAATTATATAGAAAAGTGAATTAATTCTAATTAATATGGAAATGAGAGAGAGAGAGATTAAAAACTGGCATTAGGGTGGGCAGTACATTAAGATCTCAACAGATGTTGAGTATCAAATTTATGAAGCTGAAAATTAATTTTGTGTTTGATATTTCCTTTCCTTAAAAACGTCACAACATTAACGGCAGCTGCTTCAGAGGGAACGTATAAATGGATCGGTTCTGCTCATCTTCTTTTGGGTACCGTACAATTATAGTTATATACACTTTAGTTTATGTACGTAGTAAGGAAAGGTCACATGAGTTGCTAAAATGAACCTTTTCAGCAAAAGACAATCCACCTTGATGATACTAATTATTATTCTTCTAGCATAAAATAACCCCACAACAGATATGTTAAGAGAAGGAAACTTAATTTAATGCAACCCAAGAAGAAGGATGCCCTCCCATCCCACTTGTGATGTCATCAGAGTTACTCTTGTCAGTTGGCATGAACCAATAGATGTGGAATTCAATCCAACTTTTAGCTTCAAGAGAAAAAGAAATAGTCAGAAGTATGGTTTCATTTCGAAATAACGAAATTAATTATAAGCATTTCTCAACAAAAAAAAAAAAGCCATTCAGTGGAATATACTTGTCATGTCAGCCTGCAATGTAGTTAACAGGTAGGCACTACTCAGAACAGAGTGACACATATTGCTATCCAATTGATACAAGGTGCAACATAATTAAAGAAACTAAAGTCTTATGTTGATTAATTTGTCCAAATGGCACCCAAAGTAGCACCTCGTTGAGAACATGAGTCTCTTGAGACTTGTTAACTCAGTTCAGTTCAAGCGAACAATTAAACTCCAAACAATACATGCCATAAATATGAAATGCATAGTAAGGAAGCAGGAATGGTTTCAATTTCCAAGTTATCTAACTCGAAGGGTAAGAAAAAGGAAAATATAAAGAAGAAACTTATCTCGCATATATGCTCTGATTCTGAGGATTATCTCTGTTCTCTGTTCCTTGTGGTGCTCTAGAGACAGCAACCCTGACAGTCTAAGTGGGTACCACCTACCACGAAACATGTTTGTTACAAAAACCCGACCAGAACACAAGTTAAGCTTGGAAACCAAAAGTACCATATGAAGTCAAACCCTATAACCCAAACCCGACAAATTTCTCAAAAAACACAGGAACGAACCCCACATAGAAGTAATACCAAATAAATGATATCAGGATTTCTATCAGAGTATCAACCCAGCCGACGAAAAATTTCAACTAATTACCCAACACTGATCACACGCAACAACCGTTACAGTAATTCTAAAACACAAGTAGATAATGGGAAGTTTCACAAAACCTGGTCCGCATATAATGTAGCTGGCAAAAATAATTTTGTGTTCGTAGATCCAAGTAGATTATGCTCACGAGATTACAGCAACTGCACCAGCATAAAAGTATTAGCAAGTATACAGAAAAGTGAATTAATTCTGATCAAGGAGGAAATGAGAGAGAGAGAGATTAAAAACTGGCATTAGGCTTGGCGGTACATTAAGATCTCAACAGATGTTGAGTATCAAAATTATGAGGCTGAAAATTAATTGTGTTTGATATTTCCTTTCCTTAGAATGGTCCCAACATTAACGGCAGCTGCTTTAGAGGGTACTTATAAATGGATCAGTTCTGCTCATCTTCTTTTGTGTACCATACAATTATAGTTATATACACTTTAGTTTAGGTTCGTAGTAAGGAAAGGTCAAATGAGTTGCTAATATGAACCTTTTCAGCAAAAGACAATCCACCTTGATGATACTAACTATTATTCTGCTAGTATAAAATAACTCCACAACAGATAGGTTAAGAGAAAGGAACTTAACTTAATGCAACCCTAGAAGAAGGATGCCCTCCCCTCCCACTTGTCTTGTCAGCAGAGTTGCTCATGTCAGTTGGCATCAACCAATAGATGTTCAATTCATTCCATCTTTTAGCTTCAAGAGAAAATAAATAGTCAGAAGTGTGGATTCATTTCGAAATAACGAAATTAATTAAGGGTTTTTCAACGAAAAAAAAAGCCATTCAGTGGATTATACTTGTCATGCTAGCCTGCAATTTAGTTAACAGGTAGGCACTACTCAGAACAGAGTGACACATATTACTATCCAATTGATACAAGATACGACAAGTTTAAAGAAACTAAAGTCTTATGTTGATTAATTTCTCCAAATGGCATCCAGAGTAGAACCTCGTTGAGAACATTGGTCTCTTGAGACTAGTTAACTCAGTTCAGTTCGAGAGAACAATTAAACTCCAAACAATACATGCAATAAATATGATATGCACAGGAACGAAGACTGAAATTTTCAACTGGTTCTGATGTAGGAGCAGTGGAGGCCCCTTGACTTAATTAACTCCCAGTTGGTAAAATTGGATTATCTAAGACTGAAATTTTCAACTAAAATCCAAACAAGACAAGGGGCCAAAAAACTAAGTCGGGAAGATGTGGTAAAATGTAATCCCTATAATAAATATTGGGTGAAATGTTTCAAAAGCAGGTTAAATATGCTTTGTCAAAAGGCAAAACATAATTTTGTTGTGATTATGTTTAACTCTTTTCCTTTGTCAAGTAATTGATGTGTGGTGGCTTGTAATGTTGCGCCTGACGTCCAAAACAAACATATTAGAGAAAGGAAATAGGTCCAAAACAAACAGACAAAAAGGAAACAAGCAAACAAAGTACGAGATATTTTATAGAAAAAGAAAATAGGTCCAAAACATACATATTTTCAGGGTTTTCAGATTTTTCTTCCACCCGCTCTACAGCAGCGATTCTACTCTAGAAGACTAGAACCAAGCAAATAGAAGTCACATTTCGTTAAAACCTGCTCTACAACAGTGATTCTTCTCTAAAAGAGTTAGTTAAGGTGTTTTAGAGTTGTACCTTCGACGAAAGCTTCAGATTAGAGAGCTAGATAGGGTTTTTGGACCGAGAACAACGAATGCTCCAGATATAATCGATTGTAGCGAGTATCGTCTTTTGTCTTTTTTGGAAAGGGCAAAGGGTAGAGGACGGGTGTAGATTTTAACAGCGATTTTTGGCACAAAGCAGAAGTAAAAGCAAAATCAAAAGAAATCTGGAGCAAAGCAAAAGCAATGTCAGATCAAAAACAGAACTGTGCTCACATCTACAACCACAAGCAGGAAATCGCACAAAATCAAGCAAAGTAATAGAACCAATACATATACCTGTCAGAGCTCACGAAGAAATTCGACGAACTGAGAGTCTATCTCCCTCCAACCTCAGATCTAGCCGAACTACAAAGGAGAGCTGAGTTTGATGAAATTTACAACTCAGTGGGTTCGACTCAAGTTATGAGGCGACCCGTCGTCTTCCCTCAGACTTGCTTTCTCTATTTGGCTCTCTCGCATTCTCGCTTCTAGGTTATTTTTGGTACTGTGTCTTTTGATAACAGAAAGTGACAGCTCTCGCCTCTCACATTCTCTCTTCTTGTTCTTGTGTGTGAGGTTACTTTTGGTACTGGCCTACTGGGTCTTTAGAGAAAAAAGTGACGGTGACTTCTTTAACAAGTCACAGTCTCAGTCAAGCTTTTTAGAAAAAAATAATTCTTTACCAAGTCGGTGAAAACATATGTAAAAAGATATTTGGCGGTGAAAAAATATGGGCCTAACCTTCCCCCACCATCCATCCCCCACTTTTTCCCCAACTGAAAATAAGTAGGGGACCACAGTAAAACAGTTGAAATAAGTAGGGGACCACAGTAAACCGTTGAAATAAGTAGGGGACCACAGCATTACAGGCAGCAGGATTGCGCCGAAGTATTGACACTTGTAAACTGAAGTATTCATCCGTGTAAAGAAAAGTACTCATCCTTGAGAAATAACTATATAAGGAAACATTACCACCCATCTTTGACACGTTTTTAGAGGTGGTTTTTTTTTTTTTACGTTCACTCTAACTAATTTTCCCGACGATCTGTGAGGAATTTTTCAAATCTAAAACCACGAGAGTCTTCTACACAATTTTCTCTTTCAAATAAGATCCATGATGACATACTTTCGAGTTGTCCGTTAAGCAAGTATTCACCCTCGTCATGCAAGTATTCATCTATCATTGAACAAGTATTCATCCTAGTCACCTAAGAAAAATTACGACGGTATGGCAGGACCGCACAACCACATAAGTACCGAAATGTATTCACCCTTAACAAGAGTTGTATTGACCAATGTAAATGAAGGTACTCATTTCTGAGGTACAATTATATATGGAAACATTATGACACTATTTAACATCAAATGATACAAATGGATGAATACTTATGCAAAAATGGATGAATACTTATGGAAAAATGGATGAATACTTATGAAGAAACAATTATTAATCCAATTATGGTGCAAATGATGAATACTTATTAAGAGAAGGATGAATACAACATATCAACCTATTTAACACGAAACTATGAAAAATC
This sequence comes from Carex kokanica, assembly GCA_025461125.1. NCBI lineage: Eukaryota > Viridiplantae > Streptophyta > Magnoliopsida > Poales > Cyperaceae > Carex > Carex kokanica. The sequence goes on along the minus strand of JAJGRX010001361.1, from coordinate 897,701 downwards.
ACTTGAAAATTAAAAAAATACAGTAAACTGTTTAATATCACATCACATGAAACAATCCTATAAGGAACCCAAAAGCTGAACAAATATTGGAACCTCTCAAATTAATGTTTCTCTATTCACCAAAAAAAAATAATAATAAGAGAATTAATTCTTTGATATATCAAATCACATCCAACAATCCTATAAATAACCGAAAAGCTGAACAAATATTCATCCAATAAGGAACCGAATATTGGAACCTCACAAATTACACACCACCGCCAGAAGTAATCATGAGCTCTCAAATTTACACTCATTTCTATCATCAATGAGGAAACGAAACGCAACGAGAAGACGCTCAGCACTTATCATTTCCTACAAAAATTTAACACATTAAAATCTTGTTAGTTATTATGCATACCAACTGTAACAAGTATTCATCCATTAAACATGTAAATATTCATCCAATAAGAACAGTCTTACTAACTAAAAAAAAAAGGTATTACTACACATTGACAAGGTAGGAGGTATTCATTCTGTCGTACTAAGTATTCATCCATAATGAAACAAGTATTCATCCTGTCTAACATAATATTCATCCCTAAGGTAACAAGTATTCATCCTGTCAAACACAGTATCCATCCAACGGATTAAAAATTTGATATAATATTATACCTGAGTAAAATCCAACGGGACATTCCGCGTCAGACAATCTACACAGCGCAAGACAAAAATCGAACAATCAAGTGAAGATTGCTGAGGTGTTGCCATCCAAGATAGTGGAACATCCATCCAGGACTCTTGTCCTGTATTTTGCATAAACACAAGAAATTTTATAAAGTAAGGTTTTCATACATAATACAATTAATTAAAAAATGAAATTATAAAGTAACATATGCTTACCAAGCCTCCATGAAAGAAAGTACTTCACCCAGTGGATATAATTGATATGAGGCTCAAGGTAGAACTGGTTGGATGAAGGGCTAAGGGAGTTATACATCTGAATTTTTTGATTTTTCAAATCAAACGCTGCTAATATCCAGTGGTTTCGACCAACTAATGGTACAAAAAACCATCTGGATTTCTCAAACTGAGGTGAGAATAACTCCTTTTGACGGCGGAACAACAATTCCAACGAATTGAATGGTGCCATTTCCTACAATATTACAATAATTAAAAAAAAGCAAACTAATAATTCATCTGTCATCAATAGTACTGCAAAAGTATTCATCCAAGACTACACAAGTATTAAACCATTAAAACACAAGTATTCACCTAATGTACACCTCATGTACACCTAACGTACAAAGTATTCATCCATTAAACCCATAGTCATAAGCAAGTAATTCACAAGTGTTCATCCAAATAAACACAAGTATTAACACTTTAACACCAAAGTATTCACCCACCAATATAGACTATCCCAAAAAACAGTAATGCATCAAATTGAAAAAATACTTTTAATAGTTTTAGATACTTACAAGAACGTCATTGACAATATAAAACCATTCTTCTTCCACAGCAGTCTCCCTTTGCATTATTAGCAGTGCAATATCAACCGCCTAAACAAATATATTTGTCATGATTAGTATGGAGACCTAATATACAAAGTATTCATCAACCTAGAATGCAAAAAGTATTCATCCAACTACCACAAAGTATTAACACATTGACACCAAAGTATTCACTAATTAATATATAACTATCCGGAAACCAGTAATCATACATGCATCAACTTAATACCCAAGTACCCAAGTATTATCCCATTAATTCTTCTGTCAAGATTAGTATGGACACCTAATGTACTAAGTATTCACCCATTAAACCCAAAGTATTCATCCAGAATGCATATGTATTCATCCAACTCCAGACAAGTATTGACCCTTTAACACCAACATATTCACCCATTAACACCAACTTAATACCCAAGTACCTTTTAACACCAACTTAAACCCTTTAACACCAACTTAATACCCAAGTACCCAAGTATTATCCCATTAATTCTTCTGTCAAGATTAGTATGGACACCTAATGTACTAAGTATTCACCCATTAAACCCAAAGTATTCATCCAGAATGTCATGCATATGTATTCATCCAACTCCAGACAAGTATTGACCTTTAACACCAACATATTCACACACCAACATAGAACTATCCCAGAACCAGTTATCAAACATGCATTAACTCAAAAAAGTTTATTAAAATAAAGAATATCATACCTCACTGCCAACGAAGTTTTCGGAAAATAGCAGGTCGCGGAATTGATCTACATTCACGAATAGGCTATACTGTGTGTTCTTAAACGGGTACTCGTTTTCATAAATTTGATTTTGGAAATACTTCTTGACCCAAGAATCTAACACATTGCTGACTTCATCGCTAACCAAATCCCTATTTTTATAATACCAACTCTTGTCCGGCAAGGGGACTTTGCCGGTACAGCTAACAAAGGTTGGGTCCACAAAAATGCTGTCGGCAAAAAAGTTCCACTCCGGATCATTTAACTTGAAAGGAATTTCATCAAATTCATTAAACTCCTCATTGTACTTGACAGTAATGCACTGAATCCAACTAGGGAATGGGATGTGAACTTTGGCAGCATCATGGACAAAAGGCACTCCGACAAAACCGGGCTTCATGTCATCATTGCCTCTTTTAGGCAGTTTTCGTCGAATTGCTACCCTCTTTCTCTTTCTAATGGGTGCCTTCTTCTTGGGTTTGCCTTTCTTTTGCTGTTGCTCTTGCTCTTGCTCTTGAGAGCTAATTTCAATAACTTTGGTTTCAGTTCCAGAAATTTGTTTTTGGCCTCTTTTCCTGCCAGATGCTCCATATACAATCTTAAACCGGGATTTTAACGGGCTTTTTTGGTCCACCAGTTTCTCTTGCTCTTTGGTTTTGTCATCTGTGAGATCTTTCAATTCCGGTGTCAAACCGATGCTAAAAGATGGACCATCCATGTCAGCAAGATTACATATTGGCTCATTCTCCGCTTCAATTTTCTTTTCTACAGATACTGCAGAAAAACAAAAAATTAATAATCAAATCACATTGCACACTGTTACATTCAAAATATAAAACTCAATAATAAAAGTATGAACTGAAGACCAATGAAGTATTCACCTAGACCTTTAAAGTATTCACCTAGACCTTCAAAATATGAAACTGAATAATAAAAGTATGAACTGCACACCAATGAAGTATTCATACCTTTTTCCTCTCTTGCTTGTTTCTTATCCTCAGCTTCAACTTCCTTTTTTCCAGATACTGCGCAAAAACAAAAACAAAAATACTCAAATTACATATGCATATTGTTACATTCAAAATATGAAACTGAATAATAAAAGTATGAACTACAGAACAAAGAAGTATTCACCTGAACTTCGATGTATGATTCAAGTATGAAACATATGTATTCATCAACCAATTAACATAAAGTATTCATCCATTCATCATCAAAGTATTTACAAAAGCAACCTTACTAAGTATTCACTTGTTACTCATAGTAGCATACATGACAATTGTAACAAGTATTAGTACAAACTGACCTTGTAGGAGGTATTCATCCTGACACACTAAGTATTCATCCTGTCATACTAAGTATATACACGTTGTGAAAAGAAGTATTCATCTCAAATTAGATAATATTCATCGACTAATACCCAAATATTCATCACATCAAGCAATCTTACTAACTATTCACAACTACTAGTAGAAGTACACAAATATAGCAAGTATACACATATACACTTGTCAGATTAATTCTTATAAATTTAGATCATAATCTCAAAATCATATCAAAATATATAAATTACATTAATAAAAAAAAGGAATAACAATAATACATACTAGACATTCAAGTATCGATAAAAAAAAAATATAAAACAGATCAATAAACAAAAATCAAAAAGATAAAAATAATACATACTAGAACATTGAATAAAATACATAATCAGATCAACAAACAGAAATAATAAAACAGAAATAGCAAACTAACTATTCATACCTTCTTTCTCTCTTGCTTGTTTCTCATCAACTTGTTGCCCTCCCTGTGATTCTGCTCCTCTATGCTTCGCCAGGACATCTTCGATAATTTTATCAATAACCGGATCTTGTGATTCATCCTCCTGTGTAGTAAATCCATGAGTATCTTCTTCTCCAGATTGAGGTTGTGTTCCTTCATTTCCTACCACCTCAATCACTTGTTTTGGTTGGTCCTTTTCTTTTGGTTTTTGTTGTTCTACAACCTCCTTCTCTTTCTCTCCATCATTCTTCGATTTCTTTAGAGGGGCAACTCTACCAAATGGTGGTGTTGGTGTTAAGGTATCTCCAAATAATACTCTCTTATTGAGAGGACTAGAAGGAGTCTCTTTGATTTCAGAAGACAGCTTCTCAGAGCTCCTAGTCTTAACAACACCCTGCTCACGTCCAGCTACCAAAAAAAAAAAAAAAAGTATTCATCCTGTCATACTAAGTATAGTACCCCAATATAAAAAGTATTCATCCTGTCATACTAAGTACATACACCATATGTAAAGAAAGTATTCATCATGTCAAACTAAGTATAGACACCTAATGTAAAAAGTATTCATCCTGTCATACTAACTACATCAAATTTATCTAAAAAAGTATTTATCACAGATGAAAAAATATTCACCCATTGTTCAAAGTATTCATCACAGATAATTCTATAATGGCCAATTGTACTATCAAAAAATTACATTTGTATTCAACCATTCCGTTAAAAGTATTCACTATTAAAGATGAACAAATCTTACCATCAGAAAGTAAATTAGCAGCTTGAGAAACACCAGCTTCGGAAGGTACCTTATCTTTTCCAGAAGGTAACTTGACTACTGCTTTCTTAGAATCACCTGCTGCGGAAATATCAATGGTTAAAAATTAATTTAAAAATATGTACACCCAAACTATCGAGTGTACTTAAATTTGAATATAAATATTCAAATGTACAAAAATTTATTAATCTTACACTTTGATTTCGTCTTGTTATCATTACCAGAAGTTCCCTTCTCTGTTCCTTCAACAATTTTAACAGCTGTCCCCCGAAAAAAAAATAAAAAAAAAATTAAAGTCAGATGTTGATACAAAACAGCTAATACACAACTATTCATCCAACCAATACACAAGTATTGACACATTAACAGAAAAGTATTCACCCATTAACATAAAATTAAATACAAAATAAAAAACTTTAAATTAAATTGATTAAATCTTACGTGATCGAAATAACCGCTTGGTTATGTGATACTGTCTTTCCGAATGAGAAACTTGCGCAATGAATTTCTGTTCAGATGCTGGTGACAAAACTGGAACACCACTTGCATCTTCCAAGTACTTCAGATCTTGAAACCTATGCTTCGATGCCCTTTGAATCAGTTCAGTGGAAACGTTGAAGTTGAAAAGGCAGTAAACAGGTGCCATTTCGGTCATCAACTTCAACAGATTCAAGTTTTGTGGTTTACGCAGAGGTGCAACGTTTGACATAGAAGAGAAGTAGGCGCTTGCAACAAAACCCTTCTCTTTATTGAATTCCTCAGCAGCTTGCCATTTGAGATCAGCCGTATTAATGTCCCCAACAAGAACATTCTCCAGGACTTTGGTTAATGAAGATCTCCTCCAACACACGTTCAACTTGTGGTCTAGAAATCTTGGAATGTGCCCAGTATACATTCTGTTGTTGGGAATTTTGACATGTTCAAAAAACCAAGCCTACAAAAAAACAGGAAGTATTCATCCATTAGTATTGACAGAAAAAGCACAAAGTATTAATCTCTAAAACAGAAAGTATTCATCCACCAACAATAGAAATATGGAAGGTGTATTCATACACAACAAGAAAGTAATCATCCACAATCAGATAGTATTCATCTACAAAGATAAAGTATTCACCCACCAACAGAAAGTATTCATCATACGGGTACTACTAATTATTCCTACTGTAACAAGTACTTCATACAACTAGGGAAGGTGTAGCAAGTATTCATTTCTAATTTAACAAGTATTCATCAAGTCACACATAGTATTCATTCCTACTGTAACAAGTATTTCATACAACTAGGGCAAGTGTAACAATGTATTCATCAACTCCATAAAAAGTATTCATCCTGTCATACATAGTATTCATTCCTACTGAAGTACTCATTCTGTTATCCTAAGTATTCATACTAGGGAAGGGAAGGTGTAGCAAGTATTCATCCCAAATTAACAACTATTCATCCTGTCATACATAGTATTCATCCTACTGGAACAGTATTCATATTGTTATCCATAGTATTCAAAACTTACAATTAAGGCGATTGCACAACCAGGTAGGGTGCTCGACTCTTTCTTTCCTCTTTTGTTCTTTGTGCCATCTTCTTCTTCTTCTTCGGCATTTCTCATTTCACTTTGACCACGACTTTGGTTGTCTATTTGTAAACGACACCAAGCCGCATTGTTTGGGATGTTCTCAACAAGCACACGGTGGACTGCTTCTGCCCAGTTATATTCCTTCAAGTTGTCAATGTCAGAAGCATAGTGGAATAGATGTTGTGGTACCTTTCCACAAGACTGCGGGAAAAGCACCATTGTAAAGAGGTACATCACCAAAAGACCAATTACATCATCCACTGTAGAATTGTTCTGAAGTGCTTCCTTAATTGCCATCTCAAGCTGGGGCACACTTATCCTGCCATTTGACTTGAAATGTCGATTCTTGAAAGAGGTATCATGAAGCCTTCCTTTCTTGTATTGAACCACCTCTCCACCAACACCTAGACCCATAACCATACCAACTTCTTCAGCAGTAAAGATCAGTTTTCTTTTATGAAAGACAAAGGCTCCTTCTTTATCTTCCCAAGTCAACAAAATACTATGGAGAACAGGGTTGTTTGCGTGAGTCTTGTGTGGAAACGCAAACAGATGCATAAAGGGGGTATCGGCTAAACGGGTTATATGAGCAGGTGTTAAATTGGGCAACACATTCCTGTGGAAGAAATGCATGGCGGCATCGACATTGCATCTATTCTTTATGCAAGAATCAGATGTTCTTCGTTTGCCAATCCGTTGTCCTACAAGGCAAAAATTACATAGATTGGTCAAGTATTCAATACTGGACAGCAAATACATATTTATCCTAATGTAACAAGTATTCATCCTAATGTACCAACTATTCACCCGTAATGTAACAAGTATTCATCCTAATGTAACAAGTATTCATCCTAATGTACCAACTATTCATTTGTAATGTAACAAGTATTCATCCTAATGTAACAAGTGTAACCAGTATTCCTTCCGGATGTAACAAGTATTCAATACTGGACAGCAAATACATATTTATCCTAATGTAACAACTATTCATCCTAATGTACCATCTATTCACCAGTAATGTAACAAGTATTCATCCTAATGTAACAAGTATTCCTTCCGGATGTAACAAGTGTAACAAGTATTCATTCAGAATGTAATAAGTATTGATCCTGTCATAACAAATATTCATCCCTAATGTACCAAGTATTCATCCTGTCATACATAATATTAAAACCTACTGAAGTACTCATTATTTTATCCCAGGTATTCATTACTACTGTAACAAGTACTTCATACAACTAGGACAAGTGTAAGAAGTACTTCATACAACTAGGACAAATGTAACAAGTATTCATCCTACTGTAAAATGTATTCATCCTGTCATACAAAGTATTCACCATTCATTCTAATTAAATAGAGCATTCAATGCTGGTCAGCAAGTACATATTTATTACAAAAATTATATAAGTAAACTGATGAACATACCTCTCTTGTGACCCGGTTGGGCTCCCCTGCGCCGCTTTACTGGTGGTGGGACAATTTTCAATTCTTCTGATGAAGATTCTTCTTCTTGTTCCCATTCTTCTGAAGATTTATCTACATATATTGAAGAAGTATGCATTGAAATTCACTTTTGTATTCACTACAAGACTACAACTAAACTTTTGTAACAGTACACATATAATTAATTGTAACTTAAAGAAATTTATAAGTAAATTCATGAAAATACCTTCCTTCTGACCTCGTCGGGCTCGCTTATGCATTTGTACTGCCGGTACAGCTTCTTCTTCTGAACTTTCCTCTATTTCGTCTGCTGACGAACACTGTTTATGTTCTGTTAAAAAATAGAAGCAAAATAATTTTCATAAATAAATTGAAAATGTAACAAAATAATTACAAAGTTCTTCTTCTGATGTTTACCTTGAGATTCACCGATTGGTGTGAAGAATGCTTCACCTTGAGAGGTGATCTTGACATTAACCGGTGGCTGTGCGGATGCTTCATTTACTTGATTTCATAAAGAAGAACCAGAAGTTAATTACAACAAATTTTTAATAATTAAAGAATAAATACTACATATATGAAACATATAAATAAGAGTGATAAGTTAATTACAACTAATTTTTACTTACTAACTATTCAAAAATAATGGTATTTGTACACATTTGTACACACTGACATGGTAGTATGTATCCATACAGTCATACTAAGTATACATCCCTCATGTAACAAGTATTCATCCTGTCACAGTAAGTGCATATTCCTTATTTAAAGAAGTATTCATCTGAAATAAAAAAGTATTCATCCCAAATTGAAAAATTATTCATCTCAAATGAAACAAGTATTCATCACAAGTACATGAAGTATATTAAGGTTAACTTCCTAATAATTCATACCTGCAGTGTTGAGATTCTGCATTTCAGTTTGGCTACCTTCAGTTGGCTGTTGATCTTGCCCCTGAGATTGCCCTTGTGATGGTTCAACCGGTTGCTGTGCCAATGCTTGATATCCTATATTTCATAGAGAAGATTAAGTTAATTACAACTAATTTATAAATAAAAGTAAAGAAGAATATATGAAACATGCAAATATGCAAACATGCAACTAATTATATTTCATAGAGAAGAATATATCAACCATGCAAAATCATAAATAAAAGTAATAAGTTAATTACAACTAATTTTTACTTAATTAATGAAATCCCATTTAAGCATGCATAGTTTCATTCCTAACTTATACAGTATTCATTCTTCAAATATCAAGTATTCGTCCCTGACAAATACAGTTCATAACTACAAACACTTACAAAGTATCCAACGCCTGATAGATCAAGTATTCATTGCTTATTTATAATATATTTCACAGAAAAACTAAAAGTATTCAACTCTAATATATATAATAACCTAAAATGCATGCAACTTTAAGCTGAACACTATTAAAAAAATAGGCATAATGATGAATACTTTTTGTGGTACAAATTAAATAATTTTATTGTGTAATGTTAAATCTTTTCTGGTAATGTCAAATCCTTTCATTTCACCTATCAAAGTCCAAAATACATCCGGTTTTGTCTTGTCAAATTTCGTCATCCAATAATATTCGAAATTAGCAAACTATTGTTCAATTTAATTCAATTTGTCAAATTTGTCAAGTTTTATTTATGAGATCTGACAAAATAAACAAGCAACCGTTCAATTTAATTCAACTTTTCAGATTGTTCTTTGTCAGTATTGACCTATTCTATATAAAGTATTCATCCATGAAAAGTATTTAATAATTAAAGAATAAATACTACAAATAAGCCAAAACTGACTTCATCTAACCAAAAATGGAAAGTTGATTTAACCAAAAATGGAAAGTTGACTAAAATATAACTACTGGAACATGCAAATTCGAATCTAATGAATACTTTTTTTAAGAAAAATGAACAGATCTAGAGATCATTAATACTTCGTTTTGGCCAATGAATACTTCGTTTTCAGGAGCTCCCAATGCTATTTCTTCTAGTTCCGTTTCAACTCCAGGCAGTGGTTCTTCGGCTTCAGTTTCAGGCGGTTTTTCAGCTTCAGTTTTGGCCAGTGGTTCTTCGGCTTCACGCGGTGGCTCTACCGATGGAACTCTAGTGTCAGGAAGTGGCGCTTCATTTAAAGGAGGTGCTACTGAAGTTTCAGGCAGTGGTGCGTCAGCCATTTGTGCTTTCGTTTCAGCGGGTGGTGCTTCAATTTCAGGCTCTGCCGACGCAACTCCACTGTCAGACAGTTGTGCTTCGGCTTCAATTTGAGGCGGAATCGGTGCTTCGGCGGAATCTGCCATTTTTTTACGACGGAGAAGACGAAAGCGAGAGAAAGAAGACAACAATGTCGAAGCGCCTCTTTCAAAAACAACTTAAACCCTAACGTCACTAAAAGACAGAAAAAAGGGATTTCGGAGTGTACGAATTCCGAGTGAATATTTGTCTGACTCACGCCACCAATATTTTGATTTAATTTTTCGTTTTAATTTTCATTGACAATATGGGTGATATATCATATGGAACGGGTTCATCAAAATGGAAGGACGTTAATGGAAGGGCGCTATGAGACGAAATGGCGCAACTCTTATATATATATTTCAAATACATAAGGTGGGACCATTTAATTTGAACACCATCTCCATTTCACTGGAGGAATGCCTGATATTATATTCACTCTTTATCAATATTATATTCACACTATCCATGTCGCCTCGAAAATTACATAAGGTGGGACCATAATTATGATCATCAGGTGTTGTCTTGTCAAATTTTGTCATCTAGTAATATTCGAAATTTGCAAACTATTGTTTTATTTATGAGATCTGACAAAATAAACAAGCAACCGTTCAATTTAATTCAACTTTTCAAATTGTTCTTTGTTGTATTGACTTATTCTACATAAAGTATTCATCCCTGAAAAGTAAGGTATTGCTAATATGTATAAATGTTGAAACAAAAATTTATGAGATCTGACAAAAATTGCTGAAAAGTAAGGTATTTATGAGATCTGACAATATATAAATGTGGAAACAAAAATTGTTCAGATCAAAACTCATCCTGAAAAATTAATTGTCAAGTGTTATATAATGTATTCACTCCTACACTACAAAGTATTTGCTATGTAACATAAAGTATTCATCCATTTATCATCCAAGTATTTACAAAAAGCAACCTTACCAAGTATTCATCAGTACTCGTACTAGTATACATGACAAATGTAACAAAGTATTGACTATGTAACATAAAGTATTCATCCATTCATCATCCAATTATTTACAAAAAACAACCTTACCAAGTATTGACTAAGAAATACTCTCTCTGTATAATAATTTCTATACAATGGACTTCTATAGTATAACAAAAAACTTAAGAACAAAAACTATATTTTTCAATTCTTAAAATGTTGATAACAAACAAATAAAAATAAAAAAAATGATATCTATGCAAAGTAATGTTTATATATTCACAAAAACAAAGAATTAATTCTACTTTTCTTCTCCATCTTATTATCCTCATGAGTTTAGGTATCCTACTTCATATTATTTTGCTTTTCAATTAACTTCTTTATGGCAACATCCATTTTGCTCTTGTAAGCAATTTTTTTTGGTCGTCCCCTCCGATTTGACTTTTTAGGCGGTAGTAGAGGTTTAGAAGGTGGACAATTAACTAATGAAGTCACAGCACTAGAAGTAGAATTTGGAGTTCCACTATGCACAACATCACCTGCAGTTGCTACTTATGTAAAAAAAAAGTATTCACACCTACAATAAGAAGTACATATATATGACATAATAGTTAATCAATTCTTACCTCCTGCTGTGGAAACATCTTGTTCATTTACTTTGGCTGTTGAGGATCTTCTTTTCTTTATAGCTATAGAAATACTGTCACCAACTGCAAAACTTACATTTATATCCTTGTTCTGCTGAGCACCAACATTTTCTGATTGCGTAAAAAAATTGGAATTACAATTAAACTAAAAAATAGTTATAAGAAAGATGAAATGTTCTTTCTCAATTGATACAAACCATTTTGTTCTTCAACTGTAGTAGAGTTTTGCATCCCATTAAGCACTGCTTCACCTGCAAAGGATTTAACTGGTATTTATGGAAAACAATGTATTCATGCATGCCTACATTCGAAAGTATTGACTAGAATAATAACAAGTATTCATCCAATAATATTAAAGTATTCACAACATTAAGCAATCCAAGGGTTCACAACAAATGGTATTAGTCCATAATGATATGGTGCCAAGTATTCATCCTGTGATACCATGTAATCACACTGGAATGTTGATGTACTCATCTCTGTAGTAACAAAACATAAATGTATACCTCCAGCCGTCGAAACATCTTGTTGCTTTCCTTTTGCTGGTGTAGGTTTTCTTTTCTTTCTCAATTTGGGGGTCCTTTCACAAACTCCAGAATTATCATTAAAATTCACATTCTGTTGTCCACCAATAAAACCTGATTCCATAAAAATATTAGAATTGTATTTGAAGTTAAATAAAAAAAAGTTGTAATATATATTAACAGACAAAAAATGAACAGTTTGGGCAAACCTGTAATGTTTTTTCTTAAGTCATATAAACCATTCAACACCAAAGTATGATATTCATCATTCAAACTGCCAATGTTTAGCAGATCTTGGATTATTGGATTTGTTGAAATGGTCAACTCATATAGCCTAAAAATACACACACAAAAAAGATGCAACATACAGTCAAGTATTGAACCTTATAATTGCAAGTATTCACGAATTGCATAAATAAACCAATTAATCAGAAAATTTTACCTGTTTCGTTCAGGTAAAGTTGGATGAGTTGAGTCAATTATAGTCAAATTCTGACGATCAATGTCTTTTCTCCAACGATCCACAATATATTTTTCATCAATAGAAAACACTCTTTCATGCTTTAGAACCTGAATGCAGTGTGAACACAAAACACCCATTACCTCAAACATTCTACAAACACAAAAAACCTCCTTTAATGCCCTCTTATATAAAACCTGAAAGTTTTTCCCCCAACAATCTGCAACAACATAGAGTGCCTCTCCATCTTGTTCTGTGATTAGATTGCACGATAAATTCATACATAATGTGAACTGTTCTTGACATTTGAGGAAAATATCATTTGTGTAACTTCCTTGAAATTGGTATTCCATAGGCAATTCAGAATTACATTTATGAGCTCGGTACTTCGAATCATGGTCAGCCTTATGCTCTCTCTCCCAAATATTTCTTAGAGCTTCATCAAAACATTCAACAAAACCTTTAAGGCTTTCTCTCCTTGTAAGGTAGCTATCCAGGAAAGCATTCATGCTTTCTACACGCTGTGTAGTATTCATTCCAGCCCAGAATTGAGAATTGAGATACACTGGAACCCACTTCTCTCTCATTTCAAATATATCTCTAAACCAAGGATCATCTTCCTTGCCAATTTTATCCATCACCTGTACCCATCTTTCCTCAAAATCCTCTTTACACTGGGAATAATATGCAACCTCCTTCACTAGAGCAGATAAAGCACTTTTCTTATCCTTTCTTCCCAATTTACTGGGTAGCTTATGTAATATATGCCAAGAACAGTACCTATGAGTGGTTTCTGAGCCAAATACATGCTTAATACCTAATTCAATGCTTCCACATTGATCTGTCAGTATGCCACTCGGTTTCACTCCATTCATACATTCCAAAAACCTAGACAAAAAATATTTATTAGTACAAAGTAATTGTGCTGACAAAATAGTATTCATCCCTAAAGTGCAAAGTATTCATCTTAAACAGAAAAAATATTCATTCAAACAACTAACAAATAGTACCTGGAAAGACACCATCTGTAATCTTTTTCTGTTTCCCTTCCTATCAAAGCACAAGCTAAGATGACGGAATGACCATGGTGGTTAACACCAACCCACAATACAAGCGGCATGTCGTACCTGACACATATTTAAAAAAACAATAGTAAGTATTCATACAAAGCATACCAAATACTAAATTAAAAGCAAATAATATCATAATTAGAAGATTATTACTTACTTATTTGTCAAGTACGTTGCATCCATAACAATAACATCGTGGAAATATTTGTATGCTGCACGACTTCGACCATCAGCCCAGAACACACTCCATAATCGGCCTTCGTTTGTGTAATCGTGAGCATAAAAGAAATCTCGATCAATCTTGGATTTGTTTCGGAAGTACTCAAATATCAAGGAGGCATCATCACCTTCAAAAGCACGTAACTTCATCCTCTTGTACTTCTCAATATGATTTCGTGCATCTTTTTTAGTAAAAGGGCACCTTAGATAACCTCCAGCACTTTTTATTACTAATTTTATATTAACTGCCACAGCCAAACCCTGATCATCATTAAATTCCAACAAATTCTGATATTTAACGGGAATGTATCGGAATCCAGAAATCAAAAATGAAGATTGGGGTTGTAAAATGTGGTTGTGTTCCCCAACATATTCTACTACAACCCATCCTTTCTCCAAACTAGAAGGTTTTAGCTTTATACAAGCAAGGCAACCTGTCCCTACACAACCTCTTTTTCTCGTTGGGATACGACCATTGTTTGAAACAACTCTTTTTTGGAATTTGGTGCATGTAAACACATAATGGGTGTTTTTGTCTCCAATTTTGTGGTTCGACCTTTTGCATATACTAAACCCGGATTGAAATCCATATAATTGATAATATGAATGTGCATCATCTACAGAGTCAAATTCATCCCCAACTGCAGGTTCTTTTACACGATGATCATCATCATCATCATCATCATCAGCATCTTCATCATTATCAGATTCTCTATCTACTTCAACTCTACTACTATATTCATGTAAATCATTGTCCACTGCCACCTCGTTTAGATCGAACTCGAACATATCATCCTTGCTGCCAACATCATCAACCACTCTCTCATTGGCACGATAAACCTCTTCTAGATCCATATTTTCCATCCACATTTCATCTCCACAAATTTCATTCAGATCAAAACTCATCCTGAAAAATTAATTGTGAAGTATTATATAATGTATTCACTCCTACACTACAAAGTATTGACTATGTAACATAAAGTATTCATCCATTTATCATCCAAGTATTTAGAAAAAGCAACCTTCCCAAGTATTCATCAGTACTCGTACTAGTATACATCACAAATGTAACAAAGTATTGACTATGTAACATAGAGTATTCATCCATTCATCATCCAATTATTTACAAAAAACAACCTTACCAAGTATTCATCACTACTCGTACTAGTATACAAACCAAGTGTAACAAAGTATTCATCCATTAAATATCTAAATATTCATCCAATAAAGCAGTCTTACTATTCCCAAATACTGGTATTAATAAACAATGACATGGTAGTATGTATTCATCCTGTCATACTAAGTATTCACACATAAACTATCAAGTATTGACATCAACTATTCATATACCTACTAGTCATTCATGTATTCATTTCAGCAAGCATAATAATCAAATCGATAAACAGCAAATCATCAAACAGAAATAGCTATGTGATATAATTTCAACAGAAATCACAAAACTAAGATCAGAGATAAAGAAATAATTCAGATCGCGTCAACATTCACTTACCTGATAAAAGTTTCAGATTTCACGATAGCCTGAGTACCAGATGGCCCGATCGGAAGAGGATAGGTCGTCTGAGCGGATGATACGCGGAGCTGAGATCGCCTGATGAATTGCGCGACGGAGAAGAATTGATGCGCGACGGAGAAGAAGAGATGCGCGACGGAGAAGAATTGATGCGCGACGGAGAAGAAGAGATGCGCGACGGAGAGGATCAAAAAACTAGGGAGAGCTGAGATCGAAACTTCTGTTCACCGACGGAGAATTCAAAAATGGGAAGATAATCGCGAGAGAAAAGAAAATCGGGAGAGAATCAGGAAAATTTGGAAATATTCAATTCCAAAAATGGTAAGTAACTCGGGACCACTAACTAACTACAGTTAATAAAGTAAGTACAGTTAATAAACAGTTGACGGGGGAAATTCGGGGGAAAGAAGAAGGGGGTTCTCGCATTAATATTAAAAAACTAAATCTCAACGTAATCAAATGACATAATTAAACAAACAAAAAGATCAAAACTAAATCTCTAAAAGGTCGGTGAGATAATCTCTATCCATGTTTCAAAAAGGAAACAAATAAAGCACAGTACAAAAATACCCGTCCGTATTAATTGAGCATCGCATGTGCATCTTCCAATCCGACATTTTTAAAAATACCCCAAGTTAATTACAGATTAATAAATATGCCCACGGTTCCCGAAAATTTTTAAAAATGCCCATACCGGCCATTTAATGGCCGGTACCGAATAAAATGCCCAACCGGCCATTTAATGGCCGGTACCTAATTAAATCCCAAACCGGCCATTTAATGGCCGGTACCGAATAAATCTCCCAACCGGCCATTAAATGGCCGGTACTTAATTTTTTTTTTTTTTTTTTTTTTTTTTTAGAAAGATAGCTAAAATACTGAAATCTAAAAAATTGAATTGTTTTGTTAAATATTTGTTAGAAAATATGTTACGAATAGAGCCGATTTTGTGCTAAAATACGGTAAATTACAATAATTATGCTAAAATACAGTAAATTTACTAAAATGCTGAAATTACAATAATTATGTAGAATTATGTTAAAATACGGTAATTTACTGAGCTACGTATATTGAAGAATAGAAATGAAAATTTTAATCGGAAATGATGCAATATGGGCCTGTGCATGCTTCATGAAAAGGAGCGTAACTTTTGATCCGTCCGTCGGATCGGGCTGAAATTTTGACAGGAACTCCACAGCCCAAAACCCGATCCGAAACCCATCTATGATTAGTTTTGCCCATTTGCGGGCTCAGATTCGCGATCCGAGTCTTCCTTCATGGACTTTTGAACATTTCTTTATAATTTCAGAGTTTTTAGGGTCTTTGATGTATCTTTTATATATATTTTCTGTATCTTTTATATATATTTTCTATTTTATATATATTTTCTGTTTTGGGTAAAAATAAAAATCTCGGATTTTGCATATTTTAGCACAAAATCGGTCCTATTCATAGTGTAGTTTAGTATAAATATGCTATGAAAAAAGTAATCTAACAAATATTTAACAAAACAATTCGATTTTTTAGTGTTAGATTTCAGTATTTTAGCTATTTTTCTGAAAAAAGAAAAAAAGAAAAATTCAGTGCCGGCCATTAAATGGCCCGTTGGGTGATTTATTCGGTACCGGCCATTAAATGGCCGGTTTGGGGTTTAATTAGGTACCGGCCATTAAATGGCCGGTTGGGCATTTTATTCGGTACCGGCCATTAAATGGCCGGTATGGGCATTTTTAAAATTTTTCCGGAACCGTGGGTATTTTTAATAATCTTTAATTAACTTGGGGTATTAATAAAAATGTCGGTCTTCCAATTGTCCTTTCGCCATATTGAGAGATATACAGCTTTAAATGGTTTTTTTTTTTTGAAAAACGCTTTTAGATGGTTGATTCTTTACCGATGACTTTGTATAAAATTTAATAGTACTTTTGTATATACTAGAAATTGGAAAAAATTTCTTAAAACATCATAATTTTACATAATATCTGTGAATATCTGTGCATATTAAGTGATGTACTACCATAACCAATTTTAAATAAATATATAAAAAAACAAAGAAATAATTAAGCTACAATTTAGAAAATTTTGTACACTGGTTTTAAATTGCATAATGATGAAAAAGCTAATTAAATCCTCAAACAAGACTTACCTCCACATATACATATACATATATATATGAGGAGGAATCGGTTTACACCGTTTTTTGGTGACATCGAATGACATCGTTCATTTGATGGATATATTAAAATGTGCTTGCAGATCAATTTTTACATTTTTTTGAATTTTTTTACTATTTATTAAGATGGGTACAAAAATTCAATGGTATGAAAACAATGATTTTGTAAAGCACTTAATAAATAATAAAAAAATTCAAAAAAATATAAAATTTGATCTGCAAGCACATTTTAATATATCCATCATATTGAACGGTTTGGATTGACTATTTGGGCTTTGAAAACTTTGAAAATAGACGATGTAATTCGATGTCACAAAAAACAGTGTAATCCGATCCCTCATCTATATATATATATGAGCCAAAGCTCAAACTGAATTAAAGCAAGACCCGTTGAACTTGGTTTTGTGTTTGCCATGTTACTTATTGGTTTTAAATTGCCATGTTAATTTTGTACCCGTCGAACTTGGTTTTAAATTGGTTTGATTTGGACATTTCATCCAACACTTTGAGAGCATTTTCAATTCTTCAATACCAAAAGTTATACATTAATCAAATCAAGTTTAAAATACTACGCACAAACACAATGCACCGATGGATTAGTGAGATTACGAACAACTTTATCCCTATAATAACTTTGAAAAAACATCCCTTGACATCCACTGCTAAATTTCTCAAAAAAAATGTTTGAAAGAATAAATAAACAGGAACGAAGGTTGAACAGCCTCGAGGCGTATCTGAAACTACATGTAGTGAGAGAAATAATCGAGCACAGTGAAGAAAATAGTAGAAGCAGGAATAAAAGAAAATTGGTACCAAAATTGTTCCTACACGAGAGCAATGCAAGACCAAAAATTCAGCGAGCAGAAGTAGTCCATAAAACGGAAATTAAAGAAAAAAATCTATAAAATGACAATCAATGCAGATCAGAACTAGTCTTGCCAAAAGATTCAGAGCAGGTTTGAAATAAAAAAATATAACTTGTAGAAAATGAATTTGAAGCTGTGTATCCGTCTTTGTCTATTTTATTAATTTCAATTTTTTAACGGAAATTTGTAAAGGGCCCAAAATTAATTGTCCCGTAAAGTTGGCGTTTACATCTCCGTTACTTCAATTATAAAAATTAAATTTATCTTACCCATTAATAATTTAGAATTTTAAATTTACATCAATTTAAAAAGTATTAATATTACATCTCTAAAATTAGTACTTGGTACTTGCAAAATAATTGTGATATAACTTTATCAGATATAACAATTGCAGGATATTCCTATAATTTAAAATTAATACTTATAATTTCTTTGCAAGTGGGCTGAACATATTTTAAGAAATAAAAATTAGCGTATAAATACAAAGCAACCTTTTCAGTTGTACCACCGATTTTGATCTTGATCTATACCTCAGTTACCAATCTTTAAGAAGAAAAAGAACAATAAAAGAAAAGAAAAAAATGAAAAAACAAAAATAAATAATAAAGGGCCGGTATTACTGTATCTTTTGGCAAGA
Source organism: Carex kokanica (assembly GCA_025461125.1). Lineage (NCBI taxonomy): Eukaryota > Viridiplantae > Streptophyta > Magnoliopsida > Poales > Cyperaceae > Carex > Carex kokanica. The sequence continues at coordinate 878,590 of JAJGRX010001361.1, read as the reverse complement.
CTAGTTCGGTTCCTTGTTTGTACGGCCATTATTGACATGGTGTGTATCCTTTATTACTGTCGCGCTCTCAGCCTATACCGGTCCCTCTACTTCTAGTCTATGACATTTTGTCTTGAGTGAGGCAGTGGTACTTCGGCTAGTGTACTATGGTTAGTGTATTACGGCTCAATATGATACTTTTTAAAATCCTAACGGTCGATCCGAACCGTTCAACGTGATATTCATATAAATATGTACTTGCAAACTAAATTTTATATTTTTTCGAATTTTTTTACTACTTTTTTAGATAGGTAGAATTTTGATGGTCCAGAATTTGTATAAAACACTGAAAATTCTACCTATCTAAAAAAAATAGTAAAAAAATTCGAAAAAATATAAAATTTAGTTTGCAAGTACATATTCATATGGATATCACATTGAACGGTTCGGATCGACTGTTAGAATTTTAAAAAGTACCATATTGAGCCGTAGTACACTAGCCATAGTACACTAGCCGAAGTACCATAGCCTCACTCTTTTCTCTTTCTCAAAGTGGTTTTGTGTGTTATTTTCTCCTTCACATGCTACAATAAAGCAGACGAGCGCATATTACATACTAAGAATTTCGTATATATTCATTTCAAAAAATAAAAAGAAAAAAAGAATTTCGTATATAGAAATAATTTCACTCCGTTATAAAACTCGTAACTGAGATACTATAAAAATATGATTCAGAAATAATTTGTCCCTTATATAATATCGATAATAGATCAAAACATTAATATTTTTACCAAACAAACAAAAAGTTAATTTGTAATTCTATGAATAATATAAAATCATGAATAGCGTGTTGTTTGAACAATTCAGTCCGAAATAATTCAAGAGGTGCAGGCAGAAATTTTATAATACAAATATAATATATATATTATTAAGAAAAAATATTATTCAATGATTTAAACTTTTAAAAACATGGAGTTTAAACAGTTTCAATGGATTTTTGGATCCTTTCGTTAAATTTGATTAAAAAATTGATTAACTGATTTTGGACGATTAAATGGATTACGTGACACAAAATGGTAAAATTTCAATTTTGTAACGGTTTTTAATTGTCACTTAATCTGAATTAATGAAATTGAAATTTCCTTGAGGGGTGCATGCTGGTCCTCTAGTCATGTTTTGTTAAATAAATATTATATTTTGCTGGGTAAAAACTGAAATGGGGGGAATTCTAAAAATATCTTGAACACTTGGGGTCGCTCAAATCCGAGCAAATACCAATTTAGCTAGACTTGGCATGTTCTGGAAATCTTGATACAATAGAAACACTGAAAAACTGAAAGGACGGTGTAAAAAATGTCACTAGAATAGCATTATATAGAGTGAGGCTACGGTACTATGCATAGCACGGATTGGTCCGTGCTACGGTTCAATATTTGAATTTTCAAAATTCTAACGGTCGATCTGAACCGTTCAACATGATTATAAAATAAATATGTACTTGCAAACCAAATTTTACATTTTTTCGAATTTTTTTACTATTTTTTTAGATAGGTAGAAAATCACTGTTTTTGGATGGTCTAGAATTTTCAGATCAAGTGATTTTCTACCTATCTAAAAAAATGTAAAAATTAGCTTTGCAAGTACATATTTATTTTATAATCATGTTGAACGGTTCGGATCGACCGTTAGAATTTTGAAAACTCAAATATTGAGCCGTAACACTAACCAATCCGTGCTACGTATAGTACCATAGCCTCACTCTGTATAATGCTATTCTAGTGACATTTTTTACACCGTCCTTTCAGTTTTATTTAAACAACAACATTTAGTTAAGAACTTTTGCTACGTTTTAGATTTTAATATTATAATTTAATCTGTACAGGAGTAGAGTTAATGCAAGACTAGAGTTCACTTTTACATTTTGAATTGAAATCTGTTGAAAACCCAGTCCAATTTCAGAACCCTGAAATCCCCCTCTCTGTCTATCTCTGAGAGAGAAAGAGGAGAGAGATAGATCTCTGAGAGAGAGAAAGAGGAGAGAGATAGACAGAGAGGGGGATTTCAGAGTCTGAAATTCAGCTGTCAGCCAATTTGAACGCTTAGATTTTATACGAAAGGAAGCAATTAAATTCATTTGGGGGAATTTCACGTATCCCCCTCAAAACCTTCAATATTACGTATTTCTCCCTCAAAATTCAATAATTACATATTTATCCTCTAAAACTACAATAACTCACGTATTTGTCCTATATAATTTTAAGATATATCAGATATATCCAAAAATACTAAAATAATAATATTTAAAACTTTAAAATTCAGAGTATAATATCAATTAATAAGATATGGACAATTATACCCTTCTCTTTCACCACTTCACTATCACCGATTACCAGTCAAAAGAAAAGAGTTTCTCTCGCCTAAATTTTTTTTTCTCTTCGTCTCCCTCTCTCTCTCTGATACTGTTAGTGTTGTGATCTAGAAGCCAATCATAGGATGATTGTTTTCTAAGTTTTGTTCATGTAATTGAATGATTTATTTATCATTTTGTTCCTTGAGTATTTCATTACTTATAGATCATTCAAGTTGAGGACTTGAAATTGTGGAACTCTATAAAGGAGTTAATAAATACTCTAAAGTGTCCCTAGTCTTGGTAATTAACAAGGAACATTAATTACCGGTATAAGATTAGCATTTGGATTAGATGATGATTATGTTCTGCAGATCATATGACAAGGGGTTGTCAATCTAATCAAATGGATACCTGATGGAGATCAGGGATTGGACGTGACCAAAATAAAACATTTAATATGGATTGTGTTTGTGTCATTAATGTTTTATTTGTGTCTGAAATTCTAAGGTATGAGATAATTGTTTCTCTCACGTGAGAATACATATTCGTGGGTATTATCCAACGCTGTCAGTAACTGACAGTCATACAGATTCTATCTCAGTATGTGTCTCTCATGTGGAGAGATAGTAATTATCAAGAATACCAATGTCCCTCATGTAAATGAGTGATGATATCACTGGGCCCCTTGATGAAATAATACAAGTATGTGCACATATGATTAAGGAGTTAATCATAATTACTGATTTATTTCGGAATCAAGAAACGAGTAGATTTGCAAGGATGACACGTTCCTACCTTGGATCTATTCATGATATCATGAGACATGGAATTGACACGAGGCAATTGTTGCTTAGGGATTGTGATACAGTATGGTACTTATCATCTGTGTCATTTGGGTAACTACAATGCATATTGCTAGGTGCCGCTTGTAGTTTATGGAATCGAAAGGAGTTTCAGATTCTATTGCCATATGACATAGATCCTACAGAGTCACACCAATAACAAATGAATTAGAAATGCTCCTTAATTTATTTGACATGTATGACATGACAAATAAATTGGTTTCTCCATCAAACCATGAGAAATATAATTATTTGAGATAATTATATATGATACTACAATTAATTAGATTAATTATATTTGAATATTGCAAACAAGAAAAAATAGAACTTGGCCCAATAAACAAAGCCTAATGGCTGTTGTTAATTATGGCCCATGTTTATTTTATGAATTGTTTCCTTAATTAAAAAGTTCACCCAAAATAGTTTACCACGTTTTCTGATAACTGCTGCGCAGCATTTCTTATTTTGACCATATCTCTTTCATAATAAATCCGTTTTTAACATTCTATATATTTATGGAAAGGTAAAAGAAATATCTAGAACTTTGCCTCTCTGGAGGAAAGCCAAATTAGAAACAGATCATGGTCAAAAACGCGATAGAACGTGGTGGTTAATTTGAACCGCCATGTTATGTAACTGCTGCGCATGTTTCGTATTTGGACCATAACTCTCTCATACGATGTCTGTTTTGGGCGTATAATATATGGATGGAAAGGTAAAAGAAAGATATTTAACTTCTCCTTCTGTGACAGAATCTAATTCGAATTAGATCGTGGTCAAAAACGTGGTAGAACGTGGGGTTAACTTTGGGAACAGAATTCACATTCCTTGTTTGTTATATATATTATTCCTCTCATTTCTTTTGAGTAGAATTCGTTTTTGAGAGTTGAAGTTCTGCCAAAACTCTCTCTCTCTTGTTTTTCCTCTCATGTGTTGAGAACCCACAAACCCTAAAATTTCAAGATCTAGTTCTCTTGGAGGATAGGGATTAAGGAGCAACCAAGTTAGTACTCTCTAGCAAGAGGAAACTTTGGTTTCTAATTAATTTCTTGGTGGATACCGTGGAGGACTTCTACTTTGGAGTCTCATCTTGGTGCAAGGCGTTCTAAGTCACGCACACATCAACCACCAAGGCGCTGCAAGACATCAACCACCATTAGCATCAACAAGGAGGTGGAGGCTACAACCCTACATCTCAAGGACCTTCCTTTCTTGTTAGAGACAAGAAACTAAATGTATGATGCTTATTGATTTGGAAATAGACTTTGGTTTGATTTCAGTCACACATGATGATCTCTTTTGGTACTTTTCTTGTCAAAATTTTGAAATTCCGCTGCCTTAAGTACCATAAGAACCCAACAGATACAGCATCCAATGTTGAAGCGCATAGTTTCGATTCATTAGATTTGGTTGCTAGTAATCTCCCGAGACATTAATGGGAGAATATAGCCCAATCGCTAGATATCGAGTAAGTTCTAAGAGAAATTGAGTGTTGTGTTTACCTATGATATTTTGTGCTACTCCGACATGTGCTACGCCCTATGACTCTTTACTCCCTATCTTCTGCTTCAATTCCTTTAATTAAAGGTAAAGTAGACTTCCCCCTCGGAACCAATTGCAAAACCTCCGCAGGCAAAACTGCTTTTTTGTAGAATCAGTGAATAATACCTACTAGTACATGGCATAAGAGATGGAAGGGCCTCTAAACCCATCCTGGGTCTTGAACTTAGTCGAAGTGGTACAGGTCCCTGAGTTCATATCCCGATTAGCCATTGAGAAGGGCTGACTGGTTAACCTTTTTGGTAATTCAAATTCCATCCAACGACATACTAACGATACTGATGCATCAGGAACGCAGTCGAAATCAGAGCCGAAACGAGTCGATCACGACCCGGGATGTGACAAAGCCTTTACTTGCAAATTCAAGTTTTGTCCTTAGTTTGGATTTTGGGTTTTGGGAACATGGCAGGCTTTAATTTTGACGGAATGGCGATTTCAGATTTTGGGAGCGAATTAGCTAATATCATAACCAAGTTTGAAATTCCGACGCATGAATGGTGTGCCGCACCAAAGAATAAAGCCTTTTTTCTTCTTGTTTAGAAGGGCTATCGTTTGAAGTCAAAATCAAACAATTTGACCTAGATCAAGCCGATAGATCAAAAGAGAAAGGTAGTCGTTGTTGCAAAGTATTATACTTTTCTGATGGGTTGGTCTCCAGCATAAATTTTGTTTAATTCTTATAAGGGTAAAATGGGAAATAATATAAAGTTAATGTTAAATATAATGAATTGGACAAATACGTGAGTTATTGATGTTTTGGAGGATAAATATGTAATTACTGAATTTTGAGGGGGAAATACGTAATATTGAAGGTTTTGAGGGAGATATATGAAATTCCCCCAATTCATTTATATGCCATAAAGGAATGATGAAATTTTTTCTTTTTATGTATTTTATGAACAGATCATGAATATAAATGCTGAGAAAGGTGAATTTTTTTAACACGATGTATGTACAAATTTGCAGCAGAACAAGTTTTTTTTTATTAAGATCATTGATAAAGTTGTATGTTGACCAGTGCTATATACTTTATGTCAATGTGCAGTATTTTTTTTTCGTTTCATAATAATATTTCATAAACAAAAGATACTTAATAATGATATAATGTTAGTCACTTTTAAAAAAAAAAATAATGATATAATGTTCCAGTTGGGTCGGCAATCAAATTGCAATGAGGTAATGTTGCATGCAATGAGATGGATTTAACATACCAGGATATACACTCTAAAATTGAAATAAGGGTCAAATTGAAAATATTGTTAGTGATACTAAGACATTAATTATAAATTTATAGCAGTTGAAGGAGATAAAAGCTGGTTAAAAGGTAAATATTTTGAGAGCAGAATAAATAAAAGAATGCCCGTACAAAACTAAAGCAAGCGATGTATAAAAAAGAACAATAACTGATACATACTGGTACATGGTACTGATGCGCAATTAAGATTCGTGATTAAAAGATAAAGAGATATCAGAACAATTCCCACATGCTTTAGTCATGTCGTCAGGCTGCAATTCTCAATATTTGCAATTTTACCACAAAATTCATAAAAACATATGATCTATGTTTATAGACTATAATTCCTGAAGTCAGATGTCATGCTAGAATAGAAATGCAATATAATATTTCAGCTTAAAAAAAAAATGTGCACCATATTTAAAAAATTTCAGCTGTCGCAATAATTTGACATGTACTTGAAATACATAATAGGCAACAATTTCCTCATTCTTTTTTAACATGTAAATGAATTTTTTTTTTTTTTTTTGATAAAAAGGCTAGAAGCCCATTTTCATTACCGAAAATGTTAACTTACAAAATCTTGAAAGAGTTTTAAAGCAAGTAAACTAAGAAGACCCGAGCAATCACAGACCAAAAGCGTCTAACATCTAGTAAGAGCAACTGCTCAACACCAAAACTGGTCAAATCAAAAAAACATAGAAGCCACACACAGGGGCTGTGAATAAAAGCAACATCAGAAAAGAAAGAAATCTTGGCCAAGGTGTCTTCAAAGGGCCTCCGCTGCATCATAGGGAACAATCTGACTCCCTGTCTCCACTTCGTATTGCTGAGGGTCCGTCGCAGGAGGATCGTCAGCCGGGTGCCAACTCGCAAGAGGGATGGCATCTAACTCAACTGGCAGCCATAGAGCTGTAGCTGTCTTGATATTCGATCTCACGTGACCTGTCCAGTAGTGAACAAGGGAAAGTATAAGTAAAATGATCTGTCTAAGAGATTTACGCTTACCGTTATCAAAACACAATTCGTTGCGGTGTTTCCAGACCGTCCAGCAAACAGCACTGAAGACCAACATCAGGGCAGTTCGTTGGGTAGAAGGTAATTGTTTCGCAAAATGTGTCACATCAGCCATCTTTGTCCATGTAATACTAAAATTTTGGCAAGCACCCATAAAAAGCCATATTTGTTTAGTAAAAGAGCAAGTGATAAATAAATGGTTAATAGTTTCATCTTGGTCACAAAACTGGCACTTGGTACAGCCTTGCCAACCTCTTCGGATCAGGTTATCGGTTGTAAGTATCCTATTCTTAGTAGCTAACCACATAAAAATTCTGATCTTAAGAGGAATAGGTATGTGCCACCATAATAAAGTATTTCTAGGTTTAATACCTCTAAAGTTTAGAAATTGATATAAGGACCTAACGGTAAATTTGCCATGAGTATTCCAGCGCCAACTAAGTTTATCATCACAATGTGTAAATGACAATTGACTAATGATATATAAAAGCTCCAACCATTCATTATAAAGAACTCCATATAGTGGTCTACGAAAGGTAAGGGCATCCCCTTGTGAATTGACTACTAATTGTAAAGGAATATCACTATTGGTACAGATCTCAAACAAATAAGGGTATCGAGTGGCCATAGAACAGTGTTGGTACCATAAATCAGTCCAAAACAGTACAGAAGTAGTACTGCCAGGATCATAGACTATACTAGAGTTACCAAGTTGTTGTAGAGAGGTGATTGAAGCCCAAAATTCAGACATTGGTGAACCATGAGGATGTTGATATTTAGTGAGAATCATATGTTTCCAAGCACTATGGGAAGTAGGATCTTTAATTTTCCACCACCACTTCATAAGTAGGGAAATATTCATTTGTTTAAGGTCCAAAATGCCTAACCCCCCAAATTCCTTTGCTAAACAAGCAGTTTGCCAATTGAGTAAAGAGTATTTTTTCCTCTCGGTGGTTCCTTGCCATAGAAATCTGCATCGAATCTGATCTATTTTTCTTAGATCAAACCTAGGAAGTTTATATAAGGAGAGAAAATATAATGGGACGGCAGAGATGACAGAATTGAGCAAAGTGAGTCGCCCTCCAATGGATAATAAACTACCTTTCTAATTTTGAAGTTTTTTCTCAATTTTATCAATGAGAAAAAATCAATCAGCCTTTTTCAATTTGTGCATATGTAAATGAATTTAAATGTTTCCTTTGATATATGCAGCACTGTTATTAAACCGAATCTGACCAGGGGGTCTGGTCAGAATAAACCGGAACCGACTATTTTTTCGGTTTGATTCGTTTAACAGACTACATATGCAGCTCGATTTAAAGAAAAAAAATCGTTTTTTTCTGACTGGTTCGGTTTTTAGTGCTGTTTCCATGCATTAAATGAAGAGAGAGAGTAAAAGTAGCTAGTTAGACTAGTAGGCTACCATAACCGTACATGCTATTGTGAGAATTCAAAAAGTAGACAGATAAGTTGGGATTTGATTTGTTTTGATAAATGTGCAAATAAAATCTTAAATATTTTAGATATTTTATGAGAATTATTGTGTATTGAATATAGAGTGAGGCTATGGTGCTATGCATAGCACGGATGGCTAGTGTATTACGGCTCAATATGGTACTTTTTAAAATCTTAACGGTCGATCCGACCGTTCAATGTGATAACTATATGAATATGTACTTGCAAACTAAATTTTATATTTTTTCAAATTTTTTTACTATTTTTTCAGATAGGTAGAATTTTGATGGTCCAGAATTTTCAAAAAACATTGATTTTTCTACCTATCTGAAAAAATAGTAAAAAAATTCGAAAAAATATAAAATTTAGTTTACAAGTACATATTCATATGAATATCACATTGAACGGTCGGATCGACCGTTAGAATTTTAAAAAGTACCATATTGAGCCGTAGTACACTAGCCATCCGTGCTATGCATAGCACCATAGCCTCACTCTTGAATATATATGTGTGAATTTTCACATATACAATATTAGCAATGTGATTTATAACCATCATCATATTTCTTATATATTTGTTTGTATTTTCCGGATCTTTTCACTGTCACAGGACTCTTGAATAACCTTGTTAAAGAAATTACTGAGTCTTTATTTTCAAGAAACTCATTACTAAAAAAATACAACCTCACTAAAAAGTAACCTTCTCTGACCCAGCGAGTGAGACAAAACCCTTCGCGTCTCTCCGTTCTCTACGGGTGTAGATTTTAATTGCAAACTTTCGGTTCAAAGCAGCAAAGAAGAGAGAAACTGTTACAAATAACTATTTACTCCTTATTTAATAGAGACTTCATTAACTTCCTTAATTGAGTATAATTAATTGATAATTCTTGTTTTAATTGACAGCTATTCATAATTAGCTTTTTTTGGCTGAAGAAAAAAAATAGTTGTCGAGAAAAAATGTCTGCTTTAAATTTCGTGCACTATTTCTATTTATTTTTGACGGATAGTCACGTACTACTCAATTTTCAAATCTATAAGCAAAGGTAATTGAAAATATTTACTCAATTTTATTTTCAAAGATAACATTAGTCATTTTCTCTCTTCAGATGTGTACGAGACTTTGATTTTTGTAAATAAATTTAATTAAGTTTTGATGCTTGCATCCTACCACAGTAAAAAAAAAAAAATTTCTACAATTTTTTAATTACGTGTTCTACAGTATTAGCTTTTTCAACAATAAAATATTTTAATCCCCTCTTCTGTACATTATTTTCTCTAACCTCTGATTTCTTGTTTTATTTATTTACATATTCTTTTTGTTTAATTGATAAATACTGATGTGTCCCCAATTTCATTCGAAGAAGGTATTGACTATTTGTTTTTGTAAACACCTTAAAAGAGAACTGGATTGTTATATAACCAAAACTGTTCTATAAAAAAAAAACAAAACCAAAACTGTGCTTTTAGTTTATCTTTGTTTTTTTTTTTTTTTTTCTATCTTTTCATTGGGGATGTAGGTTAACATCACGTAGATGGATGCAAAAAATATTACACTTCAGCATGCTGGGACACAGGGTGTGACAAATATGGATGTTTTGGCTAATTCGTTTTCTCATAGCAAAAGTACTCTATGTATATTATTTTTATTATAATGTTTTGACAAATATGGACATACCTTTCAAATTCCTTTTATTTTCATATTTATGATCCTTTTGTATGTAGCACTACTATCACTAGTGGAAAAACAGGAATCGGGATCGGCCTATCTGGATCGGCTATAATAAACAACCGATCCTAATAAGTATCTGGATCCGTTTTCTTTACAAAACCGATCTTAAAAACTTATCAGATCGGGTTGTTAGGTTAACCGATCCTAATTTCATACCTATTAGGATCGGTTGTTAGTAAAAACCGATCCTGATAATATCAGAATCGGTTTTTATACTCAACCGATCCTAATAAGTCAGAAATTAGGATCGGTTGTTTATATAAAACCGATCCTGAAACTATCAGGATCGGTTCTAACTTACAACCGATCCTAATAGTTCAAAAATTAGGATCGGTTGTTTGTTTGAACCGATTCTGATAGTTTCAGGATCGGTTTTTACTAATAACCGATCCTAATAAATGATTTACACAAGGTATGTAGTAGATGAATATTTTTTAAGAAACTAGAAAGAATTTTTTTTTTCATTCCATAGAAAAAACATATGAGTTATACACATTAAATGCAAAATTGGCCGATATCACATATTTCACTTGCTCTCTCTCTCCCCACACTCTGAATGGTTGCAATGGCGAAAAAATTCGATGTGGATTCATGCCGTTACTGCTGCAATTGAAGTAGTACGTCCAGAGAATAACAGTGAAAAATAAATTACTTGATTAATGGAGAGTACATGAGTTTGAAACAAATTGAGCTCTCCAGGAAGTCGGTATGGATTGTGGCTATCTCATTTACTTCTCCAGTCTCGTTTTGAGGAGATGTAGGACTTAAAGTCTTTCGTCCCTTGATTTTATTCTAAGACGGAGGATTCAAAGTCCTTCCTTGATTTTACTCTGAAAAGACGAAGGATTCAAAGTCCTTACTTTCTCCACTTGGTCATTTCGCCTTCGCCTTCCATGTCGTCCGAGAATAATTTCTCAATTGCATCGTTCAGAGTGTGGACAGAGAGAGAGAGAGAGAGCAAGTTTCATATGTTTATTCTATGGAATTAAAAACAATTATATCTTTCTAGTTTCTTAAAAATATAGCTACTACTTAATTCTCAAATGTAAAGAAAATTGCAGAATTTATATTAGGATCAGTTGTTGCTGAAAACCGATCCAGATAGTATCAGGATCGGTTATTATCTTGACAACCGATTCTGATTATTTGATATAAAAAAATGAGTAAAAAAACTATTAAAATCGATTCTAAATAGATACCGATTCAGATAGTTATCAGGATCAGTTCTATAATTGAGAACCGATTCTGATTGTTTGATATAAAAAATGAGTAAAAAAACTATTAGAATCGGTTCTATAATTGTGAACCGATTCTGATTGTTTGATATAAAAAAATGAGTAAAAAAACTATTAGAATCGGTTGTTGATGAAAACCGATCCTGATAGTATTAGTATCGGTTCTCGTCATAAACCGATCCAGATTTGATCCAGATTTTTATGCATTAAGATCGGTTTTTTATTATGAACCGATCCAGAAACTATCAGGATCGATTTTTAACACACAACCGATCCTAATAGTGCATAATAAGTTTAATTAAAGTCTGATTCTTGACAGAACCTTTCTTTCTTCCTCAGTCCTCGCCTCCATTAATTATCATAGCAGCTATCTCGCCCTGCATTAATTCAGCTATCTAGCTCAGCTCTCTTTTCTGATCAGGTACATTAATTAATTGGTTATCTCTTTTATCAAGTTTGCTTTTAATGGAGCTTATTGGATCTGATTTGGCTCAAAACCCTAAATCCTTTACATGCAAGAAGTGACTATGATCCCGGCTCAAAATCTAAATATAGGCCTTGATTCAGCTCTCTTATTGATTACACACTGCACGCTTTTAAATTTGAATACCCTCTAATTTCAAGTTTTTCTTTATATGTGGAGATTTACATATATATGCTATATATATATATATATATATATATATATATATATATATATATATGTTAAATATATGATGAATATGCAGATATTATATGCATATATGCTATACATGAGCTACATATATTATATATGAGCTAATTTATGCTATATATGAGCTATTATTCAGTTTATTTTTTATTTCAAGTTTTAGAATAGCATGATATATATATACATCTCTTAATTAGGTTCCGATCGATGGTTTAATTTGTAGATCGGCTATTATTGAGAGATTTGGTGCATCGATCTTCATCTCACTCGATCCGACATCCAAAAAAAAGTTGTAAGTACAACCTAAAACTCATGTTTAATTAGTTTTGTGCATGAATGTGTTTTTTTTATAAGAGTATATATAGCTAGAGTACGTAAATGTGTATTTGTATTATGTATGTGCCTAGAGTATTGTTTTATGAGCCACAACCGCATGGTTAATGCCTTTAGGTCATGATACCCGTTCAAAATTAATCCATTAGGGATTAATTTTGAATAGTCCCCGATTTGGGACTGCTCTTTGGATACTTTGTCTCAATTAGGAGGTGACCACGTGTTAGTCGTGTTTTAGTATCTAAGAAAATTTCGGCAGCATTTCCTTATTAGTTCCCCGACTATTCGGGGAACTAATAAGGAAATGCTGCCGAAATTTTCTTAGATACTAAAACACGACTAACACGTGGTCACTACTGAGACAAAGTATTCAAAGAGTGGGATAGGATGGTAACCGGCCCAATGTAAGCCATATTGTGAACAGAATTTAGTACACCAACCTTGTTCTTAATTAATTGTGTTTTATTATAATTGCAGATGGACCGCAGTTGGATGTACGAAGCATCACGTCTGTCGGATGAATATACGACAGGTGTCGAGGAATTTATCAGAGTTGCTATGGAAGATATGGCGAATAAGGGGAGTGCACTGATGTCGTGTCCCTGTCGTGATTGTAACAATGGTCACAAATTTTCCAACCCGAACCAAGTGAGAAACCATTTAATCCGTCGTGGATTCAAGCAAGGGTATCAGTGCTGGATATGGCACGGTGAGAGTTTGCCAACCGACATAGGTACTGGTTCTGAGCATCAGGAATACCATACCGGTGGAGATGACGGGAATGATCTACGGGGATTGGAAACCCACGTAGGCACTCGAACTGAGCATCAGGAATACCATACCGAAGAAAATGATGATATGGTGGTAGATAAATGTGATAATTTTGATCAAATGTTACGTGATTTAGAAGAGGATTTTGATAATGATAAGCAGTACTGTTTATTTGAGAATTTGTACGAAGATTCTAATAAGGAATTGTATCTTGGTTGTTCTAAATTTTCAAAACTAAAAGGTGTATTAAAATTGTATAACCTTAAAGCATCTAACGGTTGGAGTGATAGAAGTTTTACTGAGTTATTACAAATTTTGAAAGAAATGCTTCCGGATGGAAACGAGATACCACCTAATGTTTATGAAGCGAAGAAAATATTGTGTCCAGTGGACTTGGAAGTTCAAAGAATACACGCGTGTCCAAATGATTGTATATTATATCGAAATGAGTATAAAGATCTTCACGAGTGTCCAAAATGTGGTGCCTCACGTTACAAACCAAAGCAGTTAACCGGCGATAAAAATGATGATGGTAAACCGAATAAGGGACCTCCGGCAAAAGCATTGTGGTACCTCCCCGTGAAACCGAGATTCAAACGCTTGTTCTCAAATGCTAAAGATGCGAAACTAGTGCGTTGGCATGCCGATAACAGAAAAAAAGACGGAAAATTACGGCACCCCGCTGATTCTCCTCAGTGGAGGAATATTGACAGAGAGTTTCCCGAATTCGGACGTGACCCGAGAAATCTAAAGCTTGGGCTGAGTGCAGATGGAATAAATCCGCACAGTAGCATGAGCAGTAAGCATAGCAGTTGGCCGGTTCTGTTGTGCATTTATAATCTTCCGCCTTGGTTATGTATGAAACGCAAATACATCATGTTAACCTTGCTCATATCAGGACCCAAACAGCCCGGGAACGACATAGATGTGTATCTAGCGCCATTGATCGAGGATTTAAAAGAATTATGGCAACCCGGAGTGGAGATATTTGATGCATACAGCAAGGAGAAATTCACGTTACGGGCCATGATTTTCTGCACCATTAATGATTTTCCGGCTTATGGAAATTTGTCGGGTTACAGTGTCAAAGGAGATAAAGCGTGCCCCGTTTGCCTGGACGATACAGTCGATCTGTGGCTACCTAATTCCTCTAAAAATGTGTACATGGGTCATCGTAGATTTCTTCCTGCCAACCACGCACACCGAAAGAGAAAGATAGAATTCAATGGAAAGACCGAGAATAACAGAGTAAAGTATCCGTTGACCGGTAAAGCTGTTTATTCGCAAGTGAAGGATATCAAAGTTCAATTTGGAAAATTTAAAAAAAAGGTGGTGAGAAAGAAAGGGGCACCGAAAATTATTTGGAAGAAGAGGTCAATATTCTGGGATCTACCATACTGGGAGCACTTAGATGTTCGACACTGTCTCGATGTGATGCATGTGGTTAAAAATGTGTGTGACAGCATGGTTGGAACATTATTGAATATTCCGGGTAAGACTAAGGACGGTATCAATGCTCGGAAAGACATGCAATTCTTGAACATACGGCCGGATCTACAACCAGCAGAGAAGGAAAGGACAAAAGGGAAATTTTGTACATATCTAAAACCCGCAATGCATACGCTGTCGAAAGAAGAGAAAAAAAGCTTATGTGGATGCCTTCACGGTGTCAAGGTTCCATCAGGATATTCGTCAAATATTAAAAACCTAGTTTCACTGGAAGATTTAAAATTGACAGGAATGAAGTCTCACGACTGTCATGTTTTAATGACACAGCTTCTTCCCGTTGCAATTCGGGGCATATTGCCACCTCCTGTTAGGCAGACCATCACGAAGCTTTGTTTTTTCTTTAACGCCATTTGTTGCAAAGTAACTGATCCTGACACGTTAGATGCTCTGCAGAAGGAGGTTGTCGTCACTCTTTGTCATCTTGAAATGTATTTTCCACCTTCTTTTTTTGATATTATGGTTCATTTGACCGTTCACCTGGTTAGAGAAATTAAGATGTGTGGACCTGTTTTCTTGCGGTACATGTATCCGTTCGAGAGATACATGGGATTGTTAAAGGGATATGTCAGGAACCGATATCGTCCTGAAGGCAGCATTGTTAGATGTTATGCTGCCGAAGAGGTTATTGAGTTTTGTACTAATTATTTGGATGATGTCAAAGCTATCGGCATCCCTAAATCTCGGCACGAGGGTAGACTTCACGGGGTAGGCACAATCGGTGCGAAATTATTCGTGCCCGATAATAAAACCATGTCACTAGCACATTTCCATGTTTTGCAACACCTCACTGACGTTCATCCTTTCTGGGACGAGCATATGACTCTCTTGCGGCGACAGAATCCTAAGAAATCCGACAAGTGGTTGATCGGCGAACACAATAGCAAGTTTCTAGAATGGTTTACACATAGAGTCGTGCAAGCTCCGGAAACAGAAAACATTAAAGAAATTATCAAATTATTGGCTCTTGGTCCAGTCCATGTCGTGAGGACCTTCCAAGGATATGACATCAACGGGTACACATTTTACACAAGAAATCAAGATTCAAAGAGTACCGTTCAAAACAGTGGAGTGACGTTAGTAGCCGTTTCGAGTGATTTTTCAGATCCTAAAGGTGCCGGACCATCGCATGCATT
Organism: Carex kokanica; assembly: GCA_025461125.1. Taxonomy (NCBI): domain Eukaryota; kingdom Viridiplantae; phylum Streptophyta; class Magnoliopsida; order Poales; family Cyperaceae; genus Carex; species Carex kokanica. The sequence continues at coordinate 862,773 of JAJGRX010001361.1, read as the reverse complement.
GATGTCATATTACGGGTTTGTTGAAGAAATTTGGGAGCTAGATTATAGAAAATTTAACATCCCGTTATTTATGTGTAAATGGGTCGATAACCGTAGGGGGGTTAAAGTCGACGACGATGGTTTTATTTTAGTGGATTTCAGTAAGGCTGGATACAAGGATGATCCATTTATACTAGCAAGACAAGCCACGCAAGTGTTCTACGTAACTGATCCGGCCGATCGTTCAAGACATGTTGTCCTCTCTGGAAAAAAACGTATCATCGGGATTGATAATGTGGAAGACGAAGAAGCGTACGATCATTTTGATGAGATACCACCGTTTTCCACAGGTATGGCATCTTTACCAACCGGTGAAGATAATGAAACAAGTCACGTGCGCAACGATCATAATGAAGGAGAATGGGTTGAAGAAGTTCCCATTGATCGACAACGATCAAAATGAAACAATTCATACCTAATTTTTATTGGTAAGTCATACATATAAAATTTTTATTGGTTTCAAAATATAAAAATAAATTTAATATTCATCAATACTGATGACTTAAGGCTTTTATTTTTTTCCTTCAGGGATGCATTGAAACACTGGACAATGGGAAGCATGCAAGATATAATTCTTCAATATTTGTGACTTTTGTAATTCATGTTAATAGCTTATATTTTTTTCATGTTATATGTAATTTATTATGAGTTTTTTTATAGTAGCTTCTTTTTTTCATGTGATATGTAATTTATTATGAGTTTTTTTATAGTAGCTTCTTTTTTTCATGTGATATGTAATTTATTAGCTTTTTTTTTAAATTTTAAGTTTCATTTTTAGTTTATTTCATGTTATATTATCTTAATTTACTAGCATATTTTTTGAAATTTTAAGGTTCATTTTTGGTGTATTTCATGTTGTAAGTAATTCTCAAGTTATTAAGATAATATACAAAAATAATTTAGAAGCTAATATACTAAAATAACTTACCAGATAATTTATACAAATATACTATAAGCTACTATACTAAAATAATTTTTAAGATAATTTATTAAAATAAATTATAAAACATCATACACCTTAAATTTATAAAACTATCTGAATCGGTTCCTTAACTAGAAACCGATCCAGATAACTATTAGGATCGGTTTTTTAGCTTAGATCCGATTCTGATAGTTATCTGGATCGGTTCTTTGCTTAGAAACTGATTCAGATAGTGTTTTAAATATTTTTTAAAATTAATTAAACTAAAATATATATACACAATCTGAATCGGTTTCTAAGACATAAACCGATCCAGATAACTATCAGCCTCGGTTCAAGGATAAAACCGATCCTGATAGTTATCTGGATCGGTTTCTAGTTAAAGAACCGATCCAGATAAATTAGCAAATGCTGAGTGGATGCGGTTAACTGCGCGAGTACTCCATTTTGGGCCGCAATCGATTCCATTACGGGCCGCAATGAGGGTCTGGGAAATGCTCTCTGAAATTGTTCTGTTTGATAATGATGCGGCCCGCAATGTGTCTCTTTCGGTCCGCAATGAAAGTGAAAGTTGCTCCAAAATTGTTCTGTTTGATAATGTTGCGGCCCGCAATGTGTATCTTTCGGTCCGCAATGTAAGTGAAAGTTCCTCCCTCTAAACTATCTGAATCGGTTCTGGAAGTATAACCGATCCAGATAACTATCTGAATCGGTTCCTTTACTAGAAACCGATTCTGATACTTATCTGGATCGATTTATTATTTAGAAACCGATTCTGATTGTGTATATGTATTTGAGGTTATTTCATTTTAAAAAAAAATTAAAAAACTATCTGAATCGGTGCCTTTACTAGAAACCGATCCAGACAAGTATCAGAATCGGTTCTATGCTAAGGAACCGATTCTGATAACTATCAGAATCGGTTTCTAGTTAAGGAACCGATTCAGATAGTTTATTTTTAAGTTGCCGCCCGAGAACTTAGCTAAATTTTGAAACCCTTCTTTCTCTCTTTCTCTCTTTCTCTGTTTCACTCTAGGCCTCCCTCTCCTCTTCCAAAAACCCTCTCCTCTTCCGAAAAGTAGAGAAGGAGATCGCCCTCTCCTCCGTCTAGCCACTCTAGCCGTTGAGCAACCGCGCCGACGCCCTCTCCTCTAGCCGCTGCCCTCTCCTCCGTCGCCGCCCTAGCCGTCGAGCCGCCCTCTCTCTGATCAGACCTAGCCGCCGCCCTCTCTGATCTAACGAGGTAATTAACTCTCTTGCTCTTCTTGTTTCGATTGTTGCCATTTACTTGTGTCTTTGCCGGGTTGTTGATTTTCCCGGAAGGCATTAGTTGATTCACTTGCTTGTTAAAAAAATAGACTTCTTCTATCGGTAATTTGAGAAAAATGTAGTAATTTGTGAATTGCATGAATTGCTTGTCAATTTCTGAATATATTGGTTGCCAATTTCTGAATTGCATGAATTGCATAACCTATATTTCTGAATTAGTGCATATATTGCACTAATTAGTGCATATATTAGTGCATATATTGCTTGTTAAAAAAATGAATATATTGCACTAATTAGTGCATATATTTCTGAATTGCACTAATTAGTGCATATAGTGCATATAGTGCATATATTGCATATATTGCACTAATAATTAGTGCATATATTTCTGAATTGCACTAATCAGTGCATATAGTGCATATATTGCATATATTGACTAATTAGTGCATATATTGCTTCTATTAATGTAGTGCAACTATTGCTTGTTAAAAAAATGAATATATTAGTGCATATAGTGCATATATTGCACTAATTAATTAGTGCATTTATTTCTGAATTGCATGAATTGCATAACATATATTGCTTGTTAAAAAAAAGTGCAGATATGGAAGGTGATGGTGAGCCAGCCCCGGTTAAGAAACGAGGAAGAGGGCGTAACCAAATTAAGGACAAGTTTAATGAGAAAGGCAAAAAGCTTGAAATTGACAAATTTTTCCGGCCGATTATTACTCGAGAGACAACTTGTTTTTCGACGGAATTTGGGATATTGGTACGAAAGAATGTTCCTATAAGGTACCAAAGATGGAAAGATGTTCCAGAAGAGTTCAAACTCAAAATATGGGAAACACTTAAGGTAAATAAAAGGTGTACTAATTAATTTCAAAAGCTTTCGTTTGATATTAACTAACTCTACATTGTTTTTTCTATTTGTTTGGCAGCTGGACTGGGGTATAAGGGACGAGGAAGAGGTGAAGAAATATTACTATCAGAGAATGGCAGAGCGTCACCGGAAGTGGCGAACCGATATGACTAAACTGTGGCGCGAGGGTGGGACGCCAGATTTTGCCAAAGAACATATTGAAGAAAATGACTGGGAAGCATTTGTCGCGTACCGAGAGACGGAGGAATTTGGTGTATGTTTATTTATACCGACCACCTACCTTATCTCTAATTTAAGAATTCAATTTTTTTTTATAATTTAAGCCAATTGTTTCTTTTTCAAATTGTAGAAGGCCAGCCGGATTGGGAAGGGGAATCAGGCCCAAAACAAGTACCCGCATTTCTTAGGATCCAGAGGTTATAACGGGGAGGGTTTCCAGAATAGGCTTAGAGATGCTATGCAGGCGATTGCAAACGAGAAAGCATCTAGTGATCTGTCTTCCCAGGGTTCTTGTAGTACTGCATTGACACAAGACGATGTTATTGAGATGTCGGTTGAGCATAGGCACGTCACATGGAAACTAGGAAGACAGAGACTCAACGACGAAACCAAGGAACGCTATTATCCAGATAATTACGCACCGGTCATCAACAGAATTGTGAGGATGTATATATTGTCATTTATTTAAATTCAACTTTAATTTATTATGTTATAACATGCATGTTGTCATTTCAGGAAGAACAAGAATCGGCTTTCAAACAAGGCTTGTTGGCCGTCGCACGATACGACGATGTTCTGGGAAAATCTCTGCCAAATCCAGAACATCCGGGGAGGGTGAGAGGAGTGGGAGGCCTGGTTCCAATGACTAAAACATACGGGAAGTGCTCAACAAGGAAGACACGCACTCCCTCGAGGTCCGAAGAAGATTTTGACGCGCGAGTGGATCAGAGAGTAGAGGAGAGAGTAAGAGGACTGGAGGACAAATTACGACAAGAGATGAAATTTGAACTGGCATTTATGCTTCGGCAGGCAATGGGCCAACCAGAACAGGCGTTTAGCCCAACAGGCGTTTAGCCCAACAGTCGTTCAGAGCAGCTGCCAGTCAGTTAAACCATTGGCAGATCTTTCCGGGTTTACTGAGGTAATGCAAATTCAAATTTATTTTCCATTACATGTCTTAGTTTCATACATATTATTTTATTCGAGTATAAATGTTTATTTGTACAGGAGACAGAAGTGAGCTGTAGACTCCAGGCGGATGTAGGTGGAAAATTCTTTTTGTGGCCAGAGGGACAATTCACGTTCCAGTCGTACAAGGTGGAACAATTCACAATATGCCTATGCCGCTCGATCATGCAAGAGTAACGGTGGATGCTATTGAGGATGCGGATTTCTTAGAACTCCCCTTACCTGTACCAAATGACGAGCACTCAAACCTTGCATCTGTCCTCGGCAGTTTCACTGCATGGCCGATGTCCATGATATTGACAGGTCCAGTAGAGGTATATTGTTATTACAACCTCTTATACTTCTTAATTTGTATCTATATGATAGAGTTGTAGTTGATTCTGGATTTTATTCCAATTTATTATGGAATTTGCAGGAACCAGGCAAAGAGTTACAAGTTGCTGGAGGTGGGAAAGCAACGAGTCACAGCAAGGCGTTTGATCGTATCAATTTTGACAAGCTGGGACGAACATTCAAGCAGCTGCGTGATCGGTTTTCGGAGCTAGATGGCAGTCCATTCATAATCGATCCGCCACTTGATCTTTTCTGTTCGACAGACTCCATACAAGTTTATGCAGATGATTATGCGACCTTGCTTACACCAAAGGAGTGGCTCACTGTACCAGTTATGCAGATCTGGATGCTGTGAGTTAATATTCGTAATAATTGCATAATCTAGTACTTTCAATTCAAATTTCACAAAATTGAAATCACTTGTATACCTTTTTTTTGCAGGCATTTGCACAAATTCATTAAGGAGGAATTTCCCGATGAGCAGATTGGTTTCATGGACCCCGGTCGAACGAATGCCATGCTGTTGAATGAAAATCGAGGTCGTGTACTTCAATACATAGAGACAGCGCTCAAGGAAAATCGGGACAAGCGATTGATATTCATACCTTACCACCAAGTGTTAGTGTTATATATATATATTCTAATTTTATTATATTTCTTTCAATTCATACAAATTATAGAATATGACATGCTACAAACCTAACATGCAGAGATCATTGGATTTTGACCGTGCTTATGCCAAGAGAAAGTGCATTGTACGTGTACGATTCCAATAAGAAGTTTAAATTAATGCTAATGATCACTGCTGCGATCGAGGAGTAAGTGCCTTCCTAATTTTTTTTTATTTTATCATTTTAAATTTCACTCGTAAGTACTGATTGTTCAATGTGTTCATATTTCCACAGTGTCTTCAACAGTGAAATGGGTACTCCTTTAACGGTTCATGGAGATTGCAAGGTAATACTTTCTATTGAGATATGATTATAGGGACTTAGATGCAAAAAGTTGTCAATATCTAGACATATAAGCCATTTGTAGGCTCATTAACCTACATTTTAATTTTCTCAAACTTGTTATATAGTGCCCGCAACAACCGGCCGGCTGGGAATGTGCATATTATGTCATGTTGCTCATGCAAGACATAATAAATGAACACCTCGATGCTTTTCCGAACATAAGGGTATGTATGCATTTATGTATATTCCAAAAGTAATTAAGCATTGTTGCTTCACTTATAATGAAATAAACAATTAATTGTGCATGCTCTTCTATCTTTTAAAAAATGCAGGATATTCCTACTAGACATACTGTACAACGCCTTAGCGAATTTCAGAAAATGTGGGTTCAAATGTTCCTAGATGAGATAAAGGCATGAAGAAGTACAACAATTTAGGGTTGATGTGTAAACTTAATTTGCATGAACATGAATTTTTTGTAACAATTTTTATTTCTTGTGTGATATTTAATTTAGTATGTTGTAGTTGATAATTTAGGATGTGATTTAATTTAGTATGTTTTAGTTGTATGAAAAAAAAACAATATTTTTGCATTTGGGGCCAGCAAATATGGAAGCTGGCCAATTAAATAAAAAAGTTTGTTTTTTCATTTAATAAAACATCAGGATCGGTTCCTAGTTAAAAACCGATCTAGATACCTATTTTTATTTAAAAAAAAAATGACAAATAACAATCAAAATCGGTTCTAAAGCGGTGAACCGATTCTGATAGTTATCTGGATCGGTTCTTATCTATAGAACTGTTACACCAAAAGGTATAGTACAAAGTTTCAGTACAGTAAACTGCACTTTTTAACCTTCAATACACTTTTCGGTTCAGACTGCAAGTATACAATCCTATCGAGTAGTATAAATTCGGGTATCGATCACAGGGACGGTTCAAGTCTTAACTAGATTTCTACCTAAATTAAATAAAGACTAGAAGTTGGAAAATGTTGGTTTTGGTTTCTAAAATTCCTAACAGTTCAATGACAATAATCAAAAGCAAAAAAAAGAAAATAAACTTGATTTAAATCAATAGTAAAAAGCGTTTCCAGGGTTATGACTTCATCTCAGTTCTGCCTCGAGGTACCCGGTCCGTGTAGTGTCCTACACGGGCCGTGTCCAGTGTACACGGGCCGAGTACTGTCGTACACGGTCCGTGTGGCCCTCGAGTGAATGCAGCAGTTATTGTTTCTTTGTGTTGTTCCTTTGTGTAGGGTTCTACTGACCAGACCTAATGTCTCTAAACCTCAACTGTCGTCTGTTGGCTTATTAACTTGGTATGGAATTGCAATATGTGCCCTCGTCGGGTTCTAGACCTCAACTGTCGTATGTTGGTCTGAATTACCTAGTTGCTTGTTTGGTATACTAAAGGTAACCTCATTCCGTCGATATGAGGAAATGTTCACCTGTCGGCTACTACTTGGTTTCACCTTCCGGATCACTAATCCTACCTCATGTACTTAGTTTGGTTGAGAGATTATAAGGGCCAAAGTACCTTCTAGATGTGCGCATTCATCTAGTGGTAAACCAATAAAAATCAAACAACTTAGACTAAGCAATTAAAATCAAACACAATCAAGCAAACACAAATTTCAACAAAAGAATCCAATAACTAACATGCAAAACAAAACATTCGATTACATCACAACCCTAGAAACTAAAAGTCTACTCTAACATGATTAAAAAGCAAATAAAACAAACAAAGATAAAGGAGTTCATAGAAAAACTCGAAGAACAATGAAGATCCGTCGAAGACTCGCGTCTTTCGCTTCTCAACTTCGTCTCCAAGCTAGCCGCCAAGTCCAAACCCTAGGAATTGCTTCTCTGCTCCAGAATACCCCTCTGGTGCAAGAAATCCCGCTTATATGCTTTTCTGGCCGACCTTCCATCAATTAGCCTTGTTTCCAAATTCTAAATATGTTTCCGGAAATGCTTGACACGGCCCGTGTGGAATTCTACACGGACCGTGTGCCTGTGTTCTTCCTGCGGTCGAGTCAGCGGTTGGAAATGCTTGACACGGCCCGTGTGAAATTCTACACGGACCGTGTACCTGTGTCTCTAGCTCAGATTGTAGATCTTCTCGCAAGCTTTCCGAAAAGTGGTTATACACTCAAAACGGAGTTACGAGTCAAAATCTATGACCGTTTTAATTTCAGGTGCTGAGATTGGTGTCCTGGTCGTGTCTGTGGTCGGGCAGAGGGTTGTACGGTCCGCATAAGAAGTACACGGACCGTATATAGCTTTGAATTCCAGATTCTTCCTCGGTTTCGCCCGTTTTCTGCAAAGTAAGAGCAAATGCGCAGCAGTACCACATTCTATAGATATTCAATGAAATAAACACGATTTGACAGTTCTAAACACAGGTTTTGGTACAAAATACGGGTCGGAATATAGATAAGTTTGCGAGATATCAAGAACCGATCCTGATAGTTGGATATTAAAAAAAGTAAAAAATTTATTAGGATCGGTTCTGAGAAGTAACCGATTCTGATAATTATCAGGATCGGTACTTAGCTATGGAACCGATTCTGATTGTTTGATATTAAAAAATGAGTAAAAAAACTATTAGGATCGGTTCACAGAAAGAACGGATCCTGATAATTATCAGGATCGGTTATTAGCTTGACAACCGATTCTAATTGTTTGATATTAAAAAATAAGTAAAAAAACTATTAGGATCGGTTCAAAATTACAACCGATTTAGATAGTTATCAGGATCAGTTCTTAGCTTGAGAACCGATCCAGATTAATGCTTTATTAGGATCGGATATAGTGATGAACTGATTCAGATTAATGCCTATTAGAATCGGTTATAGGAAACAACCGATTCTAATAGTTTTTAATTAGAATCGGTTATTTAGTCAACCGATCCTAATATTAACTATCTGGATCGGTTAATTAACCGATCCAGATTATTGTAGTATCAGTAACGCCTGGGTCAGGATCGGTTGAATTCCGATACTGATATGCATATATAACCGATCCTGATACCTTATTTTCCACTAGTGTATGAATGCGAAGATCCATATTGGTTGTGAGCTGTTATGTTGGGACAGCTATCCCCGTACCTATCACTTGAAATGTCTAAATCCACGGGTCGAGGTGATGATGAACATATTAAATTTTGTAATATTTCTGTTCTACTTAAGTTTTTGGTACTTTTTCTTTAATCTAATATGACTTGCATTTTGAATTGTCTTTTTTTATTTTTTCAATAAAACAGGGCCCGCGGAGGAAGAATGGCACTAGGTGTGGCAAAAAAGCTAGTAGCTCGTGGCTCAATCGTGACTCGCACCTGACTTCGCTAACAGCTCGCTCGTTACTGGACCGAGCTGTTAACGAGCCAACTCGCCACTAGCTCGGTCCAGAATTAACGAGTTCAAGCTGGGGCTTAGCTTGCTCGCCAGCTAGCTTGGCTAAGCATCAATTTGTGAATTTGTGTGCATTTTATACTGTCTATCTTAGTCCAGCTCGGTTCAGCTCGATTAAAACAAGATACAGCCAGACCCAACGAGCCAGCTCGTCAGCTCGTGAGCTAGCTCGAGTTGGCTCGTCACAATTTCAAGCTGAGGTTTTAGCTCGGATGCCCTAGGTCCAACTCGCTCGGTCCAGAATTAACAAGCCGAGCTAGGTACCAGCTCGTTTACAGCCCTAAATGGTACAGTCCAAAATGTGCTAAAGAGAAATGCTTCAATAAAACAGGGTCTGCGGGAAGTGAAGCTTCGATCAATGATGTAATTCAGGTACTTGATTATTTTTATCATCAATTCTTGTTAGTATATAATGTTTATTAGAAGAGCTAGGTTGTGCCACTTGTTTTTTTTGTAGGAATATAAGATTGTACCACTTATTACTTGGTTTTGTTTTTTTCTTCTCTATGACACTTGTACTAACTTCATGATACTACAGAGTAGTGAATTACTTGGCTGAGCATGGAAAGGAAAAAATGTACAAATTATTAACTAACTCCAAGGACATCAAATCAAAGGAGAAGTTGAATGGATCACAAGAGATGGCAGGTGGGAAGCAACTCCTTCGGTATACTTGGTATTGATAGGATATAGTCTGGTGTAGGGTTGTTAGTTTTGTTGCATTAATGTCTCTGAACGTGCAACATGTTTGTTGTGCTGGTTTTATTGTATTAGTCCATCTGTGTGACAATTGAATTAAGGAGATGAGCATGTTGAAGTGTATTATGGAGATGCAGTTCACCTCCTGTACAGGCCCTTGGTATTTACGGGGGTTGCATTTCGGTGCCAAGAGGTGGATCAGTACACTTAAACGTCAATGCGAGAGGCATGCTAGTGCCATGGCAAGCAATATTCCCAGTGGAGGTACTGGCAGTAAATAACTTTTTTGTATACTCTTTTTTTATTTATTCTACTTTCCTAAAAATGCTTCTCTGTTGCGATACAGCAGTTATATAGAATTTTTTCATTTCATGGTTATTTTTCTCCCCTAAATTTAATATCAAGTGTAGATACCTGTACAAAATTACAATTCCTTATGCGTAAGCTCTCTTTGCTGCTCATTGTTGACGTTTCCCTATTCAATTAATACATTTTTGTTTTTCCAGTAATAACAACCCCAGAGGGTAAGATACAGTTGTTCAAGCTGGCAGACTGGATGGTGGAGAGATACTTTAGCAGGAACGGCCAGTGGAGAACCATGTTTCACTTTTGGACATAAGACTTTTGTCAATATGCACTAGCTAGAGTTCCGACTTCCGAGGACCATCACGATCCCCTTGGAACTATTAAGGAGAAGCTGCCTTCTCCCAAGCAGAAGGCCTAGCGCCCCTTACATGTCATGCTGAAAGAATAAAGATTTTTGGCTAATTCATTTTTTTCTCAAATATTATGCTTAAAACTCTATTAGAATTCACTTACAGTGTGTTTGTATGTAGAAATTCTTCAATGCCCTTTCTTTTTTTTAACGAAACGAGTGAAGAGTGTGAATTTGTTTTGAACTCTGTGTTGGAATTGAGATGTCAATTTCAATTAATTAAGTTTGGACTACGTGTTATATGATTAATATATCACATACTGTCAATAATATTATGAGGAATAATATAAGATATGCCTAAATGTGATTGACTGAAATAATGGCATAGTACGTAATTTCGCTAAGTTTTGGGACACGAATGCATATAGAATATAATGTAAATTAATTATAATTGTTGATGGACCAATTATAATTAATTCAACTAATACTAGTGATAAATGTAAGAATTATTGTTTGGGCCTAATCAATTGATTGGATCAAGATACCAAACAAAATGGGCCAAAAATGTTATGCATATTATGACAGTTGGTTACGACAGCTGGTTTAATTATAATATGCATATTATAATTAATTAATTATACGAAATGTTGTGCATGTTATGCATATATAACATTTATGTAAATTAATTATAATATGTATATTTGATCAATTATATCAATCAATTATACGATTTGTTTGTCAGCCAAATATAATTGATTTGTATAATTGAATAGAAAAGGAAAATATGTTATGCATATTTGATTGGTTACCAAAAATGCACAAACGAATATCTTTGAGAAAATATGTCATATATTATGTATAATTTTTGACATGAATTATAAGATCTCTCAAGATACATTTTCACTAGTATAAAAGGCACTGGGTCTCCAAGCAATCCGGGTAAGAAAATTTTTAGGGCACATGTGTTGTGCATAGCCACCTTATTCTCCCTCCATTAGAGAATAAACTCTTGAGCTCCGTTCGTGACTCGAGAGAGAAGAAAGGCACCAGGGCTTGCTTGGAAGGACTCGAAAGCGTACCAATCAAGCACCATCTCAAGTCAACTCCTATCAAGTGAAGTTTGCAAGTGAGATTGCAAAGCATGGATCAAAGTAAGTAACTAATGCTTCCGCTGTGTATTTTAATTCTTTTTTTTGCGCGGAGTTTTGAGTTTAGGAATTGCAATTGCTAGTTAATTTAGGAATTTGGTATTTGGCTCTTTAATCTAAATTGAAATTGCATCCCTTACACTCTGGACTGAAGATTGCTTGTTGCTGCAGGGTCTGGACCTTTGTAGTTTAGTTTGCTGCTTTTCCACCAGTATTGAAATAGCATGATGCAACTCCATACCAACATGATTCTTCCATAAATAATGGCTAAAAAATAAACCTTTTTTTTTAAAGGTTAGTGGCTTTAATGCCTACTAACATTTCATTGATAAAAAAACGTATTTACAACGAGTCAAGTGATTCTAATTTCTAGATCTACTTCTTCATTCTCATGAAATCCTCTAAATTATTCAAAATTACTCTAATCACACTTAAATTCACTTTAAATTTCTAGATTTACTCTTTTACTAGATCTACTATTTTAATCTACTTATATACACTCATAATCACCTAAATACCTTAATCCTCATCTCGCTCAACGGCTGGATCCGCTCATTCGACTGTCGCCGCACTCCGATGACCAGATCTACTTACCATTGCGCTCCGATTGAAATGGGGACTTAATGCTCCAAGCTCCGACGACACCGCGCTTTCGGCTTCGCTCGACTCCTTTCCCTCTCCCTCATTCTCCTCTCTGTTCAAGGAGGCAGAGACGAGAGAGAGGGGAGGATATCGCTTGTCGTGAATGAGGCCTAGAAGAGGTGAGAGAGGCGAAATGGAGCGGAGGAGGGAGGAAGAGACGGCTAAAAAGAAAAAATTAACCTTATTATGTACATTTATTAATATGGGATAGAAGGTCAGGTACAAATATATTTTAGGTCATTTTCCTTGTATATATAGGTAGTGATTCATAGTAGCAATTTCAATTACCAAAATTTTAAGTTAGTCTCCTAGAGTAATTAAAAACACTTACATATTGAAGTATATTTAAGTAGGTGCTACATCTTAATTTTGCACACAAACACCAAACAACAATAAGAAATTGAGAGAAATTAAAACAACTAGGTCGAAGCATGCGTTGTGAAGAAATTACTCTATTTTACCTATAATATACATAATAAGAAATGGAGACATTTACTTAATTCAGGAAAAAAAAATTCGGTAATTGTAAATTTTAATTATAAGACAAACAACAAGAAAGATGAAAACCTAGGATTAAAAATATTTCAACTTGTTTTTTTCCATCTCTCATCTCAGAGATAATCTTCTTCACTTCATCTGGATTCTCACAATTACTTGATGCTTTTAAAAGTATGCGAAAGATGATGTCATTGGGCTTAAGCCTTGTTTCATCATCATCTCCGCCAAGTGCAAGCCTCACTGATATTGCTATTTTTACTGTAGCCATTATTAGGATACTATAACTGCGTACATCTGGCATAAGGCTTTTCAAATCTAGTAAATCTGCATCTTCATCCAGACGGTCTTCTAGTACGTAACCATGCATCAGTGCATTGTAAGTCATTACATCAGCTTCACCGCCATTAGTCTCCCATATTAGCCAATGGGTACTGTCCTTAACCAATGGGTATGTGCAAGTCTATTAACCATGGTTAATTTCATCCACTACATTTTAAATAGTCTCCCATATTAGCCATTTTTTGGTTTTCCGAATCTCATGTATTTTTTTTCCCCAAATCTCATGTAAACATTGGAAAAGACGTGTTGGTTGCCAAATTTAATAGACTTGCACATACCCATTGGTTAAGGACAGTACGTTTGCCTCGGTGTTTAGACGAGGGAAAGTATGTGGCTAATTGAACTCATGAATTGTTTTTATAGAAATGTGTTTAAGTCAGCCTACCTAGCCTTGTGTTGGCCATCACGTGTCTTTCGCGATCAAGTCCCATACTCCCATGATTGTACCTTACCAAACTTGCATTGGTCATCTTAAAAATTGTTAGCATGTGTTTCTATACATGGTTGTTCCTTTACCCGACTATCATTCTATTACAAACTTAACTAGACTTCATTCTTACATCATTATTTGCACTCCTTAAATTGCCTTCACCCAATAGCAAAGCTCCTTTTTATCTAATGTCTTTTTAGAGAGGCAATATCCGGTGTTAAAAGAAGTAAAAAAATTTCCTTTATTTTACCGCTTTCATCACTATCATCTCCCGAATGGAAGCCTATAAAATTGTCGGTTTTCTCATGCACCATGTGGGATTTGCACCCATTCCATATGATGAAACAACAATGTCACTGACCATTTGTGCTACAGACTCACACGCTATCTAGAATATATATTTCATTCATTTATGTGTGAATATTACCATATGCTTTATTAAAGACCAATTTAGGTACATGGATTAATTGCTTCGAAATAAATTAATTCTGGTAAAATATCTCAGTCATGTATTACTATTTGTTTTTATAAACACCTTTTTTAAGAGAACTGGATTGTTAAATAACCAAAACTGTGCTTTTAGTTTGACTTTGTTTATTTTGTTTCTATCTTTTTTGTTGGAGATGTACGTGGGTAACATCACGTAGATGGATGCAAAAAATAATGTCATAATCACACTTCGGCGTGCTGGGACACAGGGTTCCGTATAAAATTAGTATATGAAGTAACTTGTGTTTTGATTCAACAAAGTTGTGGGGAGAGCTAAAAAAAAAAAAATCTGTAATAAGCAATAGAACAAGCAATAAAGAGAAAAAAAAAATAGCGGAGATGCCAAGTATGGAGTATCATAACATTTATTTCTTTAAAATCAGGGGAAATAGTCACATCCAAGTGATTTCAGTTTTTTTTTTAAGAAAAAAAAAAACAGCACACAACCATCATATCCAAAAATCAACAAAATATTTAAAACCAAATTCCAAATCTTCGGCAATAACTCCATTATTAAAATTGTTGTACTCTTAAAACTTCACTAGAAACCCTTTAAGCCAGAAGCCACCTTCTTAAATGCAGGTCTTGAAGAAAAATCATCCCACCATGCCTTAAAATGCGGGTACGACTCGAATACCGATGCGTAAGGCGTAGCCAAGAAATATTTGGTATATGAGAAATGGGAGAGATCAGCCAGGCTGAAGAAATCCCCAGCCAGGTACTTGGACTTGGAGAGACGAGCCTCATACACATCAAGCACCTTCTTCAATTTCTCCAAGTTTGTGTCGATGATTGCTTGGTCCGGCGTACCACCATACATTCTTGGCAAAATGAGGCTTTGAAACACTATGGGGGAGATTGCAGGATTGTATTGTTGACTTTCTACTTCTAGCCATACATCGACCATAGCCGACTCTGACAAGTTGCCTTCTTTTAAAAGGTCGGGGCCGTGGTCCTTGAATTTGCGCAGCACATATCTTGCAATTGCACGTGATTCTGGTAAATAATTGTTAGTTCATGTTAGTTTCGGCTTGGATATGGTAAATCTGGATTGTTTGTTACAAATTTGAAGGGGAAGGATTGCATTTCAGAAACATATTTACAAAGTATATCTCCCGTGCATTCCTCAGAATGTTTATTATATTGCAAGAAGGCAATTAAATTGAATCAAGTTAAATGCTCAAACCTGAATGATATATTTGGTGAGAAGTTGGCTTTATTCTACAAATCTGTTGTACCTTATACAAATTTGTAATATTAAATTTTAAGAGTAGAACTAATTAAGCGTTAAACCATATAGGTCTTTGGGGTCTCAAAAGATCACCGTCTGACCCTTGACCGAGATAAACATGTATCTAATTTTTAATACGACGTTATCCCCTGTTCCTGTTTGATGCTTGATACCCAAGTTGTTTGGGCATATGCTATTCTAAAAAAAAGTAATTAAAAAATAAAATTATTGGGCTATTTGTAATTGACTTTAACCCAGTGGTATTAATAGGCTGATAACAGCAATTGGCCTCACAACCATTTCAACTTTTCAAGGCCAATATAATATTGCAATAAGAACTTTAAAAAACAAAGCAATTAAAAAAAGAGAAATTGAAGGAACTCACCAAAAAGCATAAGATCACCATCCTCAAGAGCAGGAATTTGTCCAAACGGCTGCAATTATAACGCCAAGGACATAATTATAAATTAATTTTGTTATTTTCTTTTTCAAAAAAATTTGGCACCAATACTTATTCCATTATTTATTACAATGATAATAATTTTTTGTTGGAATGGTTCAATTAGAAAAGGCTTTTATTGTAATAATGTACAGCTAGTGGTACCAGCAGAGAGTCATGAGACCCCCCTGTAACAAGCAGCACAGAGTATTAAACATCCTGTGCCATACTGGTATTTTTACCCCTCACAGTATAACTATTAGATGGTGATACAAAATATGAGAGCCTTACATTACGAGCAAGGTGAGCCGGGCTCTTGTGCTCGCCGGTCGGCATGCTGATCGGCACCAACTCGTACTTAGCCCGGACTTCCTCCAGGCACAGAAGCACGCGCATCGTGCATGTTGCCATAGGCTGCCCGTATAGTTTGATCAGACCCATTTCTTTCTCTCTTGCTTTCTAGCCTTATTCCAATTTTTTATTTGTGCAGCATGTAAACTGGTGGTATTTATAGGTAAAGAGATAACCGTGAGGATAGCGCGTAGATTTTATATGGTGTTTGATTGAAGTTAATTATGTTTTAATTTATTTCTTATTTGGTTGAAATTCATGTTTTGTTACGATTTATATTTTAATTATTTGCTTTTAGAGGTAAAACTAACCCTGTTATGTTTGTAGAGATAAAAATTTATAAACAGCTGCAAACTAAAAAAATAAGAACCATTTCAATATATATAAAGAAATGAAGTTAAAATTCGATTTTTTTACATGTTAGTCTCTGTCTTATTAATGTTTCACATCAGCGATAGAAATTGATTTTTTTTTTATTATTTAAGATGGAACATAATTTTACAATTATTTTATAAATTAAGTATATTTTATAATATTTTGTGTACATAAGCATACTATAAAGATATATTTAATGAGTTAAATTCTCTTTATTAGATAATTTGAGATAATTTAGTAATTTTCTCATTAATTATGTACGAATCAATCTTAGTTTAGCCCCAAGCGTGGACTAAACGTTAAACCACTTTTATAGGTGACTTAACTTTTTACATTTTAGACTGGTCTAAAAATCGGCTTATGCCATCTTAATTCGACTCAACTAAATCATATTTGGTGGCTTAGTTGAGATCTAAACTCTTTATTTCATGATTTATGTCTCAATCAAACATGACCTAGGAGTAGGGTTGTAAATGAGTCGAGTTTAAGTGAGTTGCCTCCAACTCGTGTTCAGGTCATTTAGTTGATGAGCGAGTCAACTCGGGTTAGGATAGCAATAACGAGCTGTAAAAACAACTTGAGTTCAGCTCATTATCAACTCGAGTTGACTCACAATTCGTTTGATCAGTCAATTTTCTTAGTTATAATTATATATAGTAAGAGTTTATCTAAACACAAACAATTCAAATGGCTTAGTAAAGGTTTATATAAATACAAACAATTCAAACATAATTAACAAAACAAACAATCTAAACAACAGTTTAATTAGAAGTCATCTAGAAAGGCATGAGATTTATTGTGACGAATTTTATGTTAACTTGAGTTGTTAATGAGCGAGTTGGAGTATGCTCAAACTTAGCTCATTTATTGATAAACGAGTCAGACAACTCGAGTTGTAACTGACTCTAGTTGCGAATGAACGAATTATGAGCAAGTTATGAGTTTGAGCGACTTTGTACAGCTCTACCTAGGAGATTTTACGTGAATTTTGAACATACAATATTTCACATGAGTCATCGCCTTAATTTTTCACTAGAAGTCTAGCTAGACTGATTTTCTATTTCGTTGATTTGAAACATTTATGAAAAACTTAAAAAGTATTTGCAACTTTAGTGAAAATTAGTTGTTTCATCTTTTACATATATATATGATATTGAAGGAATGTTTCTATCATAGAAAATTCCTTGTCTGAATGACATGGATCCAGGTCGAATTGATAGATTAGAAAAATAATATCTAGGTAAATTTAGACTGTAGATCTACATTAAAAATATAAAATCACTGCAGAATTACAGTAATTTTTACAGTTCCTAACTGCAGTATCGGGTCGTCAGTGAGCCATCAGGTCGAACACCTAAATCCATTGTCACAGAAGATCAAGCAATAATTTGTTTCTAGAGAATTTCGCTAGAGGGACTATAACTGGACAATAAATGCATCCACCTCTGAAAATAACCACAATCAAAACTGGACACAAGAGTCTGGAAGCTCCCCTACTCCTTAATAAACAAATAAGATTAATTAAAACTATCATCCAGCAGACTAAATGATGAAAAAAAAGATGTAATTAAGTTACGATATTGTTACTAATTAAGAGATTTAGCAGCATGGAAATTTTAGAAAAAAATAAAAGAAACTGTAGAAATTACATTATATATATTGAGTCCATTAAAGGTTTGTCATACGGAAATATTCACGAGAAAAAATGAATTTTTTTTAGATGCGCATTACAACTAAGTTCCTCTAAGAATCTATTTACATTTTTAAATGGAGTCGCATATAAATATATATTTTTGACATAAATGATAATTAAAAATTTCTCACATCACCTCTACAAGTACTCAATTAGAAACTTCCTTTTTTTATTTTACAACTTTGTCACAAAATTTTATTTAATACAAAACAAATTCCACTAAGTTCTTCAATATTTGAATACTTTTAATTAATTTGAACTAAGAGCCGGCCGTAATACTACAAATTTCATATTAAAACAAATCATGACCAAATAGACAAACCGTTTTTTTTTTTTTCATTTCAAAAATCTGAAGTCACTACAAATTTAATAATTTTTTTTATATTTTTTAGCATGAAATAAAACTAAAAGTATCCGAATCACTTCCGAATTACATGTACTTGATTTTTTAACCTTCGCATCCTACATAAAAAAAAATATGACCTTAAATTTTTATGTTTCACTCAAAGTAAACTTATATATTTGTGTTGATCGACCAAGTAATCTTCTCTCCAGTTTTTAATAGAATAACGTAATTGAATTCGGAGAAAAAAAAATGAGAATTATTAGAAGGCCTCAATTTCCATTTCTCCAATTACTTGGGGAAAATTTTGCTTGGACAGATCGATCGACAGTTGACCTTCGATACAATCTAGAACCGAGTTTAATTGGCCATTCAAATTAGGTTAACCAAAATGCCAGATTGTAGACATAAACATATATAATAACGAACTAATATATTTGTTATTTCTTTTACAGAAATTCCTTGTATTATGCTTTGATATGACGACAGCTCCGACGCTATCGATCTCGGGTCCGGATCCCCTAAAGTAACCCAATCTTTGGGTTTTGGATCGAGACCGTCCGATTCGAATTTGTCGCTCGAGATCGTCTCGAGATTCGAATTCATCGTCAGAATGTGTGCGCTCACTTCGCGGATGGATTTTCTTGGATTGAAATCGGACGGTCTCGATCTAAAACCCAAAAGTTGGGTTACTTCACTGGATCCGAACTCATCGATCTCTTGGACGCCGAAGACTGATCTTTCATGTAGTTGCAAATTGTAATGGCACATGTGAATAACCCCTGACAAAAGGGCCCCACAGTCTGACTATACGAACCTAATTTAAATTGTCCGGGTGTTCAAAGGAATTCATATCACCTAGAGCATCTCCATCTCAAAAATTACTTAGCAATTAATTATAACTGTTTAGGAGATAATAGAAACTAAATTAGAAATTATTTCTAAACTGCTCCATTCCTGAAATTTCTTTTAATTTCTTCTTAGCGTCATTTTAGCGAATAAGAATTAAAAATTGATCCACATTTTTTTTTAATTTTTGCAGTGGCTGCAAAGTTGTGAGCGGAGCTCGAACTCTCGACCTTTGAGTAGTCATAGTTTTAGGATATTTTTTTCCTAACTAACTGTGCTACTGTCCCACCTCAAAATTGAGTCACATTGGCAGTTAGAAATGCATCCGTGAAATTAAATTAGAAATTGCCACAATATATTACAAATGCATATATTTTTTTGGATAGAGATGCCATAAGTAACATAATTTTTTTGTTTGAATCTGGTTCGTTCGTAATATACTGGCACAAATCTTAAATGAGCCTTGTATATTACAAGTTTGGTTCGAATTGATTCAGAATTTAAAAATTATGGTACCGATCAGATGATGTGCACTCGTGTTAAAAGAGCTTGTCCTAGCGACTCATCCAAAATCGCTGATAACAACCTGCCCCAACAAAAATAAAAATATCATAGTCATCGAACATAACAAAAAAATGGTTAAGAATTAAGTTTGTGTTCGGCTTGTTTACCAAGTAGTATGATTTTATCAATTTTTGAATTCAACAAGTTATTTTTTCTCATTCATGTTTCGCCACAATATGTTGTTTTTCTCACAAGATTGGGTAGAAATTCCATTTAATCATCCTATATCCATACAACATGGTGGGAAAAAATAATTTGGTCATACTTATTTATTTTTCCCATCATCACATATCTATTATATATATATATATAATCCTCATAGGGTCGCTACAGTATATTCTACAGTAATTGCTACAGTATATGTTCACTCTAACCATCATTGGAGAAAGAAATTTACTTTTTTTTGGGGTCAAATTCTGAAGCTTTTTTGCTGCTTCAGATTAAATCATAATTTTTCTTTGCTTTTATTTATGATAAAATTGTCTGCTTTACCGTGATATGCAATTAAAATATGCATTGTTACTTCTATTAAATCGAGTTATTGTCACACAAATTTGAATTAAATTTCAAACTCAGATTTATTCAATTTTATTATGCTTGCCATCAATCCTATCTCCATTTTATTCAATTTTATTATGCTTGTCGTCAATTCTATCTCCATTCTTATATATATATATATTAAGAACGTAGATGTTATGATCTACCAACAGCTTTGATTAAAATATGAAATTTCGGATTAAATATCATCCCTCCGATTAAATATTTTGATTTTATGCATATTATTTATGTGTTTTTTACGTGTATAATTCTAAATTTATTTAGACACGTACTCGCTACACATACTCTTCATATATAAATTGTATCATCTATTTGATTGGTCATGATTTATTTCTATTTTTAAATGTCTAAGGAATTTTTGAATTGATCGATAATTGATTGGTCATGTCTTCATTTTTTTTATATCATTTATGGAATGTTATTTGTCATTTATTATGTCATTTTGTTTGAGATTTTTTTATAAAAATATGCCAAAAAGATAAAATTAAATATATGTTATTTAAGGAATGTTATTTATGCATAGATGTTATTTAATATGTCATTTAGTCTAATTTTTTTTATGAAAATATGTCATTTGGTCCATCAATTATAATAAGAAAAATAGTAAGATATATTGTATTAATATGCTACGGTTGAAAATATCTCAGTCATGTATTACTATTTGTTTTTATCAATGTTCTAAATAGCGCGCTATAGCGTTTTTGGACCCCAAACGCTACGCTATGACATCAAAATGCGCTATTTGCGCTATGGCCGCTATAGCAGCCGCTATAGCGCTACAGCAGTCCGCTATTTGCTCTATACAATATGGGTTTTTTTTTTAAGCAATTTATATGGGTTTTAAATAAAGATAAAAAAAATCTCAAACCGAAATTGAATTTGTTGCTACTTGCTACAGATAAATCAATTTGAAATTGGGAATAAAAATTGAAATTTGAATAGAAAAAAAGTCCAAACCGAAATTAAAATTTGAATAGAAAAAAAAATAGATTATGTCATGAATCATGATGCTTAAGATATTTTTAATAGGAAAAATCGATAGTTTATGATATTACTATGGATATTTTGAACCGCAATTTGGACTTTGTACGGGTTCAATATGAATATTATAATTTCTTAATTACTTTAGTGTTATTTATTGTTCTATGAGACTTTAGATAATGTTAATATTTAGTACAAATATTGAATATACGAAATGTAAAAAAAAAATGCTATTTGGAATAGCTTCCGCTATAGCGACGTTATTCGCTATAGCTTTTTTTTTAGCCTTCCCGCTACGACGCTATAAACGCTATTTAGAACCTTGGTTTTTATAAACACCTTTTAAGAGATCTGGATTGTTAAATAACCAAAACTGTGCTTTTAGTTTGACTTTGTTTATTTTGTTTCTATCTTTTTTGTTGGAGATGTACGTATGTAACATCACGTAGATGGATGCAAAAAATAATGTCATAATTACACTTCGGCGTGCTGGGACACAGGGTTCCGTATAAAATTAGTATATGAAGTAACTTGTGTTTTGATTCAATAAAGTTGTGGGGAGAACTAAAAAAAAAAAAATCGGTAATAGGCAATAGAACAAGCAATAAAGAGAAAAAAAAATAGCGGAGATGCCAAGTATGGATTACCGAATTTTTTATTTATATCCAAAAAATAATGGAAATTTCAAAAAATACCCATGTTATCTTGAAAATTCGAAAAATACCCAAACCGGAAATTTTTTTTCCGGATTTGGCCTCTAAATCCGGAAATTGAACTCCAAATCCGGAAAAAAAATTTCCGGATTTAACTTTTTTTTTTTTAGAGTTTCCAGAAATTTTTTTTAGAGTTTCCAAAATTTTTTTTTCCGGATTTAACATTTTTTTTTTTTAGAGATTCCGGATAAAAAAAATTTAACTTAACAAATTTTTTTTTTTTTTTTTTTAGAGATTCCGGAAATTTTTTTTCGAACTAAAAAAATTTTTTTTTTTAAGAGAAAAATAGCTAAAATACTGAAATCTAACGCTAAAAAAGCGAATTGTTTTTTTAAATATTTGTTTCATTAATTTAAAAAATATCAAAATGGTGTAGAATAATTTAGAAATTATCAAAATAGCTAAAATACTGAAATCTAACACTAAAAAATCGAATTGTTTTTTTACTACGAATAGGGCCGATTTTGTGCTAAAATACGGTAAATTTACTAAAATACGATAAATTACGCTAAATTACGTATAAATGGGGCTTATTTTGTAGCGTATTTCATAAATCATAAAAAATAATAAAAAAAATTCCAAAAATAATAAAAAAAATTCCAAAAATAATAAAATTTGGTGTTCTAAAAGTTTATTACATAACTAATTTACTGAGCTACGTAGATTGAATAATAGAAATGAAAATCTTAATCGGAAACTTCAACTGAAGTTTTGAGGCTTTTCTATTTGTTTTTTGGCGATTCTGAATTTGGAAAATTGGTAAAGCTAGTCCGGACGCATGCGCATTTTCGCAAGCTTTCCGAAAAGTGGTCATTTGCTGAAATCGGACACTCGAGCGCCGTTTTATGGCCGTTTGAAGTTTCGTCGTCGTTTTTCGCTTTCTCAGTGAAGATACCATCCCTATTCGTACGTAATTTAGCGTACTTTACCGTATTCTAGCATAATTCTACATAATTATTGTAATTTAGTGTAATTCAGCATAAATCAAGTAATTTGGCTTGTTTTAGTATAAATATGTTAATTATATATAAAAAAATGTAATCTAGCAAATATTTAAAAATACAATTCGATTTTTTAGTGTTAGATTTCAGTATTTTAGCTATTTTGATAATTTCTAAATTATTCTACACCATTTTGAAAATTTTTAAATTAATGAAACAAATATTTAAAAAAACAATTCGATTTTTTAGCGTTAGATTTCAGTATTTTAGCTATTTTTCTCTTAAAAAAAAAATTATTTAGTTCGGAAAAAAATTTCCGGAATCTCTAAAAAAAAAAAAAAAAAAAAAATGTTAAATCCGGAAATTTTTTTTCCGGATTTGGAGTTCAATTTCCGGAAATTTTTTTTCCGGATTTAGAGGCCAAATCCGGAAATTTTTTTTCCGGTTTGGGTATTTTTCGAATTTTCAAGATAACATGGGTATTTTTTGGAATTTCCATTATTTTTTGGATATAAATAAAAAATTCGGTATGGATTATCATAACATTTATTTCTTTAAAATCAGGGAAAATAGTCACATCCAAATGTTTTCAGAAAAACATCACACAACCATCATATCCAAAAATCAACAAAATATTTAAAACCAAATACCAAATCTTTGGCAATAACGCCATTATTAAAAATGTTGTACTCTTAAAACTTCACTAGAAACCCTTTATGCCAGAAGCCACCTTCTTAAATGCAGATCTTGAAGAAAAATCACCCCTCCATGCCTTAACATGCGGGTACGACTCGAACACCGATGCACAAGGCGTAGCCAAGAAATATTTGGTAAATGAGAAATGGGAGAGATCAGCCAGGCTGAAGAAATCCCCAGCCAGGTACTTGGACTTGGAGAGACGAGCCTCATACACATCAAGCACCTTCTTCAATTTCTCCAAGTTTGTGTCGATGATTGCCTGGTCGGGCGTACCACCATACATTCTTGGCAAAATGAGGCTTTGAAACACTATGGGGGAGATTGCAGGATTGTATTGTTGACTTTCTACTTCTAGCCATACATCGACCATAGCCGACTCTGACAAGTTACCTTCTTTTAAAAGGTCGGGGCCGTGGTCCTTGAATTTGCGGAGCACATATCTTGCAATTGCACGTGATTCTGGTAAATAATTGTTAGTTCATGTTAGTTTTGGCTTGGATATGGTAAGTCTGGATTGCTTGTTACAAATTTGAAGGGGAAGGATTGCATTTCAGAAACATATTTACAAAGTATATCTCCCGTGCATTCCTCAGAATGTTTATTATATTGCAATAATGCAACTAAATTGAATTAAGTTAAATGCTCAAACCTGAATGATATATTTGGTGAGAAGTTGGCTTTATTCTACAAATCTGTTATATCTTTTACAAATTTGTAATATTAAATTTTAATAGTAGAACTAAGCGTTAAACCATATAGGTCTTTGGGGTCTCAAAAGATCACCGTCTGACCCATTGACCGAGATAAACATGTATCTAATTTTTAATACGACGTTATCCCCTGTTCCTGTTTGATGCTGAATTGATACCCAAGTTGTTTGGGCATATGCTGAATTGATACCCAAGTTGTTTGGGCATATGCTATTCTAAAAAAAATAATTAAAAATAAAAGTATTGGGCTATTTGCAAATTGACTTTAATCCAGTGGTATTAATTGGCTGATAACAGCAATTGGCCTCACAACCATTTCAAGGCCAATATTATATCGCAATAAGAACTTTAAAAAACAAAGCAATTAAAAAAAAGAGAAATTGAAGGAACTCACCAAAAAGCATAAGATCACCATCCTCAAGAGCAGGAATTTGTCCAAACGGCTGCAATTAAAACGCCAAGGACATAATTATAAATTAATTTTGTTATTTTCTTTTTCAAAAAAATTTGGCACCAATACTTATTCCATTATTTATTACAATGATAATAATTTTTTGTTGGAATGATTTAATTAGAAAAGTCTTTTATTGTAATAATGTACAGCTAGTGGTACCAGCAGATAGCCATGAAACCCACTGTAACAAACAGCACAGAGTATTAAACATCCTGTGCCATACTGGTATTGTTACCCCACACAGTATAACTATTAGATTTTTTGGTTTAAAAAGGCCGAAGGCCCAGTTTCATTTGATATAAACGAAACAGAGTTGTTTTGTAAGTACAAAATCTGGAGAAATACATTCTCCATCCCTATTCTCATCACGAGAGTCTATATGCAAAATAAGACAGTTCACTATTTTTACTTATAACCACAAGCTCATCTGCAGAGCAACATTCAGACGACAAAAAAACTATCACCTCGCCATACTACCCTAGACACTGATACGCCAGGAAATCAGCTAAGTGCTCTCTGTGGCTGAATCAGACCCCTGTTGGGCATGAAGAAATGAGACACTGTCCTCTTCACCTGGCCATATAACCCTAAGTGGAATGATCTCCAAAGTGTCTTCACTTGGCAGCCATCGTTGTGTTCCCTCTTTCACCTTCGTCTTAATGCGCCTATGACCTGTCCAATATATCACCAAAGAGATAATTAGAAAAATCAAGGTGCGAGCTGACTTAATAGATGTTTGCTGGAAGCTGATTTCATTCCGATGCTTCCACACCGTCCAACAGACCGCACTGAAGACAATCAGAAAGGATTGTCTATGAGAGTCAGATAGAGATAAAGCAAAAGAAGTAACATCAGTCATATGATACCACTGTCTATAACAGTGTTGATTAAGACCTAGGTAAAACCAGATTTGTTGGACATATCTGCACCGTAAGAATAGATGGGAAACCGTTTCATTACAGGGGCAAAAAACACATTGGACATTGCCTTCCCATCCTCGTTTCCTAAGGTTAGTTTTGGTCAGAATTTTATTTTTGAAAGTGAGCCACATAAAAATCCAAATTTTAATAGGAATAGGAATAGTCCAACAAAGCATCGGCGCAGTGGGTAAAATGCCTCTAAAATTAATGAGATGATAGATAGATCTCACAGTGAAATTTCCTTTAGTATCCCATCTCCATGCCAATCTATCAAATTCATGTGTAAAAGATAATTGGCTAAGAGTGTAAAGCAATTCATTCCATTCAATCAAGGAGACCCCTGTAAGAGGGTCATGAAAGCACACACTTTGTTCTTGGGAATTAATAACCTCTGAAAGCAGAATATTTTTGTTAGCACACTGTGTGTAAACATGAGGAAACCTAGAAGCTAATGAGCAGGTATCATACCAAATGTCCTCCCAGAATCGCACCTGAGATTGTTTCCCAGGAGTGTATTGAACACTGCAATTTCCTAGATCAGTCAATTGAAAGATAGATTTCCAAAAAGGGGAGAAGGTAGAAGGATTTTTATTTTCAGAATATAGGTATGTAAGAAGGATCTTCCAAGTACTAGAGAAGTAGGGATTTTTGTATTTCCACCACCACTTGATTAAGAGAGCCAAATTCATGTCTCGAAGGTCAAGAATGCCTAATCCACCAAATTTTTTGGACATACAAATCACAGGCCATTGTACTAAGGCATATTTTTTCCTATTTCGAGTACCTCCTTGCCATAGAAAACGACATCTAAGTTTATCTATTTCATGTAATATAGTGGAGGGGATTTTGTATAGTGAGAAAGCATAAAGTGGTACAGCTGAGAGTACTGAATTAACAAGTGTGTATCTGCCCCCAATAGATAATAATTGTCCTTTCCAATTTTGGAGTTTTTTATCAATCTTATCTACTAAAAATTGCCAATCAGATATAGTTAGTTTCTTATCATGAAGGGGAAGGCCTAGGTAATTAATGGGAAATGATGCAGTGGAACATTGAAAAGTGGTAGCTAAAGCATCAAGTTGATCAGTATTAATAGCATACATTTCAGTTTTGTCTAAGTTTATCCTAATACCTGATACTGCTTCAAAGGCCTGCATGGCCCACCAAGCAGCTGCAACATTAGCATGATTAGCCTCTAAAAATAAAATAGTGTCATCAGCATAATGACAATTAGTAATTGATGAGTTATTAAAACATGGTGGCCCTAATCCTTTAAGAAC
This sequence comes from Carex kokanica, assembly GCA_025461125.1. Lineage (NCBI taxonomy): Eukaryota > Viridiplantae > Streptophyta > Magnoliopsida > Poales > Cyperaceae > Carex > Carex kokanica. Next base: position 835,770 of record JAJGRX010001361.1, on the reverse strand, counting down.
TTGAGCTGTTTTACCTTTATGAAAAATTCTACTCAAGACATCAGCTGCCAAAATAAACAGAAAAGGCGACAGAGGATCGCCTTGTCTTACACCTCGTTTACAATAAAAGTAAGGTGTGAGATCACCATTTACATTGACACAGGACTGAGAGCTGATTAGCCATTTAGAAATCCAAGATATCCAAGTAACACTAAAACCCCTACTATGCATAACTTCTATTATGTAGTCCCAATGTATTTTATCGTATGCCTTTTCGAAATCAACCTTAACTACTACCCCTTTTTGGCCATGATGCTTGCTATAGTGTATCACTTCATGACTGATCACTACATTATCTAAAATATATCTATTAGGTAAGAAAGCTGCTTGACTATCATCTATAAGTCGATTCATAATTTGACCTAATCGAGATGTGAGAAGTTTAGAGAGTAATTTGAAACTGCAATTAACAAGGTTTATAGGTCTATATTTATTGATGGTAGAAGCATCTTTGACTTTAGGGATTAGACAGATTATGGAACGATTCAGTGAATCAAGTTGGAGTGCATTATTATGGAAACTCTCACTTAACAAGACAAGGTCTAATTTAATAAGGTCCCAGAAGTGTTGAAAGAACTTGAAGGAGAACCCATCAGGACCAGGGGCCCCATTGGGTTCACAGGCAAACAGAGCTTGGTGAATTTCATTCAAAGTAAATGGGGCTTCTAAAATTGAGTTTTCTGACTCTGTGACCAGATCAGATGGGTCCCAAAAATCAGTGTGCAATGATGCATATTTAATACCTTCTGATCCTAATATGTTTTTATAGTAGTGATATACATGATCCTTAATTTCTTTACTGGATTGAGTAGGAGAGTCATTAATGAGTAAAGAGTGGATACAATTTTTCTTCTTCCTATGATTAGTAACTACATGGAAGTAATGAGAATTCTGATCTCCTTCTTCCAACCACTTCTGTTTGGATCTATGTTTCCAATAGAGTTCTTCTTCTAGGTATATATCATCTAGTTTATGCCTAAGGGTAATCCACTCTTCTAATTCAGATTTAGAAAGAGTTCTATCTTCTTTAAGGATGTCTAATTCCTGGAGCCTATTAAGAATGTAGGCTTTATCCTTTTTCTTTTGTCCATAGAAGTTTTTAGTCCATCCTTTTATCTTCCTTCTAATTACCCCTAACTTGAGATGCCAACTATATGCAATATTATTCTTGTTTAAGGGGTATTCATTCCACCATTTATGGATTAATCTACAAAACTCTTCTTGTTCTAACCATAATGGGTCTATGCGAAATGGGGATGTGTTATGATGTAAATTGGGGCCCTCGACTTTCATTAATAAAGGGCAATGATCAGAACCTTGTTTATGTAAGTCCTGAACTACACTATTTGGATATTTTTGGTCCCAATTTACTGTGGAGAAGAATCGGTCTAGAAGAGCAAAATTGTGGCCATTAGACCAAGTATACTTTCTTCCTGAGAGTTTGTGTTCGACAAGGAAATGTCTATTTATAAATTTCTGAAATCTGCTACTTATGGATATATCAAACTGAGGGCCTGACTTTTCTTGGGCTGTTCTAATTACATTGAAATCTCCACTGAGTAACCAAGGTTTAGTGTGTCCTAACCTAATTTGATCTAATTCAACCCACAAGGACTGTTTTAACTTTCTATTAGTAGGACCATAGATGATAGTGTATTGCCACTCTGTTTGATCAATCTTATTCACTAGGTGTAAATCTAAGCAGAATTGGTGCAAGCTATGAGAAATGATATCAATTTTATTACTGTCTCCTCCAAAGAGAATACCCCCTGATGCTCCATTGGAAGGAACATAAAACCAGATATCTAGATGATGAGATAAAGATCTAAGAATTCTAGAACTAAAGTCATCTTTCTTTGTCTCCTGAATGGCTATCATATCTACTTTATGTTGCTGAATATAATCTCTTAACATTAATCTCTTCCTAGGGGAGTTCATCCCTCTAATATTCCAATTAAGTATGATCATTGGGTTATTAAGGTATCCCTACAAGTGGAACTGTGTGTCACAGAGCCTCCTAAAATATAGGGGAGGATGTGTTCTCTATAGATATGTTTTCTAGTAAAATTGGTATTAGTAGTTAATTGCAAGGAGTGAAGTAATTGCTCAAATTGAGCCCTCTCCATTGTTTGTAAAGCTGAAATGATAATTGTTCTATCCTGTTCATTATTCCCTAGTGAAATAGAGTAAACATTAAACAACTGTTCAACTTGGTCATGGGTAAATCTATGATAAGGAAAATTTTTGAGGAGCATATTACCTTCTGATGTAGTTGACCCAGCTGATTTTCTTTTCTGGGCTCTTTTCAGTATAGGAGTATGAGTCTGTTTGAGTTGCATTCGGAAGCTTCTTCTCGGGACAGACGGATTGTATCTCCATTCCTGATTAATATCAGGGGTATCTACCTGAGAGTATTCAGTAGAGGTTTCTGAAATATCAATTATTTCAGGTGTTTGTTGTGGTTTAGGTACAGACGAAGCACAAGATTTCTTGGTGGATGATCTAGGTTGGTGGGGATGTTGAGAAGACTGTTTGGAGGTGGACCTAGATTTAGGGGGACTCTTACTAGGTAGTCTTCTCAAAGGAGAGAGTTTGGAGAATCTAACATGCTGCTGTTTTTTTTGTTTTAATGACTTTTTCGCATGCGGGCTGTTTTTTTGTTGTTGTAGTCTCTTGGCCCGCAAGGATAGAGGGAGTTCATCTTGTATATCAGAAATCAGATCAGCAATGATAATACTATCCGAATCACTGTCTGATTGCTGATCATGGGTATGAATAGGATGAGGGTATGGGGCTGTGTAGGAGGGGGAATGGGAGTAGTGGAAGGTGCTGGTGGGGGATGGGAAGAGTTCCAGGTTGCGGTATCATGCAACAAATGTTCCATAGGCTCTGTTTCCTGGAGGCCTGGTTGAGTAGAGTGTGGAATAGGAGGTTGGCCTGAAGGAGGAAAGGTCCTAGATGTGGACCCTGTTGCCCTACCCATGTGTTGGATGGCATTCAACGCGTTCTGAAATGAGTCCTCATCAGAGTCATCAGAGTCATCAGAGTCATATCCTTAGATGGTGGGGTGGTCAGGTTTACAGCCAGAAAGAGGAGCCTTGCCTTTCCCACTTGTTGGTGATGATCCCAGTGTGGGTTGCGGTGGCAGGTGGTTATCATGGATCACAATACCACCCCTGCGTCTCGGTATAGGAGACACTAGGGTAGGGGTATGAGCAGGCAATCGGAGAGCTGGTGGAGCTGAGGTAGATGTGCGGGGGGTAACGATAGGTTGGACAGGGGGATGAGAGATACTTGGAGGTGGTGGATGTGTCGGAGCCTCTGTTTCCATTGGCTGAGGCTTAGGCTCAGGTTGAGGATGAAGGACAGGAATAGGGATAGGAACCGAGGGGACGACACCGAAAGCGGTGCCATTTGGGAAGGGCCGACCGTTTAGGCGCCCTCGCCAAGCATTGACACTCTCTGTATTGGAGTCTTCTATGGCTATATCTAAATCAAAGGTAGAGACAAAACCATTTGGGGCTCTATGTGTCAGATTATGCTGGGATGGCAAGGCCGAGATATCCCCAATCCCTAACCGAATCCTAGCAAACCTATAATCGTATCTATGTCTGGTACCTGGGTCTAACTCCAGGACAACCGCACCATAAGGGCCGAAAAGCCGGGTAAACTCTTCCCAGGTCCAAAGATCATAAGGGAAGCCATGTAATCGGATCCAGACCGAAGTAAGACGCCTACCTGAGTTGAAGCTGGCATCCCATTTGACAATCAGGAATTGTACATCCTCCATACGTAACCATTTCTTCCTTGTTGCTGCTTGAAGCCATTCCTCAGAAGGGGTTTGAATGACGTATATGAATTCATCAAATACGGCAACCCTCCAATGAAATGGAGGAAAGGAGTAGCGGAGTACCCTTTCCACTTTCTCTGGGCCCCAAGCCGCGATATCATCCAACAGGAAGCTGAGTTGAAGTTCGCGGTGAATCACCTCAGAATCAGGAGTGGTGTGGAACATGAGCACTGGTGGCTGAATCTGCCGTGGAGGTTGTTCAGTAGGTGGAGCTATCGCCTGGGGATGAGAATCAGTGATCGGAGGGGGTTCGAGACCTCTCATTTGAACTGGTCTATCCGGTGGGGTTTGCGCCATGGTAGCTCTGGAAGGTGGAGGCCCGTTGAGCGAAGGCGGCGCATGACCTGGATGAGGGCGATCAGGCATCGTCTGAGGTAGAAAAGGAGCAAATGCAGGGCCAGCATCGGAATTGTGCCCTGGAAGACGCGCCGGGTTGTTATTAGCACGCAAAGGTGGTCGAGACCCAAAAGGTTGATATCGCGGCCGCGCCGCTCCTCGGCGATTGTCGATCGGTGCCATAACTGCGCTGCGATCGGCTGATGGCCTGTTTTTTGGAGTGACAGGGCGGGAAGACGAAGTGACACTATGACAGGAGGCGCCTTTATGGCCAGTTTTGCTACAGACAAAGCAAATCAAAGCATTTCGACACACCTTTGCTATGTGACCCCGATCTCCACACCTGAGGCACACAGGATGCGTTGGAGTTGAAGAGCGCTTGATCTCCGCCAGGCGTGTGAGAATCAGCGCAGATCGATGGTCACGTGGCTGCACGGATCGTTGTGTCGAAAGCCCTCGTGGCTTCGACATTAGAGAATCCAAATAAGATTTTGTAGGGGCAGCAAGGCCTGTTAGAATTGGGCCATCCGCCATTAACGATCCAAAGCGAGCTCGAGCGGCCTCTAACTGGCGGGCTTTTTGTAGCGCCATGACGCTTTTTTCCTCTTTGTTTATTGTTTTTTTTTGTATTTTTCTTCTCTTTTTTTTTTATGTGTAATCGCCTAAATCGCCATTTTTTCGCCTAGGCTCGAGCTCTTTTTTTGTATAGTATAACTATTAGATGGTGATACAAAATATGAGAGCCTTACATTACGAGCAAGGTGAGCAGGGCTCTTGTGCTCGCCAGTCGGCATGCTGATCGGCACCAACTCGTACTCAGCCCCAACTTCCTCCAGGCACAGAAGCACGCGCATCGTGCAAGTTGCCATAGGCTGCCCGTATAGTTTGATGAGACCCATTTCTTTCTCTCTTGCTTTCTAGCCTTATTCCAATTTTTTATTTGTGCAGCATATAAACTGGTGGTATTTATAGGTAAAGAGATAATCATGAGGATAGCGCCTAGATTTTATATGGTGTTTGATTGAAGTTAATTATGTTTTAATTTATTTCTTATTTGGTTGAAATTCATGTTTTGTTACGATTTATATTTTAATTAGGATTTTGCTTTTAGAGGTAAAACTAAACCCTGTTATGTTTGTAGAGGTAAAAATTTATAAACAGTTGCGAACTAAATAAAATCAGAACCAATTTAATATATATAAAGAAATGAAGTTAAAATTTGATTTTTTTTACATGTTAGCCTCTGCCTTATTAATGTTACACATCAGCGATAGAAATTGAATTTTTTTTTATTAATTTAAGATGGAACATAATTTTACAATTATTTTATAAATTAAGTATATTTTATAATATTTTGTGTACATAAGCATACTACAAAGATATATTTAATGAGTTAAATTCTCTTTATCAGGTAATTTGAGATAATTTAGTAATTTTCTCATTAATTATGTACGAATCAATCTTAGTTTAGCCACAAGCGTGGACTAAACATTAGACCACTTTGATAAGTGACTTAACTTTTTACATTTTAGACCGGTCTAAAAATTAGCTTATGCCATCTTAATCCGACTCAATTAAATCATATTTGGTGGCTTAGCTGAGATCTAAACTCTTTATTTCATGGTTTATGTCTCAATCAAACATGACCTAGGAGTAGGGTTGTAAATGAGTCGAGTTTAAGCGAGTTACCTCCAACTCATGCTCAGCTCATTTAGTTGATGAGTGAGTCAACTCGGGTTGAGATGACAATAACGAGCTGTAAATCGGACTTGAGTCCAGCTCATTATCAACTCGAGTTGACTCACAATTCGTTTGACTAGTCAATTTCCTTAGTTATAGTTATATATAATTAAGAGTTTAACACAAACAATTCAAATGGCTTAGTAAAGGTTTATATAAACACAAACAATTCAAACATAGTTAACAAAACAAACAATCTAAACAACAGTTTAGAAGTCATTTAGAAAGACATGAGATTTATTGTGACGAATTTTATATTAACTCGAGTTGTTAATGAGTGAGTTGGGGTATGCTCAAACTTAGCTCATTTATTAATAAACGAGTCAGACAACTCAAGTTGTAACTGACTCGAGTTGCAAATGAGCGAATTATGAACGAATTACGAGTTTGAGGGATTTTTGTATAGCTCTTTACCTAGGAGATTCTACCTGAATTTTGAATATACAATATTTCACATGAGGGCATCGCCTTAATTTTTCACTAGAAGTCTAGCTAGACTGATTTTCTATTTCGTTGATTTGAAACATTTATGAAAAACTTAAAAAGTATTTGCATCTTTAGTCAAAATTAGTTGTTTCATCTTTTACATACATACATACATACATAGTAGAACTAAAGGTGCTCTTAAGCTCACCAAGCCCTTTGTGAGCTTAACTCAAAAACTTATCAGATTGACTTCAAATGACATTTCCAAACAGTTATATGTTTAATCTATATTAAAATGTGCTTGGAGACCAAATTTTTTATTTTTTTAAATTTTTTTACTATTTATTAAGATGGTTTGAAAATTACTGTTTTCTAATGGTGCAGAATTTTAATAAAAATAGCGATTTTCAAACCATCTTAACAAATAGTAAAAAAATTTCAAAAAATAAAAAATTTGGTCTCCAAGCACATTTTAATATAGATTGAATATTTAACGGTTTGAAAATGTCGTTTGAAGTCAATTCAATAGGTTTTAGATTCGAGCTCACGGAGCACTTGGTGAGCTTAGGAACACCTAGTTCTACTCTATATATATATATGATATTGAAGGAATGTTTCTATCATAGAAAATTACTTGTCTGAATGACACGGATCCAGGTCGAATTGATAGATTAGAAAAATAATATCTGCACAAATTTAGACTGTAGATCTACATTAAAAAAATATAAAATCATTGCAGAGTTACAGTAATTTTTACAGTTCCTAACTGCAGTATCGGGTCGTCAGTGAGCCATCAGGTCGAGCACCTAAATCCATTGTCACAGAAGATCAAGCAACAATTTGTTTCTAGAGAATTTCGCTAGAGGGACTATTTTTTTTTTTTTTTGAGGAAATCTAGAGGGACTATAACTGGACAATGAATGCACCCACCTCTGAAAATAACCACAATTAAAATTGGACACAAGAGTCTAGAAGCTCCCCTACTCCTTATCCTTAATAAACAAATAAGATTAATTAAAAGTTTAAAACTATCATCCAGCAGACTAAATGATGAAAAAAAAGATGTAATTAAGTTACGATATTGTTACTAATTAAGAGATTTAGCAGCATTGAAAATTTTTAGAAAAAAATAAAAGGAACTGTAGAAATAACATTATATATATTGAGTCCATTAAAGGTTTGACATACGGACATATTCACGAGAAAAAATAATTTTATTTTTAGATGCGCATTACAACTAAGTTCCTCTAAGAATCTATTTACATTTTTAAATGGAGTCGCATATAAATATACCATGTGGAACTCTATTTATATTTTTTTGACATAAATGATAATTAAAAATTTCTCACATCACCTCTACAAGTACTCAATTAGAAACTTCCTTTTTTATTTTATAACTTTGTATCAAAATTTTATTTAATACAAAAAAAATTCCACTAAATTCTTCAATATTTGAATACTTTTAATTAATTTGAACTAAAAGCCGGCCGTAATACTAAAGGAGATGATTTGCTAATTTCATATTAAAACAAATCATGGCCAAATAGACAAACCGTTTTTTTTTTTCATTTCAAAAATCTGAAGTCACTACAAATTTAATAAAAAAAATTTATATTTTTTAGCATGAAATAAAACTAAAAGTATCCGAATCACTTCCGAATTACATGTACTTGATTTTTTAACCTTCGCATCCTACATAAAAAAAATATGGCCTTAAATTTTTATGTTTCACTCAAAGTAAACTTATATATTTGTGTTGATCGACCAAGTAATCTTCTCTCCAGTTTTTAATAGAATAACGTAATTGAATTCGGAGAAAAAAAAAAGAGAATTATTAGAAGGCCTCAATTTCCATTTCTCCAATTACTTGGGGAAAATTTTGCTTGGACAGATCGATCGACAGTTGACCTTCGATACAATCTAGAACCGAGTTTAATTGGCCATTCAAATTAGGTTAACCAAAATGCCAGATTGTAGACATAAACATATATAATAACGAACTAATATATTTGTTATTTCTTTTACAGAAATTCCTTGTATTATGCTTTGATATGACGACAGCTCCGACTCTATCGATCTCTTCGACGCCGGAGACTGATCTTTCATGTAGTTGCAAATTGTAATGGCACGTGTGAATAACCCCTGACAAAAGGGCCCCACAGTCTGACTATACGAACCTAATTTAAATTGTCTGGGTGTTCAAAGGAATTCATATCACCTAGAGCATCTCCATCTCAAAAATTACTTAGCAATTAATTATAACTGTTTAGGAGATAATAGAAACTAAATTAGAAATTATTTGTAAACTGCTCCATTCCTGAAATTTCTTTTAATTTCTTCTTAGCGTCATTTTAGCGAATACGAATTAAAAATTGATCCACATTTTTTTAAAATTTTTTGCAATGGCTGCAAAGTTGTGAGTGGGGCTTGAACTCTCGCCTTTGAGTAGTCATAGTTTTAGGATATTTTTTTCCTAACCAATTGTGCTACTGTCCCACCTCAAAATTGAGTCACATTGGCAGTTAGAAATGCATCCGTGAAATTAAATTAGAAATTGCCACAATATATTACAAATGCATATATTTTTTTGGATAGAGATGCCATAAGTAACATAATTTTTTTGTTTGAATCTGGTTCGTTCGTAATATACTGGCACAAATCTTAAATGAGCCTTGTATATTACAAGTTTGGTTCGAATTGATTCAGAATTTAAAAATTATGGTACCGATCAGATGATGTGCACTCGTGTTAAAAGAGCTTGTCCTAGCGACTCATCCAAAATCGCTGATAACAACCTGCCCCAACAAAAATAAAAATATCATAGTCATCGAACATAACAAAAAAATGGTTAAGAATTAAGTTTGTGTTCGGCTTGTTTACCAAGTAGTATGATTTTATCAATTTTTGAATTCAACAAGTTATTTTTTCTCATTCATGTTTCGCCACAATATGTTGTTTTTCTCACAAGATTGGGTAGAAATTCCATTTAATCATCCTATATCCATACAACATGGTGGGAAAAAATAATTTGGTCATACTTATTTATTTTTCCCATCATCACATATCTATTATATATATATAATCCTCATAGGATCGCTACATTATATTCTACAGTAATTGCTACAGAATATGTTCACTCTAACCATCATTGGAGAAAGAAATTTACTTTTTTTTGGGGTCAAATTCTGAAGCTTTTTTGCTGCTTCAGATTAAATCATAATTTTTCTTTGCTTTTATTTATGATAAAATTGTCTGCTTTACCGTGATATGCAATTAAAATATACATTATTACTTCTATTAAATCGAGTTATTGTCACACAAATTTGAATTAAATTTCAAACTCAGATTTATTCAATTTTAATATGCTTGCCATCAATCCTATCTCCATTTTATTCAATTTTATTATGCTTGTCGTCAATTCTATCTCCATTCTTATATATATTAAGAACGTAGATGTTATGATCTACCAACGGCTTTGATTAAAAGATGAAATTTCGGATTAAATATCATCCCTCCGATTAAATATTTTGATTTTATGCATATTATTTATGTGTTTTTTTATGTGTATAAGTCTAAATTTATTTAGACACGTACTTGCTACACATACTCTTCATATATAAATTGTACCATCTATTTGATTGGTCATGATTTATGTTATAACCCGTAATTTTGTACATAATTAAATCAACAAATAATTAATAATTTATGACTAATTTTAAATTAAAAACTTTAATTAGCAATTAAAAGAACAAAAATAATAAATGAAGGATTTTCTTAAAGTTAATAAAGTGATTGATTAGATAAAGTGTAGATAAAATAAATACGTAGTAGTAGACACTTAATAGAAATTTAACGAAGAACAATAAAAATTCATACGTAAACAATAATTCAGGATTTGGTGATAGAATTGTAATAACTATGAGTTGCTGCATACTTGACCACACCAGATCGGACTTGTAAGAGAAATTTGAATCAGAATTTTGGATTGGATTTGAGATCCGTGACTTTTCATATAACCCCCCCTGCGCCCTCTTGCTTCTTCTCCCTTTTTCACACTCTTTTTTCCCCCTTCTCTCTCGCTGGCTACTCCTACCCCACTCTCTCTTTTGCTCTTGCACCCCTCTTCATTCTTCTCCCTTTCTCACTCTCTTTACTCTCTGCCTTCGGGCCCTTTTCTTCCTGTTGCTGTGATTACTGGAGAAGGAGGACTTCTCTTTTCCCGCTCTCTTTTCTCTGTGCCTTGCTGTGGTGCGCGTGGTTGGTTGTTGTGCGCGTTTTTGTTGAGGGTGCGGTGACCTTGCTGTTGGTGTTCCCTCTCTGTTGCGCACCTTGTTCCTTGACTGTGTTGCCATTGTGGGTTGTTGTGGAGTGAGAGGTGCCGAGAACCGGGTTGTGAGTTTTTGTGTGTGGTGCTTGGTGGAGCCCTTTCTCTTTGACGAGCTTGCTGATTTTAGACGGCCGTGAGGCGAGGCTTTTACCTTGGTACCGGCTGAGTTTGACATTGTTACGATTTGCTCTTCTCTCGGGTAAATGTTCAGACCCTCCTTTTTAATTTGTAGATTCTTGGGCCTGGCGAGGCATTATCGTATATTTTGACTTATCTGTTGTTTCGTGCGAGTTGTTGATTTTCTCGGCGTGACGATGAATTTTTGTGGGGATTTCGGGCTTGCGATTGTTTGTCATGGTGCGATGCACCTTTGCTGTTTTTCCCTTGTCTTGGTGCCTCGTTTCTTGCTTGCTGACCTTGCTGGTTTTGGTGCAGTGTTGCTTGTTGCTTACTGCTTGATTTCCTGCCTCCTATTTTGCGTGACTGGTACATTGTTAGTATCAGTCTTTGCCGGTTTTTGTGTTGTGCTGCATGGCCGTTTGTTGCTCTGTTCTGCCTTCTATTATGCTGGACTGGTACGATACCAGTATCAACTCCTTTTTTCTGTTTGACTTGCTCTGTGTTCTAATACCTTACTTGTACCGACCTTGTATGGATTGGTTACCTTTCTTCTTTTGTTTCCTGGTGTCACTTTGTTGCCCCGTTTCTTTTTCTGGCTAGATGCCTTAACGGGTTTGGATCTGACTCACGGTACTGATCGCTGATGCTTTGGTGTCGGTTGTGTGGAGGCATATTTTGGTGCAAAGTTCTTGCTGGCTGAATTAATGTGGTGCTGGTTTACTACTTTGCTGTATTGATTGAATGGTTTGTTTGGCGGTGGCTATTGGAAAATAAAATGAGCATTTGAAATTCGGTTTGGGCTTGGCCTATTAATTAATTAAGGTTTGGGCTTCTTGTGAATTAGGCTTAGTGCTTAAATTTGGAAAAGAGGCTTAGGCTTTGGTTTATTTGTGAGTTCTGGCCGAAATTGAGAAGTAATTGAAAGTGGCTTTTGCAAAAAAATAAGTGAAATAAAATTCGGATTTAATTTCTTCGAGTCTCGAGCCTCCATTTGGTTGGCTCGATTCGAAGTTTTCACTTAAAGATCGGGAGATGATTAGATTAGTCCTGGATTGATGACTCATGACATACTATGAGCAGATACTAGATTATCCGGCAGGACACGATATGATCCCGAAACACATCAAAATTAAAAGTCCCAACATTAATTAATTAGGAATAACACATTTAAACTAGATTTAAATTAGTTAAGTAATTACTTTATTTGTTTTATTTAGAAATAAAAGTAACAATAATCTTATAAATATTTTAGGAAATTACAAGAGATAAATATTGTAGTATTAATGAATTTTGTATCACTTCGATTTAATTAAAAATTGGTTAGTGTTGTATTTTATTTATACATGTACTTGGAAATAAATTTAGTTAAACCTTTGGAGAAATTAAGTAAAACAAGTATTTTTACAATTTTTGAACACCTATACGCAATTAATTTACACAATATTGACTTAACAATTTAAATGCGCATTTTACTTATACATAGCGAATAAGACCTTTTAAAATACTTAGGAAATTATATTAAAACATATTATCTTCAAATTAAAAATAATAAAGAGGTAGCAAGGGTTACGGTAAATAGTTCGATCCTAATTAGACTACGTACGAATTTCAGGTCATCAGACCCATTACGACGAGTCTGACCCTTGGACTGACACTGCGGGCGACGATACCGGAGCAGGAGTGGACCCTGCAGACTACGCCGGTGCGTAGCGCGCACACGTCTTCAGCTTGCCTTACAGGTGTGGGATATCTGAATTATTTCTTTCGTGGCGTACTCTTACCAGTCGACCACCTGACCTGTCATACGCACTTTAATTTTGTAGTTGCATTAGAGCATGTTTATCTTTCTGAACTGTAATTAGAATTGCATAATCCCTTCTAAATGAAAATTTACCGCTTTAATAGGAGTAGGATAACTTAATGATAGGTTTAGATTTTATAGATATTAGGGTTATTATTTGTCCTCTTCTCGTAGAGGACAATATTATTTTTATAAGCGAGCATATGCATTGGTGAGTGTGAGATAGAAGACCGAATGTCCGCGCTCCGTCTCGTAGGATGGGGTGCGAGGCGGCTCGTTGGGCATTGGGCCAGGGAATCACTTGATTCCTTTGGAGGTCTTATTAGAGAAATATTATATGTATTCATTTGGATCTATATATCATTTTTCGATTCATTTTACCATTACGTGCAGGCCGGACTCGAGCCCAGAGGCACGGAAACGATTCGAGCTTGGTCTCCCCTACATTAGGAGCTACATGCCTAGTACGACTTCCGCGGTTGCGGTGGCAGATTTACTTTTATTGCACGGGGCCAGACACGAGCCCTTCCCATTAGTCTGGCCAGGCGGTGGAGTTCCGTCTCTGCTCATGAGGAAACGGATTAACTGATTTTACGCCTTGCATTGTATGATTTCTCCTATTGAATATGTTTGGATGATGAATCGTTTTAGAGTAAGGAAAACACACGGATTGAGATATATTCATCGGCGAGTGGGCTTATATACTCTTGCGAGTTAATTGCCTGATGTCCTTGATATCGTATATCGTTTGTTCACATGATGTCTCTGGGCATCTTGTATCATTAGCTCCCTGCCCACCGTCCTTGAAATAATGTCTAGAGGGACCTTGGGTCCGATTTACACAGCACGGGGTGTATAATCATTCTATCCGTATTATTATATTATATTTGTACACACAGTACCTCGGAGATTGGACTCCGGTTTGAATATTATATTCCAGGCTTGTATTTTTACTTTGGGAAATTTTGCATGTTGTCATGATAGGATATTCGCATCATGTCATCTATTATATGTATTTTTCTTTTAATAGTTATTAAATTAGGATTACTATATTAAATCATGTGCATTTAAAAGTACGAATTTCCAAATTTTGCGTAGTTTACCATTAAATGTGCTTCGACCAAAGAGGATCCCTGAAGGGGTAATTCTGGGTCACATACTGGGCGATTAGTCGCTCACCCACATTTTTATGTGGGATTTTAGGTACAGAGACTGGTGTTCTACAGCAGGAGATGTCAGGAGCTGTTCCTGATGGCCACGATGCTTCAGGATAGATTATAGGACCTTTTGATTAGGATTACGAGTCTGATGCTTTTGTTCTATACATCAGTCTCGATAGATCTGGTATCCCTTTTCATTAGCTTATGTTTTATTTTATGATGTGGATTGTATGGATCCGTATATTTATATGTTTATTTAGTGATGTATGACTGATGCTTATTTATGGTATGTTTGCTTCCGCTGTTATTATTTGATTATGGTATTTGATTAGCCTTGCGTGATTAAGGATAATTAATCACGAGGCGGGGACTGATCACTCCGTAGTCCGGAAATTCCGGTTTGGGGTGTGACAATTTATTTCTATTTTTAAATGTCTAAGGAATTTTTGAATTGATCGATAATTGATTGGTCATGTCTTCATTTTTTTTATATCATTTATGGAACGTTATTTGTCATTTATTATGTCATTTTGTTTGAGATTTTTTTATAAAAATATGCCAAAATGATAAAATTAAATAGATGTTATTTAAGGAATGTTATTTATGCATAGATGTTATTTAATATGTCATTTAGTCTAATTTTTTTTATGAAAATATGTCATTTGGTCCATCAATTATAATAAGAAAAATAGTAAGATATATTGTATTAATATGCTACGGTTGAAAATATCTCAGTCATGTATTACCATTTGTTTTTATAAACACCTTATAAGAGAATTGGATTGTTAAATAACCAAAACTGTGCTTTTAGTTTGACTTTGTTTATTTTGTTTCTATCTTTTTTGTTGGAGATGTACGTATGTAACATCACGTAGATGGATGCAAAAAATAATGTCATAATTACACTTCGGCGTGCTGGGACACAGGGTTCCGTATAAAATTAGTATATGAAGTAACTTGTGTTTTGATTCAATAAAATTGTGGGGAGAACTAAAAAAAAAAAAAATCGGTAATAGGCAATAGAACAAGCAATAAAGAGAAAAAAAAATAGCGGAGATTCAAGTATGGATTATCATAACATTTATTTCTTTAAAATCAGGGAAAATAGTCACATCCAAGTGTTTTCAGAAAAACAGCACACAACCATCATATCCAAAAATCAACAAAATATTTAAAACCAAATACCAAATCTTCGGCAATAACGCCATTATTAAAAATGTTGTACTCTTAAAACTTCACTAGAAACCCTTTATGCCAGAAGCCACCTTCTTAAATGCAGGTCTTGAAGAAAAATCATCCCACCATGCCTTAACATGCGGGTACGACTCGAACACCGATGCATAAGGCGTAGCCAAGAAATATTTGGTATATGAGAAATGGGAGAGATCAGCCAGGCTGAAGAAATCCCCAGCCAGGTACTTGGACTTGGAGAGACGAGCCTCATACACATCAAGCACCTTCTTCAATTTCTCCAAGTTTGTGTCGATTATTGCCTGGTCCGGCGTACCACCATACATTCTTGGCAAAATGAGGCTTTGAAACACTATGGGGGAGATTGCAGGATTGTATTGTTGACTTTCTACTTCTAGCCATACATCGACCATAGCCGACTCTGACAAGTTACCTTCTTTTAAAAGGTCGGGGCCGTGGTCCTTGAATTTGCGCAGCACATATCTTGCAATTGCACGTGATTCTGGTAAATAATTGTTAGTTCATGTTAGTTTCGGCTTGGATATGGTAAATCTGGATTGTTTGTTACAAATTTGAAGGGCAAGGATTGCATTTCAGAAACATATTTACAAAGTATATCTCCCGTGCATTCCTCAGAATGTTTATTATATTGCAAGAAGGCAATTAAATTGAATCAAGTTAAATGCTCAAACCTGAATGATATATTTGGTGAGAAGTTGGCTTTATTCTACAAATCTGTTGTACCTTATACAAATTTGTAATATTAAATTTTAATAGTAGAACTAATTAAGCGTTAAACCATATAGGTCTTTGGGGTCTCAAAAGATCACCGTCTGACCCAATGACCGAGATAAACATGTATCTAATTTTTAATACGACGTTATCCCCTGTTCCTGTTTGATGCTGAATTGATACCCAAGTTGTTTGGGCATATGCTGAATTGATACCCAAGTTGTTTGGGCATATGCTATTCTAAAAAAAAAAGTAATTAAAAAAAAAAGTATTGGGCTATTTGCAAATTGACTTTAACCCAGTGGTATTAATCGGCTGATAACAGCAATTGGCCTCACATCCATTTCAAGGCCAATATAATATTGCAATAAGAACTTTAAAAAGCAAAGCAATTAAAAAAAGAGGAATTGAAGGAACTCACCAAAAAGCATAAGATCACCATCCTCAAGAGCAGGAATTTGTCCAAACGGCTGCAATTAAAACGCCAAGGACATAATTATAAATTAATTTTGTTATTTTCTTTTTCAAAAAAATTTGGCACCAATACTTATTCCATTATTTATTACAATGATAATAATTTTTTGTTGGAATGATTTAATTAGAAAAGTCTTTTATTGTAATAATGTACAGCTAGTGGTACCAGCAGATAGCCATGAAACCCCCCTGTAACAAACAGCACAGAGTATTAAACATCCTGTGCCATACTGGTATTTTTACCCCACACAGTATAACTATTAGATGGTGATACAAAATATGAGAGCCTTACATTACGAGCAAGGTGAGCAGGGCTCTTGTGCTCGCCGGTCGGCATGCTGATCGGCACCAACTCGTACTCAGCCCCGACTTCCTCCAGGCACAGAAGCACGCGCATCGTGCATGTTGCCATAGGCTGCCCGTATAGTTTGATCAGACCCATTTCTTTCTCTCTTGCTTTCTAGCCTTATTCCAATTTTTTATTTGTGCAGCATATAAACTGGTGGTATTTATAGGTAAAGAGATAACCGAGTGGATAGCGCGTAGATTTTATATGGCGTTTGATTGAAGTTAATTATGTTGTAATTTAATTCTTATTTGGTTGAAATTCATGTTTTGTTACGATTTATATTTTAATTAGGATTTTGCTTTCAGAGGTAAAACTAAACCCTGTTATGTTTATAGAGGTAAAAATTTATAAACAGTTGCGAACTAAATGAAATCAGAACCAATTCAATATATATAAAGAAATGAAGTTAAAATTTGATTTTTTTACATGTTAGCCTCTGCCTTATTAATGCTACACATCAGCGATAGAAATTGAATTTTTTTTATTAATTTAAGATGGAACATAATTTTACAATTATTTTATAAATTAAGTATATTTTATAATATTTTGTGTACATAAGCATACTACAAAGATATATTTAATGAGTTAAATTCTCTTTATCAGGTAATTTGAGATAATTTAGTAATTTTCTCATTAATTATGTACGAATCAATCTTAGTTTAGCCACAAGCGTGGACTAAACGTTAAACCACTTTGATAGATGACTTAACTTTTTACATTTTAGACCGGTCTAAAAATTAGCTTATGCCATCTTAATCCGACTCAATTAAATCATATTTGGTGGCTTAGCTGAGATCTAAACTCTTTATTTCATGGTTTATGTCTCAGTCAAACATGACCTAGGATTAGGGTTGTAAATGAGTCGAGCTTAAGCGAGTTACCTCCAACTCATGCTCAGCTCATTTAGTTGATGAGTGAGTGAACTCGGGTTGAGATGGCAATAACGAGCTGTAAATCGAACTTGAGTCCAGCTCATTATCAACTCGAGTTGACTCACAATTCGTTTGATCAGTCAATTTTCTTAGTTATAATTATATATAGTAAGAGTTTATCTAAACACAAACAATTCAAATGGCTTAGTAAAGGTTTATATAAATACAAACAATTCAAACATAATTAACAAAACAAACAATCTAAACAACAGTTTAGAAGTCATCTAGAAAGGCATGAGATTTATTGTGACGAATTTTATGTTAACTCGAGTTGTTAATGAGCGAGTTGGAGTATGCTCAAACTTAACTCATTTATTGATAAACGAGTCAGACAACTCAAGTTGTAACTGACTCGAGTTGCAAATGAGCGAATTATGAACGTAGTACGAGTTTGAAGGATTTTTGTATAGCTCTTTACCTAGGAGATTCTACCTGAATTTTGAATATACAATATTTCACATGAGGGCATCGCCTTAATTTTTCACTAGAAGTCTAGCTAGACTGATTTTCTATTTCGTTGATTTGAAACATTTATGAAAAACTTAAAAAGTATTTGCATCTTTAGTCAAAATTAGTTGTTTCATCTTTTACATACATACATACATACATACATAGTAGAACTAAAGGTGCTCTTAAGCTCACCAAGTCCTTTGTGAGCTTAACTCAAAAACCTATCGGATTGACTTCAAACGACATTTCCAAACCGTTATACGTTCAATCTATATTAAAATGTGCTTGGAGACCAAATTTTTTATTTTTTGAAATTTTTTTACTATTTATTAAGATGGTTTGAAAATTACTGTTTTCCATTGGTGCATAATTTTAATAAAAACAGCGATTTTCAAACCATCTTAATAAATAGTAAAAAAATTTCAAAAAATGTAAAATTTGGTCTCCAAGCACATTTTAATATAGATTGAACATTTAACGGTTTGAAAATGTCGTTTGAAGTCAATTCGATAGGTTTTAGATTCGAGCTCACGGAGAACTTGGTGAGCTTAGGAACACCCGAGTTCTACTCTCTATATATATGATATTGAAGGAATGTTTCTATCATAGAAAATTCCTTGTCTGAATGACACGGATCCAGGTCGAATTGATAGATTAGAAAAATAATATCTGCACAAATTTAGACTGTAGATCTACATTAAAAAAATATAAAATCATTGCAGAGTTACAGTAATTTTTACAGTTCCTAACTGCAGTATCGGATCGTCAGTGAGCCATCAGGTCGAGCACCTAAATCCCTTGTCACAGAAGATCAAGCAACAATTTGTTTCTAGAGAATTTCGCTAGAGGGACTATAACTGGACAATGAATGCACCCACCTCTGAGAATAACCACAATTAAAATTGGACACAAGAGTCTAGAAGCTCCCCTACTCCTTAATAAACAAATAAGATTAATTAAAAGTTTAAAACTATCATCCAGCAGACTAAATGATGAAAAAAAAGATGTAATTAAGTTACGATATTGTTACTAATTAAGAGATTTAGCAGCATTGAAAATTTTTAGAAAAAAATAAAAGGAACTGTAGAAATAACAATATATATATTGAGTCCATTAAAGGTTTGACATACGGACATATTCACGAGAAAAAATAATTTTTTTTTTAGATGCGCATTACAACTAAGTTCCTCTAAGAATCTATTTACATTTTTAAATGGAGTCACATATAAATATACCATGTGGAACTCTATTTATATTTTTTTGACATAAATGATAATTAAAAATTTCTCACATCACCTCTACAAGTACTCAATTAGAAACTTTTTTTTTTTTTAAACTTTGTATCAAAATTTTATTTAATACAAAAAAAATTCCACTAAGTTCTTCAATATTTGAATACTTTTAATTAATTTGAACTAAGAGCCGGCCGTAATACTAAAGCAATGCGAGATGATTTGCTAATTTCATATTAAAACAAATCATGACCAAATAGACAAACCGTTTTTTTTTTTTTCCAAAAATATGAAGTCACTACAAATTTAATAATTTTTTTTATATTTTTTAGCATAAAATAAAACTAAAAGTGTCCGAATCACTTCCGAATAACATGTACTTGATTCGCATCCTACATAAAAAAAAATATGACCTTAAATTTTTATGTTTCACTCAAAGTAAACTTATATATTTGTGTCGATCGACCATGTAATCTTCTCTCCAGTTTTTAATAGAATAACGTAATTGAATTCGGAGAAAAAAAAATGAGAATTTTTAGAAGGCCTCAATTTCCATTTCTCCAATTACTTGGGGAAAATTTTGCTTGGACAGATCGATCGACAGTTGACCTTCTAGAACCGAGTTTAATTGGCCATTCAAATTAGGTTAACCAAAATGCCAGATTCTAGACATAAACATATATAATAACGAACTAATATATTTGTTATATCTTTTACAGAAATTACTTGTATTATGCTTTGATATGACGACAGCTCTGACGCCTGACAAAAGGGCCCCGCAGTCTGACTATACGAACCTAATTTAAATTGTCCGGGTGTTAAAAGGAATTCATATCACCCAGAGCATCTCCATTTCAAAAATTACTTAGCAATTAATTATAACTGTTTAGGAGATAATAGAAACTAAATTAGAAATAATTTCCAATGTTCTAAATAGAGCGCTATAGCGTTTTTGGACCCCAAATGCTACGCTATGACATCAAAATGCGCTATTTGCGCTACGGCCGCTATAACGCTATAGCGGTCCGCTATTTGCGCTATACAATATGAGTTTTTTTTTTAAGCAATTTATATGGTTTTAAACCGAATTTTTTATTTATATCCAAAAAATAAATTAAATTACAAAAAATAACTATTTTGGTGGTGAAATTTGAAATCTACCCAAACTGGAATTTTTTTTTCCGGATTTAACATCTAACTCCGGAAATTTTTTTTCCGGAAACTCAACTCTAATTCCAGAATAAATTTATCCGGATTCTAAATCCAGAAATTTTTTTTCCGAACTCATAAAAAACTAGAGAGCAGTACCCACTAAAGTCAATATATTTTCTCCATATTATTTATTTATTTTATTTTTTATAAACGGCTACAGCAGTGCCAAGTACCAACCTGTCTCTCTCTGGATATGGTCCCCACAATGAGTTAATTAGAATATATTTCACCATACATCAATATAATAAGAGGAGGGATCGGATTACACCCTTTTTTTTGACACACTTTGACATCTATCATTTTCAAAGTCCAAATAGTCTATCCAAACCGTTCAACATGATGGATATATTAAAATGTGCTTGGAGAAAAATTTTACATTTTTTTGAATTTTTTTACTATTTATTAAGATGGTTACAAAATCGTTGTTTTCAGACCATTGAAAAACAACGATTTTGTAACCATCTTAATAAATAGTAAAAAAATTCAAAAAAAAATGTAAAATTTGATCTCCAAGCACATTTTAATATGGTGATCATGTTGAACGGTTCGGATCGACTATTTGGATTTTGAAATCGCAAAATTGACCTATAAAAAAAATAATGTCATGATGTGTCAAAAAAAAGAGTGTAATTGGATCCCTCCTCATATAATAATTCAATCTATAAATTAAATTAAATTGATGGTGCTCATACAATAATGAACCTATACATAGAAGTATTAATTGCAACATATTAAACTATTCGATTGGGACTGAGTTTAATTTTTAAACTTAAACTATTCAAAAGTTTAATTTTTATGAGTTCGGAAAAAAAATTTCCGGATTTAGAATCCGGATAAATTTATTCCGGAATTAGAGTTAAGTTTCCGGAAAAAAATTTTCCGGAGTTAGATGTTGAATCCGGAACAAAAATTTCCGGTTTGGGTAGATTTCAAATTTCAACACCAAAATGGTTATTTTTTGTAATTTAATTTATTTTTTGGATATAAATAAAAAATTCGGGGTTTTAAATAAAGATAAAAAAAAGCTCAAACCAAAATTAAATTTGTTGCTACTTGCTACAAATAAATCAATTTGAAATTGGGAATAGAAATAGAAATTTGAATAGAAAAAAAGTTCAAACCGAAATTAAAATTTGAATAGAAAAAAAATAGATTATGTCATGAATCATGATGCTTAAGATATTTTTAATAGGAAAAATCGATAGTTTATGATATTACTATGGATATTTTGAACCGCAATTTGGACTTTGTAAGGGTTCAATATGAATATTATAATTTCTTAATTACTTTGGTGTTATTTATTGTTCTATGAGACTTTAGATAATGTTGATATTTAGTACAAATATTGAATATACGGAATGTAAAAAAAAAAACGCTATTTGAAATAGCTTCCGCTATAGCGACGCTATTCGCTATAGCTTTTTTTGTAGCCTTCCCGCTATGACGCTATAAACGCTATTTAGAACCTTGATAATTTCTAAACTGCTTCATTCCTGAAATTTCTTTTAATTTCTTTTTAGCGTCACATTAGCAGAATATTATTTCTTTATTTTTCCGAGAGAATGAGATAGAGATTTTAGCGAATAAGAATTAAAAATTGATCCACATTTGTTTTTTGAATTTTTTGCAGTGGCTACAAAGTTGTGAGCGGAGCTCGAACTCTCGACCTTAGGGTAGTCATAGTTTTAGGATTTTTTTTTTCCTAACCAAATGTGCGACCGCCCCACCTCAAAATTGAGTCATATTGGCGGTTAGAAATGCATCCGTGAAATTAAATAGAATATGCCACAATAGATTATAAATGCATATATTTTTTTTTTTTGGATGGAGATGCCCATAAGTAACATAATTCTTTTGTTTGAATCTGGTTCGTTCGTAATATACTGGTACAAATCTTAAAGGAGCCTCGTATATTACAAGTTTGGTTCGAATTGATTCATAATTCAAAAATTATGGTACCTCAGATGATGCTGCTCGTCTTAAAAGAGCTTGTCCTAGCTACTCATCCAAAATCGCTGATAACAACCTGCCCCAACAAAAATAAAAAAAATCATAGTCATCGAACATAACAAAAAAATGGTTAGGAATGAAGTTTGTGTTCGGCTTCTTTACCAAGTAGTATGATTTTATCAATTTTTGAGCTCAATAAGTTACTTTTTCTCATTCATGTTTCGCAACAATATGTTGTTTTTCTCACAAGATTGGGTAGAAATTCCATTTAATCATCCTATATCCATACAACATGGTGGGAAAAAATAATTTGGTCATACTTATTTATTTTTCCCATCATCTCATATTCACTCTAACCATCATTGGAGAAAGAAATTTACTTTTTTGGGGGGGTCAAATTCTGAAGCTTTTTTGCTGCTTCAGATTTAATCATAATTTTTCATTGCTTTTTTTTTTTTTATGATAAAATTGTCTGCTTTACCGTGATATGCAATTAAAATATGCATTGTTACTTCTATTAAATCGAGGTATTGTCACACAAATTTGAATTAAATTTCAAACTCAGATTTATTCAATTTTATTATGCTTGTGGTCAATTCTATCTCCATTCTTATGTATATTAAGCACGTAGATGTTATAATCTGCCAACGACTTTGATTAAAAGATGAAATTTCGGATTGAATATCATCTCTCCGATTAAATATTTTGATTTTATGCATATTATTTATGTGTTTTTTACGTGTATAAGTCTAAATTTATTTAGACACGTACTCTTCACATATAAATTGTATCATCTATTTGATTGGTCATGATTTCTTTCTAGTTTTAAATGTCTAAGGAATTTTTGAATTGATTGGTTGTCTTCATTTTTTTCAATTTTTTTATATCATTTATGGAATGTTATTTGTCATTTAATATGTCATTTTGTTTGAAATTTTTTTATGAAAATATGTCAAAAAGATAAAATTAAATATATGTTATTTAAAAAAATTTATTTACGCATAGATGTTATTTAATATGTCATTTAAGAAATAGTATTTGTCATTTAGTTTAAATTTTTTATGAAAATATGTCATTTGGTCCATCAATTAATAAGAAAAATAGTAAGATTTATTGTATTAATATGCTACGGTTGAAAAAAGTATAACGTTTCTACAACTTTTTTCAGGGTACAGCTGGACGGTCATTGGAGCATGTTCTCACAATCATTCGGATATATCTGTATAGACATAAGTTCCCATAAAATAAAATAATTGTGAAACTTGATGTAAAATAAAAGAATTGTGAAACTTCATGTACATACATGAGGATTTCATTCCGTACAAACCCGGGACAGAGCAAACAGATCCCAAGTAAATAAATCAAAACATGAGAATTGTAATTAAACCTGCACGAATTCAGTGCACAACAAGACAAAAAAATGTGTGATTTATATACAAATTTAAATTTCACACTTTATCAAAATAATTTATATAAATCACACATTTTTGGTGGATAGAAAGGTTCTATTGAGTGCAACAAGGGAGGATATAATTTTGATGGATTTATTTGAATTTGACAACCATTTAATTCTAGAAAAGACATTTAATGGGTAATGTTTTGGCTAATTCGTTTTCCTCAAATATTAAAATATATTTACGGTGTATTTGTATGTGTCTGTTCCTGTTTTGATCAATTTTTTCCACATTGATGATCCAAGTATCACTAAAATTGACGGATAAATTTCAACCTATGTTTGTTTGTGCTAAATAAAAAAAGACATCAAATATTGCGTTCAAAACTCTACTAGAATTCATTTACATAGTGTTTGTGTGTATGTTTATATATTTTCTTTTCATCAGTTTTAGTAGTATTTATGTTTCAAATATCTCCAAATTATACACACTAATCAATGGCTTTTATATGTGCATAAATTTATTTATTCTAAGTTTAATATTTATATCAACTATTATGTATAAAAATTTAATTAGAATGCATTTACAGTGTATTTATGTGTATATGTTCATGTTTTTATCAATTTTGATCACATCCATAATATCAAGGTAACCAAAATCGAGAGATATACTATAATATATGTCTATTACATGTGCATAAATTTAACAATAAAGTTGCTCTAGGGGCAGGAAATCAAAAGGTGCAACTAACACTAAGGACACCAAACAAAAGGATAAGTTGGATGGATCTAACTCCAATTTGTGGGAAGCAACTCCTTCGGTACTTAGTATTGGTTGGATTTAGTTTGGTGTAGAGTTGTTATTTTTGTGTCGTTTTTATTTTGTGTGCTAGTATTGTTGCATTGCCTATGTGCTATGTGCATTTTTGTTGTGCTGGTTTTATTGTTTCCGTGCATCTGTGGTTGCAACCTCTCGGCCCATAAAAATATAAATGAGGCAAGTAATTTTACTCTATGCATTGGAAAATGATATTTGTCTATATGGTACTAGTGGATTTAGACATAGCAAACTAAATAAGTACTTAATTTTTGTGAGCTTTTTATGAACATGTTCTTAGCGAGGGGCGGATTCCTACCCCTTTTCGTATTTCTCGGTCATGTAGAAATTCTTCAATGCCCTTTAATTCGTTTTTAACAAAAGAGGGTCAAGAGTGTCAATTTGTTTTGAACTCCTTGATAATTTTCCAATGGTAGCTGTGTAGTTTTTCTTCTTTTCCACCAGCATTGGAATAGCATGATACAAGCTCTAGACCAAGAGGATTCTTCCATGAATAATGGTTAAACAAATAAGACTTATTATGTATACTTGTTAAAAGAAGGATAAATTGGATAGAAGGACAGGTACAATTATATTTTAGGTCATTTTCCTTGCATCATACACCATGAAATATAGATAGTTATCCAGAGTAGCAATTTCAATTACCAAAATTTTAAATTAGTCTCCCAGAGTAATTAACAACACTTACATATTTAAGTAGGTACTACATCTTACTTTTTGCACACAAACACCAAACCACAATAAGGAATGGAGAGAAATTAAAACAACTAATAAACATAATAAGAAATGGAGACATTTTCTTAATTCAGAAAAAAAAAAATTTCGGTAATTGTAAATTTTAGTTATAAGACAAACAACAAGAAAGATGAAAAACTAAGATTAAAACTATTAACTATTGCTTTTCTTCGACTTGTTTTTTCATCTCTCATCTCAGAGATAATCTTCTTCACGTCATCCGGATTCTCGCAATTTTAATGCTTTTAAAAGTATGCGAAAGATGATGTCATCAGGCTTAAGGCCTTGTTTCATCATCTTCTCCACCAAGTGCAGAGCCTCACTGGTTCTGGCATTCTTACAATAGCCATTTATTAGCATACTATAACAGCGTACGTCTAGCATAAGGCCTTTCAAAGCTTTTCTTTCTAGTAAATCTGCAGCTTCATCCAGACAGTCTTCTAGCACGTAACCATGCATAATGCATTAGTGCATTGTAAGTGATAACACTAGGTTTCACCCCTCTTTCCACCATAAAACCGACCAGCTTCTCTGCTTCACAGGTTAGTTGTTGCTTGCACAGGGAATCTATTAATGCACTGAAAGTCAACATCAGGTGAAATGCCATGATTTACCATATCGTAGAATACCCCAATGGCACGGTTCCAGTCACCAACAGCCGAAAGTCTGTGGATAATACAATTGTATGTGGCAACATTTGGCATCACCCCTCCATCTCTCATCTCCTGAAGAAGCTCCAAAGCACGCAAGAAGGCCCCCTTTTTGCAACAACCATCTATTAAGGTACTATATGTGAATTCATTTGCTTGAATCTCAGAGCCAACTAATTTGTCATTTATTTCAAAAGCCTTGATGATATTACCAGTCCCACAAAATCCGAGAATGAGACCATTGTAGGTATAGATATCCGGAGCAACTCCTTTCGCAACCATTTCATCAAACATCCTGAAAGCACTATCAGTGTCCCCCTGGCTACGGAGACCATGAATAAGACTGTTGTAGGTATGCAAATTGGGAACGAGTCTACAAGCAGGCATTTCTTCGAACACCTTCCGTGCTGTGATAACATCTTCATTTTTGCACAGGCCGTCAATGAGAGTTGTAAAAGTGATCACGTCGGGCTTCACTTCTGCAGCAGCTATTTCTTTAAACATCTCTACAGCCATGTCAATCTCGCCCTCTTTGCAAAAGCCATGGATAAGAATGTTGTATGTGATCAAATCAGGCGTGCAACCCATGATTGTATTAGAAATCAGATTGTTTAAGACTTGGTACCAAAACAACTGGTACATTATTTGATTACATCACAAAACAGATAAAGTAAAAAAATAAAAAAAGTAAAGGGATGTATAAATCTATGGGAGCGGCTAAGTTGCTGCCGATAGCATTTCGGCGAGGTGCTTACGGGGGCATATCTTGCAATTTGATGTTCAAACAACAAATTCAAACCATTAGATGTTCAATCTATATTAAAATCTACTTGGAGACCAAATTTTACATTTTTTGGATTTTTTTTACTATTTTTTAAGCTGGTTTGAAAACCGCTGTTTTTATTAAATTTTCAAAGCATTGAAAACAGCGGTTTTCAAACCAGCTTAAAAAATAGTAAAAAAATTCCAAAAAATGTAAAATTTGGTCTTCAAGTAGATTTTAATATAGATTGAACATCTAACGGTTTGAATTTGTTATTTGAACATCAAATTGCAAAATTGCTCCGTAAGCACCTCGGCCGAAATGTTTCCAGAAGCAAATTAGCCATACTCTAAATCTATATATCTAACTAGTAATTGTGTAACCATTTTTCAGCTTCTCCTTTTACCACGATAATGAGCTCTATTGTCAGCATTGCTCTCTAACACAGCTTTTCTTCTTTCTTCAAAGCCTTTATTCTCAAACAAATTGGAGTACGCTAGAAATGAAACCCAATCGGAATCAATAACACAGGGACTTCTCAGGAGGTCACCCGTCCTAGTACTACTACTCAAGTCATGGGGGTTTCATTTCTATAAAGAGGCAGTTTTTTTACCGCTGACTCACTAAGTCTATCACGAACTCTCCTACTTTTTCCTGACTTGGGACAGGCAAGTGGAGTTTCTAACACAAATCTTGTATTTTGGATAAATGTTATAAGGCTTCAAACCAAATAGCATGTGTTCACATCCAAATAGTCATGTGAACCATAGCTCCAATATAATAAAAAAAATGTGTTTGTGTCACATAGGTCAGAGATAGATGTCATTTTCAATTGAAGATCCATTTGAAACATATAGTTTATAGCATAGCGAGATAAATATGGTACAAATATATACAAGCAACTATGAACTATGCTTCTAATCTATAAAAATAACAGATATTGTCTAAGCTAATAAATGGGAATATTACACTACAAATTTTCCTTTTTTTTCTTATTTTCCATTTTTATATGTTACAACATAGTGTGTTGTATGTAGGATGATGTACATTAAAATTGGTACAGAACATATCCTAATAATAAATCAGTTGTCGTGCATCTTGTAGCATTTGTTGCGCTTTATTTGAGTTCTCGGATAATTTCTTCAAAACCTGAACTCCAAACATTGCCTACATTTCCAAAAAAAAATGTTTTAAGTAACATTGGAAACACGCACATATAGAATTGACGGCTACAATGGTACCAAAATTAAAGAGCAAATTCATACTTCTGTTTTTTCAAATTCAAATTCTCAATAGCATTTCTCAGCATGAATGAAAAACCAAAAATTGTGAAGAACAATATGTACCTTTTTGTCAGATCCAAATTCAATTACATGATGAAACCGCACAATGCTGAGTAGACAAAGATAAAAGAAAAAAAAAGGGCAAATATAACATAAACTTTAGATCTAGGAGTATTGTAAAGAAAGATTTCATCATATTCAAGCACTTACTCGGTAACCCAGGTGCCATGCTCACTTCTCAAATCGGTCCAAGTAAAAGGCATTATTCTTGTAATACATGCATGTTTTTCTGATACTTAAAATTAAATGGAGACTCGTTTCAATTACATCTGGAAAAAAAATCAATGGAAGCTCTTCGCAAAAAGAAGTCAAAATTTATAAACAAAATTAAACCTGCCACCATGTTCCAATAAATTTAGTCATGGCTCATTGGTTTTCTACTGCACAACTGGGTATAATATTGTGCTTCTTAAAATTTAACATCAAACAACGGTGAGTATAATCCTGATCGAATTGAAATTCAGTTTCACATTGAAAGTTCATTGAGGCCTAAAAGAATAGTATACAGCTTAATAAAACATTGTCTAGGGCAGAGAGAGAGAGAGAAAGAGACCTGTGGAGAGGACAAGGCTAAAGAGAATCCTGAATTGCTAGCATCTAGCAGGTTTCATGCTTGTAAAAGCAAATAATATGGAACAATCAAAATGAAATCTACAAATTTTGTTTGGCTTCAGATATTCCAGAGCTTATCAGCAATTTTGCCCACTACTTGCTAAGCTGTCCATAAGAAACAATGAAAGAAAACACCACCTAATTACATTCCAACATCTTTTGCCATTTTGTAATTGCTATCTCTAAAGAATAAAGAATAATCAGATTCTTTTGAAAAAAATATAGGTAGTATGCTGTTGGTGCAGCATTTTTTATCATTTTTTAATACATACAAGTAACATATGATGGGATTTTTTTTAAATGCAACAAATAAGAAAATCGGTATTTTTGGTGCATCATGCAACATGAGGAATATTAACAGCACCGACCTCTTTTATTTAAGTAGGTTGTATACAGTATACTGAACTGAAATTTTCATACAAATACCAAACCACAATCATATTCTACTATTATCAAAACAACACAGCTCCGGTATTTTTATTTTTTTTTGGAAAGAAAGGCCTCAAGACCTAAATTGCAATTGACTCAAAAGTATTTACTACTTAACTGAAAAAAAAAAACTCAACCAGCTAGACACTAAGTATGACCTGCTTTTTGTGACTGCCCCTCTTTGGCTTCAGCAACACACACTGCCTCATTAACTAGCTACTGATCAAGCAGTAGCAAGGTCTCGGCTACACATTTTGCATCATTAGCAGGGGCAATCAGCAAGGGCCTGATAAACCTAAAGTCTCAGAAAAATCAAAAACATCAACAACAACTCAGATTGGTACCAACAGAAGTACAACAATCTGATGCACATTAATCTCAGCAAAACAAAAAAATTCTGGTTGGTACACAACAATGGTACCCCACAACCTGAACAGCACCCCCAATGTAAAACATTGATACAAACCCAACATTCAGAGTATATCAGTCACAAAGCAAGCAAAGCACAGTATGCTTCAAGCATTTGGCAACATTGGTACCAGTGGTACAAACTCATTCTCAAAAGCAGTGAGTATTGCATCAGTGAAAGGCACAACACTATGCAATGGTATCATATCATCAGTAACAGGCAGCCACAAAGAGATGTGGGATTTGATATTTTCATTCACTGCACCTAGTCAGTACTGAATTACTGCACAAGTAGAGATAATCAAGGATCTATTAGACTGTATTTTAGCATCCACATTTCTTAATTTCAAAATGCTCCAACACACAGCAGCACAGTGAGAGGGTCACAAAAGTAGGGGTACGACTAAGCACTTTTGCAATTGAACACCAAATTCACCATAAAGAACACATACAACAATCAAAATTATTAATTATTAATAGCTATTGGTTTTCATACCATCTCTCATCTCAGAGATAAGTTTCTTCATTTCTTTCGGATTCTCATGATTGCATACTGCATTTAGAAGTATGCCAAAGATAATATCATTAGGCTTAAGGCCTTGCTTCATCATCTTCTTGGCACTAGGAGCAACTCCTTTCGTAACCATTTCATCAAACATCCTAAGAGCACAATGCATGTTGCCCTGGCTACACAGATGATGAATGAGAATGCTATAGGTAAACACATCTGGAATAACACCTTCAGCTATTATTTCATCAAACATCCTCAAAGCACCATGTGTGTCACCCTGGCTGCAGAGACCATGAATTAAGAATGTTGTAGGCATGCAAATCGGCAACAAGTCCACAAGCAGGCATTTCTTCAAACACCTTCTGTGCTGTGATAACATCTCCATTTTTGCACAGGCCATCAATGAGAATGTTACAGGTGATCACGTCGGGCCTCACTTTTTTATCAGACATCTCTTTAAAGATCTCTACTGCCATATCAATCTCACCCTCTTTGGAAAAGTCATGGATTAAAGTGTTGTAAGTAATAACATTAGGCTTGCAACAACCCTATTCTATTGCCATCCGACGGCACAGCTCAAGTCCAAGTCTGCTATCCCCAGTGCTGCAAAGACCTTCAATAAGCGTGATATAAATGATCACATTAGGAGTGCATCCCATGAGAGGCATTTTAGCAAACACCTTAGCTGCAAGCCCAATCTGCTTCAATTCACATAGTCCCTTGATCAGGGAGCCGAACATGATGGTATCAACACCACATCCTTCTCGCAAGGACTGACCAAGCACACAGAATGCGAGATCTGGTCAGACCAAGCGCCGGCAGCAATCTATGATGAGGCCGAAGGTACGAATGGTGGGAGAGATGCCTCTATCTCTGGTACTTTTCAAGCGATTAAAGAGGTTTAGTACGGTTGAGTAGCGGTCACAGTGTTTTGTTTTAGAAATGGAGGCATGCTTATCTGTCAGGACTCCTTAACTTGGGACTTCCAGCAGTTATAATCGGTGTTTGGCTTCCACGATGCACTCTCCATTGCAATCTCTGACACTGTCAGTCAACCATCAAGAACGGTACCGGACACATTGCTCTTTACGTTTGCGCGGAATGGAAACTTCTCCATCAAGAAGGCTTACCAGTTAATTAAAGGGGATAGGAGATCTGACACAGAGAAAGTATTTTGGGATGCGATCTGGAGAAACAATGAAATCATCCCCAAACTTAAAACTGTTCTTGCGGAGATGCCTTCAGGACGCGTACCAGTACGAGGGGTACTTGGTGCGAGAATCCGCCTTACTCTGGTGCGATTTTGCTAAGGCTCAAACTCTAACTCGCGAGCATAACTTATTGGCTCGTGAGCCGGCTCAGCTTATTAGCAAGCTTATTCAAAAACTTAGGAACTTAATTTAAAGGATTGGATAATACTTTTGTTGTCTAGTTGAATTCTCTGTAATATTATTTTTATTTAAATTATGTTTTATTCTACAGCTACAAGAAAAGATAAAAAAAAAAAAATTGTTACAGAATAAGTATTTAATAAATGCAACGTGTTTTCTATTTTTTTTAGTAGGCAGAATATTTTACTGTTATTGTATCAGAAGAAACTATTAAAATTTTCAAATATAAAAATTAGTATCATAAAAAAAATCAGTTAGAAGTACCACAGACCATCCAATCATGATCAGATGATTAAAAATATTTATTTTGAAAGTACGTTCATCAGCAACAAGCACATCTGCGTATAATTTATTGAGCTGTTCTAATATGAAATATTACCACAGCTCTCTAAAATTCATAAACCTCATATGCATATCCTCCAACTCATTGGCTCATAAGCCGGCTTGGCTCAGCTCAAGCTTGGCCCTGTTTGAGTGATAAAATATGAGCCGAGCCAAGTTCGAGCTTTATTTAGTTTAGGATCTGACTCGATATAATTTATTGAGTTGTTCAATTCATTAGCTCATGAGCCGGCTCGGCAAATTAGCAGCCCTACGTACAATGAAGTCAATGTCATTTGTAATAGGATTCCACTGGATGCACAAGATGCACAACATAATTAGTTAGTGAGTTTGTTAGACAGTAACCAAAGTTGTTAGATTAGTTAGCTGTAACTCATGGTTAATTAGCTATATATGTGATTGTATTCTCTATAAATACTGTACATTATATTCTGTAACAGACATGGATATGAATGAATATTCAAAGCAAAATCTTCTCTCTCTCTCTCTATTAGCTTAATTCCCTTTAATTTGTCATTGACTAGCTTTAGAGGCGGATGCAGAATTTCTGACAGGGGGACAAAGATCGGATTCAAATTCATTAGCTAATGGGTACTATATAAATTCAAGGAATTCAAGTAAATTTATCCTTATTTACCATTAACAAAAGTCTTGTTATTTTTCTACTAATCTTGCCGGTTGTCCAAAGAACTCCAATTGAATATCGAAACCAGGTGTCAGACTTAAGCTCGCGGATATTTATGAAGAACTCCAATTGAACTCCAATTCAAGTAAATAGGAAGAAGTAAGGTTTAGCCTCGGGGATATTTGTGATAAAACTAGGTGTCAGACTTAAGCGAGGAGAAGAGAAGTCAAGTCAGTGACTTCGAGTCAGAAAAGAGAAGCCAGCGACTTTGAGATTTTGATTTCAGAGAGCGACGTTTTTTCTTTTTTTATTTCAGGGAGAGAGCCTGATTGGTGGGTCAGAGATGAATTTCAACTGGGGTAGCGACAAATTCCTTTGCCCCGTTATTTTTTTTATTAAACAGCGCTGAACCGAAGGCTGAAGCAACTAATTTCAATTGGACTTGGCCCGTTACTTTCTTTAAACTGCACTGATTTAAATTTGAGTTTACTGGATTCAGAGAGAGGCAATTTTTTCTATTAAATTTCAAAATCTAGAGGGGCAGTTGCCGCCGGAGCCGCCCCTGTAAATACTCATTAATAAGTTATTTATATCAGTATCCATTTGTATATACTAGTCAAGTGCCCCACGCGTTGCCGTGGGAATTAAAAATTTATTTTATTCACTTTATTTAAATGTGATGTTTGTACTGTAATGAAATTGAATGTCTGTTTTGATCCCTCTTCCTGACTGAACTCTCGATCCACAAAAAACCCTGTTCACTTATGTGAGCACCCGGTGGTCTAGACAAGCGAACGAACATATTGCAGCTGACCCCTTCGCTCACGAATGTCTTTACTCCACTACTCCAATTAACTCTATTTTGTTTTTACGGTAATTTTGTAAATTAATTGCTAGTTGAGCCTCCTTAGATTTTGATAAACTTAATATTAATTATATGATAAGTCTAAAATTAATTTAATTATATGATAACTCTAAAATTAATTATTAACACAATTTAACAATTCTTAAACAAAAAATCAAGCACAAAGATTAAAATTAATTAAACAAGTGCAACATAACAATACAAGAAAGTATTTAAACAAGCATCATCCTATTTGAGAATCAACTAAGTTAATGTTAAGAATCCCATTCCCATAAATTTTCCTTGTGCCAAACAGACCCTACTGTGGTGTAATATTTTAATTTAATTTATATTTTATCTATTGTGACTATTTTACCCCTAGCATGATGTTTCCTCTTATTCATTGCTTCTGTACTTGTCTTTTTGTACAAAAGAACGCCATTAACTAACTTTAACCTCAAAATTGTACTCCAATGCAAAACTAATTTTGAACCGGTACGTTAGTACCAACTATGTCACTCTACCTTCCAGCAATATTTTTTGTTGGATATATTTTAGCTAGTTAAAGTGCATCCGATATAATACATTTTTTTTGTTGGATCAACTGCATAAGTCACCATACAATACGGAAACAAATTTACATCTGAAAATGTATATATGGAGTAAATTGATTTAACTAAAGTCTAAAGTTACTGGATACATTTGAATATTTTTTAATCTTATAGTATGTGCCTGCAAACGTAAACAAAAAGAGAATGCATCTTCTTTTATTTATAGTTATAAATACCTATCAACTAACCTTGCACTTTTCAACATACAAACATGCATGTTTACATGTTATTTACACCATATCACCAACAGTATAAGTGCCATCTTCACTAATACTACCAACACAAACATTCAAAACACATTTTCTTTTACCGAAAAAAAGACAAAGCACTTTTACAAGAACTGGGGGAATGAGGCTATACGAGGGAGGGACATGAGAAGATCACCAAACAAATCATTCGGTTTCAAATCTGCTTTAGAATCAATGTTATTTTTCACTACATCTCCATTATCGTGCGTCTTTCTGAAAAGGATTCCCAAGCTGAAAAGGAAGAAACTGATCTAATTAACAGAAGCATTATATTGAATTGGATATATTTTACAGCAATGGTGTGTACTTGAAATTTACAGGAATTCCAGTTAGTTATAAATATTGCACATGGAAACAGATAAGCTGTTCAAGTAGCTCAATCCTTTAGTCAAATTAACAAGCACAAGGCACACATTCCTGCAGCATCCCATCTGTCCAATTTCTTGCAAGAATTCTCAATCTGCCTTCTCCACTGAGTCACCTCATCTGACCAATTTCCTGCAAGAATTCCCAAACCGCCCTTTCTCCCTAAGTCACTGCTTACATAATTGCAGTGATTAAACAAAGCATGATAAATTGGTTTTTTTATTGCACAATTAGTGAAGGCTGTGCACATTTCCACCTTCTCAAGGTCAGACACATGATATATCTTTCTTTATTGCCGGCACCTATTTATGTCACTTATATTCATAAATATGCATGCAAGGAACCATTTTGCAACAAAAAAGAAATATATAAGATCATACCTGAGCTGCAGCTATGGTCTTTGATGGCGATGATATCAGACCATTGATCTTCAATTTTGCTCTTGAGGCTGCCATTGATTTATTGCATTACGTATATATCAAAAAAAAAAACTGAATACAGCATGCTGGGCCCTTTTTTTTTTAAAGATCTTTTGTCTAACATTTTATACTGTTCCTTAACGAGAACAAAAAAAATTTAAAAAAAGGAAGAATTCAGGTTTTCTCTGAACTTCCTAAAAAACGTTTCATTTATAAAAGTAGTCTTTTAAGAAATAAGAAATCTGGTCCCTAAACTTTTATAAAGATCAAATTAGTCCTTAAAAATAAAAAATAAAATTAACGGATACATTTCTTAGATAAATTTACAATAGAAATACAAAAAAAAAACAAGTTTGGTTTTGAATGAGAAAGAGTCAAAATCATTTTCACAAGTGAGAAATATTATTCTACTAACAATTTCTTTGATTTTGTACTGTCTGGAGTAGGAGAGCCAACAGTGCCACCAGGGAGGAAGCGAGAAATTGGATTCCAGATGAAGACATACTTGAAGAGATATGTCTGAACTACTATCTACCAGAAAATGCACAGGTGGTGTTGTACAACTCTGAGAGGAGCTCCCACAGCGGCTGAGAAGAACTTTAGCAAATTACTCTTATAAAATTGCATTACATCCAAGACTTATTATCTTCTTCTTGTCAGCAATTCTAGTTGAATTTTAATCACAAATGATATAAAATACATAACAGTTATCCTAATTCTAATTGACAATTCATCAATATAAGTCAAAACATTATAATAAAAAGACATTGTTCTCATACATCCATAACAATTACAATAAAAAAAGGACACATACATAATTTCAAAAGAAAACAACATTTAAAAATCTTTAACACGAAACATCATCCAAAACATACTAAACCTGTAACATAATCCTTTCTCTAAGGTGCTTAGCTACAACAGTTATATGTTCCTACAAAATAACATAAGGTGTGTTACATATTAATTGTAGCATTAGACTTTGGAGAACGACCATAACATAGCATCACTAACCCCTATTATAATGGTTGCTTTGTTTTTCTTGTTTCTTCTTTGATAAATTAAGTTTAATCAACAACTTAACCAACCCCCCCTCCCCCCCCCCACCCACACACACACACACACACACGAGACAAATATCAAAATCATCATACAATCATCGCACAAGTCAAATGGTACCAAGAACAGAATTATGTTCTTCAAGTCAAGGCCATAAACGGCAAGAAAGGAAAATCAGAAATTCAAGCAATACAATGGTTCATGTCAACATCTCAAATTCACAAGCCAATAGAGTTCACACGGCTCAACCACACATCAAAAAAAAGAAAGAAATCAATTTACCTAAATTGCTTCCAACTCACTGTTTTGGCAAAGGTCCGTACCAAGACACTTCCTCCGCCTTGCTTCTCGACTGTAATAATATACAGTCATGGTTTAGCTTAATTTTAGCTGTGACACAATATCCTGCATGCAAATAGGAAGTGCCTAACTTTAAGAAAAGAACTCACGGATTTCGAAAAGGTCAGTACCCTTCTTTGATTGGAATTTTTTCTCTCCAGCTGTTCAAGACGCTTCCTCAGTCTCATTGTTTTTATCACCATCATTAGAACTGAAATGAAATCAGACCACTTTAACAAAGGTAAAATATATACAAGAGGCCTAAAGATTCTTTGGGTATACAACAACTATTTAAGGATGAACCCTAAGAAAATGAACTCCATTACTGAGTTGAGCAAAACAAAAAATTATAATTTTATTCTTACTGTTTTATTAAGCATGTAAAAATTCAACATAACACCACATGAAGAAAAACTGCAATAAAAGCATTATATTTGCTAAGCAATAGTAAACCTTGTGCTTTTATTGTAGATTACTATACAAGCATCAATGATTAGTTGATTACTAATTCAACATAAATACTAATTCAAGCATCAATGATTAGTTGATTACTATACATTCAGCGTTAACTTGCACCTCAATAATATTAAAAGAGTGAGGCTACGGTACTGGGTATAGCACAGCAGATTGGTCAGTAATACGGATCAATATTTTTATTTTAAAAGTCCAAATAGTTGATCTGAACCGTTCAACAAGATCTCCATTTGAAAATGTACTTGCCAAGTAAATTCTACATTTTTTTGAATTTTTTTTACTATTTTTTTAGATAGGTTGAAAATCATAACTTTTGAATAGTCTAAATTTTTTAGATCAAGTGGTTTCTACCTATCTAAAAAAATAGTAAAAAAATTCAAAAAATATAAAATTGGATATACAAGTACATTTTCATATAGATATCATGTTGAACGGTTCATATCGATTGTTTGGACTTTAAAATCGAATATATTTATATTTATCCATAGTACAGACTAATATGCGCTATGCATAGCACCGTAACCTCACTCATATTAAAACAAGATTATAGCAAGTAGCATTAGAACAGTAAAGGAGAAAGGGAGAGAAATTGTTTCAGACCTTAGCAACGGCTTTTAGTCGGTAGTCATTGTTTAACTTGAGATCAACACACTGCTTTACTTTCTCTTCACTCGGCCTTGGAGTGGCCTAAATTCAGAAAATAAACACATAGAAGTAAGAAAATTGATTATTTGACAATCAATTCAAATGAAGCAACAAACTTTTCTCAAGAATACATATATTTTATTTAATTCCCCAAGTAACAAGACTGCTGTCCTTTAGGCATTGTATGATCTACTGGCTTCCTTCCAGTTAAAAGTTCTAACAAAATGGCTCCGAAACTATACACATCACTCTTCTGGGTAAGTATGTCGGTCATTGCAAATCTAATACATAGAAGAAAAGTGAGAAAAGAAAGAATTAGCAAATGATTGATTGATTATCCATTTTCCTAAATATGCTAGCGATAACTGTATTATATTATTACTCAGGCGCATGATAACCAAAAGTTCCAATAATTTTGGTAGAATGGAGAAGAGCAGCTTAGTCTGGTGACTGATAGTCGTCAATGTGTGATTCACATGTTAGAGCACTAATCGCGGAAATGAAATATAAAACAAGTGAAAAATTTTGCTTGCAAACCCACAAAATACAAGAAAAAAGAGTAGTAAAACACCTCATATGCTCCCTGCAAACCATCAGCAAATATAATACCCTGCTTCTTTCATGCGAACCCCCAGTTCTATCTTATTTTCACTCTTTGAGTAAAGCCAGACTACTATCTTTTCTTACATTTTTATGGGGAGATGTATCAGGTTATGAGGTAACTCTTTAACTCTGCAGTGGTATAGACCAAATTTTGAAATTTGTAGGGGCAAGCATGAAATTTTTCCATAAATTGAGGAACAGACTAAAGTGAAAAGAAACCTTCATCGCCGCCAATCGCAGCACAGATATCGCCATTTTATCCTTAGAGGATCCATGTTGCTCTTGGCCTCTTGCTCTCTGGATTTTAAGTTCTCTTCACCATTTTTATTCGCAAAAGCTTGACGCGCGAGAGAGGGAGAAGGTGGGGACAGAGGCAAGTAGAAAACACAAAGAGAGAGAGTTTAGTGGGATTGAGAGAAAATAGAAGAGAAGGCGTTGGGAAGGGGCGTGGAGTGAGAAAGACGGTGGCGCGTGGTTCTGCGTCGGGAAGAAGGAAGCGCGTGGCTCCGCGCACAATAACAGAGAAAAAAATGATGGATAAAATGTGGCGAGTACCAAGTGAGTGAGAGTGATGAGAGAGTGAAACGGGTATGTATAGGTCTGAATAAAAAACTTCTACACATAATATTACATGAAAAAGGATGCATAAAATCAGAGAGCGATCAATGGTTGAGATTGATTGAATGTGAGGCTGGGATCTTCTCTGGGAAGATAGCCTCCTTATCCCTCCAAAATTTTAGGTGATTTTATAAGGAGTAAGGAAATATAAAATGTACGAATATGATGGATATAAATACAAACAATAATTTTTTTTTTTTAACATACATCTGAATTATACGAAACCGGAATAATTGTGGAAAGGAAGGGAGACCAGTACATGCTATTTCTTATCTTATATGTAGATTGATATCAAATTACTTAAAAAAAAAAAACTTTTGTGGGTTTAAAACGTTAATATTTATATGCTTAAAATCTATTCTAAATATCAATATATGCACGTCAGTTGTAAGGATTTTATTTGATAATTTATTATTATTTTTATAATTATTTATAGTATATGTTTATTGGGGAGGGCTCAAATGCCCGCTTCATGCTCCAATCGTATCCCAACTTCTTTATCTTCAATTTCAAAGTCGAAACAAAATATTTGAACCGTTCAACATGATATCCACGTTGAAATGTGCTTAGAGATCAAATTTATATTTTTTGAAATTTTTATACTATTTTTTAAGATAGGTACAAAATCACTGTTTTTCAGAAAATTGTGGACCATCTAAAAACATTGATTTTGTACATATCTTAAAAAATAGTAAAAAATTTCCAACAAATATAAAATTTGGTCTCCAATCATATTTTAATGTGGATATCACGTTGAGCGGTTCGGATCGTCTATTTGAACTTTAAAATTGAAAATAAAGATATTGTGGTACGATTGTTGCATAAAGCAATGAGGCATTTGAGTCCTCCCTCATGGTTATTTATTATATATACTTGCATATTTTATAGTATTTATTTATATGTTATGAATTCTTATCTTAATTCATATTCGTCAATTTATCCGTTTTGTATTCAGATGCAGATTCAATTTTTTTAATTTGATTTGTGTCTAATATTTATATTCATATCACTGTTAGCATTGAACGTTCAAAATTTGTTCCAGTTATAAATATTGTAATTCCAACCGCGCTTATGATATGATGGAATAATATAAAAACAAAACTATTGCAATAAGTATCTTCCGAACATTTTATATAAAGAGTGAAGCTACAGTACTATGTATAACGTACTTTAGTCCGTATTATAGATTTATATTTTTATTTTTCAAAGTCTAAATAGTCAAACTGTTTATCATGATTTCTATATAAAACTGTATTTACGGATCAATTTTATATTTTTATAATTATTTTACTATTTTTTAAATAGATACAAAATCACTATTTCTGAATGATCTAGAATATTTAGATCAAGTGATTTTGTATTTATTTAAAAAAAATTCTAAAAAAAAATTAAATTTGGCATTCAAGCACATTTTTATATGAAAATCACAATGAACGGTTCTAATCAACGATTTTAATTTTAAAATAAAAATATTAATCCGTAGTACAAACTAAAGTACACTATGCATAATACCATAGCCTCACTCTTATCT
Organism: Carex kokanica; assembly: GCA_025461125.1. Lineage (NCBI taxonomy): Eukaryota > Viridiplantae > Streptophyta > Magnoliopsida > Poales > Cyperaceae > Carex > Carex kokanica. The sequence continues at coordinate 795,655 of JAJGRX010001361.1, read as the reverse complement.
AGAGCACGTTTGGATGAAGGCCAAAATTAATGAGAATAGCCGCTAATCTAAAGATAAATAATAGTCACTAACTCAATTTTTGGTTGGTTAGCAGAATAGCATGCTAACTCATAAAAGACAAACAAATTAAGAATAGTCCCTAGTTACCAATCCAAACAAATAATAATAGTTCGAAAGAGTCGCTAACTCCAATTAGCACTATTCTATGCAAGAGAAATGATCTTAGAGACCACTTCTCGTACTTTCAAAAAAAAACAAAGCAAACTATATATATTTCTAAAACCACCAATTCTGTATCAGTTTAGTTTATGCTTAGAATATGCTACAGTCAGAACTGAGAAGTGATAACAATTTATTTGACAATCGCGATAAACGGACCAAATATTTGTTAACGTCAGGATTTGCTGTTGCATTTGCAGTGTATGTATGAAGAGAGTGGTTTAGGCACCCACTCGAAGATTTATACCAACTTTGCCTTTATGTGTGAACTTGACTGCATTACTGAAAGGTAAAAGAAATAATAGACTTAGCCCTTTCAGGGATTTAAAAATGACACCCCATATGGCTCTTGTACGTGAAATAGCGCTCGCCATTATACTTGGATGTTAATGACTTGCATAAGAGTCAATGTTATTGCAAATAAGGCAATTGTTTGCAAAAAAAACCACAAAGAACAAAAGCCTTACCTAACCAAGTTCGTCAGTATTTGCCGGATTCTAAGCACATTCCTCATCACCTGAAATTGTATTTAATCCAATGTTAATTACCAATAGAATACAAGTGATGATATGCCTTCTTGATTTTTTTATAACTTATTATCATGAACACCTCAAGGGGGATATCTTCAATTACATGGCCTTCTAATTTTAAATCCTTTCTTAAAGATGCAGCAGCACTTTGGAGCACATACCTCACCACCTCTCTCGGTCTAAATTTTGTCTCCTGTAATTGCATCACCCCTAGAGCAATTTAAAATTTATTAAAAACAGAAAGAATAATATAATCAGGACTTGATAGACGGTTCAAGGAAACTCAAAGTCACCTTGAGGCAACTTTTCTGCGACCGGCCAAATCGGTCACAGAAGAGAAGGCTAAGGCGCCAGTCGCAGTTGCTCTGTCAATGATGCCCTCTCTGCTGATGTCACCGGTCGCTGAAAGGTTAAAAATCGATCACAGATGACCCTATAGCGACCGATGAGATCGGTCGCTGATGCTATATGCTGACGTGGCGGAAGACCATCAGAGACCGATTGGGTGGTCGCTGATGGGCCCAAAATCGGTTGTAGAAGGGTAAATTTATTTATTTGGTATTTATTGTTATTTTTTTCCCAATTGGTACGAAATGTACCAAACAAATATAACAACCATTGAATCAATTATGTTCATTTATTTTTCTCCAGCCCCAATTGGTACGAAACGTACCAAACAATTCACAAGCAATTCAAATATGAGAAGGGATCAAATTATACCTTGTTTGGTGACACACTTTGACACCTACCATTTTTAAAGTCCAAATAGTCGATCCAAACCGTTCAACATGATGGATATATTAAAATGTGCTTGGAGATCAAATATTACATTTTTTTGAATTTTTTTGCTATTTATTAAGATGGTTACAAAAATCGTTGTTTTCAGACCATTGAAAAATAGCGATTTTGTAACCATCTTAATAAATAGTAAAAAAATTCAAAAAAATGTAAAATTTGATCTCCAAGCACATTTTAATAGGGTGATCATGTTGAACGGTTTGGATTTTGAAATCGCAAAATTGACCTATATAAAAAACAGTGTTATGATGTGTCACCAAAAAAGGTGTAATTGGATCCCTCATCTTCAAATATACAATATAAAATACTGGTACAAAACGTACCAAACACCAAGCAATTTAAAATGAATTCACAAGCAATTTAATTGGTACGTACCAAGCAATTCACAAAACGACATAAATATGAAATATCTGAAGATAAACATCAAATAGAAATATCTAAAATACGACATAAAAATAAAATATCTAAAGTACGACATAAAAATCAAATATCTAAAACTCATACAAAACGTCCTAAAACTAGATATAGTCATCTCCCATATCATCCCCACTATCATCCTGAGCATCGGGTTTCGATGCATGGTGCGAGCTAGAACCTCCCTGTGAGAATATAACTAAAATTTTTAGGGTTTAATGTTAAGAGTTTACTGTTTAGGGTTTAGGGTTTAGAATTTTTAGGAGTTTACAGTTCCGTTAGTTGATTTGCCATACTTAGTGCCCTTATTGGTTGTGGATGCCCTTATTTGATTCAAACATACCCAAAAATCGAATTTTGTACCTGATGAGAAGAGGAATGTCTCACGCTACGCCTCAACTCCTCCATGAATTGGTTGATTTGTGGTTGAAGCACGCCCAACACCTGACTTGAAATCGCATTTATGTCTTCTTGCCTGAGAGGAGGCAGCGCCGAAGAATATGATTGCGATTGCGATTGCGAAGAAGTTGTTTGGAACCCACCTGGACGATACAGCGATCTCGTCTTGCCTGAAACATTAAAAATAAGATAATTAGTATTACGTTAAAAAAAATACAAATTTACAATTTTAAGTATGTGTATTTTACCTATAGCACTGAGACCATAGTTATCGCCGTGAGCATTATTGTCTATGTTGCCGTACCAGATGTCTGCGTCAAAAGAGGGCCAAAGGGCTCGATCAGACCCATACTTTGCGCTCATATCTCGATCGTAGTCTTCCTGCAAAATTTATAAAATAAAACAATAAAGTAAGTACAACAAAGAATGAATATTATTAAAAGATTGTTATGTTCTATTACCTGTGCTTTTTTCGCACTCGCGAAACAAAATTGCCCCGTCTTTTTGTTAGTATGCGTCAGCGTGAACAACTCGTTAAACCACCTGGGCTCGTGCTGGTTTTCATTCTCCTATGATAAATAAACATTTCAACACAAATAAAATTATCAAGGTTAGTTCGAGTAAACTGAAATTGAAATTAATTATTTTGATGAAATAAAACATCTTACGAATCTTTGTTTGTAAACCAGCATGTTCACTAAGCCCGTGGTAGCAAAGGAACCCTCTCTAGATGAGGTCCTATTTTGTTGATTCTGCTCGCTCCGCCTAGCAAAGCTTTCGGTGCACCAATAGTCGCACAATTTGGGCCAATTATTTGCCGTTATCCAATCATATGTGCTTGGCACCCCTCGGTCCTTCCACTCCAAAATGTTATCTCCATACCTATCTTTCGCTTCGTCTCTGCACTTGTTAAGCAGGTTTTGGAGAGCTTTGTTGGCTATACTGCTGAATGTCTTCCAGGCCAGATCCATGTTTTCACCTGGGGGAAACTGAAAATGCTTCTGCATGCATCATTTAAAAAGTTGTTGGTTAGCTTAAAAAGAGACATAGTAGGTTGCCAATTTTAAAAAAGAGATTTTACTCACCAAAAACTCATCCTGGACCTCTTTTTTAGTTCCCTCAGGATAGTCATCAAATTTTGTGCACACGTCTATGGTGGGTAATATAGTTCCCTCAGGATAGTGAAAACGTGCGCATTGTGAGATTATTTTGTTGACATTTTTTGTCACTATCAACAAATCTCCAACCAAAGATCTGCAAACAAAATTAATTAAAACCACTACAAATGGATAATCCTACATACACAAAAATTCACAAAAAATGAATTTTACCTATAACCGACCCGGCGAATCACTGGTCTGTCCTCCGGCCTTTGTGGCGGCTTAATGTATGCATTTCGGTCGCGTAGAGGATGCTTGGATCCACTGGATGATGCCTCCTCCTTCCCCTTTCTGCTCAGCATACCTGCAACAAAGTTTGTAAAAAAATTAGTTTTTAATGACAATTCCAACAAAAATAATACATTACTTAAATGTTTTTTCCATTTACAGATAAATTAAAAGGTTGCAGGTACACGTCTATGCTTCTAGTGGGACTATTGGGCCTTGGTATCAACAAGGATAGGAATATGTTGTTGTTGCGCATCACCAGAGCAGGAGGAAGGTCATAAACAGCTAGAAATATCGGCCAATTAGTGTAATACCGACCTCCCATATTGAAAGGAGAGAAACCATCTGAACAAAACCCAAGACTAACATTTCTAGGGTCTTCTGCAAAATCGGAGTGCAGAGCACTGAATTCTTTTCAGGCTTGACCATCGGCAGGATGAACCATCACCCTTGCCTTTTTCCGCTTTCCCTCTTTATGCCAACGCATGTTTTTTGCGATTGTCGAACACAAAAAAAGCCTCTGCAATCTCGGAGTGATCAGAAGATACCGCAAAATTTTATGCGGAACACATTTCTTGCTTTTCGTAAGGTCCCCTTATTTGAAATGATCATGGCCATAGACATCACACTTTTCCTTGGATTCATTATCACCACGGTACAACATGCAATCATTCGAGCAAGCATGGATCTTCTCATGACTTAATCCCAACCCTTTCACCAATTTCTTGCATTGGTATAGATCGAAAGGCAACCTATTCTCTTTCGGAAGCCACTTATTCACGGCCGACAAGATACGATTGAAACCATTTTTGGTTATGGCGCAGTCAGTATTAATACTAAAGAGTTCGATAACACAAGCAAGTACCGTATGTTCCTTATCACAACCATCTCATAGCGGCTTCTCGGTAGCGTTCATCATGTTATAGAACTCCTGAGCTTTCGGATTCGGTTGTTCCCAATCAAAAGGACCAACAGCATCAACAACCATTTCAATCATATCATTTGGCGACTCCACCTCGACACTCTCTTCAACGACCGTCTCTTCAACGACTGTTTGGCTCTGTTCTCCTAATCTGACATTTGCACGCTCACCATGCATGGTCTAAGTCTCATAATAAAGTCTGAAGCCCGATTTCAGCAGATGTTTTCCGATACTATACCTATCCCACCATCTAGTACACCCAAAATTGGCACAAGGACACTTAATGCATTTTTGCTTATCAATATTATTTGGAATAGCAAACGCATAATTAAAAAATTCCTCAACACGCTTCACACACGCTTCACAAATACTGGATTGACCTTCTTGTCCACGTAACGAGGACCGTACATCCAACTACGATCGCTCTCCATTCCTCCTAATTATGACAAATACATTTATAAGCTATTGTATAAACATGACTTAATTGCAATAATTAATAGATGACATTCTAATTTAGGTTGACAGGATTCAAATCCTCACTACACCTTAGTTCATTCAATTTAATCCCTATTCAAAATTAATCCCTAGCTATTGGATTAATTTTTTCAAACAAGGTCCTTTTCAAATAAATTAAATAATCACCTTTGTTCAAACAAATTATAGTATTACCTTTATTTGATAAATTATTGTACCGCTTTACAAGAGATTATTCAAAATTAATCCCTATTGGATTAATTTATTTGAATAATACTATAATTTATTCAAACAAGAGATTTCACTTAAAATATGGGATCAGTACCAAATTAGAAGAAAGAGCAAAAAAGGTACCTTACAGTCAGCACAACCGAAGAGAAGCAGATCGAGTGAGAGAGAGAGAAAGAGGAACAATGGCAGCGATCGGGGTCAGGCGGCCGGGGATCAGGCGGCGGGGTCGGCCTGATCAGCGGGGTCGGGTGCCCGGGGATTGGGCGGCGCGTCGATCGTCGGCTTTTTTTTGCTAAACCTAAAACGCGAGAGTCAAAGAGAGAAAACCTTGGCGCGGGTTTTTTAGGGGCACCCTTCTGCGACCGGGCCAAATCGGTCACAGTAGGTTAAGGCGTCGGTCGCTGAAGGGTTCGTCGCCGAAACATTTATTTATTTTTTATTTTTAGGGTCTTCAGCGACCAGCGACCGAACCGGTCGCTGAAGACCGGTTTTGTTGTAGTGTTTGTTGGGGTCCAATTGGGCAATTGGTCAAGGAAGCCAATAACCAATTAATTTCCTATTAAGCTAATACAGAATTTAGTTAAAACTAAACTAGTGCTAGTGATCCCACACAATTTACATCCATTTGTAACATTTCTAGAATTCAATTTGACTAAAATTATGGCCAACTTGAGTTCATTGGAATGAAGCAGGGCCAACTTGAGTCTAACATAGACAAAGTCCGGTACCATACGAGCTTAAAAAGGTAAAGCAAAGTTATAACTTCTAGCAATGAAAAAATTGTACCTGATTCAACCTTGGAAAGATCAAGTATGTCACTGATTAGTTGCAGAACTAGGTCACCTGATAAAATAATAAGAGTGAGGCTATGGTGCTATGCATAGCACCAATGGCTAGTGTACTACGGCTCAATATGGTACTTTTTAAAATCCTAAAGGTCGATCCGACCGTTCAATGTGATATCCATATGAATATGTACTTGCAAACTAAATTTTATATTTTTTCGAATTTTTTTACTATTTTTTTAGATAGGTAGAAAAATCAGTGTTTTTTGACAATTCTGGACCATCAAAATTCTACCTATCTGAAAAAATAGTAAAAAAATTCGAAAAAATATAAAATTTAGTTTGCAAGTACATATTCATATGGTTATCACATTGAACGGTCGGATCGACCGTTAGGATTTTAAAAAGTACCATATTGAGCCGTAGTACACTAGTCATCCGTGCTATGCATAGCACCATAGCCTCACTCAAATAATAATATCAAGCAATTGACGCTGCTCCATATCGACATTTGTATTTGCAAGTATTTCAGCCATGCCCACAACTCCAGTTAGTGGAGATCTTATTTCACGCGACACCGCTGCTAACATCTGCTTAGCCCGCATTCTTTCCTCTATATTATTTTAGAATTGTAAAGACATGAAGTTAGTAACTCAGTATAGCTCAGTATATTAGTAAATCCATAAATTCGTCAATTGTATCCTAATAAACCCTTTATTGAAAAACCCTGATTTTACTCAAATTTGCCCAATTAACCCTCAACTCTCCAATAAAAAAGCCAATTTAGTCTCATATTTTCCCAAATCAAGAGGTCCTGGCACAAAGATCTACTAGCAAGCATCTTTTCCTCAACAATTTTTAGCTGTGCAATTTACAATAGTGAAATTAAGCAAATTCAGACCCACTAAATAATGTCTCAGTTTGAAACCAAAATCATGAAAAAAAGGGTTCTAAAAATTGGTCAAATCTGAGTGTCACCATACCAGATGATTACAATACAATGTTTACTAACAAATACAACGAAGAATATTTCAAAGGGTTCATAGACTGGTGTATGTCCAGCAAGTCTTCCAATGAATATTCATGTATGCGTAAATTAAAAATTAAAGTTTCATACCAGTAACATGAATTGTTTTAAGCAATTCAGTTTCTTTAGCTTTTTGTACAGCCATCTCTTCACGGTATTTGGTCAATTTCTCTCTTTTCACCACCTGTATGCAGATCAGATCAAATCAAATAGAATTTTAAACTTTTAAGGGGCATGGATGAAACTTTCAAGATGAAATGTTGAGTCACTAGGTACCTGATCTGTCACATCAAACCCCATATAATTGATGCCTATAATTTCTTGCTTTTTGTTGAACACTGGCTCGACATAGGTCAAGAATGTCTTTTTGCCAAATAAAGGGATTGCATATGTAATTTCACGCTTGACACGTTTACCATTTTCTAAAACTTCTCTCTTAAAATCTACAAATTCCTTCACGCCTTCTGATCCCAAAAGAATTTCTTCATCAGTTTTTCCTATTACATCCTGTAAAAAGTGAGACTAATTAGCTCAAAGTATACCATCATAAAATTACATGTATGTGATTTGTCATCGAAAATTGAGAAATAAATTGCTGCCACTTCCTCTACTAATTTTCTTAAGTAATTGATCTATACCCACCTGTAACCTCACCTATGTAGTGAAAAATATAGAGGCAGGATTAGCGGTGTTCAAATGGATCGGTTTATTCGGTTTTAAACCGAACCGGTAAATTTCGGTTTAATTGGATCGGTTGTTCGGTTTAAATGGTTCGGTTCGGTTTAGTTTTTGAAGAAGTTCGGTTTAAATGGTTCGGTTCGGTTTTGGGATCTCCAAATCGGTTTGAACCGAACCAACCGGTTTAATAAAAAATGGATCGGTTTATTTTGTGTGGTTTATAATGGATCGGTTTATCAAAAATCGGCTTGTGTGGTTATCAAAAATGTTATCCAAATCGGTTTGAACCGAACCAAGCGGTTTTTAAATGTTTATTTGTAACTTGAAATGTTTGTATTCGGTTCAACCGAACAAACCGAAGTTTAAATCGGTTTAATCGGTTCGGTTTTAGATCGGTTTGGAATTTTAATTCGGTCGGTTCGGTTGGGTTTTCAAAATTCGGTTCAAACCGCGGTTCGGCAAAAAAAGTTCGGTTTGACCCAAACCGACCGGTTGAACACCCCTAGGCAGGATAGTTTCAGCACATTTTGATAAAAAGAGGGAATCGAGGTATAGGGGATTCATTGATGCTTTGTCGTGCATGACTAGCATAGCATGACTAATATATCTCATTTTGAAAGGATAGATAAACTTCCAAGATTTAGTAGAGCTAGAACTGGATTTAAGAAAGTAAAAGGTTTGCATTTGAAAAGTCGTATATACCTCCTCTCTAAGTGAAGGGAAGTGATTATATATAAAACGATATCTCAAGTCTTTGTCCTGAAAGGAAAAGAAAAGCATATTCATGTAAATGTTTTGATATCTTCAGAAGCAGAAACAGCTTTGCAACCTCCAAAATAAATACTAAAATAACCAGATATTGAATTTCATTTTTTTATTTTTATTGCCAAGCTCTAGGCTCTAAAATTAGCACATCAAGCTGGACAGGCTTGGTACATGTACTGGGATATTATGGTTTCAATTCATGTTTTGGTAGGAGTGTTTAGATGGGTGTATTACAAATTAAGACAGTAAATATTAAGTTGTACAACCACTAAATTTAAAAAAAATTAGCCAGTTGAAGTCAGGCTGGTACTGTATATTATCGTACCTGATGTGCTATAACTATAGGTGCATTTTGCAGAATAAAATGAAAGAAATTATCGGCCTGTTTTAATATCCTGGACAACTCCTCAACAGGTAGCTTCTGTTCTTCCATTTTTGCACATTCTTGCAATTTCTGTACCAGGATGTTCTCTCTTTTCAAGCTATCCTCCAACAACCTCTCCAGTTGCACTGCCCTTTCTTTCCAATAACCCACTGTACTGTCCTCTCCAGTCACATTCACACCCACATCAATCTCGTTCTTGTATAATAATGTGGCTTTTTTTGCTCTCTCCAAATCTGGCGCTCCCCAAATATCGTATCCCTCATCCGAAACTGAGATTTGGTTTTTCTCCACAAAATGGTGCTCCTGTAATACGTTAAAGCTCATACCTCATAGATAGGTTTTTACAGGTTTCAACTGAAAGGATTTTATTTCAGTCAATATGGCTCTTTTTTTTCATTTGGTTCCTATTCAATTATGGAAATTAGTTAGTTAACTTTAGTTCCAGCGTTCTGGTTTTGATAATTTGTATTCAAAAATCAAAACCAATAAAGTACCAAATATTAGGAGTATGTTATTTTTTGTAATAGCACACATAGTAATTTTTATTTACAGATCAAGATTTAGAACCCCTTCAGCGAAAACTAATGAGCATTTTTTACCTGCTTGTTCAGTCTAACTCCAGTTAATTCCTAGGACCTTTTAAATCAAAATTGTTTTTTAACTTTTGTAAACCTAGTTTGCTTTTGCTGAACTTTGGTTCAGCTTGAATTAAACTAACTAAATAGAACTCCTTGACATTATACAGTGCAAAGTATGCATAATATTTTAGCTTAGATATCTAAACATTACCTGGTTTGATCATTTCCTTTCTTTGCATATATGTGGTTGTTCATAATTTCGTAAGCCAAAAGGGTCTGGTTGAACCGAACTGAACTGAGTGGGGAAAAAAAAATCACCTGTAATATCTCCTCGGTCTCCTGGCGCTGTTTAGACAGTGAATCCAATTCTTCATGCAATAATCTGACAGCATTGGCCCGCCGGAACTTATACTGTTTGACAAGGCTTGTCAGCTGATGGGACCCAATGTCGCTGTAGTCAGTCAATTCGGCAAATTTCATAAAGTCGAGGTTGTGCTTCTCTTCTTGGGATAGGAATTCTTTCTGAAGGTTTTCCTCAGTGTTGCCCGGTTTCTCCATGTTGAATTGACGTTTGTGTTGTAAGTGTAGACAACACCTGGAAAAAGGGAAGAATTTAATTAAGATGTGATTAGAATATTATTTCTGTTAATTCTCAATCTACATAATTAAACTTCAATAAAATGCACCGCCCAGGCAAAAATTGACTCTAACAAGTAACAAATGAGAGTCTAGGTTGAAAAAGAATAACTAATATACTTTCATCCGTTTGTGAAATACATCAAAGACTAAATCATCATAATATGTTTGCAAAAATGCCTCAATACAAAAAAAAAAAAAAAAAAAAACTCAAGAAGACCAAAAATCACATATGCTCGCAATATCTTGCCGTAATGCCCGAAAGAAACTTGAATAAATCAAGTTAATACCTGATTCCTCTTCCAATCGGTTTTTCTTTGTCTGGGTTTTGTTCCCTTTTCTGAGAAGGGAAAGCGTTGATCTAACCTGGGGAGGAGAAAGGAGGCGACCATGTGAGGAAAATAATATAAAACGGAGCGGAAAAAACGGATTATATAAGAGAAATTCATCAGAAGAAAAAAAAAATGGTGCTAGGCAAGAAGGCCATGTGCAACGACAAGTTGGGAGCATTATCTTTTGGTTTGTTTTTTGCTTGTAACTAATCGCGTATTGGTCGGAGCGTCTCTTCAGTTGTCGCCTCTCTACTGGGAATCCGTATCCTCTGTCTTAACTCAAAAATGGAATCTTCTGAGTTAAATGAATTTTAACCGTCTGATAGCCATAATATAGGGATATAGATATTAGTCCATATCTTTTTCTCACGAATATAAAACAGATCAGATGGTACTCAGTTAGGAATTCAGAACCTCTGCATTAACTCAACTTTTGAGTTAATACATAATGGCCATGTTCGGCAATGAGACTTAGAGTAATGAAGCTTAAGAGTTTAAGCTGTGCTAAGGAGGAGTTGTTCGGCTAACAAAAGCTTAAAGCAATGAAGCTTAGAGTGTAAAAAGTTGCTAAGGAGGAGCTCTAAGGAGGCACTGTGCTTAAGCCTGAATTTTCATGAGCTTAAGAATTTGCTCTAAGGAAGCTTAAGAAAGGTGTTTTAAGCCTTTCTAAGGCACAACTGTTCGGCTAGCTTAAGCAACTAAGGAGGCTAAAGTCTGTCTAAGGAGGCTAAAGCCTCATTGCCGAACATGTACAATGAATCCGGGCATATATAAGTAGAGTTAATACAAACGGATATGCCGAGTGCGGATATTCATGTGCTGACAAACGGATAATATCAACTATAATTATATAGGAAAAATTGGTTATTTGTCACTCCAAAACTTTCAAATTGTAAAAATGTCATTCCGAAATTTGAAATTGTAAAAATGTCACTCTAAACTTCATTAATTTCTAATTTTGCCATTTGTACTGTATTAGTCTTGTTAAAAAAAAAAAAATTTAGGACTAAAATACCATTCTCAGAAAAACATATGAATCGTGCTTCTCTCTCTCTCAAGGCACGAACCCTAGCCTCAATCGCCTCCTACTCGGAAGGCAGCCACTCCGCCTCAATCGCCCCTACTTGGAAGGCAGCCACTTCCGCCTCAATCACCTCATAACCCTAAACAGCAGCCACTCCGCTACTTCCGCCTCAACAGTCAATCGTTGTTGAAGAGGAGTTAATCGCTTGAACTGAAGAGGTTCACACCAAACAAGATTTGAAGAGGAGGCGATTACAACTGGAGGCATGCGGTGGCAAATAACCAATTAATTGTATGAAGGGTATAATCGGAAATACAGAAATACGTACCAAAACAGTATTTTTCAGTTAATTTTTAATAAAAATAGTATAAGAATACAGTATAAATGGTAAAATTGGAAATTAATGAAGTTTAGAGTGGTATTTTTACAATTCAAATTTCGGAATGACATTTTTACAATTTGAAAATTTTGGAGTGGCAAATTGGTTAAAATTCTCTTATATTAAAGATGACATGATACAAACAGGTAATATCTGATCTGTGCTGACATGAATATTAAAGATGCCCAGTGCTTTGGGGTTCAAACGGATCGGATATTATCCGTTTGTATCCGGATGCATATCTGAAAATTAGATACTAATATTCGATATCCGATATCGAATATCCTTATTCAAATAGTGATATATAAGTATAGTTTAATATATATCATGAAATTTTTTTGTTGCTTACTGTTATAAAAATACAGATATCCAATTCGTATTCGTATACATTTAATATTCGATCTGTAACCATATTTGAAAAATAAAAACAAATACAAATATAATTTTACTACTATCTGATACGTATCTGATCTGTTTGGCCCAGATCTTAATCAGATGGCCAAGATGCATTACCTCAAAAGTTTGAGTTAATGCAGACTCCTCAGTTAGCGTAGTTTTTTATATTTTAAAAAGAAATAAATATTTTTTTAAAGGTTGAAAAGATGATCAAATTTTTCGGTTGGCCACGTATTCTGTTTTTAACTTTTATTTAATGTCGGAAATTTCGTTCCAATTTTGAACATATGATTATCCCACTAGATAAATTATTAGTTAAAAGATGAAATAACAATTAGTCCTATTTAAAATCATAATATGAAATGTAAGAAGACAAAGAAAAGATGATTAATTTATAACTAACGTCAACATGGATGAAATTAATTTGATGGTATATTAATTAAATTTCTCAAAGCAATTCAAATAAAATTACAAGAAAAATTAGTAACTAGCACGTGTGTTGATGGACATGATATAAATAGCAAAACAATCAAGTAATATAAATTTGAGTATCATGTCATAACATACATATTAAGGTTCGGTAATTTTAATTTTACGCTATTAAATTTTTTGGATCATTCAATAAACAATAAACACATGCCACATCTTATATTTTTATTTAAACACAACATATTTTACCGTTTCCATCATATAAATCATATTTCTAATATTGAATTTCGAATTAAAAGGTTATATTTGTTGATTATAAAAAAAATATTTCATTACTCTCGTTAGAAAAAAAAATACCTCACTATAATACTCATTTTTGGTAAACGTGAATCATACATTTGACTATTTCTAGAATGATATTTATAAACGGATTGGATATACCGTTAGTCAAACAAATCTGAAAATTCAAGTCTGATTTAATGTCTCAAGATGACCAACAGGACTATCCATTAGTTTCGAAAATTCAAGATGACATCGTTCAAAATGATTTTAGATATTGTGGCGTCCTTCCAACAAAGAGTGTAGATTTGAAAATTTTGAATTTTTTTTTATATTATAAAAATTTCGGAGCATTATGTCTTGGATCAACGATTTGAACTATATATCGCGTAGCAACACAATATGCGACTTTATTCATTGTTAATTTCATTATCACCATGTTTGGTTCTGACCTAAAGGATGGAATAAGGGGGTTTAGGCCTCTTTATTCCACCAAACGTGTCTTAAATGAGTCGGACTAACATGACATAAGCCGATCTTTTGGCCGATCTAAATTACACCACCTCACATGGTGGTTTAATTTTATTCCACGTCATGGCCTTCGAATGATTATAATAATATCTTATTAGTATATAAGTAGTATATTATTATTAATAATTATTATTAGTATATAATTATATAATTAACATCTTATATTGTTAATATAGTAAATAATTATTATTAATATATAATTATATAATTAATATTTTATATTGTTAGTATATTAAATAATAATTATAATAATATTATAATGTATTATAGTTATTATTAATATATTTATATTATATAATTAGTATCCTATTATTAATAATTAACTAACTTAGGCTTTCAAAACTTTAATCCTCCACCAACTTTAACCAAACAAAAAATAACTTAAGCTATAATTTAACTTTAGACCTCAACCAAACACGAATAATTTAGACCGGCCTAAGTTAGAATAACAACTTGAGTCATCTTAACTTTAGTCCACAACCAAACACCACCTATGATATTAACTGAATGTCTGAAATCTGAATATCAAGTCAACTCTGTCTGACAACTAAATATGATCTTTAATCGTTACCATTCTTTTTAGATCCGACGGACTGCCAGAAATTAACGTGGATACAAAATTAACACAGGAAAGCAATGACACAACATCTCATCCACTTTTTTCTTGTAACTGTAATTAGGCCCAAATTAATCCCTCCCCAATGCGGTTGGAATGTTTCGGATATTAGAGCATCTACATCCCTGGTATTATTAGAGTTTCTAATCTGATGTGGCAGTTTCTAATCTAGTTTCAGAGATGTGGGAGAGTTTCTTATTTAGAAACTATACTGTAAAGTTTCTTATTAAGAAACTGTTTATAAACTCCAAGTTGGCAAAATTATTGGCTCAAATTATTTCTCTTTTTTAATTTGTTGCTGACGTGGTTTAATAGAAACTCTAAAATTAATTTCAGAAATGTGAGAGTTAGAAACTTTAGAGACCATAATTTCTAAAAAGTGGTTAATAGTTATTTAGAAACTCATTTGAGTTGCTGGGATGTAGATGCTCTTAGATCCGTAGCCCCATCCTCTCCAGCATCTTCGCTGTTTTTTGTTCGCCTTCGCTTCCAAGAGCGAGAATCTCTTCTTTACTCCTGCGAAATGATTTAAAAGCAAACCATCACATTTAACTTGGTTTTATTAATGGCCAACTCAGCCAAACCTTTCGCTCGGTAGCTGGAGAGATTGGTACAACAGAAAATTCAATCTAGAGAGAGCCTTCAGCTGCCCGAGGCCGTGTCTCTCTTCCATTGCCTCCTCTCCCCACAAAATCACCCGTCATCCATTCTTACCATCAACAAACTTCTTGTCTCAATTGCTAAAACAAAACACTCCAGCCGCTACTCAACTGTACTCAACCTCTTTAATCGCTTCAAGTGTACCAGAGATGGAGGCATCTCTCCCACCATCCGTACCTTCGGCCAAGTCATAGATTGGGCTCCCTGATCATTGAACAGAAAAAATCTTCTTGAATCTTAAGCTTTCTACTTGCTGAACATGAGCTCCCTGATCAAGGTACTCTGTGCATTGAATCAGATTGGGCTTGCAGTTAAGGTGTTTGCTAAAATTGCCTCTCATGGGATGCGCTCCTAATTCGATCATTTACAACATCGTTATTGAAGGTCTTTGCAGTACAGATTTGGGCTTGAGTTGTGTCGTCGGATAAAAAGAGAAGATTGTAGTTGCATGTCCAACATTAAAGTGGCCAATATAATTTAATTTAAGGAAAATTTGGATATATACCCATACAACTTATACAACTTCTTTAATTGGATATTTATCTATCCAAATTTGAAAATTAGATATAGCAAGAAATTTAATCCTTCTTAATTTTAAGTAGCAACCAAACAAGGCCTAAGGCAAAATCAATAGACATTTTTTTTCATCTAAACATAACATATTAATAGAGGAGAGATCTGATTACACTATTTTTGAATTATTACAAAGTTACCCTCCTTATTTTTTATATTTTCAAAATCCAAATCGTCGATCCAAACCGTTCAACATGATTATCTAAATAAAATGTGCTTGCAGACCAAATTTTATATTTTTTTGAATTTTTTTACTATTTATTAAGATGGGTACAAAATTCAATGGTATGAATTTAACTAGTTTTTGTAAAATACTTAATAAATAGTAAACAAATTCAAAAAAATGTAAAATTTGATCTGCAAGCACATTTTATTTAGATAATCATGTTGAACGGTTTGGATCGATGATTTGGACTTTGAAAATGTAGAAAATGAGGAGGGTAACTTTGTGGTAACTCAAAAGTGGTGTAAACGGATCCCTCCTCTTATTAATATATCCATTTTCAATTTTTCTCACTAAAAAATATTAATTAATATTAATTAAATATTTCAATGACGATACTATCCTTATCAACCATTTCCTAAAACCTTCTCGCGCAATAATTCGTGTAGACTTTTCTTCTTCCCCAATCCTGCCCTTTCTCTCCGAGAACGATAATTTCTTCTCTCCCAGCCTACCCTCCCTCACTCCCCGCCCACCCTTCCTCTCCTCCCGTCCTCCCTGTCCCCCTGCTTGCCCTTCCTCTCTTCTTCCTTCCACAAAATATGTTTATCATGGAGGAAGATTCAAACAGTATTGATCAATTTTCTTCGATGATTTTAAGTTATAATAATAATTCTAATACTAATCGGGAGGACAATGTTTTGAGCAACAAAGACGTAACGGCCCGTAAGAAGATGAAGTCGGTGAGAAAGCGAACAGATGTGATGGTCGATTGTTCAAGGTATGTAAAATTGTAAAATTGTAGCATATGATTTGGATGATAAAATTTGTTCAATTTGAAACAATATTGTCGAAGGTTGCAAGCCTAATGCACTACAGATGTTTGTGCAAGGTTCAAACAAAACTGATTTAACAACATAAATTCAAACATATATTAGTATATAAGCAAATTTAGGCCTCGGATTATGCGGCAACTATGCCACTTTTTCTGTGTGGAAGGCAAAATCACCACTGTCCAAACAAGATTGACTAGTCCTTAAATCCCATATAATATTAGGCTAAATCTGTACCAGCCCTTTAAAATCCAAAATTATTATATTTACAGAGAAGTTCTCAATTTATTTCTTCCATTCGCGGATTTTCACATAAATTTCATTTAAACAAAAGATTGTGCCGTTTGACAAATCGCATTAGACCCATAAATAATTTAAAGGGCCAGGCTGTCAAAATACAAGATTGTAGGATCTTCACTTGTATGAAGCGAAAGGTTAATTAGGTGGTGATAAATTGAACATTGTGTATTGTCCGCCCTCCTTTGGGCCGTAATTTACGTGTCTTATGATTTATAGGGATGTTATTGCTTGAAATAAGGATCGAGTAAGCGTATGTTTATCACATTGAGGCAGCTTAGATCTGTCCACTTGAATGAAGTATTTCATAATATTGAATACATTTAACTTGTCATGTTATTGATTTCTTTAGATAGTATTGTAGTTCACTGCATTTTTTTCCGAAATGAAAAATTACCATTATAGTAAACAAATTTTGACATACTACATTATTATTATTTGTTGTTGTTGTTGTTTTTCGGCCTACTAATTTAAAAAAAATGACAATATTCTAATAGGTCCTACATTGTTTAACCCTTTTATTACTGTACAGTATATAATTTTTTTTGAGAGAAGTGCATATATAAACAGCATCTTTTGGTGAAGGTTATGATTTCTTTTAAATAAATTAATATAATATCATTTTTGTAACTATAAGAGAACTTCAAATCGGATTGCTCATAGCAATGCGATGGACGGCACCGACTTCAGGTATGACAACTTGAAATAATATATTGTTGAACATAATTTTCTAAAATACATATGTACTGTACCGTTTCCTAATTATCACATATATCCCTCTGCTCTCACAAGCTGTTGCAGAGGCAGCATAGTGATTAACTGAATAGAACTTTGCTCCTGCAATTCTAGAAAGAAACAGAAAAAATGGTAGGTGGATTCAATTCGTCAATACTCAAGAAACATCATTTTTTACTACGAAAATTTATTCAAATGATATTAGATGTACTGCCCCTGTACTTGTCTCCTCCATTTCATCCACCTGTTATAATTTGTGAACAATATTTTAATTTCAAACTTTGTGCATGCCTCTTGATACATAATTTTTATCTGTTATTCTTTATGTTGGATTTATTAATTGGTACGCCCGTTATGGAAAACCTGAATCCAAAACCCGACCCGTTATGAAGAGGTGCAGACCCTTTATGAAGAGGTGAAGACCCTTTATGAAGAGGTGCGTTGGTTTATATATACCAGATCCTGTCCTTCTGTCTGAACTCTCTAATATCATAACAGAATAGTGACTGACAATAAAGAGAGAAAAACGCAGCAAGAAACTCTGTTAAGTCTGAAGGTCTTAGGTCGTGGAAAACGCAAGGCTTCCGGCTTCGGCTTGTGATTCCTTGCAGAACCAGTGATATTACTACGCTCGCAAGATCCGCTTCCGCACGAAGATTAACGGAGCAATTTGTAAGTTATATCCGTTAATTAACATTGGTATCAGAGCTTTTATAGTATGTATTCTAGTTATAATACATTATACGAATTTTTCTGAAAATTAATTACATGTTTCAGAAAAAATGCATAATTTGAAATTTAAAAATTATTTTCCCGAAAATTTTATTTTTTTGTATAGAAATTTTCAGATTTGATTTACAAATTTTTTTTGTAAATTTGATATTTCTAAATACGAATTTCATTTATAAATACGTATTTAATTGTATTCACTGTTTTGGAGATTTTTGAAATGTATCTTTTGGAGATGCATTGCAAAACAGTGATTGTATAGTGGAAATGGGAGATGCAAAGCAAAACAATGCCTCTATATTTAATTTTGGATCGTATACAATTGGGTTGGACAATTTTTTAGTCCAAATGAATTACAACCGTCCAATATACCATTTTTTCTCCAGAAATCTCGAAACTTGCCGAATTTTATTGCTTCCCCTGGGGCTTGAACCCGCGCCCCTTGGCTCCTTGCCCAATAGCCTAACCACTACACTACAATTATTTCATGTTCTATCTTGATTCTTTATATATATATTAACTATTACTAGTATGAATGCTTGTTTTTTTCTTCTGAAAATTATACTATTTATACAATTAGTTATATTTTTTTTTAACAATTAGTTAAATTAGTTAATATATAAACAGTATATGATAGTTAATTTCTTTTTCTTTCTTTTTTAAATTATACATTAGGCGAAACTGTACTGGATTTTTTTTAATCCAATTTTTTTTGTACAATTTTTTTTGATACAATCTTGTATCTTTCGTTATTATTTATATAATGAAAGTGGGAGTTTTTGCACAGTGAAATAATTAATGGTAATAAAATTTATAGAATTAAAAGATGATTGTGAAACTTAGTGATCTTTCGATTTTAATCTATAGTTATTATTACTATTAAATTATTTCCTAGTTGTTGCAAAACTAGAAGTGTTATGCTAGGTATTAAATAATTTATATTAAGCCAGCAAAATTGTGATATGTCCTAACTTAGTTTAATTGTAATTTCTTAGTGAAATGGCATCTGCATCTAGGAATATTGTGGCAGAACTGAATAAGGGTGAAAAACTGAATGGCGAGAATTATGAAATATGGGCCATGAAAATTCAGTATGTCCTGGAAGAACAAGAGGTTCTTACGGTCCTGGATCATATTCTAACCGAACCAGAAAAAAGTAAAACTGAAACAGACAAAGGTACAACTGAAAAGCACATTAGTGACAGTGCTGCATATGAGTCCTGGAAAAAGAAGAACTCCATTGCTCGCATTACATTGCTGAGCAGTATGGAAAATGATCTAATGCGTGAGTTTAGGCAATATGAGCTTGCCAAAGAGATGTGGATTGCTTTGAAGCAGAAGTTCGGTGGAACTTCTGTTACAAAATTGAGACAACTCACCATCAAGTTTGACACTTACAAGAAGCGTCCTAATCATAGCATGCGCCAACATCTCAGGGAGATGTCAAATATGATTAGTGAGTTGAAGGACGCTGGCCATGTTTTGACTGATGAACAACAGCTTCAAGCAGTGATTCGTTCACTTCCTCATACATGGGAACACATGAAGGTGAATCTGACCCACAACGAGAGTATTACAACTCTCAACGATGCAGCAAGGCATCTAGAACTTGAGGAAGATCGTATTGAGACATCAAAACCTCAGGAAACTGAAACTGCTGTGCATTTGGCCGGTTCAAGCTCTCATGGAGGGCAAGGCCAGAAACGTAAGTCAAATTATGGTCACAAGGGCAAGGGCAAACAAGAGAAAAAGCATAAGGGGCAAGATCGTGGCAAGGGAAAGGCTTCTCAAACCAGTTATAAGAAGCCTAATAAAGCCAAGATCAAGTGTTTCAATTGTGGCAAAAAGGGTCACTATGCTCGTGAATGCAAAGAGCCCCGCAAGGTACAAATTACAGAAAAACTTTCACATTTTTCATATGTTTCCAGTTCTGTTTTTATAGCTGATTCTCATCCTTCATGGACTATAGACTCAGGAGCAACGGACCATGTAGCCAAAGACCGTGATTTGTTTGTGGATTTTCGTCGAATTCCACAAGGTTCAAAATGGCTTTATGTAGGAAACAACTCTCGTGTACCAATCAAGGGTATAGGCACATGCAAGTTGGATATGCGTGATGGTCAAACCCTCCTCTTACATGATGTTCTCTTTGCACCTGACATTCGACGAAATCTTGTATCTGTAGTTGTTCTTCTTAGATTTGGATTTACTTTGAACATGTGTGGTACTAGTATTAAGTTGTATTTGAATGATGTGTGTTATGGTTATGGATATGTATCGAATGATTTTATTATTCTGGATGTTATTAATATAATGACTTCTTCTAATATTCATTTTTCTTTAATTACATCATATGCTGATGAAAATGTTGATGTGAATGTATGGCATATGAGATTAGGCCATATTGGACAGCAACGGATGGATAGATTAGCCAAGGAAGGCATGTTAGGCCATCTTGAAAGGGTTAGTCTACCAACATGTGAAAATTGTTTAAAAGGAAAAATTGCAAGAAAACCATTCGGAAAAGGAACCAGATCAGAATTTCTGTTACAATTAATTCATTCAGACATTTGTGGACCAATGAATGTGAGGGCACGACATGGAGGTAGATACTTTATCACCTTCATTGACGATTATACGCGATACAGTCACGTCTATTTGATCTCTCATAAATCTGATGCTCTTGCATGTTTCAAGAAATTTATAACCTTGGTTGAAAATCAATTAGACAGAAAGGTTAAGGCCTTACGAACAGATCGCGGTCGCGAATATTTGTCTGATGAGTTCAAACAAATGTGCGAAGAAAAAGGAATACTTAGGCAACTAACCATACCATATACTCCACAGCAAAATGGAGTGGCTGAAAGGAGAAATCGGACTCTTTTGGAAATGGTTAGGTCAATGATGGCTCAAGCAAATCTGCCAATCAATTTTTGGGGTGATGCATTATTGACTGCTGCCTATATTTTAAATCGTGTACCCTTTAAATCTATTTCTTCAACTCCTTACGAACTTTGGAATAATAGAAAACCAGATCTTAGTAATCTGAGACCTTGGAGATGCGCTGCTTTTGTTCATGATTCGTCTCATCAACATGGTAAGTTGGGTCCACGAGGTAAAAAGAGTATATTTATACGATACTCTGAATATTCCAAAGGTTATGTGTTCATTGGTGAACAATCGAGTGGGAGTGTAACAGAATTTGAGTCCCGAGATGTCATTTTCTTAGAAAATGAGTTTCTAAGAAAGGGTGAGATAGGTCAGGCATTTTCTCTATATGAAGAAGAGGAGCAAGATGATTTGATTGTTGCAAATCGTTTAGTGCATATTCCTGAACCTCCAACAGTATCTCATCCAAGTAGGAGCAAGTCAGTAGATGATGCTGAGCCAAGTTCAGCACAATCACAAATTAGGCATAGCAATCGTGCTAGAGTTCTTAAACGTCATTTTCCAATCGAAAATGAATCTTACATGATTGTCATGCAAGATGAAGAAGAGCCAAGAAATATTCGAGAGGCTCTCACTTGTCCTGCTAAAGAGAAATGGATGAAAGCAATGGAAGAAGAAATGGAGTCAATGAGATCAAATAATATTTGGGAATTAGTTGATCTCCCAGAAGGACGCAAGGCAATTGGGAACAAATGGGTTCTCAAGATTAAACGTCTAGCTGATGGCTCGATTGAGAGGTATAAGGCGCGTCTTGTTGCTAAGGGGTATACACAACAAGAAGGGATAGACTATAAAGAGGCTTTCTCTCCTGTTGTAAGATTTACTTCTATACGATTGATACTAGCTATTGTTGCCAGTTTAGATTTGGAATTGCATCAAATGGATGTTAAAACTGCGTTTCTAAATGGCAATCTGGAAGAAGAGATATATATGGAACAACCTGTCAGTTTTGTTGTTGAAGGTCAAGAGCACAAAGTGTGCAAATTGTTGAGATCTATTTATGGTCTTAAACAATCTTCCAGACAGTGGTACATTCGGTTTCATCAAGCAATCATATCATTTGATTTCGAAATGATTGATGAAGACCATTGTGTGTATGTCAAAAGATCCAAAGAAAAATTTGTGATTCTATCGCTTTATGTGGATGACATACTGTTGGCTAGTAACAATAAAGAGTATGTGAAAATCATTAAAGAATGGTTATCCTCCAATTTTGATATGAAGGATATGGGTGAAGCAGCATACATTCTTGGAGTGAAGATTGAAAGAGATCGTTCCAAGAAGATGTTAGCTCTATCACAAGAGCATTACATCAAGAAAGTACTTGAAAAGTTTCATATGCAAAACTGTAAACCCATTGATACTCCGATAGCAAAAGACGAAGGTCTTAGTTTAAGAATGTGTCCAAAGACTCCAGATGAAAAAGCACAAATGGAAAAAGTTTCTTACTCAAGTGCTGTTGGCAGCCTCATGTATGCTATGATGTGTACTAGACCGGATATTAGTTTCGCTGTTGGGATGGTGAGTAGATATCAAGCCAATCCAGGACAGTCCCATTGGAAGCAGTAAAAAGAATACTTAGATATCTGAAAGGTACTGCAGATTATTCATTGTGTTTTCAAGGAGAAAATCTGTAACTTATGGGTTACGCAGATGCTGATTGGGGAGGAGATTTAGATGAAAGAAAATCTACCTCAGACTATGTTTTCTTACTTAGTAATGAAGCTATCTTTTAGAGTAGTAAGAAACAGAGTTGCATATCCTTATCCACAATGGAAGCTGAATTTGTAGCATTTTCAGCAGCAGTACAAGAAGCGATTTGGCTTAAAAGATTTTTGAATCACTTGGGTTTCGGTGAGAATGAAACTAACTCAGTGTTAGTATACAGCGATAGCCAAGCAGCAATCGCTTATACAAAAGATCCCAAGTATCACTCAAAGACCAAACACATTGATACTAAGTATAACTTCATTAGAGACATGGTGGCGAAAAAGCAAGTTTGCATGCAGTACATATCTACACACAAAATGGTGGCAGATCCTTTTACAAAGGCAATACCTAGAGATGTATTTATTGGTCATGTAAAGTCTCTAGGGTTACGTAGATTGTAATTATATTGTTGATTGAACAGTATATTATGTATATTTATATTTATGGGATAAATACAATTAATGCTATTTTCTTATTCATTTATGTTATAATTGTTACAAATTATTTAATACCAATATATTTAGCATAACACATGAGATATAAAATGAAAGGTATGTCAGACAGTTGATTGGCCTTCTCACACAGGCAATCGTTTCTATGTCTTGGTAGGTCATAAAAATGAGATTGATTTTAAGCTAGACATGATACAAAATGTGAGAGCAAGTGCTTAAAATATATATCGCCTTGATAGAGAATCAAGATGAGGTCATATGAATATAATATTATGACCGAAGGTGAAATACCCACTATTTACCTTAACTGTCTTATGCCAAGTGGGAGTCCTGTTATTGGATTTATAATAAGTAGAGTTGTGGACTCAAGTTAGATATTGTGTATATCTGAACTATCACTTGTATGGTATTGGATTTTAGTTTAAGACATACGCTCCATAAGAAATGGAGAGTAATACCATAACATATGTTTCATACCATATGTGCAATTGACCAACAGGGTAACAGAAGATATGATCTCTTCTTCTTTGTTGTGTGAGACCCGCGAGATCAAAAGGATCTCATAGTACTCTTCGATTTTTTACTAAATACTTGAAGTTCCTTTTCAATTAGTTATTTTGGAATGTTGCTAATGATCATGTATGATGCGATCTAATGGAACATATCTGAATAGCAATTGATTTGGAATGAAGAGATTTTAGATAAAAGAAAAAGATCATTTGAATGTTACATTAGGTTATATTCACTGGTGCACCAATTATGTTTATGTAACATAATTGTGAATATATAAGTATGATTGTATCAATAAATAAAAGAGATCCTGTAATACTTAAAAAAATGTGACTTGATGATCTGGGGTACTGCATATTTACTCTACTTAGATGTTGTTATACATACCTAACAGTTGGATAACAACATATGCTCTCAAATTAAAATATGCTGGTCACGGCCTATTTCCTTGTATGAATTTTAACAAAGATAAGATATTACGTTCTCTTAGTTTATAGAGGGTATCCCATTTTGTGCGAGTGGGAGATGTTGGATTTATTAATTGGTACGTCCGTTATGGGAAACCTGAATCCAAAACCCGACCCGTTATGAAGAGGTGCAGACCCTTTATGAAGAGGTGCAGACCCTTTATGAAGAGGTGCGTTGGTTTATATATACCAGATCCTGTCCTTCTGTCTGAACTCTCTAATATCATAACAGAATAGTGACTGACAAGAAAGAGAGAAAAACGCACCAAGAAACTCTGTTAAGTCTGAAGGTCTTAGGTCGTGGAAAACGCAGGGCTTCCGGCTTCGGCTTGTGATTCCTTGCAGAACCAGTGATACTACTACGCTCGCAAGATCCGCTTCCGCACGAAGATTAACGGAGCAATTTGTAAGTTATATCCGTTAATTAACACTTTAAATGCAAATTTTGCTTGTTTAATAAAATAAAGCTATAAAAAATTATAGTAATCTGTTTTATTTGTCAACAACAGTTCAAAGGTTTTCTGTTTAATTACTTCCTATTGTTTCGAAACTTTGTTAACAAATTTGAAATTTGTTTAATTCACTATAAATTTGTTGTTTTTGTTTATATTTCCTGAATCTTTCTTTTGATTTTTGCTGTCGACTAAAATATTGAGAATTTTAAGAAAATATTAAACACTTTCTTTAGCTTCTTAAATATACTTTATAATTATTAAAATAAATGAACAACATAATGGATGAAAATAAGCAACGCACAAGTCCGTACATAGTTATATTAGAATCCATTACGTGAGTATTGTAAACTCTAGTGCACTTGAAGGAGAGTTCAGATCGTGTGAACTCAAATTTTGATATTAGATCCAGACCGTATGAGGTGGAATCCAGGGGTTCCTTTAATATTCGTGCTAAGGCGGATCAAACGGTACGGATCTGAACTCAAAATTTGAGTTAACTCGGGTGATATGAATTCCTTCAAGGACCCAACAGATCAAATTCGTATTCTCTGCATTAACTCGATCAGAAAAGAATATTTTGAGTTAATGTATATGTACCGTCCGATTCGTTTTAAGATTCGTGCAGATTAGATCTACACTAATATTAAAGGGCCTATGAATTATAAGTTATGGCCGGATTGGCTCCGTTTAAAATCAGACGACCAAAATATATTAACTCATTTGAGTTAATGCAAATGATGCGGACTCCAACAGATCACCATAATGTTTCTACCACATCAATAGAGCCCAAACAAACAAACAAACCCAAGCAATCCATACCCAACCCGTCACAAAACAGATAAAGCCCGAACTATGTATATTTAACCATTCGAAGCTCGAGTAGAACTAGGGTGTGATGTGCTCACCAAACTCTTTGGTGAGCACAACTCTACATAAACTATCGGATTCACTTCAAGTGAGATGAATCCAACCGTTGAAACCGATGTACTTTACGAGTGATGCGCGTACATGCAAAATTTTGAATTTTTTGAATTCATTTAGTCTCAAGTCAAGTGGTCAAAATTGATGAAAATTGAATGATCCAAAATGAAATTGTTTTAATGCATTCAAAAAATCATCAATTTTGACCACTTGACTTGAGACTAAATGAATTCAAAAAATTCAAAATTTTGCATGTACACGCATCACTCGTAAAGCACATCGGTTTCAACGGTTGGATTCATCTCGTTTGAAGTGAATCCGATAGTTTATGTAGAGTTGTGCTCACCAAAGAGTTTGGTGAGCACATCACACCCTAGTTCTACTCTTCGAAGCTCGCTTGCTGTGTAATGATTTTCAAGCTCTCGACAAATCCTCACATTGCATAATCGAGAAAAGGAAAAAAAAAAAATTATGACCAAATTATGCCCATTAATATTGAAACCAAATTAATAGTCATGACAATATTACAAAGTTGAAATAATGGATGATGTTATCTAGAGTTGCAGTCAAAATAAAATTTAAAATAAGGCCAACGCATGAATTATGAGAAGTAGCACATGGCTTTCTTCCATTATATGCATCCTGCCTAGGGCTGTTGAACAGGGTTGTTCATGAACAAACGGGCTGGACAATTAACAAACTGATATTGAACGGGCTATAATCCGGACAAGGTCCGAAGTTCGGTTCATGTCCAAATTAATTCTTAAATACGAACCGGATCTGAACAGGTATTGAACAGCTCGTTGAACAGCCCGTTTGATGTCCAGTGAACAACCCATTCTGATATCGAGTGAACAGGTCGAATAACAGCCCGTTTGAGTGATAGGTTACTAGTTACGTCTCTCTCCCCGTTTGAGCGCCTCTTCATCGATTTTTCACCCTCTCTTCGCGACCTCTCTCTGCCACTGCGCCTCTCTGCCACTCCGCCTCTCTTCACCGGCTCTCTCATACTCTCGGTCCGATCTTTGATTCGAGGAGGTCCCTCCGCTTATCCTAGAGGCGCGCCTCTCTCCTCTCTCCCAGACGACCTTGACGCCGACCCCTCTTCCTGACCTTTTCCCTGCTCCTCGCCATTCTTGGTAAGCATCCCCTTCCTTGCTCTCCCTCGTTCTCTCTGTTGGGTTAACGGGTTGTGGGTCTCTAAGTTAAGATTTCAAAATTTTACCCCATACAGGATTTATATCTATTGCCAAAAATGGGCTTTATATCTATCGGTTGTTTCTCACCACTTTGCTCCTAGTCACGGGCTGTACTTGAAGAAATATACATATGAATTTTACCCCATACATGATTTGAACTCCATCTTTTAATTATATCATTCCTGCCGTGACAAAAGGCAAAAGTTGGTTCATTGTTGCATGTTTCAATTTGCCCTGCTCTTCAAATATGTTGAACAGTATTTTTGTTTGCAAGTTTTTTTATTATGGGGTTAATTTGCGCCAGCGACACCTACCAGAGCCCATCGACCTCCCTTGTGACAAATCAATTTCATGTTATCTGACAAAAATTAAGCTGTTCTCCATGGGCTGTTAAGGTTTTCAAATTTTACTTACCATATTGCACATTTTAGATTTAAGCCTTCCAATGAAAATTTTCTAGTTCCGCACATGACTCTATTTGAGTAATTGAAAAAAAATGGACAAAACTCTTATCTCTATTTTGTCATCAATTGGAAGTAACAAAAATAGTCTTTATTTTTGATAGATCATTACACAATGATTAACGATGAATTGGGTAACAATGTCCTTAACTTTTCGTCTTTCTCAAGACTATCATAATATCGTAAGTAAAGATTGAAAAGAAATAACTTTCTTATCATGAAATTTAGACATTTATAAAAGTTTAAGAAAGTGTTTTTAAATAATATATATTATTCTGATATTTTCTGTAATATAACTTTTTTGTATATTAGACATTTATAATAATTTAAGTATGTTCTAATATAGTTTGTCCATCTGATGTCTATAAAGTTGAACTACAGCAAAAATGAAGGTGGTTTGGATCCAGTTGGGCCCTCAATTATATCACGAAAAGGATAGAGACAACGATGGTCATAACTAAGAGCCGACCCTAGGCAACGTGGCATGAGAATTACTGCAATGCTAGTTTCTTATCTTGACCAATTCTGTGTGCTAGAACGGCAATATGAAGAACTTTGTGTTTCAATTAATAAGACACGATAAGAATCAGCCTTTCTTTCTAGGAGATTGGAGCAGGTCCGACGTGGTGTTTTGAAAACTGGCCGGTCCGGTCCGGTCCAAAATCATCCGGTCCACGAGTCCGGCGGGTTGGACGGGTTTGATGGTCCAGGTCTGGCGGGTTTATTTTTGAGAGGGCAAATCCAGCCCGTGTTTGGACCGTGGTTCTCACGGTCCACGGTCCAAGCACAGGTAGGATGGTCCGGTCCGGTTCGGTTTTTTTTTTGGCGGGTCTGGCGGGTCCTCAGGCGGGTCCGACGGGTCCGGGGGCGAGTCCAGCAGGTAAAGTAGGCGGGTAGGACGGGTAAAGCAGCGGGTCTGGGTGGGTAAAGCAGTGGATCCGACGGGTAAAGCGGGTACGGGCGGGTAAAGCAGCGGGTCCGACGGGTAAAGGGTCCGGGTTCAACGGGTCTGGGGCGGTCCGGTCTTGGTTTGGTCCGGTCCGATCCGAGATGGGTAGGCGGGTTAGGACGGTTCGGAGTTAGGCAGTTTTGGGGTGGAAAAAAAAAAACCGGCCCGTTTCCGGATCGGAACTTGCCTAACCCCGGTCCGGAAAAAAATCACGAGTCCAGCGGTCCACGGGTAATATCAATACACTAGTCCGATGAGCATCGGATCTACTTTTTGGTTCAATTAGCTCTAAGACTATACGATTAGCATTAAAATCTGCATGCATGAAAATTGATACAGACTCACACGGATTATGATGCGGAGGACATGAATCTCAATGCAAATCAGATGGTCATCACACCCATCGAACCAAAATAGGTCCTATGGGCATCGGATCCACTCTGAATTCTTCTTTCTAGATCGTGAGTTCGAAACTCGGTTGGAGGTCTTTATGAATATTAAAATTTGAAAGGTTAGATTTCCATTTTTCTCTTAAAAAAAATAAAAAGTCATGGCAGAAATGGTCATTGCTAAGAGGTCAACTCTTGCAGCGATGGCATGAGATGATTTGCTGCGAGTTCCTTATTTTACCGTGTCCATTGATTATATATTCAAAGCTCGCTTCGCTTGACTATTCAATACAAAGAACTTTGGAGTTCAGATCCAGTGAAGTAACCCAAAAATTGGGTTTTGGATCGGGACCGTCCGATTTGAATCCATAACCATCCAACTAAAGTGAGCTCACATCCCGAGAGACAGGTTCGAATCCCGAGAG
The DNA here is from genome assembly GCA_025461125.1 of Carex kokanica. NCBI lineage: Eukaryota > Viridiplantae > Streptophyta > Magnoliopsida > Poales > Cyperaceae > Carex > Carex kokanica. Next base: position 766,563 of record JAJGRX010001361.1, on the reverse strand, counting down.
GATCTCGAACGACGGATTCGATTCGGACGGTCCCAATCCAAAACCAAAAAATTGGGTTACTTTAGGGGATCCGGACCCAGACTTTGTGGCTCAATAATTAATGCATATATTTTTCCGTCTGAACGAAAAAAAAAAAAAGCAGAGACCTGGACCTCCCTTCCGTCTAAACTTTGTCGCTAATCCCCCCCCCCCCCCCCCCCCCCCCCCCCCCCCCCCCCCCCCCCCCCCCCCCCCCCCCCCCCCCAAACCCCTGCAACCCCCAATAAAAAAAAAAAGGGAAAAAAGAGAGAAAGACACTCCCCACAATCGGAAATACATGGCAGAGTCAGCAGTGATCTATGTGTTCGACAAGCTTGTTGATGCTTTGCAGAAGAAAGCAAAGGAACTGTACACTGTGAGTGGGCAGATCGAGCAGATGCAGAAGGAGCTTCGATTGATCCAAGCTTTGCTAAAAGATGCTGATTCCAAGCGCAACAAAGATGAATTGGTAAACGAGTGGGTGAACCAGGTCAGAGACATGGCCCACAAAATAGAAGATTCGATCGATACCTTCCTGGTTGAGATTGAAGAAAACGGCCCAGAAAATTCCCACTTGTTGGGGAAAGTTAGGATGGCTGTAAAAAATCCCATCAAACTGTACAAGCTTGGTGGCGAGCTCAAAGAAATCACACAGCACCTCAAAATAATTTACCAACACCGAACCGACTTGGGAATTACGGTTCTTGGTGCTGCTGGTAGCGAAGATAATGTTCAGCTACTTTATAGGCCGACAAAACCTTCTGATGTTGATGATTCAGAAGTCGTTGGCCTTGAGTCTGACAAGCACGAGATTATCAAGCAGCTGCTTGATAGAAACATTTCAAGGCGCTCGGTGCTCTCGATTGTGGGTCCTGGCGGCCTTGGGAAGACCACTCTGGCCCAAAAATTATACAAAAGGTGCATGTGCTCTCTTTTAAACCCATGTTCTTATATAAAGTGCGTAAATTTTTGTGGAACAATCAATAGCAAGAAAATTCCTAAATCCAAAACCAACTAGTTGAGAACTCAAATGTCCAATTAAATTGGATGCTTTTCTCAAGAATTGATGAAATACTTCAATTCATCGATTTAATCAGGTAAGGGAGATTGGGTCAGGACTCAGGAACTCTTCATTACATTTAGCAATCAATTACCTCGTAGGTAATTGTTACCTAGAAAATTATATAAAGGATTGCATTGTAGTTCAAGCGGATCGAGAAAATTATGATCTGATGATTAACAAACATGTAGGTAAATGATTTGTAAACTTGCAAGCTAAATTCAGATAATTTTATCCATAAATATTGACCGTAATATGTACTCTTTGTCAAAATTAATTAGCCTCTCTTTTTTGGTTAATAGAATTTAGAACATGGTAAGAATGACTCCAAATGTTCTAAGCTTGCTTTCAAGTAACTTTTGCAGCAAGATGTGGTTGAAATATTCTTAACAACAAAAATAATCAATCATGTAATAATGGAAAAGATCTAAAATATAAGTTTCTCTTTCTTCTGATCTTTTCTTGATGTAAGACATTCATTTTTGGAATTACAGTGCGGAATTGGAAGGGCAATTCGATTGTCGCGCATGGCTGTCCATTTCTCAAAAGTTCAATTTAAATGATCTCATGAGGAAAATTCTTTACTCAATTGAACCTCAAATGAAAAACAAAAATCCACCCATAACAAATGAGGATTTACCGGACATGCTTATGAGCTCCTTGGGATGCAAGAGGTACTTGATTATCCTAGATGATGTGTGGGACATTGATCTTTGGGAGCAATTGGAAATACATTTACCTGATCCAAAGAATGCGAGCCGCGTGATAATTACCAGCAGATTGTGTGATGTTGCTAGTGCGGCAGATTGCAATACAGAACCGTATATACTCCCTTACCTAAATGAAGATGAGAGTCTATCTCTCCTCTTTAGAAAGGCTTTTCAACAGCATATACAACCTGAAAATTACTCTGGTGATCTATTGATAGTCGCCACAAAATTAATTAAAAAATGTGGTGGGCTACCCTTGGCATTGGTTGTGCTGGGCGGTATCCTCAGAAAGAGAGGACGCACTTACAATGCTTGGAACACGGTGGAGCGGACTTTGAATTGGCATAATGAAGATGGGGAGAGGTGCATGAAGATCCTAGCCATGAGTTACGAAGACTTGCCATACTATCTTAAACCATGTTTTCTTTATTTTTCTTCTTTTCCTCAAGATTTTAATGTTTCGGGAAGGCATGTCACTAGAATGTGGATTGCTGAAGGATTCATACCGAAAGATGGAGCTGGAACAATGGAGGACAGAGCTGAGGAATTCCTTGAAGAGCTAGTGCAAAGGTACATCTCTTTTTAGTTCTATTATTGAAGGTACTTATCTTGTATGATCATATTCAGATCCAATTATAAAAAAAAAAAAAATAATTAAAGAACCAAAACCCAAAGTACACTAATTCCTGTGAAAGGACTCCCCTTTAATTCAATCACTGCCCAGCACAGGTGCGGATCTTAATGCAGCCCAAAGGGTCGTTAGCCTCCTCTATGGTATTAAAAAATTTAATTATATAATTGATTTTTTTTTTTTTAAGTTTCTATATAGTTCAACCCTCATAAAATATTAAATGTGCACTTGTATATATTCTAGTGATTATAATTTTACATTAAATATTTTTGCATTTTACATTTCAGCATCCCAACCTAAATTTTCTAGTTTCGCGTCTAACCCAGTACACACATGAGCTATTGTTTACCTCCTTAATATATTCCACCATCCTCCCAAAGATGTACACCTTTCAATTGGATATATAATTCTAATATAATTTCAGAAGGTTTCAAGTTTATCAAAGAGATGCTTCATATAATGAATGATTTTAGCATAAATTAAAATATATGTACTTCAGCTCTTAATATATTATCAAAATTATAATCGTCTCATCAAAAGTTTCAATATTACGTATTTTTTCCTCCAAAAATCAATTATTACATATTTATCCTTTAAAATTATAAAAACTCACAAAATATTTATCTGATATAACTCTATAATATATCAAATATTTTGAAAAATAGTTAAATAATATTAAGATTCTAACATTTACTTTACAGACCATTATACCCTTGGTTTTCTAGCAATACTCGTAACAACATGTTAGTGTTGGAGTTCATTTTATTACTAGCAATATATTCAATAGTTGATACTGTTATACATGAAATTTCCCCTGTTTTATAACAAGCTTTCCAATAACTGATTTAATAAAAATAAGACAATTTTATTAAATAGACCGACTTATAAGTTATTGGTCCCGTAAACAATTATCTAGTATCTCTAAATAGTTAGCGCGAGATTATACAAGTGTGCAGAAGTTATATACAGTGTTGAACAGGAAAAGAGTTTGATACCTATAAATATATTAAGGCAGATTCAGAATGTGTGTGGGGAACACCAAATGGAAGGAGACAACATCGAAGAGGTTTGTGTCTGATTTATTCAGAAGAAGAGAAGAAGAAATCAGAAGAAGGGAGCATAAGAGGAAACAGAAGAGGGAAGAAGACAACATCGTTGCCACAACATCACTGTTTTCAACCATAAACACATACGTTATTTATATAGAAAGCCGCGTGGTCCATCAATACCAACATTCTTAATTTTATCCATATGGAAAAATTACTAATGCAACTTAATATATCCACTAAGAACAAATCGATATGTAACTTAATATATTAGCTGGGTAAGAGTTTTTACAAAATTAATATCAGCATTTCGAGTTGCCTAAATATATTTTATATTTCTATCACTGCATATCTGACCTCCTTAAGGAATACATACTTATATAGCCAAGCGTTCATCGTTTATGTAAACTTTCTTTGAACGAATATATACAAGCGCTCATCATATTTATTTTTATTTGGAGTTAAAGAAAATACCTACTTATTAATAAACTAATATTTACCTTCTTCGTTGATGTCAATTTGTATGATAATACTGTTGTAGGTGCATGATACAAGTTACTAAAAAATCTTGGAAGGGCTACTGCAAATACTGCAGTATGCACAATCTTTTGCGGGACCTAGCTATCCGCAAAGCCAAAGAGGAGAACTTCTTCACCGTATTCTCAAAAGAAGATGTTAACCAGCTAGCTGCTAGAAAGCCGCGTCGTGCGGCACTGCAATTTTGCACTCTCACAGAGGATGGTGTCTATTCGGAAAACACTCGTTCTTTACTTTGTTTTGGTTTTGGCGAAAATTCATCAAATGATTGTGGCTTTAGACTACTAAATTATAGTGGCTTTAAACTACTTAGAGTATTAACCTTGGAGCGTGTTGATATGATAAATTTCACTCGTAGACAATGGCTAAAGGGCAAGATACACTTGAGGTACTTGGGGTTAAGAGACTGCTCTATTCCTCAAGACATATTTGAGAAGATTTTCTTCTGTAATCTAGAAACCATTGATTTAAAGAGCACAAGAGTGTTTTATAAACGAGAAACTACAGATCTGCCTGAAGTCGTAATCCCAACTCTAAGACATGTATATGGTTGCACAGATTTTGAACGATGTTTACCATTAAAATGGGATCACCATAGAAATCTACAAACAGTTAAAAATGTTGCACTAGAAAGACATGTTGCTAAATTAGAATGTTGTATCAACCTACGTACGTTAGGGATTGACTATGAGGTTTATCTAGGTAATGAAAGGGCTATAGAAGAGTGGCAAACTCTCAAGGGTGTGCTGAGAAGGACAAAACTGTTGGTTTTCCTTGGTATTTCAGTAACCATAGATAGCTTCCTACCATTTGGTGGTACAAGAGACTTTCCTTGTCATGAGAATATACAGAGTCTACATCTTCTTGGCAAGTGGGGAAGACACATATGTGTTCCAAGTGTTGAGTTGTTCCCAACAAACCTGACCAAATTGGTGCTTCTCTATACTAGGCTTCAAGAAGATCCAATGCCCATATTTGAGAAGCTGCAGAGCCTCATGATACTTCAGTTAGGGAGTTACTCATATGTGGAAACAAAGCTAATTTGTTCAACCGGAGGGTTTCCTAACCTAAAAAAACTACAGCTTAGAAATCTGTTGAATCTACTTCATTGTGACATAAAAGAGGGAGCTATGCCCATCCTTAATCACCTTGAAATTAGTTATTGTGATCATCTGCATGCACTTCCCGAGCTACAAAAGGTGCGATCTCTTCAAGAGCTTATAGTAGTTGACCCCTCACGTGAGCTACGCCAGTCTATGCAAGGAAAAGATCTACACAAAATTAAGCATGTCACATCTGTGCGTATAAGGTGAGATCTCAAGCTTCTTTGGTTGTAAAATTTCTATACAGGTTCCCTGTCTTGATTTGCTATTAATTTACTTTTCGTGGCCACTAGGTTTTTGCTTGTCAGCAATTTTCTATTCTTTTCATTGCAAGTGCTCTACTCTTAATTATTACATGGATTATATATGTTGTGTAGGCCCGAGTCAGATGAGTTGGATGACTCCCAAGAGTGAAATGAGACTACACGAAAGAATGCAAGCAGAGGACATCACATAATCATACATATCCCCTCTTGGCGTAGAGAGACAATAAGATTTCAAGTCTCATTGATTGTAAGTTCCATTTTTCAGTTTGTTGTTTTTGATTGCTCAACTTTTCAAACTTGTCATGGTTGTTAGATTTAATTTTCTATTGTCTGTATTTATAAATTTCTTTAAATGTAATTGTACTCTTAAATTTTGCATGGATTTGGTGTATCGGGTTGGGTTGTTTTGATTTACTTCATTTATGTAACATATGGTTTTTTCTTGTACCTGGTTGTGATTCTTTGGATGTAACATTAAATACTCTATTTTCTAAACAAAAAAAATCATAATTTTACAAGAACTTATTGATTACTGTTAGCTTCGACTTCCTCAGATCTAACCGCATGTCTCCGAGTTTTTACTCTCAAAGTGTGGGACCATTCAAATGCTTCAGTTATGATGCGGTTTATTACAAAGTGTAATATTCTTCTCTTTAATGTTATGTATAAAGAGGAGGGATCTGATTACAATAATTTTGAGTTACTATAAAGGTACTCCAATTATTTTTTACATTTTCAAAGTCCAAATAATCGATCCAAACCATTCAACATGATCTCCACAATAAAATGTGTTTGTAGATCAAATTTTACATTTTTTTTACTTTTTTTACTATTTATTAAGTATTTTACAAAAACTAATCAAATTCATACTATTGAATTTTGTACCTATTTTAATAAATAAATAAAAATTCAAAAAAATGCAAAATTTGATTTGCAAGCACATTTTATTGTGGAGATCATGTTGAATGGTTTGGATTGACGATTTGGACTTTGAAAATGTAAAAAATAGTTAGAATAACTTTATGGTAACTCAAAAGTATTGTAATCGGATCCCTCCTCATATATAAATAAGATTAACAAAATATAAGAAAGAAAAAGTAATAGATATTAGTAATAAAAAGATTAAAGGGTTAACTTCAACTTTCTAGAAAACAATATATATTTCAATCCTCACTAGAATATATTTGTTTAGGCGCGCACAACTCAAAGATAATTGTAAAGCACTAGAACCAGATTCATACTGTATACTAATTTACTGAAATGCAAATACGGCATCTGTTCCAATAACCTCTTTTTTAAATCTTCCAGGTAGGGTGATTGACACTAGTCGGCCCGTTCGAATTAGCTAACTAATTCAATTGCTCATACAATTAGCTAAAATAATGACTTACATGACTTAAAAACAGGTTCTCATATGAACTTCAATATTTAAACCCCCCAAACAAAGGTCATTTTTTCTTCCATAATCTTTTTCTCACAGTATTAGTTCGGCTCCAGGTATTTTATCTAAGCCCCTTGCTAATGTTGGTCTGAAGAAAACATTCAGCCTATTATGCAGCTCCAAACATTCAGCCCATCTCTGTGATTGCTATTTTAGTTGGCATATATTTAAGCCTAATATCAACAAAATCATTTTAATCATTTTTAGCCAACCAAAAAGAGCCAAATGGTTCTATTATCAAATCTGAAAAAAAAAACAGATTTCGACAACCAGGGATCCTAATTAATCCAGATCATTTTTGCTAAATTTTTTTGATAGAACCTTTTTATAATTATATTTATTAATAAAATTTTCGAAATCAGTCAAATCACACCAAGAATATGTGGGTGCTATTATGGTGCCAGGACACAGACAAGACTGCCACGCTTGAGTCTGTCCATAGACCTGTCCTACAAGTAGTCCAAAAGAGCTCTGTCCGTTATTGATATTTTGGTCCATGATAGAAATATCAACAATTGGCTAATACAGCATTTTTTGTTCATGTTGGAAATGATGAAAAAATAACTAAAATTTCTATTAAAAAAGAGAAGAATAAACAATATGGGCTTCAGCGTCTTTTGGGGACGCTCAAACCCACAACAGATACTTGAGGCACAAACAGTCAAAGATAGGGAGATATATGTGACAGATTTTTTAAGAAAAAAATTCATTAAAGAAGATTCAAGGCGGATTTGATAAAATTATGAGCATTAATACTTCAATCCGAAATTCTCCCCCATCCGAGATGGAACCGGATCCCCTAAAGTAACTCAATTTAAGTTTAGATATGGACTGTCCGATCAAAATTTTGATCAATCTGATTTGAGGTGAAATTTACGGAGTGCATTAATATTGGTGCAGGAGCCGGATCTAAACTCAAAATTGAAATTAGTTTAGGAGATCCAAATTCTCTGAGTATATAGCATCCAAATTATTGTTGACAAATGGATTTGAATGCATTAAATGTTTTATTTGACAGTGATGCATGCATGTTATGAAGCATGTAGCATGTCCCTCGCAAGTAGAGTGGAAAAAAGCACGCCGTGACTTTGGTCTCGTGCCGTACCGTACTGTGATCAAGTTAATTTTTTATGTGCTATGCCGTGCCGTAATCAAAATGTCAAGAGGTGGTCACGGCACGCGAATGGTCACCCCACATGAGTCACGCCGTGTCTAACGTGCCTTGATCATACGTGACTCGCGTGACCACTTAATCATAATTTAGGTTAGTTTATTCAAGATTCACCATTAAATCAATATCTAATGGTCCTAATTACACGTGACTATGTGCCGTGCTGTGCCGTGACTATATAAATCTTTCACGTGTCATGCTGTGCTGTGCCAAAGTTTCAAAAGATGGACACAAAGCGTAAATAGTCACGGTCCGGAACACGCAAGTCACAGCACGTAACTGACACGCGTGCCGTGCCGTTCCGTGACGGAGCCAGCTCCGCTGGGCCATTTTTCCCACTTACTCGCAAGTCACAACAGTGCCAAGATATTTAAAATGCAATAATGGCCATACTCTTTTGGCTGTGCGTCATTTGGATTGAACATGCTGTTGTCATACCTATAGCATGTGCTGATGTCAGCACCAATCATGGAGAGAAATTACAGTAGTTTTCCACGATGTTTGCCCTGTGGCCTGTTTGCCCCTGTCATGGAGCCAGTATAATTATTTGTGCTTTGATATTCATGCAGAATGTATTTGAACGGTTGAGGTTTTTCAAAAAGTCGCACAAAATATGAGATTTATATCTCAGAGGATGCGAATTCGTTGTCATGCCTATTTTGTGTAGAACTTTTTTTATATTTAATTCGGCTTTTTATATATTTGATAATGTAATATTCAAGTTTGAAAAGTCAAAACAGATTTTCCTTTTACTTTACTTTTTTTAATATTATAAGTAGTACTTAATTTAATATTCGGCCACATAATATGCTCATTAATTTATTAAGTACTACACAATTAAAATAACAAAAAGAAGAAACGAATACTGGATCTTATAGATTGGTTGTATATATTTCTTTATATATTAAAATTGTTGTTCCTAACCGTATCTAGAGGAATGTGAATAATGAGGTCTTAAGAACTTTTAGCTGTATTTAGCTTAGCATTAAAAACTGAAAATTTAACAGCAAGTAAAATAAAGTAGTAGAGAAAAAGAAAGTGACACGTGGTATGTTGACGGAGTTCGGCAAAATTAGCCTACGTCTCTGGAGCTTCGCAACAACTTTTCTTGGTGCGCCTTTCTATACCCAATACAAAAGGTTTAGATTGAGCAGTTCAACTCTCACAAGAAAAACTCTCAATTAATCACTCTAACCTAATCTAGATTGAGATTAGTGAAGTGATTTTGAGATTGATTAATGAATATTGAATGTTTAAGCACATGCAACAATGGAGCTTTGTTTTCACAGAGAAAATACAGATTTAGAAGTGTTTTGGCGGCTGGAAATTAAGATTAATTTGGCCAAATCCAAAACTTCTATTTATACCAAAGGAAACAAAATTAGGGTTTTCACTTCAATCGTTACCAACGATTTCTCAATCGCTACAACGATTGATGAGAAATCGGTTGAAGCCATTTAATCATTTGAATTAACCGTTGTGAACGATTAGCAGACGTCAACGGTGAATTCAAATCACCTGTATTTTGTGCTTATCTCAATTGTTACAACGCTTCTCAACCGTTACATAATGGTTGGCATTAGTATTTTAGGCTGAAAGAAAACCGATTTTTAATTTCGGATTTTTATGTCAACCGTTGTAACATTTGGCAACGGTTACACAACGGTTGTCACTGGCAGTTCAACCTCAAATTTACTTTGCAAATTAATAATTTGTCTTGGTCGATTTGTCTTTTGTTCATCAATCCATATTGCAAATTTAAATATTATGAACCTGCAAATATATCAATCAAAGAAATTGTAAAATTCAAGTTTATATGTTTTACAAATGAGTCAAATAGAATAATAGAGAATTGCTTACAACAACAAAAACTATATGTTATTTTAAAAAAAATTCAAAATGTCAAATTAATACATGCATTAAATCCTCACCCTCTATATATAGGATGTATTGTTGAGATCTATATATTGACAATATTAATTTGATATCTCAATAATATTTTAATATAGAGTCGAAAATATAAAAATGGAAATTGCCATTTGTCTTTCGATTTATTGCATATCAAATTTAGTGCAATTTAAGTACATTTGATATTATTAATTAATAAATTATTGTAAAATTTTAAGTTCTTAATTTGAACAATGTTAAAAGGTGCACAATTTTTTTTTGTATTTTTCATGTACATGATAAAATTATAGTAAATTTACACTAAGTATCAAATTTAAAATAATTCATATTGAGTTGTGTAAAATATGAAATTAGAGTTTCAAAGGAGCCGAACTCGAGCAAGATGACCCTAGCTCGAGCTTGATTTGATAATAAGTCGAGCCGAAAATTAATGAAACTATTGAGCTCGACCTAATTCGATCTCGAATTGAGCCCGAGCCTTATATATACGAGCTCAGTTATGAAGATTTCTTTATATTTATTTTCATGTTATCCATAACTAATGTATAAATAATTAATATTCATTCCGTTCTAGACTACAATTATTTACTTACCTATATTATGTTGATTTATAATAAAATTTGAAAAATATTATGTTATGTTATACTAATGGATAGATACTTCAAATGTTATAACAAAATTACATATTGAGCTCAAGCGAGCTAGCTTTAGTGAAAGTGATTTTGAGGTTGAGGTTGAGCTGACAAAAAATATCATGTAATGAGTCGAGCTAATCTTTTTTATAGTCTCTGGTATGAAATTATTCTACATTATGGATAATTTTTTTTCTTTTATCTGTATATTGTTGGCCAACGTTCAGAAAAGAGTGATAACATATATATTGTGAAATTGGAAACAAATTAAAGCAAGCATTTGAAAGAGACTTGGCATCAATGTACTGTAAAGATTCATGTGCCGTGGACCATATATCATACAAACATTTCGAAAAAGGCCAGTGGTACATGATCTCAAAATTAATGCACAGACCCCATGTGTCGGTCCTTAGTGGCAAGCAGGCCATCAGCACCCCATAACTTCCGTAAAAAGACAAAACCTAATTAGGTCTACAGTTCATAGCCTCTCTTTCATCTTTAACAAAAAGTATAGATTAATGTATATATCTAAGCTGTCAATACTAAAAACATTCAATTTCTTGATGGCCCTAGTCCCTAAGTATTGAATTTCAAGCATTATATACAGTGGTTTGGCCCAATCTAATATAGAAATATAGAAATATTGTCCCTAAGTATTGAATTTCAAAAGTCTATCTGATTTGTTTCAAATTATGAATTCAAACCGTTGAAAACTATCTACTTCATTAGTGATGCATGTATATTTGAAAATTATAGGTTTTCATTAAATAAAAAAATAATAGAAAATTCAGAAAAAAGTGATTTTAAACATTCTAAGAAAACAGTAAAAAAATTTCAAAAATTTAAAATTTGGTTTCCAAGCACATTTGGAAATGAAGATCATGTTGAGCAGCTCAGATCGACTATTTTAATATATGTCGTTGGATATTGAATTGTTAGTTATTTTCATGCATGATTGTTCGAAATAAGTGACAACTTCATATTACTTGTACGTATGAAACGAAACAAGTTAAAACCGAGTAATCAAGATCTACACATTGAACATAATGGAAATAATCAAATTAAATCCGACCCAATAACTGACAGCTTCAATTAGCAAAGTTATAGCACATCTCTCAATTTAGGATCGAATAGACAGCTGTATTCAATAGGAAATAGCAACGGCCATATTATACTATAGTTTAATAGGAAATAGCAACGGCAATATTATACTATATCTTGTGTAAATAGGAAATAATCTTGTGTAAATAGGAAATAGCAACGGCTATATTATACTATAGTTTCGGAAAGAGCAACAGCTCATTAGGCTATATAAGCACATGTAAACCTTGAATGTGTACATATATTTTCTATCAATAAACAACCATTCTTCATTGTTCTTTGTATGACCCCCCACCCAACACTTCCCACAATCGGTAATACATGGTAGAGGCAGCTGTGAGCTATGTGTTCGAAAAGCTTGCTGATGCCCTGCTCGAGAAAGCTTGGGAACGGCTGGGCGTGCGTGGGAAGATCGAACAAATGAAGCAAGAGCTTTGCTTGATCCAAGCTTTAATAAGAGATTCAGATTCCAAGCATATCAGAAATGGACCAAATCGTTTGGTAATAGAGTGGTTGAACCAGGTCAAAGAAATTGCCAACAGAATCGATACTGTAATTGGTACCTTCCGCGTTGAGATTGAAGAAACTAACCGTCCAGAAAGCTCCAACTGGGTCAGAAAATTTACGACGGGTGTAAAAAGAACCTATAATATGTATAGCCTGGGTGGCGAGCTCGACGATATCACACAGAATCTCAACAGGATTTTCAAGCGCGCAACCCAGTTGGGAATTAAGGATCTTATTGCCCTCGTTGATGTTGATGATCCAGAACCTTCTGATAAGGTTGACGATCCAGAAGTTGTTGGCCTTGAGGATGACAAGGACAAGATTATCGAGCAGCTGCTTGATAGCAGCATTTCAAGGCACACGGAGCTCCCGACGATTGTGGGTACTAGCGGCCTTAGGGAGAACCAAAGGTGCATGTCCTCTCTTTTAATTAATCCGTCATTTTTTAATAAAGTCGGTAAATTTTTATACAAAAGGTGCATGTGCTATCTTTCCAACCAATGTTTTCATAAGCCTATTTAATCATTATGCTTTAGGTACTCCTCTAAGCCATCATCTTTTCTGAACTGCACGTACCAGAGGCATTTTGGTCATGAGAAAAGGTCAGACATCAAACTTTTTTTGGATCTATTTGTAACAAACTTTTAAGCATCTACAGATACTGTCTTATTACTGTTACTCTCACAATTGCAGGAAAAGTACTTAGTTTTGAAATATGTAGGCCCTTGTTCTAGCACTAGATGAGAATTTTAACTATGATTCTAATTGGTAGTAGTTACAGCCTTACAGGTTAATCTAATATTTTCAGCTCAGAAACTGTGATTCTTCTATTTGGAGGTTACCAACCTGAACTCTTCGCATCAACTTCAATATGTTTTCCTTTAAGAGCAGGTACACATTATTTTTGGCATCAATAGAAATCAAACAAGTATAAATCTGACAAAGGTTTTCCTTTATCCTTAATGGGCTGGAACTTGATCTTTAAGTCTACACTAGATCTGGTATTGGACTACGATCTCAATTTATCTAAAAGTTTCAAAAGAAGAATATCAGCAAGCCGATTATTATTATTAAATATCACTTTAAAATTCATTGTTGGATTTTTTGAAAAATATATATCACTTTAAAATAATTTTCAGTCTCACATGATCATAACCAGGCATGAAAGGGATTCTTTCATTGGGAATATATTTAGAAGACATAATCTTGGCTCGCTTCCTGAACTTCCATTCACTAATGAAGTGACCGCCAACCTCACTAATCGAATTAAAGTGAAGCTGATGGATCTCGAGAATGATTTAGCTGACAAGAAGGTAATGACTTTGCATATATTATTCAGAATGGTAAAAATGTGATTTGGGTCGAGGTTTTTTGCTGACGAGATTTCTTTTGTTATTTTTATTGGGAAAATTTAATTGATAATCAGTGAGAGTCTTTACTGTGTCTGTCAGTTTTCATCAGGTAATGGTATTGTCAATATAATTTTACATGCTTTATCGTAGAGTTCTATTGCTATGGTGTATTGCTAATTTTTAGTCTCTTGACATTTTTGGCATCATGTAGTGTGTGTGTGTGTGTTGGGGGGGGGGTACCTAATCTGTAAATAATCTCTCTCTCCTCAAGTTTTTGTTTTATTTTTGCTGTGGTATACTGGTCTGACAGATATCAATTAAATTTTGTATTGATTTGTTATCTTTCTGCAGGTTTGCAGCAAAAGGTGAATTCAATCACATCCACCAGCGCCTCAACTCCATAGAGGAAACACAACGGGCAATCCAAATTGCACAAGATGAGATGAGAGCCAAGCAAATACAGATGAATGCCTCCATCCAAAGCATGTATGACATGGTGAGATCGATGTACGATTTCTATATGGCTCAGACACTCTAGCCGCCTGGGCCACACCATCCACCTCCTCAGTGATATTTCATGAGTTGGGAGTTGTATGTGGGATTGTATCTAGGAATTTCAATATTGCATGTAGTTGATTTCATATTATGTATTATGTAATTGAATTAGCATGACTTGATTTTACTTTCTTTTTAATTACTTGCAAGTTTTGTGCTATTGAATTGTTTTTTTTGAATGAAACCTATTGAATTGTTCTATGCATGTTTATTTCTTTTTATGAGTCTGCATCACCTCTGGTTTCCTTTGGTTAGTTCTTTGCCTTGTGTTTGTTACACTGTATGTTAGAAAGTGACCCCTGAACTTTTTTTAATGTGTTCACTGCAGCCCCTCAACTTCCATATTTGTTCATTAATTCTCCTCATGCCTTTAGAGTTAATTTCGCTTGATTTAAGTTGGAATTGTATTTTTGTTTGTTTGTTTGTTTGATGATTAATTTATTGTGTACTTCAATCTGTTCATTAGTGTTTGTTTCATACCAACTAATAGGTACAGTACATTTGTAACTTCTGTTCTGACAACTATAAGCGTGTGATAGGATTTATAATCTAATTCATGTAATTAATATCTTGCTTTTGCAAAACTAGTTCCAGTTATCACTTTTTTTGTGTACAAATACTACATTACAAAACAACTATTAATTCTGCGAGTAAAAAAAGATTCTCATATAACATCAAAAATAGTTTACAAATTATAAGCATCAATTCTCAAAATACCCTCAACAAACTTACCCTAATCAAAATAATGTCTAAACAAATTAATCATCAACATGGTACTACAAGAAATGTTTGATATTAATGCGATCAGATCCCGTTAATTCCTAACACTTTTCTGTGTAATCTTTCACGTGGCGGGTAACTATTGTGTGAGAGGACGCATGGAGCTCTGATTTGATGCCAATATTGGTGCTAGGGTCCTCTTGATTTTTGCTCTTGTTCCACACTGTGTGTACATGTGTGGAGCTTGATTCGTAACTTGTCACCTGCACCCGTTTCTGGGCCTTATTTTATTTCTCGCACCAATGACCATTTGGCATAAGAAAATAGCACGTTAATATATATACGTGCAGAAATGGTAAAAAGAAAAAAGAAATCCATGTCCGAGACACACAGATAGAAATTCATCAATAATTTAATTTGCTTCTTAAAATTATTTTTCACAAAATAGAAAAAATTCACAAGTATTCCAAAAACTCACAAAAGGGTTCCTAACAATCGCCTGCTAAAAATTACCAAGATCTCGACCAATATAAACTTCCATCTTAATTTACTTCAATTTAAAAACTATGTTTGGTCTACTTCAATAATATGCAGGGTTTATTTTATTTTTCTTGTATGTTAATAAACGCGCGAACACACGAGATGAGATGTAGACAATTTGTCCCGAGGAGGGAAATTATTGCCAAAAAAATCTTCTGAATTCAGATTAACCAATTTTAATATCAGATATCTGAATGTTAGCAATAGGCCCATTAAATAATTTATTGGGCCAGTCTGTGAAAAAAAAGGCTGTACTACTATCATTTGTCAGATAATTTATTGGCCCAAAAGATCACCATAATGTTTCACTTTTCAAAAACTCTAGTGCACTTGAATGACACCAATCCGGAACTATATACAGTTGACCATCCAAAGTTCGCATTCTGTGTAATGATTTTCAAGCTCTGGACAACTCCTCTATCGCATAACAAAGAAAAGGAAAAAAATTACAAATATCTTGCCGATTGAGACCAAATAATTATGACAGCGTTAAATTGATGAAAGAATGGATAATGATCTGATATCTAGAGTTGCAGTCAAAAGAAAATTTCAAAATACAGCCATCGTATGAATTATGAAATACTCTGGGTGTTAGGAAAAAAAAAAAAACAAGTAGCGCGTGGCTTTCTTCCATTATATGCATCATGTTATTATATGTTGAACAGATCGGACGGTATCAAACTTATGCATGCTCACCATAGAGGTCTGGTGAGAAAGCACCTGCTAGTCAGTTTTACTCTCTTTTTTTTAATTGAGTATTTTTAAAGAACAAGGGTAAATTAGGTATTGAAATATAAAAAAATTTCTCAGCACTCAAAATTACAATCGATGCACTCAATATAGCACCCTCCTTTCTCCTAAGAGGAGGGTTCAAATGCCCTCATTTTTCATTTGTAATAATTTAGAGTTGAACTTTACATATTTTGTAATAGAGGTTGTACCAAGGATGCACCAGTATATGTGGGTAAAATAGGCGATACTGGAATTAAAATAGAGGATGTCAAGATAATGAGGGTACCAGTGGCTCCGGGGTACTGGTTTTTCTGTTTTTTTACAAGTGTAAAGAACTAAAACAGTTTAGTGTAAGTCGTTTTACATCTCGGTCGAGACTGTCTCCTCGGCTCATCCCCACAGTTGAGTATACACCATGAAGAGGATTATGATGGCATGAGAGATGATGGGTTTGTGTGGAAAATCATTTAATTTCAAGCAATATCAAAGAACTTGGCAAAGGCTCTGCATGGCTTGTACGTATAATATACTATTTGTGTGATTCACATCTGGACCACGCTTGGAATTCGTAAAAGCTACCTGGGAAAGGTTTATAATAACTTCCGAAATTTTTATTAATAACCCCAAACAAAAGAAAAATATCAAATATAACCCCAACTCCCAAAAATTTTCAAATCTAACCCAACCGCCCCATTATTGGGCGGTTCACCCTACCCACCAAACCGCCCAATGGTTGGGCGGTCCACACGGCCAAGCAAACCGCCCAGAAATGGGGCGGTCAGCTTTTTTTTTTTTTTTTTTTTTTTAGATTTGAGAATGAAATTTAATAATAAAAATTCGAATTTTGTTTTTAATATTTGTTAGATTAATTCTTTTGATGTATAAACCGACATTTTTAAAAATACCCAAAGTTAATTAAAGATTAATAAAAATGTCCAAACCGGCCGGTCCCTTGACTAAATAACTAAAATGCTGAGATATAACACTAAAATATTGATTTTTTTTTAAATATTTGTCAAATTACTTTTTTGATAGCATATTTATACTAAAATACACTAAATTACTTGAGAATTCCGATATTTTTAAAAATACCCCAAGTTAATTACAAATTAATAAATATGCCCACGGTTCCGTAAAATATGCAAAATCCGATATATTTTTTTTACCCAAAAAAAATAAAAATTAATATATTTAACCAAGTTTTTGAAAAAATTAAATTTTTACCCAAACCGTAAATATTCCGTAAATAATATTTACGGTTTGAATTCGGAATTCAAACCGTAAATATTATTTACGGTTTGAAACTCTTTTTTTTTTTTTTTTAGAGAAAATAGCTAAAATGCTGAAATGAAATATAACACAAAAAAATCGAATTGTTTTTTAAAATATTTGTTAGATGATGCACGAAAAGACCCTAAAAACTCTGATATTGTAAAGAAAGTTCGAAAACTCTATATCCGACGGTCGGATCGGGCTGGAAAATAAGTTAGCTTGGTTTTTGGGTTCGGGATTTCCTGTCAAAATTTCAGCCCGATCCGACGGACGGATTAAAAGTTACGCTCCTTTTCGTGAAGCATGCGCAGGCCCATATTGCATCATTTTCGATTAAGATTTTCATTTCTATTCTTCAATCTACGTAGCTCAATAAATTACCGTATTTTAGCATAATTCTACATAATTATTGTAATTTCAGCATTTTAGTAAATTTACTGTATTTTAGTATAATTATTGTAATTTACCGTATTTTAGCACAAAATCGGCTCTATTCGTAACGTATTTTCTAACAAATATTTAACAAAACAATTCGATTTGGACATCAAAAGAATTAATCTAACAAATATAATCTAACAAAAGAATTAATATCAGCATTTTAGTTATTTAGTCAAGGGACCGGCCGGTTTGGACATTTTTATTAATCTTTAATTAACTTTGGGTATTTTTAAAAATGTCGGTTTATACATCAAAAGAATTAATCTAACAAATATTAAAAACAAAATTCGAATTTTTATTATTAAATTTCATTCATATTGTCTCTCAAATCTAAAAAAAAAAAAAAAAAAAAAAAAGCTGACCGCCCCATTGCTGGGCGGTTTTCTTGGCCGTGTGGACCGCCCAACCACTGGGCGGTTTGGTGGTTAGGGTGAACCGCCCAATAATGGGGCGGTTGGGTTAGATTTGAAAATTTTTGGGAGTTGGGGTTATATTTGATATTTTTCTTTTGTTTGGGGTTATTAATAAAAATTTCGGTAATAACTTTGATATGGTAATTCAGTCAAAAACGATAACATTAATTAATTGCTGTCTTCAATTGTGTATATATATATAGGAGTAGAACTAGAGTGTTCCTAAGCTCACCAAGCCTTTCGTGAGCACGACTCTAAAACCTATCGAATTGACTTCAAACGACATTTTCAAACCGTTAGATGTTCAATCTATATTAAAATGTGCTTGTAGACCAAATTTTACATTTTTTGGAATTTTTTTACTATTTATTAAGATGGGTTGAAAATCGCTGTTTTCCAATGGTGCAGAATTTTAATAAAAACAGCGATTTTCAAACCATCTTAATAAATAGTAAAAAAATTTCAAAAAATGTAAATTTGGTCTCCAGGCACATTTTAATATAGATTGAACATCTAACGGTTTGAAAATGTCGTTTAATGTCAATTCGATAGGTTTTAGAGTCGAGCTCACGGAAGGGCTTGGTGAGCTTAGGAACACCCTAGTTCTACTCTATATATATAGAGTAGAACTAGGGTGTTCCTAAGCTCACCAAGTCCTCCGTGAGCTCGACTCTAAAACCTATCGAATTGACTTCAAACGACATTTCAATCCGTTAGATGTTCAATCTATATTAAAATGTGCCTGGAGACCAAATTTACATTTTTTGAAATTTTTTTACTATTTATTAAGATGGTTTGAAAATCGCTGTTTTTATTAAAATTCTGCACCATTGGAAAACAGCGATTTTCAAACCATCTTAATAAATAGTAAAAAAATTCCAAAAAATTTAAAATTTGGTCTCCAAGCACATTTTAATATAGATTGAACATCTAACGGTTTGAAAATATCGTTTGAAGTCAATTCGATAGATTTTAGAGTCGAGCTCACGGAAGGGCTTGGTGAGCTTAGGAGCACCCTAGTTCTACTCTATATATATATATATACCATACAATATTTTTAATGTCAAATCATCGTTATTTCCATTCAAATATTTTTATACTGTTAATTTGTTTTAAAATTAAAACGGAGAACAACTTAGCTGGCAATTGAGATGCAAAGATTAGAAGAAAAAAAATGTAAATAACACAACAAATGTCAATGGCATTCCGTGTTGCTTTAAGAGAAAGGTTATAGTTAATTGATAAAAAAAAAATGTTATTCAAGCCCTGCAGTTAAGAAGACAAATAAGAGTGAACATTTTTCAAAAACACCTTCACTTTCTGTTAATTAGAACAATGCAGAATGTCGAAATATTGGATGCAGTAGGCGTTGTGTTGGCAGCTCATGTGATCACAAAGTTTTTGTTGTGAAAGGTATGTTGTCTCTGACGGCATCTAGAGGGGGGTGAATATGGGGCCTTTCAAAATTTTAATCCTAGATAGTTGATATTCACTACAATTATATATCTAACGTGTGCGTAAGTTATTTTTGACCGAAACAAAAAAACTTAAACTAAGCAAGTGTATGTAAAGTAAATAGAAAAGTAAAGAGACTTGACACGAGATATGTTTACGGAGTTCGGCACTAACGCCTACGTCTTCAGGGCTTCGCGACTTTCTTGATGACGCGCCTTTCTTTACCCAATGAGAAAGGAGTACAAGGTGGAACCGTTAAGCCTTTACAAATCTTGGGAAGTCACACGGCCCGAGCACGGTATTGGCTCTTGAGCACTAAAAGCTCTAGTGTTTGAACAAACAAGAGATCTCACACAAATCACTCTAATTTTCACACAATATTGAGTATGATGGAGTATGCTTGAAATTGTTGTAAGTATATTGAAGTTTGATGCACAAGCAACAATGAAAAATTCTAGATCTGATTAGATTACAAAATATTGCAATTTGAGGCGGCCAGGTTGTTATCTCAAACCTAGATTTTATTTCTATTTATAGTGAGAGAAATAAAATAAGGTAACTGGCATCAACCGTTACAACGATTGATTAACCGTTATAACGGTTAGTCCCAGTTAGTAGATTTGGTTGTGCTGGAAAACCTAACGCTCAATAAGCATTACAACGGTAGTCACAACGGAACTCTTTGAAGATTTTTGGAGACCAAAATGAATTGTTATTATTATTATTTCAAGCACAGTTTCCAGATTCATTTTTATTAATATTATTATTCATACATGCAAGAAGTTAAGGAATGATGTTATTTCATGCCTAATGTATGTCTACCATTTCTCATATCTCTGTCTCTATCTACCTATTCTATTTAAATTTAAAATTTTCTTGTTTTATTTAGAGAATTTCTTTTATTGAGAAAAAAAAAAGAATAAAAACAACATGAAATATGCTCTTTTTTGTTTTAAAAGAGAAAAAAAAAAGGTATACATTTGCTCTATTACACCATTTCACCAGAATATATATTATGTCATGTTTCCTATTTATTAAGTTCTAACAAATATGTATATACATAGGCAGAATTTGTAGGATTTTATTCTGATTTTGGTTTCCTTATACAATTTAATACAGTTACAATTGAAATTCTCTTTTTTTTCCCCATTATTTTATCATCTTCCATGACTAGGGCTGCAAACGAACCGAACCAAATCGAACTTACCTCCAGTTTGAGTTTGGTTTGAATTAATTTTGAACTAAGTTTGGTTTGAATTAATTTCGAACGAACTCAATTTCGAACGAACTTAATTTCGAATCGAATTTTTTACGAACTCAATTTCGAACTTTGTTACGACTTACGAGTTATGACTTATGGCTGGGCCATAGCTCGAAATTACACCACTTCAATTAAAACTCAGGCATTCTGAATCCTAATTACACAGTACACCAAAGTTGATATCAAAGTTCATTACAAATACCAAAATTTATATCAAACACCAAAGTGTAGTACAATCAATCAAAGTTCAGTACAATCACAGTATCCAAAGTTTTTTAAATAGTCAACAGGAGTAACATCACCAAAGTTTTCAAATATCCAAGGTATTCAAAGTACAATTTAAGTTAGAACTAAGATCAATTATGGACTGGGCGGCTTTATATTTTCATCAGCGAACATAAGTTATCAGCGGAAATCAACGGTTCATGTTTGAGTTAATTTCGAACTAATTAGTTTGCAAACCTATTTCGAACGAACTAGGTCTAATTTGAGTTTGGTTTGAATTAATTTCGAACTAAGTTTGGTTTGAATTAATTTCGAACGAACTCAATTTCAAATCGAACTTTTTACGAACTTTTTCGAATCAAACTCGAATCGAATTACGAACTACGAATTTTTTATGCAGCCATATCCATGAGTGAGATGAAATCATAATAAAGTGAAAGGCAAGCACAGAGAACTAGAGAGAGAAAAAGAGAGATTTACTTGATCAGCAAAGCTGAGGCTGAAAGTTTTTCTTTTTGATTGAAGAAATTGACTGAAAGGCAAATAAAGAAAAAATGCATATGCAAAATCAGTTAGTTCATCACGCCTACTTTTATTATTCATACAATTAGCAAATATTCATATATCACAGTTTCCAGATTCGTTTTTTTTTTATTACTTTTATTATTCATACAATTAGCAAATGAGAGTTCCAATAGAATTTTAGTTTACCATTTTATATAATAAAATTTTAGTTTTAGTAAATTTAATTAATAGTAAGCATCAAAATAAAATTTGTGCAAAAAAAAAAAATACTACAAGCTCTTTTGTAAGTTTGATGATATTAAAAAAATATCTGTTGGAGATCCTTAAGAAAAACTACGCAAGTGGAGATGCATTGTTGGATGCACTTAGCATATTCTTAATAGAAATCATGAGCAGCTTTAAACTCGTACTAATTATATAACGAGTACTAATTACATGAGGAGGACACATTGCTTCAAGCTCCAATCACATCTCAACATCTTTATCTTTAATTTCGAAGTTCAAACAAAATATCCGAACTGCTCAACATGATATCCACATTAAACTATAATTGGAGATCAAATTTTATATTTTTGGAATTTTTTGTACTATTTTTTAAGATATGTACAAAATCATTGTTTTTAGATGGTCCGCAATTTTCTGAAAAAACAGTGATTTTGTACCTATCTTAAAAGAGGAGGGATCCAATTACACCTTTTTTGGTGACACATCATGACACAGTTTTTTATATAGGTCAATTTTGCGATTTCAAAATCCAAATAGTCGATCTAAACCGTTCAACATGATCACCATATTAAAATGTACTTGGAGATCAAATTTTACATTTTTTTGAATTTTTTTACTATTTATTAAGATGGTTACAAAATCGCTGTTTTTCAATGGTCTGAAAACAACGATTTTTGTAACCATCTTAATAAATAGCAAAAAAATTCAAAAAAATGTAAAATTTGATCTCCAAGCACATTTTAATATATCCATCATGTTGAACGGTTTGAATTGACTATTTGGACTTTGAAAATGGTAGGTGTCAAAGTGTGTCACCAAAAAAGGTGTAATCGGATCCCTCCTCATCCTAAAAAATAGTAAAAAAATTTCAAAAAATATAAAATTTGATCTCTAAGCATATTTTAACATAGATATCATGTTGAGTGGTTTAGATCTTTTGTTTGAATTTTGAAATTGAAGATAAAGATGTTGGAGTACGATTAAGGCATGAAGCAATAGGGTATTTGAGCCCTCCTCTTGTATAACTTATGGTCTTATTTAAACTCTAATTTTGAATTACCTTAGAGGATCTGAATTCCAATTGGGCACGTTCATTTCTAATTGGATGGCCCAAACTAAAAGACCAGAGTACTAATTAATATTCATGCTAGAAGAATAAAAACACTAGTTTATTAAAATGATATAATCACTTTGAATTGGGTTTTGTTCGTTTTCAATCTGAATTAGGTTTTGTTGCTGGCCCAATTTATTGTATCATGCGCACTTTGTGCAAAATGAGAAATATATATAACCTTTTAATTAATGAAATATGCCAGAGCTTATGGACATGAAATTTGTATTTGTTTGGAGTACACATTATGTGTCAAAATGTGATGTTTGACACGTCTAAATATATAAAAAGATGGTAGAATAACATATTTTTTCAATGAATGAGCATACCCTTTTTGTGATTATGGTATCATGATATTTATAAATTTGGTGCACTTTATGTTTTATATACTTGACAAAATTTTCAATTAAGTTAAATGTTAAAAAAGAAAAAAAAATTCTTACAATTCAGTTATTAGTTACAAAATATTACAATTCAATTAGTTACAAAATATTGGAGAAAACTAATGAATATTGTCGTCATAGATTATGTCTCCATCTCAGTCTATGTCAGCCTATCCTTAGTGGTGCCCGATGCCTGTATGTTAGATTAAGAGGAGGTCAAGTTAGGCTAAGAGTAGACCCCAGCTGGTCAAGAAGAGGAGGCCCCATAGGATGTCCCAGTTGGCCAAGAAGAGTAGGCCAAGAAGAGGTTTGCCCGGTTCTTAATTAAAAATTGTTTGAAAATTTGTATTAGGCTAGGTTAGAATAATGTGTTTGAATAACATGAATTCAAATCAAGAGCAGAACTAGGGTGCTCCTAAGCTCACCAAGCCCTTCGTGAGCGCGACTCTAAAACCTATCGAATTGACTTCAAACGACATTTTCAAACCGTTAGATGTTCAATCTATATTAAAATGTGCTTGGAGACCAAATTTTACATTTTTTGGAATTTTTTTACTATTTATTAAGATGGTTTGAAAATCGCTGTTTTTATTAAAATTCTGCACCATTGGAAAACAGCAATTTCAAACCATCTTAATAAATAGTAAAAAAATTCAAAAAAATGTAAAATTTGGTCTCCAAGCACATTTTAATATAGATTGAACATCTAACGGTTTGGAAATGTCGTTTGAAGTCAATTCGATAGGTTTTAGAGTCGCGCTCACGGAAGGGCTTGGTGAGCTTAGGAGCACCGTAGTTCTACTCTCAAATCAATTCAATTTTCTCCTGGCTGTTTGTATTGTATATTTCTTTTTTGAGTAAGAATTGTATGTTTCTTTAATATGCACTGTGAATTAATCAAAAAATATTAATTCCTTTGATTTTGATTCAATTCTATGTTTAATGCTTATGTCTTCCAATACCCTTTTTGAAATAAATTCAATCAAACATGAAGGGTTTATTTGCAAACTTGGCACTCGTCAGAATTTTTCGGTGAACAGAAAAGTCAAATTGCATCTGAATCGGTACCAAAGGATAAGTTTGGTACCGGTCATATAAAAGTCGACCTAATAATTACAACATGAAAACAACAATGAAAATCAATAGAAATTGAACAATTCGCTATTCCCTTCCTCTTGACAAAAGGAATTGAGTTTGATCTAAACTCTTGTTTGAATCGAACCCACTAAATCCAAGTCCGACATAGGTACATGACACAGCGTGATTGCGGTGATCCAGCGCGATTTTAACGATATTCAAAACTCACAAGTGGCTGATGTCACACTCTCAATCAGGAGGTGCAACAATTCTACCGCGTTTATTTACCATTCAATATACGTAACATAAAACATGGATCTTTTTATACATTGCCAATATCATCCATTATTTTTCACACATCCCAATTTATTTATAAGAATTATCTGACATTTTATAGTGGATGATGCTAGAAATATACTCTCTGCACCATGTCAGATATAATAAACCCAAATCCCATATCTTTAGGTAGCACTGATGTCAATTATTATTCCAAAAGCGTTTATCGGTCTTCGTCTAACAAACATGTGAATCCCACAAGAGAAAACGGATGAGAAATAATAAATTATTTATCAGTGTTGATTGCCACTTAGATTATTGGATTCGAAGGAAATCCATATTCAGAATGAAATCTCCGCACGAGAAACTAACAGTTCATTTCATAATGACGAATGCAAATACTTAATAACAGTATCCAATTGAACGACAAAAATTACGTAAGTAAATCAGAACTCTAAGAATCTTATTAGAATAAATGGTTTGGGTCAAAATCTTGTAAACCATAAAGTCCGGTAACGTTTGGGACCTAATCTTTACAACCACTAAGTCTGGTAACATTTGGTTTCTTAACTTTACAATTTCTAATCTGGTAACACTGACAGATACCATGACATGTATCTGTCGTGTTAGGGCTTATATTGTTCTAACTATCCTGACAATTTGTTAACGGAAACAACACATAATCAATATCACAATGCTGTCATTATCGGAAAGAAAATCAATGATATGACAGTTACCACAGTTCATTAGTCTTACAGTCACATTTCACATTTCCCCAATATCTCCTACCCAACCGGTACTGGGTTCAATTGGGGCCATTCACCATATGCGCATAAGGGTCCTGGAGTGAAGTCTAGTAGCTAGCTAGACTTTAAGATATATTAATTATTTTTCTCCAATATATGGAGGTTCAAGGATTACAGTATTCAATATTCAATCAATTCAATCACTGTGGTCTCAATCATCATTTGCAATAAAAATCAATCAATCGATAAACAATATCAACATGACAGTCAACAGACTTACCTGTAATTCAGTTTCAATTGTATTGGGCTATGCATATGATGCAACAGTTTAATCAATGCAGTCAATCAAATATTCAAAATGCACAGCGAGTTACGATTTAATTTCTAGTCATGAATCTCAGACTTATCCAATAACCCCGCACCTGATATCGTAGGGCAACATGTGAGGTCACCATCAGTCTGTTTATCCTGAACATTCTGTCTCATCAGTCTTTTTCATTAATTATACCTACGTTAACAATAATGTACACATTATAATCAATATTTATGTTTAGTTTGGATGTCATGCGATACCCTGTGATATCGGTTGAATTCTTATACATATAATTAGACACTTTTATAAAACACTCCAACCGTATCCATTTCAACTAATGACGTCTTTTGATCAATTATTAAATTATTTTGTTAATCCTTTTATTTCAATTTGGTTTTAGTTCAAAGTACAGATTCGGGTAAAGTCCAACAGACCAATTAGTATAATAAACAAAGTCCAAGTGCAAGTCCAACAATCTATTTCTAATCAATCATTAAAATCTATGTTCAACCGTCAAACTCTATTTCTAATCAATCATTAAAATCATTAAAATATATGTTCAACAGGCCCATTTTATGCCATCTTTCATAAATCATAAAAAATAGTACAAAAATTTCAAAAATAATAAAAATTGGTATTCTATAAGTTCATTATATAACTAATTTATAGAGCTACTTAGATGGAATAATAGAAATGAAAATCTTAATCGGAAACTTCAACTCAAGTTTTGACGCCCTTCCCTTTGTTTTTTGGCAATTATGAATTTTGAATTCAACAAAGCGAGTATTGATGCATGCGTATTTTCGCAAGCTTTCTGAAAAGTGGTCATTTGCTGAAATCGGACACTCGAGCGCCGTTTCATGGCCGTTTAAAATTTTGTCGTTGTTTTTCGCCTTCTCAGTGAAGATATCATCTCTATTCATATGTAATTTAGCGTAATTTACCGTATTTTAGCATAATTTAACGTAATTTTGCGTAATTTTGCGTAATTCAGCGTAATTTTACATAATTTCAAGTAATTTAGCGTATTTTAGTATAAATATGCTAATTATATATAAAAAAAAGTAATCTAACAAATATTTAAAAAAAATTCAAATTTTTAGTGTTAGATTTCAGTATCTTGTTATTCATAGTGTCTCTAAAAAAGAAAACATTAGTACTGGCCATAAATGGCCGGTGCCAAAAAAAATTAAAACCGGCCATTTTCTGACTGATGTGGATATTTTTATAAATTTCCAACATTAGTGGATATATTTATTAATTTGTAATTAACTTTGGATACTAATAAAAATGTCGGTGGGCTTCTATACAGCTTAATTTGTTTTGTGAGTGGACGTCAACAAAAGTAACGTCTAGTGTTCGTTATCATTTTTAAACGTCAAGGAGATACAAACTTTTCGCTAAAGTCCTTGTCAATTTTATAATAGATATTTCAGTTCAAAAAAAATTCTTAATATGATATATATATTGAGGAGGGATCCAATAACATCATTTCATGGTGACAAATCTTGACACTATATGTTGATAAGTCATTTTTGCAATTTCAAAATCTAAACAATTAATCTGAACCATTCAACATGATCTCCATATTAAAATGTGCCTGGAGACAAAATTTTATATTTTTTGAAAATTGTTTACTATTTTTTTCAAATTTTTTAAATCGCTATTTTTCAATAGTCCAGAATTGTCTGAAAACAACAATTTTGTACATATCTTAATAAATACTAAAAAAATTCTAAAAAATGAAAAATTTAGTCTCCAAACACATTTTAATATAGAGACCATGTTGAACAGTTTAGATAGACTTTTTGGACTTTAAAATCGCAAAAATAACTTATAAATAGTATTAAGATGTGTCACGATAAAATAGTGTAATTGGATCCTCCTCAATATATATATTATTGTATTTGTTATTGTTATATATATTATTGTATTTGTTATTATTATGTTAACCAATAGAAAGAAATTTGAGGATTTTCCTGTTTTAGCCACTAGTGAGTGGCGGAATTCGTATTAACTCAACAAAGAATCTTTTGAGTTAATGAATCTAAACCGTCTGATCTGTTTAAGATTCGTGCAAGTTAAATCTGCACTAATATTAAAGAACTCCTATGTTATAGGCACGAACCGGATTAGCTCCATTTCAAATCGAACGGTTGAAATTCATTAACTCAAAATATTTCCTTTTGAGTTAATGCAGAGGATACGGATCCTGAGTGGCGACTCCCACTTGGATTTGTTTACAGTTTACACCAAAGCGGAGCCCAAACATGATATTAAAGTTTTAAAGGTTTAGAAGGACGTAAATAATTATAATATATAAAAGAGTCCCAAAATTGAAAAGCACACCCACCAAGTGACCATCTTTATTCTATTCTTTTCTATTCTTTCTAGAGGGAGGGAGGGAGGGGCAATGCTAAGATAATGGTAATGCTAGCTGCTTTACAATTAATCTCTTCTCCTCCTCACACCTCCCTTCCAATTCCTATTCACCTTTCATGAAATTGAAATCAATCTCAATCTCAGTCTCAGTCTCTCTCCAAAAACAATTAAATTTACAAGTAGTAAGTAAGTATGTCAATTTTGTCTGAAGGATTTCTGAACAACTGGCTCTCAAAAAGGACCTCCATTTTTGGCCTCCGCCTCTGGGTCGTCATCGGGATCTTAGTTGGCGCCACCATTGTTCTAGTTCTCTTCCTTCTTTCTCTCTGCTTCACCTCTCGCCGACGCTCTCCTCGACTTGTGTCTCTCTCTCCTACACGCACCTCAGCAAAAGGAAAGTCTCTTAAGCTCCACCTCCGTGATCGGACTCCTCCAGTCTCAAAAGATATCCGAGAGATTGTACATCACAATACCACTTACCAGTTGCCCCTGCCCCTGCCTCAGGTCCAGATCGACATTGGAAAGGCAGCAGAGATTGTACATCCTCCTCCTCCTCCTCCTCAGTCAGGCTCGACAACTGGTACTGTCAGTGTGAGCGGGGAGAGTCGATGGGCCGGGGATGGGGCTGGGACTCCGGCCAAGACACCGGAGGTTTCACATCTTGGATGGGGTCATTGGTTAGTAATAATTAATTAGATTGAAATTTATTATTTGCTTTGGGGATTTGCTTAATTAATTAATCTGTGATTTGAAATGAATATGAATATGAATTAGGTACACGCTAAGAGAGTTGGAGGAGGCAACGAATGGATTAGATGAGGAGAATGTGATTGGAGAAGGAGGATATGGAATTGTTTATCGGGGAGTGTTGCCTGATCAAACCATTGTTGCTGTTAAGAATTTGCTGAATAATAGAGGTCAGGCAGAAAAGGAGTTTAAAGTAGAGGTTGAGACCATTGGTCGTGTTAGGCACAAAAACCTTGTTAGATTACTTGGATATTGCGTAGAAGGGGCTTATAGGATGCTTGTTTATGAGTATGTAGACAATGGCAATTTAGATCAGTGGTTACATGGCGATGTTGGACAAGTAAGCCCGTTAACTTGGCAAATTAGGATGAATATTATCCTAGGAACTGCTAAAGGGTCAGTACTTATATTTTCCTGTAATTTTTGTTATTCATATATACTTATTTGTTGCATTTATTTTGCTCAAAATCTCTCCCAGTACTCTTAAGATAGCACCACCTAACTAATTACTAATGCAGGTATATAGTATTGTTCAAGCAAGCAATATAATTATACTTCTGACCCCCAAGTTATTCCACAGTTCCTTCCTTCAGATCCACTCATTCATTCAGTGCATGGATAGCAAGGCATCTTAATTAATTATTTAAATTGCTTGTGTGTTATCATGATACAACTAATAATGCAAACAAATTAAGTTCATATCATATTTAATAATCAAACAAGGTTCCTTAATTTGATTCTGTACGATTTTGAAGGCTAGCATATCTCCATGAGGGGCTTGAACCAAAGGTTGTACACCGTGATGTGAAATCTAGCAATATACTTGTTGATCGACAATGGAACGCCAAAGTATCAGATTTCGGGCTTGCAAAATTATTGTGCTCTGAGAGAAGCTATGTTACAACACGTGTTATGGGTACATTTGGGTAAGTAATTAAGCATTTTAATTTCTTTCTGTTTTATTATTAAGTGCTAATGCTAATTTTAAAGATATAATAATGCATGATTGCAGGTATGTGGCTCCGGAGTATGCGAGCACTGGGATGCTTAATGAGAGAAGTGATGTGTACAGTTTTGGTGTTCTTATAATGGAAATTATTACTGGTAGATCTCCAGTGGACTATTCAAGACCACCTAGTGAGGTGAACTTGATAGAGTGGCTGAAGAAGATGGTGGCAGAGAGAAAGGCGGAAATGGTGGTGGATCCAAAAATAGGAGAGGGAGAGAAGCCATCTTCCAAGGCATTAAAGCGTGCACTTCTTGTGGCATTGCGATGCGTTGATCCCGATGCTCACAAAAGACCCAAAATGGGCCATGTCATCCACATGCTCGAAATGGAGGACCCCATTTTCAAAGACGTATGTTTATGTATATTCTATATATATATATATATATAATATAGCTTCCTTGTTCCTAAATGGTGATCTTGACTATTAATTAATTTTGTTTAAAATTTAGGAACGACAAATGGGACGAGATGCATCTTCTCTGTCGTCAGATCGGTACAGCAGCAAAGAAGAAGGGGGTTTCAGAATCGGTGACAACCAAACAAGATGGAGGTAGACTAGACTATATATATCGGATTGAGTAGCCAGGATAATTAATGGGTTTCATCAGCTTAATTGTATCATGTTGTTTTATCATACTGATTAAATTATTTTACGTTATTATTGAAATTTTTTTTTTTTTCTGAATTGGTTAGTCCTTGTGTAAAAATTATTGTGTGTTGGATACAATTTATAACTATAGTTGATAGGCAAAGAAGAAGAAGAAGTTGTAGATCTGGCTTTGGTTTATTTATTTAGCAAAAAAGCATATTAATCTGTGATGCTTCTCTAATGGATCCAAGTGCTACAAGGCACAATTATTGTACCAGTCACGTGCCACGGGCCACGTGAAACGGGGTGTTAAGAGCCAAGAGGGGTTTCTTTATTAAAAATGACAGCTTTGTTCACGTACAATTGTGTTGTTAATTGCTATATTTATTTAATGCCACTTAATTACGACCTACTTTAATTTAGCTCTCATTTAAATATCTCATGCAGGTTTATTTTTGCAAAAGAATTCTCTTAGGATAAGGATAACATGTATAGTTTTTAAAAACCTGCAAGTCAAATCCTTCTTAATTTCTTTAGCAAGAATAATGAATTCTGTTTTTGAAAAATGGAAAAATAGAGCACAGCATGATTTGGAAACGTAGCTGTCAGTCAGGATCACATGCATGATTTGAAAACATTTATTTGAATTGTTGACACCTAATTTCTGTGACACCGGACGCCATTTTAAATTTCAATAAATTCTCATTTCATGCTTCAACGGCTAGGTTGGGCCTTGTTTTGAAATTCAATATTTGTTTTACTGACCTGAATATGATATAGAATAGAATTGGCAGGTAGCAAGTCTCCCCAGCCCCCGGGTCCGGATCCCCTAAAGTAACCCAATATTTGGATTTTGGATCGAGACCGTCCGATTCGAATTTGTCGCTCGAAATCGTCTCGAAATTCGAGTTCATCGTCGAAATGTGTGCACTCACTTCGCAAATGAATTTTTACGAATTCAAATCGGACGGTCCCGATCTAAAGCCAAAAGTAGGGTTACTTCGCTGGATCCGAATTCTACCGAGAAACGAAATGAAATGAAATGAGAATTGAATCCGGACAAATCCACGTGTCTACTGACAATAGAAGCTTAAGATGCCAGCAACACTTGTCGCCTTCTTCAATAATATAATATAAATATATAGAAGCTTGGATGCATTGCTGCTCCAACGGGCAACGTAGGGTTAAAATCTTCCATTTGTTTTGTCCTTATTTTTTTTCTTTTGCTATATTATATTTAGAGTAGAACTAGGGTGTGATGTGCTCATCAAATTTTTTGGTGAGTACAACTCTACATAAATTATCGGATTCACTTCAAACGAGATGAATTCAACCGTTGAAACCGATGTACTTTACGAGCGATACGCGTATATGCAAAATTTTGAATTTTTTGAATTCATTTAGTCTCAAGTCAAGTGGTCAAAATTGAGAATTTTTTGAAGGCATTTGCTTCGGTGGACATAAGGACCTATTTGTAAAATAAATATATTTTCATTTTCAAAGTTCAAACAGTCGATCCGACCGTTCAACATTATCTCCATATTAAAATGTACTTGGAGGTCAAATTTTACATTTTTTTGAATTTTTTTTACTATTTATTAAGTATTTTACAAAAACTAGTCAAATTCAGACCATTGAATTTGTAAAATACTTAATAAATAGTAAACAAATTCAAAAAAATGTAAAATTTGACCTCCAAGTACATTTTAATATGGAGATAATGTTGAACGGTCGGATCGACTGTTTGAACTTTGAAAATGAAAATATGTTCATTTTACAAATAGGTCCTTACGTCCACCAAAGCATCCCTCTTTTTTGAATGCATTAAAACAACTTTATTTTGGATCATTCATTTTTCATCAATTTTGACCACTTGACTTGAGACTAAATGAATTCAAAAAATTCAAAATTTTGCATGTACGCGCATCACTCGTAAAGTACATTGGCTTCAACGGTTGGATTCATCTCGTTTGAAGTGAATCCGATAGTTTATGTAGAGTTGTGCTCACCAAAGAGTTTGGTGAGCACATCACACCCTAGTTCTACTCTTATATTCATATTAAAATATGCTTGATACAAAATTTTATATTTTTTTTTTCTTTTGCTATATTTTAAAATAGATACAAAATCACTCTTTTTAGAAGATTGTGGACCATTCAAGGATAGTGATTTTGTACTTCTCTCCCTAAACAATTAGTAAAAAAATTAAAAAAATTATAAAATTTGTTATCCAAACACATTTTAGTACGAAGATCATGTTAAAAGGTTCGGATCGATTATTTAGACTTTGAAAATAGAGATAATGATGTTAATGCATGATGGAGCACAAAACCAATGGGACATTTAATTTTAACCCTACTCCAACTACATATATTAATATTAATATTAGGCTCCTAATGAAATAAAAAATTTACTTGCCAACTGGTAAAAGTGCAGCTAGTCCTTTACTTAAAACAGACTTAATATATAGTACTGTACTCTCCTTATTAAAAATATAATAATGATCATAATGCTTTAGTCGTTGAAGGGGTTCGATCAGATTAGAAATAGAATCTAGCTAATATGCTGCGCGTGGCATAGAGGGTCTCCGTGCTACGGCTCAATATTTGAGTTTTAAAAATTCTAACAGTCGATCCGAACCGATCAACATTATCTCCATATGAATATGTACTTGCAAACCAAATTTTACATTTTTTTGGAATTTTTTTAGAATTTTTTTAGATAGGTAGAAAATCACTTAATTTGGAAATTCTGTACCATTCAGATCAAGTGATTTTCTACCTATCTAAAAAAATAGTAAAAAAATTCTAAAAAATGTAAAATTTGGTTTGCAAGTACATATTCATATGATCATGTTGAACGGTTCGGATCGACTGTTAGGATTTTAAAAACTCAAATATTGAGCCATAGCACAAAGGCCCTCTATGCTACGCGTAGCACCGTAGCCACTTCCATATATATATTATCTTGATAATGAATTTATTTGAGAACCGTGACAAAGAATTATTTAAATTAAAAGTATAAGATTATACATATATTCTCTATAATTTAGTTAGCTTAATTGTCTAATTTTGGTGCAAATTAAAATTCAATTGATTATTTATTGTGCATTTTGAAAAATAGTAGTCTGTTTTATCTGTTAAATTGTACTAAATTTTTTTTATTAATATTTACTCTATTGAAATTGTAAAGAATATGTTTACAATTATTTATTTTTCAATAATTATTTTGTAGTTGACATTTTTTTTCCGATCAGATTATATGTAGGGACGGAATAAGCAGGAGCAAAAGAGGCCAAGTCCTGCATATGAATTGAAAATTGTCATTTTTATCCTTAAATTTTTTAATATTGTCAATAATTAATATTATTTCGCTCTCTCATAAAATGAAATTACAATATACATATTTATTTAGAGGAGGGATCCGATTACATCTTTTTTGGTGACACACTTTGACACCTATCATTTTCAAAGTCCAAACAGTCGATCCGAACCGTTCAACATGATCACCATATTAAAATGTACTTGGAGATCAAATTTTACATTTTTTTGAATTTTTTTGCTATTTATTAAGATGGTTACAAAAATCGTTGTTTTCAGACCATTGAAAAACAACGATTTTGTAACCATCTTAATAAATAGTAAAAAAATTCAAAAAAATGTAAAATTTGATCTCCAAGTACATTTTAATATGGTGATCATGTTGAACCGTTCGGATCGACTGTTTGGACTTTGAAATCGTAAAATTGACCTATATAAAAAACGGTGTCATGATGTGTCACCAAAAAAGGTGTAATCGGATCCCTCCTCATTTATTTATACTGTCAATCCTAATATTCTGATTCCGCACAAAATTATATGATTTTAGATCATTCATGAGTGAAGAGCATAGGCTAAATGTAAGATTCTTTTAGCAGTGTCTCAATCAGGAGCAATTTTAATAATGCAATCAGAAAAAACTAACTGTCAAACATTACCTACCCCAAATTTTCAAATGTCTTTATAAAAAGTGTTTCCAATACAAGAATATTCTTAAGTAATAATAGACAATTCAGCTAACTTATGGTTTAAAACATAAGATAAAAAAATCACTCAAATTTATCCAGTATAAGATTTATCTTTTTCATTGTTAAAAACAAAAAATTAAGACGAACTCTTTATAAATACCGCATATTGGTCTGTATTATGGATCAATATTTTTGTTTTCAAAGTTCAAATAGTCGATCTGATCTGTTCAACATGGTCTAAATTTTCTAGATCAAGCTACTTGTCTAAATAAATAGTAAATAAATTCTAAAAATGTAAAATTTAATCTCCAAGTAAATTTAATATTTATATGGAGATAATGTTGAATGGTTCATATCAACTATTTCGACTTTAAAAATAGAGATATTGATTCATATTACGGACCAATATTATCCCAAACAAACTCCACATCAATTTTAAAACGAAAATATTATGAAATTTATCCTGAAGGAAAAAAAAGGCGAAATTTTGTAGACAATCGTCAATACTCTTTCAAATAATCATGCATCTGTCTTTGTAAACTTAATTTTGAGATTAGATAAATCTTGAAAATTCATGAAACGTCATTTCAAAGCTTTAATGGTAGGATGTTCAGTCTGGACAAATAATAAGACGTGATGTGTAAATTTAAGACACCTTTGTCACCAAAAAAAAAAAATGGTGGCCTAATTTTGACGAGTAACCTTTGGCACTAGCAAGTAGAAGCAGTGTTCAACTGTTGATGTACCACAAATGCACCGACATTTTTATATATATCCAAAGTTAATTATAAATTAATAATTATACCCAAAGTTGTTGGGAATTTATAAAAATATCCATACCGGCTATTTTCTGACCGGTTTTAATTTATTTCAGTACCGGCTAAAAAAAGACCAGTACTAATTTTTTTTTTTTTTAGAGACTATGAATCAATAGCAATATGTTGAAATCTAACACTAAAAATTCGATTTTTTTTTTAATATTTGTTAGATTACTTTTTTTGATATATAATTAGCATATTTATACTAAAATACGCTAAATTACTTGAAATTATGTTAAATTACACTGAATTATACTAAATTATGCTAAATTACAATAATTATGTTAAATTATGCTAAAAAAGGGTAAATTACACTATATTACGCTAAATTAGGCCGATTTTGTGTCATCTTTCCTAAACCATAAAAAATAGTAAAAAAAATTCCAAAAATAATAAAAATTGGTATTCTACAAGTTCATTACATAACTAATTTACTGAGCTACGTAGATTGAACAATAAAAATGAAAATCTTAATCGGAAACTTCAACTCAAGTTTTGAGATTATTCCCTTTGTTTTTTGGCAATTCTGAATTTCGAAATCCGGCAAAGCAAGCACTGACGCATGCGTATTTTCGCAAGCAAAAGTAGTCATTTGCTGAAATCGAACACTCGAGCGCCGTTTTATGACCATTTGAAGTTTTGTCGTCGTTTTTTGCCTTCTCAATGAAGATATCATCCATATTCATATAATTTAGCGTAATTTAGAGTATTTTAGCATAATTTAGCGTAATTTACCGTAATTTTGTATAATTCAGCATAATTTAATATAATTTCAAGTAATTTAGCGTATTTTGGTATAAATATGCTAATTATATATCAAAAAAAGTAATCTAACAAATATTTAAAAAACAAATTCGAATTTTTAGCTTAGATTTCAGCATATTGCTATTGATTTATAGTGTCTCTAAAAAAAAAAAAAAATTTACTGCCAACCATTTTCTGGCCGGTACCAAAAAAAATTAAAACCGATCAGAAAATGACCGGTATAGATATTTTTATAAATTCCCAACAACTTTGGGTATAATTATTAATTTGTAATTAACTTTGGATATATATATAAAAATGTCGGAGAAATGCATGATGTCTGTGTACCAGAAATGCAATAGATAGAATGATCAAGTACCAGTCTAGTCTAGTCTAGTCTACCAGACAGTGACAGCTGACAGATGGACCCCCACCCACTGCCACAAGGGATTCAAACTACGAAACTACCAAACTAATATACATAGTTATATATACCTCATCTCTTATTCAATTTCAAACCAAATTCAGAGCTACCCCCATTCAATGATTTTTCACTTCAAACAAAAAAATGTAGGCTGATGGAACAAAACCATTCCACCTTATTTATCCACAAAAAAATTATAAAATCTGCAATGTTGTAACCTACACTACCAATTTGCATTGAAAAGCCTTTACTTGCATAGATAACATATCCACTAAACAACAGAAACCCAACCCTGGCTGAAGCTACCTGATAATCAATGTACTACATATTAAATCCAGGGCCTTAAAGAAAAACACCCATTTGTAGAAATGCCCCTTAAAAACTCAAATTTAAATATCAGAGGCCAGAGGCAGGGCCTCTTAGTTGCTTGCAGCTGTGCTCCGGCATCAGATTTTCTGAAGCAGCTCTTTTTGTTTTTGGTCTCAACTATGACACAAAATTGATTGATAGTAATCAAAACAAAGTAAAGGAAATTAAAGAGGTATTTTATATCGCTCTCTTGGATGAGTACTGGTATTTTTTTCATATGCTATTGCCTAGGCTTCTCTGGTACTGATCCAGTTTAGTTAAGTAGAGAAGCATAATATTTTTTTGGATGTTGCTTCTTGAAAGGACAATAAACAAAAACGAAATAACATTATTGATAGTAATAGATGAATTTTGGACAATTTACCTTCTCTTCTGACTTCTGGTAAAACTGTCTAAGAAGGATATTTTTACTTTCAGTTGTTATAACTGCAACATGGAAAAAAAAGTTACATTGAATTAATAAAACATAATAACATGCCAAAGTAATATAATTATATCAGAATAACATGCACTTGTAATAACTTGACAAAGTTAATTAAATCAAATTTCTCCAGAAGTAACAAGTGTCAGTAAGAGGACCTGACTCATGTTAAGCCTAAAACCTCAATGAAACCCTTAAAAACAGATATATAATACTGAAACTTGTCACCAAACAAAGTACATATTATACATATCAGCCATTAGAAACAAAAACAACTTAAGAACAAGTGAGTAAATTGAAAAAAATTACCTTGATTGGGAGGAGGAAGTGTCCTGTTGTGTGTTGGATGATATGTAACAGGTGTCAATTTCTAAAGAAAAGATTGAACTAAAATTAATTATATGAATAGCAAGGAAGAGGTCAGGTTTTACATAGTAATTAAGCATGGATGCAATTGATGGTAAAAAAGAAACGAATAGAGTAAATTTGAAGATAAATGTAGAATTAAATTTGTTGTGCAGTGATTTTCTTTGTTTTTTAAGAAGAAGAATTAAATAGAAAAGTGAAATTGGTAAAAGTAAAGGGGGGGAAGAATTACTTACGGAGGGTTGAGCGGTGGGTTCGAGCGGGCGGAGCTGAGTGAAATTGTGTGGATCGAAACAAGGCCAATCGCCAACAACAGAACCCATCTCTCTATGATCTCCCTCTCTCTTCTCTTTTGCTTTGCCTAGATGATAGTCTTAATTAATTAAAGAGACTCGGTAAGTATGATATTGATATGAAATGATACGAGGATGGTTGCATCCGCTGATCTCTGCATTAACGCACCGTTTCAGTTAATCTCCCAACTGTCTGATCAAATACTGTACCGCACAGGTTCCTTTAATATTCGTGCAGATTTAAAGCGGATGGTCGTGATCTTAACTCAAAATTTGATTTAACTTAAAAGAGTATACGAATTCCTCCCTGATTATGTCGCTAGTCAGAGAGGAAATAGCGGGCCGCCCCCGCCCAAGCCCAAATGAATTGGATCCCATAAAGTAACTCAAATAGTGAGGTTAGATCCAAACCGTTCGATCTTCTATGCACGAATGTTAAAGGGATTTGTGCATTCCACTTCGGATCCGATTCTGATCAGACAGTCCGGATCTAAAATAAAATTTGAGTTACTTTAGGGTATCCGGACCCGGAGAAATCTAGAAATCCAAAGGATGACTTTCTAATATCTATCTCCAGTCTCTCTTGTCGCTGGTCAGAGAGGAAATAGCAGGTCGCTCCCGCCCAAGGAGAAATCTAGAAGTCGAAGAGACGGATTCACATTGGATTCACATTGGATCGGAGGGCAACTGTTTACATGAATTTTGAATTTTTATGGAGATTTATTGCTTCCTCTGAAAATTTTTTGCTCTCCTCCGAAATTTTGATTTATAATTTGAATTAAATTTAGGATTAAAATTAAAATAAATTTCTCTTGGTAATTTAAATTATAAATTAGAAAATCAGTAATTATAAATCAAAGAATTGGAAATTATAAGTTAAAACATTATTTTTTTATTTAATACTCAATTAATTAATGAATTTGAACACGATTATTTTTTTAAATCCGATTCGCTATTTTTTTATGCCGACAAAAATCTTAAATCTGCTCCTGAAAATGACTTAGAGTCTCCTATATTTATTTTCACATTCACCATCAATAGGGGTGTCAATGGCACTATTTTATCCGTTTACCTGACATGTACCGTATCCGATAAAACGGATATGAGTAAGTTTTTTTTCGTAAACTTATCGGGTATAGGTACGGGTAAATATTTTTTTCAGTCATCTAAACGAATAAAGGTACGGGTAAAGCCTATTCCGTGCCTGTTACCCGATCAGGTAATTATAAAAAAAATTATATATATTATATATATTAATAAGCAATGTATTAATTCTTCAACTATTCTTGATAGTTGTGTTATGCTTAATTAACTATTAAAACACATAAATAAATTTCAGCAAATCTCAATAAAGTTTAGACCTTTTAAACATGTATATATATTTGTGAAATGAATGTGTCTTAATTTATTATTTAGTAAATAATAATTTTTTTATTATAATAGCATTATCTGTTATTTATCTGCTACCGTTTCGTAATCCGACAACCATAATGGGTAAGAGTAGGGTACGAGTAAGATAATTCATAGCGGATAAGAATAGGGTACGAGTAAGGACAATTTGTAACGGGTACGAATATGAAAATGCTTCCATCCGACTCTTACCGTACCTGTTAACACCCCTAACCAGTGTTCTAAATAGCGCGCTATAGCGTTTTTGGACCCCAAACGCTACGCTATGACATCAAAATGCGCTATTTGCGCTACGGCCGCTACAGCGCTATAGCGGTCCGCTATTTGCGCTATTTGCGCTATACAATATGAGTTTTTTTTTTTTAAGCAATTTATATGGGTTTTAAATAAAGGTAAAAAAAAATCTTAAATCGAAATTGAATTTGTTGCTACTTGCTACAGATAAATCAATTTGAAATTGGGAATAGAAATTGAAATTTGAATAGAAAAAAAGTCCAAACCGAAATTAAAATTTGAATAGAAAAAAAAAATAGATTATGTCATGAATCATGATGCTTAATATATTTTTAATAGAAAAAATCAATAGTTTATGATATTACTATGGATATTTTGAACCGCAATTTGGACTTTGTACAGGTTCAATATGAATATTATAGTTTCTTAATTACTTTGGTGTTATTTATTGTTCTATGAGACTTTAGATAATGTTGATATTTAGTACAAATATTGAATATACAAAATGTAAAAAAAAAAACGCTATTTGAAATAGCTTCCGCTATAGCGACGCTATTCGCTATAGCTTTTTTTTTTGCCTTCCCGCTACGACGCTATAAACGCTATTTAGAACCTTGCCCCTAACTATCAACTCAAACTTTATTTATTTTCAATTTATATTTATATTAAGTAATTTAGGAGATTTTTTGTTTGGAGTGGGAAGGTATATGTACTAGTTCAGTTCGGCGCGCCATTCGGCTACAACACAAAAATGCCAAATTAGAAAAGCACTCGTACTGGTATAGGTATGGTATCTATCCATAGATCGAGGTGATGACATTAACCCAACTTTACAAACCAGATTTCGCCACATTTTGCTCTCAAAATTCACCACACAAAAAAGCCATTTTTTAATCTCAGAATCTTGTTTGTCATCAAACTAAAATTTTTTGGACCTAGCTAGTCTAATACGGAATATCCAAGTTTGTGTACTACTGGAAATCATTTCACAAACCATACGGAAACTCACAAATTAATTTACAAAATATCAATTCCTTGGCATAGAATGTTAGATACAAGTATACAACTCATACAAGCAACTACTTGGTCAATAGAAACTGCTGAGAATTTTTTTTCTGTACAAATTAATAGAAGGAAGAGAGAAATATAAATAGTACATTAGATTTTTAATTGATAGAAAAATTGGTAAGATATCTACTGATTTTAAAAATAAAAAAAGTTTGGATCAGTAAGAATTCTACCGATCCAAACCAGTTTTTTTTTTCTCTAGTAGAATATAAAAAGATTTTACAAAAATAGATAGAGTATCTTAAAATTTATATTAATTGAAACATTCAATCTACTTTTTGAAAAACTTTTTATATTTTACTAGATATTTAATAGAAGAATTACCTCCATCTACGCATCAAATTAAAAAAAAATAACTAAATTTGAATCGGTAGAATTCCTGCCAATTCAAACTTACTTATTTTTAAAATTGGTAAAAATCCTACTACTTGTGTTTCTCTCTCTTCTATTTTATTAATTTCTACAAAAATTTTTTTTCCGAAACTGCTCCATCAAAATCAAACGGTTCGCATCACAACTTTGGAGCTCCTATGTATCACTCCTCTCCAAATTTCTTGCAATTGGCTTTTTTGAAATTGATGGATTCCGTATATACTTCGTCTGGCTGGAATGTTTGAAAATGAAAATTTTGACGAAAAAAAATTCCACGAGGAGGGTTCCAATGCCTCATCTCTTCATACCTCATCCATACCTCATGTTATATATCTCCATTTTCAAAGTCTAAACTATCGATCCGACCGTTCAACATGATATTCATACTAAAATATGCTTGGGGATGAAATTTTATAATTTTTGCAATTTTTTTACTATTTTTTAAGATAGGTACAAAATCACTGTATCTGGACCATTCAAAAAACAGTGATTTTGTACCTATCTTAAAAAATAGTAATAAAATTGCAAAAATTATAAAATTTCATCCCCAAGCATATTTTAGTATGAATATCATGTTGAACGGTCGGATCGATAGTTTAGAATTTGAAAATAGAGATATATAACATAAGGTATGGATGAGGTATGAGGAGATGAGGCATTGGAACCTACTCAAATTCCACACAAACGCGAACAGCCCAAGTATTTTATTTTTCATCAATAGAATTAATTAAGACGTTGGCAATATTCGGTATAGATAGCTACATGGACAACCTTTTTTTCTAAATTAATACTGTCGTGTGTAATTAATTTAATTTAATTAGGGCGGTTCCTGTATGTAGTGCTTTCATTCAAACTCATATTTCTTTCTTTATTGGCTTCTAAAGTGCACCACTAATTAATTCACTATTCATTGTAGAAAGCGGCGAACAGCGTCTTTTTGTGTTTGAATTTTAATGAAGTTGTGATTCTGATTATAATTATTTTAATAATTTTGATATTTTCTAAATTAAGTTAAAAATAACAGATAATAAGTTAGACATGTTGTTTGCTTTATGACTTAGTTATGTAGAAAATCATTAAATATACATTATTATAAGTTTTAAATTGTCTGATGAGCGATAAATTAAACTTGAATCATATCATACATTTTAAAAATAAACATAATATAGATCATATTTCACATGTTTTAATTTAAAATTGTTAGTTATTTTTATGATTGTCAAGTGGTCTAGAATATTTAAATCAAGTAATTTCTATCTATTTAAAAAAAATACATAAAAATTTAAAAATTTAAAAATTGATTTCAAAGTACATTTTCATATGAAAATCATATTTAACGGTTCATAACGACCGTTTAAACTTTGCAAATAGTAGTATGAATATATTGCACGGGTTGGTCATATTACCATAGCCTTATTCATAATATAATATAGACAGTCATGATTGGTTCGGTCTAATACTTGTTATTTGATGAAACAATTTGTTTTTAACAAAGGATATTATTGTATTTATACAATTACTATGATATCTTATTAGAATAAGACTAAATAAACAAAAAGAAAACATTCATTTTCTTTTTCTTTTAAGCATTAAAATAAAGATTCTAATATTTTCTCAATTATCACATTTTGAATTATAAGATTTGTAAAACAAGA
This sequence comes from Carex kokanica, assembly GCA_025461125.1. Lineage (NCBI taxonomy): Eukaryota > Viridiplantae > Streptophyta > Magnoliopsida > Poales > Cyperaceae > Carex > Carex kokanica. Next base: position 723,906 of record JAJGRX010001361.1, on the reverse strand, counting down.
ATGTGTAGCTAATTATGACTTTTCGATATTTTTGTACTATATGATCAAAATCAATTTCAGAAGTTCATAGTAGCTAACTGTACCGGAGTAAATTTATTCTTCTAGCCAAGCTGACAACTTAATGATTCAGGAAAAATTCGGCAGGATAAAAAAATTTGTTATCGGAAATAATTCGGATATAATTCGAAAATAATTCGGAATTACACATTGAGTCCGAACCAGATATTTTAGTCCCACGTACAAGAAAAAAAATCACGAATAAGTCGGAAAAAGTTCAGAAAACTAATAAATGGATTGCTTTGACAACGGTTCAAATTCAAATTATCACCGAATCTTGTCACTATGCGCCTAGCTAGCTGATTAACTACACAATGAGTGCCGATTTTTTTATTAATAGAAAAATAAATAAATAAATATCAACAATGGAGAACGAATCTGTGTAATTTCAAAATATAGAAAAACCGTTATGGTTTATAACGTCCCACAGACGTTATGAATTATGACGTCCCTGTAATCCAAAATTCTTAACCCCAGTTCGCTAATTAACAAAAAGAAAAAAAATCAAACTGTTATGGTGTATAACGTTCAGACTACAAGAGAAAATAAAAATAAAATAAACGGGCCGTTATTCTTCATGACATCCAGATCAGCGGAAACAAAAACTTATTTACCATGACGTCCAGAGCCTTTATTTTTCTCCTGTCGAGTTTTACACAAATTGAAATAATATCCTCATAAAGACATTGCTTAAAAATGAGGCATCATTTAATGTGAATTAATTATATCAATTAATTGCTCCCTGTAAATCCGCACAACTTTTTAATTGATTCCTATATTAATTAATTTCTATACATGCCTAGATATATTAATTAAATTGTAATTATATAGAGCACTTACTAATCTAGCAAGCTTATTAAAAATAACAATTTGTCTAAAAGTGCTATAAACATAAAAGTTGAAATTACTTCACAAATTTACAAATAATATGACCATCTACATTCTGCAATTCCAAAAAAAAAAAAAATCTCTGTCAGTATTAAAATTATTATTTCTTACTGTATCGGTAATATTGAAATTTCAAAAATAGAAGAATTCTTAAATTGATATTCTTAAATTGATGTGAGTAAATTTATGATGTAATAAATAAATTCATTTTTTTTTGTAATTACAATAATAGAAATGCTCTAACAGTGTTAAATTTATTGAATATATCACGACATGTAAAGCAATTAATTAATACAAGGAAAGTTGTGCGGATTTACAAGGAGCGATTAAATGATATAATTATTCACATTAAACCGACTCATTTTTAACCAATGTTTTATGAAGATATTAATTCAATTTGCTTAAAAATTAAAGGCTTCGGACGTTATGATAAATAACATGCATTTTTTTTTCCAGTGGTGTGGACGTCATGGAGAATAACAGTCTAGATTTTTCTTTTGTTTAATTAGCGAACTGAACGGGTTAAAGATTTTGGATTACCAGGACGTAACGAACCATAACGTCTGTGGGACGATACAAACCATAACGGTTTTCCTCTATTATGAGATTTCACGGATTCGTTCCCCATTATGGATATATATATATTTTTTTCCTATTAATAAAAAAATCGGCGATGAGTGGCCTAAAGAAAAATGAGTGCACAGTCATGGATGGTTTATTTACCTAAGTGGAACGGAGTGGAACGGACTCCGCTGCTTTTCCAGAAGAAAAGCAGGACCCTTCTCTTCCAAATCCAACAATTCAAAATTCGTTGAGATTTGTGCATGAAACAAGTTTTTTATCGAGATACGTGAATGAAAATTTTGAATCGTTAGATTTGGAAGAGGAGGGTCCTCCTTTTCTGCTAGAAAAGCAGCAGAGTCGGACCCTACCTAAGTGGGGATAACTAGATAATTAATTAATATGAGATTTTATTTTATATGAAAACGACAGGGGCTTGATACTTTCACAGATGACCACCTAAACAGAAGGTTCGATCAGTTTGTTAAATATTCTTTCGAGTTAATTATTGTTGAAATTGTTCTACTTCCTAACTTGGCCACATCTGCATGTGATATATATCTATTTTCTTAATTAATTACTCAATAAATAAATAAAACAAAGAGCACTAATTTGTTGAAATGTTGTCATTTATGATAAATAGAACATAAACATGCATGCGGTAAAGTCTGATTGAATAAAAGAGAAGTGATTTAATTAATTAATTGGGTGGAAACATGAAGAATAATGAGGGAATAATTAATTAATTAATTAATATGATCCCAATTCCCAAGTCATAGTCATGGCCTCATAGGATATGAAGTCTTACTTAAGCTAGAAGTCGCAGAATTAAGCTAAGCTGGCACTTGCAGTTAATTATAAAAGAGCGACAGTCGACGGTCGACAAACACAACACAAGTCGGAAAACCCAACCCGGAACCCCGTGTAACCGTGTAAACGAGTCCACTTATCAGAAATGAATCCCGCTTGGAATTAACCCGTGACTCGATCGGTAACAACTCGTTTGTTAGTGGACCGAGTTAAAACTAGCTCGCTCGTCACAAACTCGAGCCAGAATTAATAAGTTTGAGTTTGACTTGGCTCGGCACAAGCCAGCTCGGTCATTAATGAGCTATTTAATATACGTAATTTAATAGTTTAATCGGATCCATTCACTTCAGGTTAGGGATACTATATATGGTCTATGGATGTTATAGCTAGTGTTATGATAATTGCACTTTAGACTGCGCTTAAGTTAATTGATAATTTTGTATGGAATATATGTGAATTAGTTTTCACCTTCTTGCGGCATAAGTTTCTTCTAAATTTTAGGAAGTTATAAGCAACCAAGTTAATTTGTATGAATTTGTTTGATTTGATATGCATGAATTTATTATGTGAACTATGTTTTGTATGAATTTAGAGATTTAATATTTTTGTATATATGAATTTAGGTGCAAACTTAATCTATGGTACTTGATTTGTTTAGTTGCACTGAATTAAGATCATTTATCAATCTTGAGTAACAGTTTCAGCTCGAAACCTAAACTTATTACGAGTAAGATCTTACGCGCTCTTTAGTAGCTCGTTGCCACTTCTAAAAGTGGAATAGAATAGAATAGAGAAATTTAGATATATGCCCATCATAACTTCTTAAATTAGATATATCCCCATCAAAACTTCAAAATTAGCTATTTCCCCATCTAAATAGAACTATATTATAAATATACCCATCTCTGAATTTAGTAAATTCAAAACCTTCATTAATAGTAATAAAAAATAAAAGGACAGTTATGCCCTTACATTTAAACTGAGATTTTTTTTATTTATAACAACACTTTCACCTAATTGTGGTCCCAGCTTGTCAGACCCTTCTTCCCCTTCTCATTTTCCTTCGTTCAACTTAAATCGGACTCAAAATCGGCCAAATTTTTAGCGATTCCACTATGTCACTGATGTTCTGTACAAAAGACCGATTCCCTCGAGTTTGTCCACGAAAATTGGTAGCCGCGAAAATCGGGTAATGATCTACTCGCCTTTGACTCGGCCGAGAAATTTCCATAGGATCAGAAAGGGGTAACTTGTTCAATAAAAGCTCTCTTCACTTGCTTAATTAGCGGTTTAGTAGGTACGAGAATGTCGTTTCCGAATCAACCAAGGCGGCATTGGTTTTCAATCTAAAAGAGCTATTTTGAACTGGTATGTACTCTGGGCCAACTGTGATTCTAGTTAGGTTAATAAGCAAAGTCGATTGCACCTTACCTCCTTTTATTGTCGCATATGAGCCAAAAAAAGGATGTGGTTTTGCCTTTCTGATGTCAGATTGGAGGTAATACGAGAATTTTCCAAAACCGAGTTGAGAATTTTTGTCTGGCAAGCTCCTAAATATCCATTGTAGGCATTTAGACTTTGGGGAAATTCATTTCATATCTTGGTCAAAGTATGTCTAAAGCTTATTATTGTAACACATATTTAACTAAGGACATAACTATCATTTTGTTTTTTTTAATACTATTAATCAGTATTTTGTATTGATTTAATTGAAAAATGGGTATATTTATAATATAGTTCAATTTAGATGGAAAAATAACTAATTTTGAAGTTTTGATGGGGATATATCTAATTTAAGAAGTTTTGATGAGCATATATCTAAATTTCTATAGAATAATGTTCCTTACCAAACTTGCTCCTTCCCTTCTCCCCTAAATATTATTTAATAATACAATACCATACCTTGTACCCTCTTTCTTTTCTCTTCTTCTTCTGCTGCTTTCCCAAACATCCCGCCACCACCGTCGCCCGCCGCTTCTTTCTACAGTCTATAGTAAAGTAAAGGGCCAAGAAAAAAGAATAAGAATAATGGCGGAGTACCCATGCTGCGGGCCTATGTTCTGGCTGTACGTGCTGATATGCTTTGGCCTGGTAGTCTTCGCTGGAATCATGTCCGGTCTCACCCTCGGCCTCATGTCCCTCAGCATCGTCGACCTTGAAGTTCTCGTCAAAGCTGGCAAACCTCAAGACCAGAAAAACGCCGGTACGAGGGTTTCCTTCAATACCCCTCTCATTCACTCCCAATTCCACCTCTAATTCCTTCCTTCCTTGTGTTTCAATTAATTGCAGCGAAGATTTTGCCAGTGGTTAAGAATCATCACCTGCTTCTCTGCACCCTCCTCATCGGAAACGCACTCGCCATGGAGGTACTTACTTGTGCTACTTACTGGTGCTACTTATTGCAACTAAACTAAATCCATCCTCATTTGATTTCAGGCTCTTCCTATTTTCCTTGATAAGCTTGTGCCAGCATGGGGGGCAATTCTTATCTCTGTCACACTTATTCTTGTATTTGGTGAGGTACGTAGACATAGTCATTTTACTTCAAACCCTTATCTATCTCTTAATTTTATTTCTCTTTAATTAATTACTATTCCTTCCTTGCTCCATCAGATTATTCCTCAATCTATATGTACCCGCTATGGCCTCAAAGTCGGAGCAAAGATGTCACCATTTGTGCGTGTTCTCGTCATTATCATTTTTCCAATAGCTTATCCTATCAGTAAGGTACAATTTTCAACAATCACGTTTCTAATCCTATTTTCTATGGGGATCACTTTTTTACTTTAATTAAACTTTTGTGGATATATTAGGTAAACTTGTCCCTGCCATACTTTTTGTTGACTACTTTGTAAAAGAAATTGCAAAAATGAAAAAGGAATTCAAAATTGAAAACAAAATAAGCTCACAATTACTTCAATTATACAATGCTCAATATTCTTATTTAGTATACAAAAAGCTTTCTTGCTTAGACTATATATAGCTCTTCAATTATGTACTCTTCTTAAATTCATTCATTTTCATAATTGTCCAGTTACTGGATTTGGTTTTGGGTAAAGACCATGTTATGCTTATGAGAAGATCTGAGCTAAAGACCCTTGTTGATATGCATGGAAATGAGGTTTGTTTCTATCTCTTTTCACCAAGACTAGACAAATTGTACAATCCAATTCTTCTTATGTTTAAACTTCTCCATCAGAATATTTGAGCCATAAAATTTGTTAATTCACAACTTGCCAGTGAGATTTTATTTTCATAACATGAGGAAAATGGTATCTTTTTCTAATTTCCTGTTACATGTATATCGAATTTTTGGCCATTGATTTCAAATTTCAGAATAAATGTCTCCACATATGTTTTTATTAACTGTATGTGAATGTAATGCAAAGATGTATGTTGGTAAAATTGGGTTATAATTGTACACTGTGAAGGAGAAAAAAGAGAAAAATGTCAATCATTAAACTGCTGTCTTTTTGTTTTTTCTAAAACTTTTTAGGCTGGGAAGGGTGGAGAATTGACCCATGATGAAACTACTATAATTTCAGGAGCTTTGGATTTGACTCAAAAGACAGCCAAAGATTCAATGACACCTATTGTGGAGACATTTTCTCTTGATATAAATGCGAAACTAGACATGTATGTGCTCTTTCAAGATCAACTTGTTTCTAATGAAACAGTATGGCGATTGTGAAGTTTATTTATTTATTTATTTTTCTTTTGGTAGGGAAACCATGGGTTTGATAATGAGAAAGGGACACAGTCGTGTGCCTATCTATTCTGGCAGCCCAACAAATATAATTGGGCTTATCTTGGTAAGATTTTCTCTTATGTTTCAGTTATCATAAAAGATCCTAATATTATATAGATCTTAATATGTTAAATTCAAGGAGAAAAGGACATATTATATAGATCTGTTTGATGTTTAAAATTTAGCTATATAGTGAATCAGTGACTATGTACTAAGATTGCAATAATATTGAAGGTAAAAAATTTGATCACTTGCCGAACGGAGGATGAGATCCCTATCAGAAATGTCACCATTAGGACAATTCCACGGTACTTCAAATTTTTTTCGATTGGTATTCTGTACTGGTAGTGTAAGTTGGTAGTTGCTACCATATTTTCTGTACTGGACTAATAACGAAATTTATTCAGGGTATATGATGATCTCCCCCTCTATGACATTCTAAATGAGTTTCAGAAAGGCCACAGCCATATGGCCGTTGTAGTTAAACGCACTAAAGTGGCTGTGGGTCCCACCGAAAATAATATCCAAAATAATCGAAGTGGAAATCACACCCCAGTCAATGGCAATGGCAATGGTATGATGAACCCTGGAAATAGTCCTCTTGGCGGCAGTAGGAGTAATATTAATAATATTAATGGGGGGGATGCAACATCAACACGTCAGCAGCAAATGAGAAGGGGGGGTCGTCAGAGCAAAAATATTCTAGACATAAGCAATACTGATGCACTTCCAAGCTACAATTTGGACGAGGAGGTTGTTGGTATCATAACCATGGAAGATGTCATGGAAGAGCTATTACAGGTTTTTATATTTATTTGTTTAGCAAAGACCCCCTGATTTTCTTCATTTTGCAAAGAGCACCTAAAATGTCTCATGATTGCCAAAAATTATCAAACTTGTTATGTAAAGTAGGTCGATCATGTCATCAAGTAATAGATTAAGTCGATAAAGTGCCGCTGCTTGAGACCACAAAGAAATCTAACATTACATGTGTATTCCTTTCATTAGGGTTCATTTCTACTTGTTTATTAGAATTTCTCTGCCTCAATAGAGGAAATTTTGAACAATGAAACCCTTGTCACTTAATAAATTTGGCGAGGACAGGATTGATTGTTTTCATGTGTAGTTGAGCAAACTAGATGTTTTTTTGACAAATGAAGTAACTCTAATAATAGTTCTACAAATGAAGTAATTCTGGGTGGTTTTGCAAAATATGATTTAAATTTTAATGGATTTGTGAGGATTGGGAAACAATAACAATGTTTTTGCTTATTCTATTTTGAAGGAGGAGATATTAGATGAGACTGACGAGTACGTGGACGTGCACAACAAGTAAGCAACATATATAATTTAATCTAAATCCCTATTTTTGCTGCTCTACTTTTTGCACTGAATGAATTAACCAAACTAATGCATCTGTATTTTGATACATTTGATATAGGATACATATAAATATGTTGCCGCCAAAAAAGTTAGCAGCAAGATCTGCCGGGACCACGCCTCTTTCCCAACTGATTCGCAAATCTCCATCAGCTTCTCCTTTCTCTCCTAGTCACACTACTAACAATAATGACAATTATAACAACAATACTAATAGTAACATTTTCCATTCTCCTATGACATCACCCTACTTACAGCAACAACATTCTACGCCAAATAGAACATTTACTCTAAAGAAGTCTCTTCCAAGTTCCCCTGCAAGAAATTCTCACTCTCTTTCTGGTCAAAGCTCTCCCTTGACTCAAAAGGTAGCTTCAGTTTGACTTTTGGTCATTTTATAGTCTCTTGTCATGTTGACTTAGATATAGTCTCCTTTGACTCAATTGACTTGGATTGTACATACAGCACCAATTATCGACAGAAATGATAGACAAAAGGTTGAATATAGTGGCATAATATCCATACATAATAGTATGTGCTAGCTAGCTCTTTAAATAGTTCCCAATACAAATCAAAGAACATATATAGAGAGTTAGTCAGTCTTTAGCATATACTATACAAATGTGTTGCTTCAATTAATTAAATATTATTTTGGAGTTTGTTATGTTATTCATATTCTTATTTTGCATAGTTGTTTCTCAAAAGGAAAATATTGTTGATAGATTTGTGCATGCAGGTATTGAAAAAACCTTATGAGAAGCTTCAAAAAAGTGGAGATCCTAGCTAACAAATGGCAAACTACAAAAATGATTTCTTGGGGGCTGTATTGGAGTGAGTTTAAGGTTATATATATGGATAAAGAGAACTGCCAACTTTGTTATTGTTTTCATTCCTTCTGTATATAAGTAGATCTTCCTCAAGACATGTCATTTAAGATGTGTAATAGGAGATGAAAAATAATATATGCAAGTGTATATAAAAGTACTGAGACATTAGGTAGTGCTTAAACTATCTGTGGCTGTAAGAGACTGAACAAACACTAAACGAACATTTATCTTTTGGTTTTATTGTTATGGTTGGATTCAAATGTCAAGAGATGTACCAATTATCTATTATCTTACAGTTGTCAAGAAAAGTTTATCAATAATTTTGATTAGTAATCTGGCCTTAAAAAAACTATTCTAGTATTAGGTTGGATCCTACAGGTAATGTGGTATTTTATTCAGCATATTCTGCCCTTAGAAAAACCAAATATTCCACCTCTATTAATTGATATACAAATATTTAATTTGGCTACCCCTATCAAGTATCAACAGAAGTAATAGTGTGTCAGTTGTGTTAAACTTAATATATGCCATGAGCAGTTGATCACATCGATCTCATTATAATCAGTATTGAATCAATTCAGTTAGTAGCAATACTTGACCTGTGCTTCTTGTGTACCGGTGACGTACCAACTTTTCTTATTGGTGTCATCTAACTATAAAATGTATTGATAAAAAGAGTGTTGCTACATTGGAGCCTTGAATTCATCGATGTAACATTAATTAATTAATTGATTAGGATTTAATTCATCGATGTAACATTAATAAATTAATTGATTAGGATTTCGTGGTTTTTCAGTGAGGTATTTTATTCGAGATAGGAGTAGGTCCGATGGGCATCGGACCTACATTTAGGTTCAATTAGCTCTAGGACCGTACGATTAGCATCAAGATCTATGCGCACGGAAATTGATAAAGACTTACACGGATTTTGATACAGAGCACACGAATCTTGATGCAGATCGAAAGGTCATCACACCCATCGAACCAAGGTAGGTCCGATGGGCATCGGACCTACTCTGATTCCATTTTATTCAGCATATTCTACGTTGATGCTGACATACCTAGCATCATATTTCTGTTTTTTTTACGCATTCTTAAACTTATATTATAAAATTAAGGCTTCAGTCTCGGATTCAGATGTTATTTAAAAATCCATTCTCTGAATTTTATATGCTGATGCACAATAATCTTTAGTTGTTGTTGTCAATGCTAATGTTGTATGAGTGAGGCTATGGTGCTATGCATAGCACGGATGGCTAGTGTACTACGGCTCAATATGGTACTTTTTAAAATCCTAACGGTCGATCCGACCGTTCAATGTGATAACCATATGAATATGTACTTGCAAACTAAATTTTATATTTTTTCGAATTTTTTTACTATTTTTTCAGATAGGTAGAATTTTGATGGTCCAGAATTTTCAAAAAACACTGATTTTTCTACCTATCTGAAAAATTAGTAAAAAAATTCGAAAAAATATAAAATTTAGTTTGCAAGTACATATTCATATGGATATCACATTGAACGGTCGGATCGACCATTAGGATTTTAAAAAGTACCATACTGAGCCGTAGTACACTAGCCATTGGTGCTATGCATAGCACCATAGCCTCACTCATGTTGTATTGTATGTATCCTCTTGTGGTTTCTTTCTGACGCAGGGGCAGAAACCCTGGCCCACCAATATCTTTTTTTTTTTTCAATTAAAATTAAAATTATATTTATATTTTTATTATTTTCCTTCTAAATTCGGTTTCTTTCTTTGTATTATTTTATCTGATGTATCGCTCTTATATATGTATCATGTTTAGATCATATGTACCAATTAATTGAAACCAAGTAAGAGGCTCCTGGTCCTGGTAGAGTGGGAAAAATAGCATGGTGGAGTCGGCTCCGTTACCGAACGGTACGGTATGCGTATCGGTTACGTGTTGTGACTCGCGTGTCCTGTGTTGTAATCATTCGTGTGTCGTAATTATTTTTAAAAAATTTAGTACGACACGGCATGTCACGGGAAAGATCTAGTCACGACACGACACGACACGTGGTTACGCAAGTCATGTGTAATTAGGACTGTTATATCTTGATCAAATGGTGAATCTCGAATAAACTAACCTAAATTATGATCAAATGGTCACACAAGTCACGTTTGGTCACGACACATTTAAACACGGTGTGACTCACGTGGTATGATCACCCCTTGATATTTTGGTCATAACACAGCAGAGCACGTTTTTTCCACTCTAGATCCTGGACATGCCAATTTTTCTGATTTGAATCAAACGGTGGGGTCCATCAAGAAATCGATCGTTTAATTAATATCTGATTGAAATTGAACGACATTGATGTTCGAGAGACCTATCACCTATTCAATGTTTTTTTTTCTTCTTTTATATATACACACACGGAAGATGAACGTATGGGAACTGCTGGAATAATTTTTAGACAATTAAAACAGTCGCAAAAATCTATATAAAATAAAATAATGTTGCCTATGTTGACCATGAGGACCACTTTTCAGCGAATTCATATCCTCTGCATTAACTCAAAAGATTCTCTTTTGAGTTAATAAATCTCGACTGTCCAATATGTTTCGAAATTCGTGCGAACTAGATCTGCACTAATATTAAAGGACCTCCTATGTTATAGACACGAGCCGGATTGGCTCCGTTTAAAATCAGACGGTTGAAATTAATTAATTCAAAAGATTTCCTTTTGAGTTAATGCAGAGGATACGGATCCCTTTTCAGCAAAGAGGTCATACACTTTAACAAATTATTTTGGACCAAATATCCTTTTGCTTTTTAAAACCGAAGACTTAGGGCTGTTAGGCAACTTCAATTTCTATGGTTTTTTACAGAAAAAATGACTTTATCGATACTTTTGCCCTGGTTTCGTTCGGCAGCGTAGTTTTATTTTCCATTTCAGTTCCCTAGAAAGATTTATTACCCAACCAGCTTCAATGTATATAGGGAAAAAAACATTGAGTCAGAGGTCCGTTTTTTTTCCCAATTGACCAAGGCGCTGAGTTGCTTCATTAAACTACCAAAGCCAACAAAAATTTGACCAAGACGCTAAGTCCATTTTAGAAACTTCATTAATTGGAAGGTTTATTACCCCTAAAAATTTAAGTCATTTTTGTTTAAACAAACACAATTTAATACTAATTAATTAAAAGAGGAATTATACTAATTAATACTTTTTAATTAATTAAACTGAAATTAACTTGTACAATTAAGCACTCAAATAAACAAAAACAATTTAATAATACAAAGGCTAAAATTAATTAAACAAACACAATTTAATAATACAAGAAATTATTAAACAAGCATAATTAAACTAGCAACACTTAATTTTAATAGATTAAACTAATATTAAGTTAAGTTCCTATTCTAATGTCTAACAAATTTCCCATGCATTTGCCGAACACCTATATTCTAAATTTACCCATGGGTTAAATAACTTTGATTTTAACAAATTAAAATTCCCATTCCCATAATAAAAATTCTCATTTCCACAAAATTTTCATGTTACAGAACAGGCTAAGGTTTCTGGATTGAAGGCTGCTTTGTGGCATTAAGCATGCATATTATCGTTGTGCACCTCAAGAAATTAAACTCCAAGTTGTTATTACTATTTTTCCCTTTTTTGATAAAATTAAAGGTGCTTAATTAATATTCAGCTGAAATCATTTATTGTTATAGATTTTTTTTTACAAAATTTTATAAAATGATATGAATTATTCATAATTAATTACAAGGATAATTAATAGAACAATAAAATTAGTTTAATTAATTATTCATAATTAATTACAAGAATTTCCAGAAATTGTGACTACATGTCTACCAACCACAGCAGATCCTAGCTTGTTGACTAGAAGTCTAGAAGAAGAAAGACTAATTCTTCTATGTACTATACTTATTTTCATCCATGTTTTCAGGGGGTACAAATGCAATTAATATTTGTACAAATTAAACATTGGAATATATAATCTGCCTTAATTTACAAAGGAATTAATTTTTAGAGAAGCAAAGACAATTCTCCTTTCCACCAACAAAAGTACAAAACCTCTCAACTACTCAACAATTCCCTACTCTAATCTAATCTCTTACTATGTTGCTTCCAGAGAGCACTCTCAAACACCCTGTCAAGAAAATGGAAACCGCACAAATATCATCTGACAGAGCGAAGGAAATAGCGAAGAGCAAAGAGGAGATGTTGAGTCTCTTGCATGACATGCCGGAATCGGACTACGAGCTGTCTCTAACCGATATTGTCGACAAGAAGGAAAACGATGCTGATCAGAAGAAGGAATTAGAGAAAGACAAGAATTTGCATAAAGGGATCAAGGCGGAGCGAAAGAGGTCGAATAGCGGCAAAAGCCTTCGTTGTAGCAGTGATGGTGTCCTCCTCAATTTCTACACGCCGACTTCATTAACACGGAGTTTAACAACACCCAAGACATGTAAAATGATGCCTCGGACAACTTCAACTTCTATCGATTACACTAAGAGGTACGCGCGCGCGCGTGTTTTTATATATATATATATATATATCATGCAAAATGTTTGTTTAAATTCTTGGTTCAGAAAGAAATTAACTAAAAGAATTGTTAGGCTAAGATGCTTGGGAAGGAATTTGGAATTTAGAGGTTCTTTATTTTACTGTGACAAGTACTATTTACTATTGAAAATTGCGTCAGAGGAGATAATTAATTAAATCTAGCTAGCCTTGTTCGTAATTTCAAGAAAACATTAAATTTGTTTGTCTACCAAACATTAATAATTAAATCAGTAGCACAGAATTTTCTTCTTTGGAGGTCACACCAAACAAATGCTATACCACCGTTTTTCCTTTGCTTCCATTGTTTTGCTTTGACTTGAAGTTACAATTCCTATTGGATTCCATTAACTTACTTGCTACCTATTCCAAAAAAATCAAAATTAATTAATTGAGAATATGATCTTATGTTGCAGAGAGAACGAAAGAATATTGAAATTCATGGGATGCTGGTCGTTGCTGTGGGACCGGAGGGGGAACAAGTCTAAAAGACAAAACCAAGACCAAACCCAATTTGAATTTCATAATAAAAAGGAAGAAAATTCAAAAAGCACAAAGAAGTAGATAGTATCACAGTAATAGTACTACTGGCGCTTGGGCTGGATCTTCAGTGGCCCTAAATTGACTAGTCAAAGATCAATTTTTTTTTGTGTGTTTTTTCGTTTGATTTATGTCCTCGTATAGGAGGAGAAAGGTGTTGAAAGTTTTGTTTTTGTATATTTGACGCAGAAATTTCCAGTTTTATGTGTATTAATTTATATAAGAAATGGTACAAGTCTTTTTTTGTAAAGTAGTTTAATGAGCATTTGGAAACTGATCTGTCTTCAAAGCCATTAATTACTTCATGACTTTGTAATTTTGGAAGGAAATTGTGATTGAAAGAAAAGAAAAGGAATAAAAAAAAATGAAAAATAATATAAACGAAACTTCAAATTTTATGTATATTTACTTCTAAAAATAAATAAAAAATCGGAGATTATTCGAAGAGCTTATTTGACTATGCAAAGAGTTGGACTCTAAATCCTTTAAAAAAGAAAAGAAAGAAACCCAAAAATCTTACAATTTTTTCCATTGAAGTACAATCAAATTAAGCTCTTTATTTATTTAAGAAGTAGATAGATAATGAGTTTAATTTCCCAGCCACATGAAACCATCTAATTAAGTGGCGACAGAGACAGTCAAATTAAGTCTCAGACAGTTGTTCATTCCTGCATGCCAAATAAATGAGAAATATATATATTAATTTGTTAGAGATCGGTTTTGCAATACAATTAATTAAGCCAAGGAAAATCAGCTAATGAATGACTAGAAAGAATGAGAGGGAGAAGCGATCGAGCTAGGTGCCTACATTAATTAATTAATTAATTAATTAATTATTGGAGGCCATAATCCATGAGTTCAATGTATTGATGGCCTTCCCAGAGCGTTGAGTCTCTCTTGCTAACATCACTCCATCTCCCAAGCTGCTCACCTTCCCACTTGCAACAAGCGCTGCCCCAGCATTCAGAATCTACATACATACATATATATATACACGATCATACGACTGGACTGGTTCACTGGTATATATAATTAATATATATATGTGTGTGTGTGTGTGTGGCAATTAATTAATTATTATGTATTAGTTATAACTTACAACAGCATCGGTAACGGCCCCCTTTTTACCAGAGAGCACATCTCTGAGAATGTTTGCATTTACTGAGGCACCTCCTCCTCTCAGGCACTCAATCTTGCACCGAGGAATGCCAAAATCAACTTCACATGCATGCAATTCATTCATTCTAAATTATTAATTTAATTAATTACCCTCCTTTGTTATTTACTTGTTTCTTATTAATTGTTATATAAAGAATGATGCTTACGCGGATCATAGTACAACTTCTCTATCTTTTTAGGAGTAACATCAAGATAATATCCAGGTCCTGTAATATAATTTATGAAAAAAAAAAAAATTAAAGTTTTTTTAAAACAGAAAAATTTAGAAGGAAATTAATATTATAATTGCTTAATTAGCATATATACCCAGGAGATTTATCTCGTCCAATTCCTTCGAATGAACGACAAGTGCTCGCTTCATTCCAAACCTTTGTGCTGCTTTAGCCATTGTCATCACCTATAAATAAATTATTAAAATAAGCCAGATTAGTTTCCTCAATTTTAATTAGAAAGCTGTCTATTTGATATGCAATTAAGTAATGTGCTACCTGAAATTTTCACAAAATGGAGGATTTAAGAAAGCTAAATTAATTAATTGTTGGCCAATATATCATTTAAGCTCAGATTTGCATGCACCTGCATGGAGAGTTTGGTACATTTACTTGCTAATGATACATGTCCTCTTACTCTTGTGGAAAGGACACCAAAAGGTGGAAATTGACAGAAAAAAAAGAGCAAATCATATCTAAAAATGGGGATCTCGGGATCGTTCACTTGATACTACCAATTCATTTTTGCGATTTCAAAGTTCAAATAGTCAATCAGTGCGTCATATATATAACAAGATATATATTTAAGAACACTTACAATGGCTTCGTCGTATACACCAATAACAGCAAATGGAACTCTTGCAGGATTTAACAAAGGACCGAGAATGTTAAACACCGTCTTTACTTTGAGTGTCTTTCTGACCCGCCTCACAATCTTCATCGCTGCATGGTACTTCTCTTCCATCATGAACCCAATTCGCGCCTTCTTTACGCATTTCTTCACATCCTTTATTTGTTTTCATATATAATTAAGAGTTGATAGAAATTCAAGTCTTATTCATTTATTTTCCTTAAAACTTTCCACAGGAATGCAATTTTTGATAATCATGCATGCTAACAAGTTATATATTATATCATCAGTTAGGTGTAGTTTTTACTCGCTACAGGGAAGACGAAGTTAGGTTGCGTAAACGGTGAAGTTAGGTTGAGGTACAAGGACTACATCTGCATTAATTTAATGCTGTGATCTCAGATCTGGTAAATAACATTAATGCGCTTGGGCTGGAGTATAAATAACCTGTGAGTCTGTGACCCATCCTTGGGCCCACATAGCATTAGCCCATATTTTTGTAATAAATTCCTACTTCAATGTCTATATTTTTTTTATGAATCAATCAGTTCCCAACAAGAAATTAGTAAATTAATGGGCATTAGTCTTTTTAAAAAATAAAAAATAAAAAATTAGTAAATCTGCCACATATAGAAAGAAATTTAGTTATTTCAGGGGCAAATTAAGGTAAAATGTGAAATTAGTTGCCTACCTGAGGTCCTAAGTGTATATTCACCCCCAAAGCTTCCAACACGTCAGCGCTCCCACAAGCAGAAGAACTCGATCGGCTACCTTGCTGCAATTTATATATTAATTCCAATATTATTATTTGCTAGCTAGGTAGATATAAGAAATAACTTGAGTTGAAATGCTATGTAATGAAAATGGCAGCACCTTTGCAACATTTGCACCAGCAGCTGCTGCCAAGATGGCAGCTCCGGTTGATATATTGACGGTGTTTGCGCCATCACCACCAGTCCCAACAATGTCCACTGCATCATCATCCAGCCCCTCCACTTTTACGCAACTTTTCATCATACCCCTTGCCAATCCTACAATCTGCAAATCAACATTAATTAAATTTAATTAATCAATCATTCAATACATAAGTAAGTATGCAAAACTTTAATTAATTACCTCTTCAAGGGTCTCTCCTTTGGTGCTAAGAAGCACAAGAAAAGCACTGATAAGCGCCTCATCTGCCTCTTGAAGCAGCAACTCTAGTGAGGCCTCAGCCTCTACTTCTGTCAGATCACGTCCACTTAGCAACCACTCTATCATCTAAGTAAAACATGTACGTACGTGAAGTAGATTATACAAATACATAACAACAACAAAAGAATCATAGTATAGTAATTAAATTACCTCTTCGAAGGATGATGCGGGTGAAAGGGTGGAATGAATTTTTGGTTGAACGGTGACCATTGTTCTCCATCTGAGAGATCTTACAAAGTTGTCATTCAATTTTGATCTGAAGCTAATTTTGGGAAGATGGTTGTTCACAGAAGAAGGGGATGAAAGTAGGTGTAATTGCATTGCTGCTGCTGCTACTGTTGCCATGACTAGACCAGCTCCCTCACTGCTTTAGTCTAATTTAAACAAGGGAAAACATTTTTGGAGGAGTGTATCCCGGAAATAGACAAATGAAATTATAATACCTTAATTTCCAATCAGTTCTGACCTCAGCAATGAATAGTGCCACCATCTCTTGCTACCCTCTGATGCGTTCTCAACAGCTCAGATTATTTGGTGCTGATGCTTCCATTCGTCATCCACATAAATTGAATTGCTCACCAAGCACTCTTCACGCGATTTTAGCGTACACCGCCTACACACCGACTTGCCGCTTCAAGGAGGTCGCAGCTCACGCCTTCTCTTCGTCGGTGCTGGCCACGTGTAAACTTCCCCGCTACGTGGCCCTTCACCCGCTTTACACGCCTCCCGCTCTTCTGCTCGGTGGGTGTTTCTCTATTAGGGATTACTCACTCTATTCCTCTCTCTCAAGTCCCGCTGCTTTCTTCCCCTTCCTTGCGCCTCCCTGAGATCCCCCTGGACTATCCTCGACAGCAGCTACGCCCTCTACTGTGATCGGCCCTGCTCGCCTCGACCATCTTCGGTTCCTTCCGCTGGTACGACCTTTTTACAATTTAGCAATTTCTATCCCTAATTCACAAATTTGAAAAAAAAAAACGATTCCTCCAGTGAAATTACCCGTTGTCGCTGTTCCAAACTTCTCTGATTTTGCCGTCTACCTTAGACACTTCCTCCTGCGATGGTACTGATTCCTCACTACCAGTATCAGACTTTTTTCAGCCCCTTTCTTCTTGCTTGCTGTACGTTTCTTCGCAGCCTGCATTTAGTAACAAAAAAGGGAAAGTACTTCTTAGATAAAGGGAATTCCTTCAAGAAAGAGGGCAAATTTCCCATGTATTTCACTGATTTAAAAAATGCATTCAACAAATCCCGTTATTTAGTATGGTTAATTACATACAGTTTGAGGCATCCTTGATTTTTTCATATAAAAAAAACAAAAGAGGGAAAAATGAGAAGTAAAACTCTTGAACAGGCTCAATTTGTGCCTGCTTCATACCTAACCGTCGAATTCTATTTATGTTTGTCTTACAATTTTTCAAATTGGGCAAATTAAAATAAATAAGGCCTGTCCAATTTTCAACCTTCCGTTAATATTTATTTCTCTATGTTTTAAGCCCAAATCATATTACAAGATGGCCTCGACAAATGCATTTCACTTACTCAAAGAAATTTAAATATATGCAGTGCTCAACAATCAAGATGGGTTCCACAGGAAGCATCACTAAGGAATGAAGGATAAACGTCCCAGGTAAGGTCAAAATCGTTCATAACTGTGTTTCCACTGTTTTTATAATTCCAATTGTACATTCACCATGCTGGTACACCTGAATTATGGTACTGGTGATGGTACATTTATGGTGAGTATTATGTACTGGTTGTGGTACAGCACCAGCACCATACAATTTTTTTGGATGAAGGTTATTCTTTAAACTTTAGCAAAATCAGCACTCAGCCATGTTTTCATGTAATATCAGGACCATGAAGGGTCTACTTGCAAAAAAAAAATGGTCAACTCTTTCCAACCATACTCTGAAAAAAAAAGAATATATCCAATTATCCATGATCCGTATTTGTGGATGAAGGTAAGCATGTAGTTTCTAATAAATTAAGAAAACACAGTTACATATAATTAAAGCCAGGAGCGCAGGGCCAATTAGTAAATTAAATTTCTTTTTAAAACATATGTTAATAACATTCTCTATGGATGTGGGCTTAAAACATTTCTCTATGGATTAAATGTTAATATGTTGGACTCATTGTTACCATTTTTATGCAGGTGTGATTTCGTAAGCACTTGCTATTGCTGAAAGGTTTGAGGTGAACTGGTGTTATTCCAAGGCATCATAATCTGGAAAGTATACATTAATTGGACAAGGGAGAAGTTCAGAGTCTTGCATTCAATTTTGAAAAAAAAACCTGTAGTTGGCATCAGGTAAATTAGTTTCCATAACTACTAGCTGTGTTAAGCAAACTATTAGGAGACAATTTACCCTTTCACCAGCAAATATCAGCTTTGCTACACATCAGCCAATTTAATGGGAAAAGGGGGCACGGAACACTATCTCTACCAGTAGACACCCAAACCTCTGAAGAGTAAATGATACATGAAGCAACATGAATGAAATCAGAGGGTTTCTACTGCTGAGTACACTCTTTGAATTTCAATTGCTGTCATTGAGGTGTAATGAGGTGGCCCAATTAATTAATTTTTTCTTTATTTTTTCAACCTTTCGTACAACTTACTGTTTTGTCCTACATTTGACCTGACCACCACGCATGGTCTACATACATATAAGTCATCATCTGTCCTCACTCAATTTGTTCTTCGAAGTCCGGTTTGTAAAGTTTCGCTTTCAATTTATGTATCGAATACAATTTAGGATGTAGCATGAGTCTTAAATTTTTTAGCAGGAGTATCAAATTTTTTTTTTTAAAATTTTTATTCCTACAATGATAGAATAACAAGCTACATAAGTTTCGAACTATAAATCAAAAGTTTCGACTTCGTAAAAAATGGCAAATCGCTCAACTTCTAATTACATGAATATTTAACAATGTATTTTTCTTTTGTTTCATCTGTGACAGGTTCCATCCCAGTGAGCAAGGCATTGTTTTTTGAAATAGCTTCTCCTGTGATGTGAGTTGTATTTTTCTTTCCATTTTTTCATATTTTCTAAAACAAATTATTACTCCGTCCTATGTTTCCCTCCTATGATTTTTGTGATGTCTACGCTCAAGTTGCCATTTATTTTCCTTTTTCGCATAACTTCCAATTCCTTGTACTATATCTTACTTCATGTATGATTCTTGCGCGCCACATCTACTCGCTCAAGTATGAAAAGACGCCGTACCATAAGGAAAACAAACAAACCAAACATAAATATATAGTTATTTATTCCGATTGAAATCTTGGTTTATGGCATGGATAATAACTAAGTTTTTAGTTAATATTGCAAAATTTACATTTTTCTATTCCTCTCTCTCAAATTTAGGCTACAGGGAACAGAGGGGTCATCTCTGATGTCAATTGGCAGGAGAAACACAAATTCAATGCAAAATGATATATCTGCCATTTCTCTCTCTGAATTGAACTGAATTACTGATACTTTTGGTGGTGCTTGGAGAAGGCTATTATGGTAGGCCTTTTACACCACTCGCAGCTCAGGTGAGACAGTTGCCATCAATAAAATTGATCCAAGTGTAGCAAGTGATCCTGAAATAGACTCCACATCTCAGGTAAGAGACCTATAAATTGATTACTAGTATTAAAATAAAATGGTATGTTGTTCGTGGTTTCCATGGGGAAAAAATGGTGTCAAGTGTTGAAATATTCGATCTGTATTTACCATCTTCAGCCCCAGGCATGCCTATGCAAAAGCCAAGAGATTATGTTTCTTCTGCCATAAATTTACAAATTGCAAGGTCATATGCATGTATATATGTTGAGAGTTTTGATGCCACAATTCTTTTTTTAAATTAGTGGCTTTAAGATGCTACAAGTTACTACTACCTCACTTTCGCATATTGTGTTGTTAATATCCTTTTCTTACTTTTAGAGCCGGTTCATGCAAGTGTCAAACTATTACAAATGAACCAATATAATTCAGTCATGTGTTACCACATGACGTTCCATTGGTTACAACCTCTATAGATTTTTTACAGTAATTCAAAAGTTTTAGCTTTAAAAAATATAACAAATTCCTCAACTTCCAGGTATCTGAATATTTTCCGATGAATTTCTCTTTCTTCCTACATACGACATATTTCATCCCGGTGAACATGAAGCAACATCAATCTGACATCCACGCACAGCAGTACCATAACAGTTGCAAATTTGTAATTACAAATTACAACGCTCTTGCTTCTTTAGATGATTAACAATTACAAATTACCCCTATACCGCCATTTATTTCCTGCCTAATGAGCAAATTCCCACTATTTATTTTCCTGCCTAATAAACAGCCAAAGATGCTGCCAAGATGTACAAGTTCTTGAAAGAAGAACACGAAAACAACATATATTTCGTTACTCAAATTGCATTTCCTTCTGTGAGTGATTCTTTCTAATGTTTCCACAGTACTGTAATTATATTTTGAAAAGATACTTGCCACTTTTTGTAGTTGTTCCTTTTTCTTTAAATGAAATGCACTATTTACAATGCCCAAACAAAACAGAATATGAATATGTAATCTCTCATGTACCTACCTTTAAAAAAATTTACAAAAAAAAGGCCTACATCAATCCAGCAGGATGGAACTGTGGAAATTTGCTCGAGTCAATCACGCAAAAAAAAGAATTAGTTGCGGCGGAGCCGCAACAGATGCACCTAGTTCAAATGAAATATATAATATTAATTCCCCCTTCAGGCCCTTCTACACTCTACAGTACTGTACTATTTATATATGTAATGGGTCAAGGTCTCAAGGACTTGATGGCAACAGTACCTTACGGGTCAATCTACTTATCAGTGCCCACAGCCTCATAATTTTTTGTAATTACATAAATCAATGAATCAATGACATCCTCCATCTGTAATATTATGATGTAATTTTTATTAAATTAAGATTTGTGTTTATTAAAAAATTTACTTTACAAACGTAACGATAGGAGACAACGAATTTTTTTGTTTATATGTTCTTGGACAAATTAAAATTACCATTTTAAAAATTAGAATTGGAAAATTTTTAAAATAAAAAATATCAGACATTGAAAGTCCGTCTCCAAAAAAAAAGTGGGCCGGATTTCTAAAATCGAATTATATTTTTTTTTGACACGCACTCATCTTGAACTTGTATTTTAGAATCAAATACAACGTTGGCCGGGAATTCGAAGTTGAGTCTTTTATTTTTAAAAATTTTAAATTTTAATTTTCAAATACTAATATTGATTTTCTTTTATTTCTTCGAAAAGGCGTTGCAAAACATACCAATTATAATAATGACGAAGCCTATTTTATGACTCAAATTATTTCTTTTATTTGTTTATTATATATTAGTTGTTCGGTTGTGATTCTTGATTCCAATCAAGCTACACAAGGCATAAATAAGGCCTTTCTCACTTTACAACTAGATTTGAAGACTAGTTTTACTTTGGCCTCTATTATATTTTATTTATTTTTTAATTATAATGACACAGTTAATTAATAATGAGTGTTGTGTAGTTGGATTGGTAAAGTTCTTTTTCCCCTATTTCTGTATTATTAGTAATTTTATTGTATAAATGATGTTTTTCAACAAATTAAAAGTACTTTTGAAAAAAAAAATCAAAACAAATAAATGTTACTTTTTTATAACAAATATAATCAATACAACATTATATAATCAAGGAACAACATCTTAAAAATAATTTAGATTAATTATATGCAAGAAACTTTAACTAAAAATTATTTAAAATAAACCTACAATAAACATAGACACTAATAACTTAAAGCAGTTTTAGTTCAGTGAGATTTTTTTTTTTTCAATAATTCTAATCATACTGAAAAAGTGAAAGAATGATTGAAAATAATTTCTTAATGTAGAGAATTTTCAGTAATACAACCAAGCACAAAAAAAAAGGAAAAGACGACTGAATAATATAAACAAACTTGTAAATTTATAGTTGAGTAAGCTAATTCGATAAAAAAAAAATAAGAAAGTTTAGAAATATAGAAAGCAATAAAACAAACATTTTTAAACATTTAATATTTTTTCCCATGTATTCCAAGAAAAAAAAAAAGAATTAAAGAGAAAAGTTTATCTGACTTGGAGTTGGAGGCTGATATCTATCTCATTCAATTCGTAGATTGTTAATGGGACCCACCCACCATTCCAAATATCTCCCTGTAGGCCTGTAGGGTTGAGGATAAGGAGCTAACTCAGTACTGCTTGGTTGGTTGGGCGCTCAATCAATTAATTAAGCCATGGAAACTCTCATCCAAGTCCAACTACGCCTCTACACATGCTTTCAACAAAACTCTTCATCACCTTTAATCCCTTCCATAATCAATAAACCAAAATTAAGAACCAAACAATTGCATGCTAAAAGGAAAAAATCAGGAGGCGCCCCACTTTCTGTTTCCAAAAGCAAATTGGAAGAAGAAGAACCAAAACAAAACAAAACACCTGGTAAAAGTGACGAAGTCAGTGATGAGATACCTGAAAAGGTGTTCGACAGGATGTTGCAGCGCATATCTGTCTCAGTCGGGGTACCCATCGGGTCAGGAACGACTCTGATTTATGTGCTTGATAAGCTCACCAAAGCAAACATGTATGAGCCACCACCCTGGTTACCATTCTTCATCCTACTTGTTACCTTCGGCTCTGGAGCTCTGGCAATGGCCTATGGCACACTCTCTACCAGCTGGGATCCTGACAAAGAGGGCTCTTTTTTTGGATTTGAACAAATTGAGAAAAACTGGCCAGTTCTTTGGAAGGAAGAGCTCGACAAGAAAAACATGTAAATTGCAGAGGAATATATGGTGTTTTTTTACTAGTATTTCTTTCTTTTTTTTACTTGTTAATTAGATGTTATGTTACCCAATACTTCATATATAGTATCGTATCACTGCATTGATACCTGTATCCATGCAATACAATACCCGTATCCATGCAACATAAATTAGATGTATGGAAGATAATGTCATAAATTATCTTTTTTGATGATACAAGTCAATTAGGATGATTATATTCAATTGAATGTGTGTATGATAAAACCATCATATACATATCCGTCTACGTTGCAAATGGCATAGTAGCACAAGTGACAAGTCAAATATAATTACTACAGAAGAAATATTGAACTTATGTGCCTCTATTTGACAAAACAAAATTATTAAAAAAATGGATGAGGCATCAGCAAACTTCTATGCTGGAAATTTAAATCCCGCATGAAGTAAACGATCAGTGATCTCCCAATTTTTCCATAAAAAATAAATTCGAATCTCGCAAAACGTAAGAAATGTTAGAAATTTATGAAGTTTCACTAGGGAGACAATAAAGTAGGTAGAAAACATTAGATTGCATCGTTAAGAACCATGACATCTTCAAATGTGTAACCTTACCCTTTTAAAGAAAACTTGGATAAAAAAAAATGAAAGCATTATTTGGAAGTAGTTGCTGACAGATAGTGGGGGAAATATAACCAGAACACATGTTTATAGGTATAAATAAGTTCAAAATATAAAGTGAAATGTGACACATGCCAATAGGTGTTGTTACATATGGAAAAATTGTTGAGCCAGAAAAGTAATAGTAATGTCAGAGACACACGCTCTCTTCTCAGACAATGATCCAATATATCCACAATAAGTTACACAGGATTCTACATTTGGCAGATTACCATTCTAAATCTAAATTTGTCATTACTAAGATCAACCATGTGGAATCCAAATAAATTACAATGCCAGGCAACAAATTAAATCAGAAGAAAGAAAGACGGTAAAACGTAATAAAGCTTAACTAAACTACAAATATTCCAAAATTTTACGTTGTTACCAAGACACGTAGAAGAGAACCCAAGCATGAACATAAGTTCTCTAAGTTGAAATATCGAATGAAAAATTTGGATCAATCAACCCAACGAATAACGCCGTCTTCTTCACTCACTACTGCAAGAATATCAACACAGATATCCAACACAGCCTACAATCGGAATCAAAATAGATTGTTATATGAATTCATGTTTGTAGCACATGCTGTGTATAAATCGAAGAAGAAGAAGAAGAAGAAGAAGATAAAAAGGGGATTTAGTGAGTACTGACCAAAGGATTTCTGCAATTAACAAGCCTGCATTCTTCCAAAGAAGAACCTTCTAGCATCCAGCTCTCCCATACATCAAAGCTATGACTTGCAAACACAAACTCCATTTTTCTATTTATCTGTGTGCATGCAAAATTTCAATATATAAGCATCATTTGCATTTTGCTTCATTAAATTAAACAATGACATTATGCCCTCTGATAATATGCATAAAAACTATGATAACATATGAGCATGTAGAAAGAGCAAAATGAGAGAGAGAAAGAACACTTGATGCCCAGGACATGTTAGTGGAAGGTGAGAAGAACGGAGCTCATAAAAATAAATAACATTTTTGGGAGGGGCAAAATACAAAATAAAAATTTGTATTTAGCAACCCCTGCATAATACCAAACAGCAACTCTGCAATTCTAAGATAAAAAAAAAAAGAGGTCTTACCTGCAATAGTTTCCCTCCAGAAGCAAAAGAACGCAATCCGATGGCATCCTGGTTAAAAAAAAAAAAAGAAAAAAAAAAAGAACAATGGAAAATATTAGTAGCAGTTGGGAAATAAATCTATGAAATGAACCAAAAATGAATTAAAAAGTACTAACCTTGCTTCTGAAAGTAACCAAGAACTGAGCAGCTGGGTCCCTTTTAGTGACATTGGACAAAACATCAAGGAACCAACCCCCACCAGGCAAACGTTGCCGTGCCACATGAAATCCTGGCCGGTCCCTAGCACGTAGTGAAATTACAGAACCATCCCTCAGAAGGTCAAGACTCGAGTTTTTATTCACCTCCTTTTCTGAAGAAGTGACTTCCATTGTGGATTCAACTGCAGAAGACTTGCTCTTGCTTTTCAAATCTTCTGGTGAAGCAAACCGAGAACTGGAACTAAGAACCTGATCCCGGCCGCTGACATCATCCGTTTCTCGGGCAGATGATTCATCCATCTTCTGTTTTGATCTACGACGTGCTGGCCTCTTCTTACCTAAGTATCATCATACAATAAGCCAAATTGAATGAAAAATATACACATGAAAATCAAGGAAATGTGCAGATCCAAATACAAAAAAATCCTATTGAAAAATAATAGATACTTTGAGAAAGAGTACCTCTTCTATATTCAAATAAAAGAGGTAAAGTGCCACCTTTATCTGTTTCACAAGGCACACAGATCTGTACCAATGACATGAAATTTCAGAATATTATTATTGAGTTGCATAGTAAATAATGACATACCCTTCTTGTGGGACCCACTACGGCGTCCTTCAGATCGGGACACTGAGGGGACACTGTGAGATTCCTTCAAGTGAGAGATGCCCCTCTGCTTATCATACTCTGAGCTGAGCTGACTATCATCAGTCTGCAGCTGTTGGTCGCTAGGCTTGGATAATACAAATGGTGGATCTTCCTTCATCCTCTTATCAAGTTGAAGCGGGTCATTCTCAACCTCAAAAACTGCTTCATCTAATTCTTCTTCTTCTTCTTCCTCCTCTTCCTCTTCCTCTTCTTCTGATACTGCATTGCTAGGCATGACTCCGTCTAATAAATAAGATTGCATAATGCTAATTGCCTTCTCTCGTATCTCCAACCACACCTCTTCACTGTAATCAGCACTACGCGGCAGGATCAGCACATTCGGCATCTCTCTTACCTAAATAAGTTCATCAAAAGAGATGTGCCAAGCTATTACCCCAATATATGTTCATGTGCTTTTTTCTAACTAATAATTGACTGCCTGTAAAATTACTTAGTTCTCGTACCCATGCCTCCATCCACTGTGGGCCTTCAACGCCATCCAATGCACAGCCAGCTATGCTTCCATCAATTAGGAGTTGCTTCAGTGCGCAGTCATCTATAAGCTGACAGCTACCTGTATTTACTATGAATGCCCCTATAAATGTTACAAATAAACATAATTAGGGAGAGATACATACACAACTTTTGTTAACATGAAATTAGCCAATCTATGAATTGTGAGAGTACCAGGCTTTATATGCTGCAAGCATTCGGCATTAAGTATATGCATTGTATCATTGGAAAGTGTACAATGGAGAGAGACCAGATCACTGGCTGCCAATAAATCATTTAAAGTGTCCATTCTTCTAGCCGCAGAAGGAAATACAATTGTAGGCCTGCTCACTTTTCCTTTTCCCTTCACAAAAATTCAATTCCAATAAATAAGAAGTTCACACAAGGAGCTTCATCTCAAATTTATACTAAACTTTTTCCAATACGACACTGACAATAGTTCATGTTATACCGCGTAAAAACCATTCCGGTACATAAAAAATAGGAGCAGGTGCATCAAAATGTATTACCGTATTCATAGAAATATACCAATGACAAAATTACGACAAAGAACAATCCCATACTAAGATATGAAAATTTAACATCATACAGTCCAATTATGCTAAACCCTACTTAAACTTATTACTAGCTTGAAACCAACAAACTTGAGAACAGTATTGTCGTAATTAATTAATGGAAAGAAGTCTCACTTAGGTGAAAAAACAATGTTCAAATTCTCTATTTACCATGAACTTGACAACAATGACTCCTTTGACCTCATATGAATTACCTCATATCCTGGATCAAAGTAAAGCACACTCATCCTAAAAGCAAGGCTCCTAGTAGCAAGACACCTAGCGGAAGCAGAGCGGCCGATAATCCCCATCACAAGGCCTCTACACCTCCTCATCCCTCGACAGAGTGGCTGGATGGAACCAAGCCATCCCGACGCAGCTGAAGAAGAGGAAGAATACCTCGAGAGAAGATGCGTTTTCCTCAACAACCCAAGAATCAGCGCCATAACTGTATCTGCCACCTCCTCGGCCCGGTTGGCATCCACGTGGACAAGTCGTAACCCTAGATCTGAGGCCAGAGCAGAGTCGACAGCCCGGTCAGTGGAGCCAAGACAGAGAACGAGCTGCCATGGCCGGAGGCGGCGCTGCACGGCTCGCGGGAGAAATGTTAGAGAGTGGAGGAGAACGACGGAGGAAGATTCGATCCTCCCATCCGAAAGGAGAGAAAGAGGGACATGCTCCACCGTAGCGACGCCGGACAGGCTCTCTTGCTCGATGGAGTTGTCCTCTATGCAGTTGAGATAGACGACGAGGGGTGAAGGAGTGTCGAACTGGCAGTGGTCGGAAGAGGATATGGCGGAGGAGCCGGCGGTGGTGCCCGGGCCGGCGAGCATTTTGGCGATGGATCTGATCTCAATTCTGACTCAAACTGCGTGGATTTTTCTCGCTCGGGGTTTTAGACATTCCATTTTTTTTTGGGGGTCTTTTCTGCTTAAGCCCCTGAATCGCTTTTCATTTTGCATTTATCCTTGGTCATTTTCTTTTAAACATCTGTGCAAATTTATGATGCGATTCTAATACGTATATATCATTTTCAAAATAATTATGGAGTCAAACATAAAAAATATAAGGTGTATAAGTGATAATTAAGGAGAGTTATGAGATATGGAGCCTATTTAGCTGAAACAAGTTATTCTCTTAGTTATGTTTCGATGGAACTCACAATTCATAATAATAATATTATTATTATTATTGCTTACTTATTGTTGTTATTATTATATTATTTTCATTATCACCATCATGTATTATGATTGTCAATAATGTTTATCATTATTTTAAGGCTACTCTTTACTTATAATTATCATAACTATTAATAATTGATTATCATTAGTAGTATTATTATTGTTAGATATTTCCATTCTTATGAAAAAAAATTATTCGTAACAAGGGTTAAAACATAGTAAAACGATCGATGTGTTTGTCAACAAACGAACTAAATTGGAAGTTTTAATAAAGTCACGTCTTTTTGTGTTTTGTCTTGTGCACAGGCAATACTACATTATCAGAGCACATAAATAGACCACTTAAGAGTTAAGAGTTAAGAGTCGACGTTTCGAAATGAAACTATTTATTGGTTCTGAAGATTGTGTTCAATAAGTAATAAAAAAAATATGATAAAAATTGGAGGGGTGAAGGGATAAATTTGGAGTGAGTTTTCGCACGCTGTTGGGATTCTCGTGCACCCCAGCTGAACGCGACAATAGATGGACCGTTGGATGTGTTGGGGAGGTGGAGTTAGAGTGGAAAAAATGAGAAAGAAATGACTTTGCTCGATTGAATGGGCCATGGGCCAGGGCCAGGGCCATATATAATGTTTGTCAGTATCATTGTATGATTGTAGCACTGCACTGCCACCAAGACCAACTGTCCAAGTCCAAAGTCTAAAGACGTTTCACTAATTAATATAATAGGACGCAAAAAGCGTTGAATGGAGCAAACCAAACCCACTAAACTAAACTAAACTAAACTAAGCCGATATATATATGGGCCGAAGTGAAGGCTAGATACACTGCCGTTTTCTTATAGATACACCATGTTCCAATGTAATCCCCTTAATCAATTAGTCCCTTTTGTCATTATAATTTGAACATAATTAATTACTTAATTGTAAGGATGTTCAGCTCAGCACTCTCACCAGGGCTGAGCTCAATTAAACCAAGAGCAATATCTTTAATTTAGAGCCCCAAACATTCTTTCACATAGTTGTCATTAATTTAGACACCAGAAGGAAACAAAAATGGAAAAAAATAAATAAATTAAAATGCCCTGAATTCAAGCATGTTTTACAAGTTCCTTACATTTGAAGACAATCTATTTATTGCTTCTTTCAACGCCATCCTGGTAGTAGCTTACAAAATTTAGTATGACAGAATTCCAGCTGTTTCAGAAGCTACAATATCTGACATCAGTAATTTGAGATTTACAAACCAAAAATTGGCCCAAAATACCACCATGTATGTATGAACCAAAACCGTAATGCGTAATTTTTCTCCATGTAAAGAGATATGTACCAAGACAGACGAAATATGTTAGAAGTCGGTATGAGAATCAACAAATAAGATGAACTTAACCAGCATAAAGACTATTCATACACGTTGCCATAGCTTTACTTTTGTTCTCAATTTTTCTGGAACTAATGTCGACCAAGCATCCAGGTCAGGAAGCGGGCCTGTTAGTGCAAAATAATTCTCACACTCTGCTTCTTCCACTAGCTTCCAACATACCTACACATTAATTATATGAGCAATCTTAATTAGATTAAAAATCTGATTAGATAAATTACGTTGTTAATTACTCTATGTAATCTACCTGTCCAGCTGGAAGAGCACGTGAAAGTGCCTTTATAGCAGAGTTTTCCATCCAAGAGTGTTTAGACTTTGGAGGTGCTACATTGTTATCCCTGTAATATTGATAATCATCTCTTCCACTGCAATTCACCATAATTCTACCATTTGGCATTAGCTTCTTTGCTAGTCCAACCCATGTTTCCTCCTGTTTAAACAAAAACAAGTTTTATATATATTACCGTAATGTCACCGTAAATTAATTATCATGTTAAAGATGTCAGTCATTACCTCAAGCAATTCTGGTAAGATCTTCCCATCAGCAAACAAATCCACAATAATTCCTACGAGCAAAGTGAACAGTTTTGAAGGAAGTGTATTGGTCTACAAAAGTAAAATAAAATAACAAATGAATTTAAATATTGAAACCATTTACTATAAACAAAACAATCTTATAAAGTTTACCAGCAAAGCCTCCTTCAACTGTAGCATCAGGAGAGAGTGCATCTCCAATGCAAACAGATAGATAACCACCATGCTCATTTTTTTCCTCCAATTTTGATAAATTAAAATATTTTCTCGCCGCATCAATCAACTACAAGCATGAACATTAGCAGAAGCAGGATAAGAAATAGTATAGCAAGCATAGTTCCATGAAATTAATTAATAGTATAATTGTGAGTATTGACTTGCCAACTCATCAAGCTCCCAGCCAATGATGTGAAATGAAGGATAATATTCAAGTATTGAGTGAGCAGCAGTCCCAGCTCCCTGTCAGAAATTAGTTGAAACTATTTAAAACTTCCCAAAATATTGATTTAATTTGGCAAATATCATACAGATTAGAAGAGTTTGTTACCAAGCCTAACATCGCAATGGGGCCATGTGGAATAATAGCAGGAAGGGATGCAAACTCATCCTATCAATGATGCAAGAAAAATAAAGTACTTTTAGATTGATTGTGAATCAAGGCAAAATGCAGTCCAATTATATGTATAGTATAAAGAATGAGGAGAATTAAGGTTACCCAATAGGACCCGGTCCATACTTGATCCTTCTTAATCATGCTGTGAACATTGCCTGTTGATTGAAAAGTAGTGTGGTATAATGGTATATCAATCCAATATACCATACCAGGTTAGGAATTAAGTTGGATAAATATGATTGATTATTACACGTACGTTTGATGTTCGTTGAAATGCCTGAGAGAACAGAAATGCATTTGACCGTATTATAATCTAGCTACATCATCCTGACTCCTGAGCTCTCTTCTATTATATTCTATTCAGACAGGAGAAAGGAGAAAGGAGAAAGGAGAAAGGCTTACGGCTGGAGTCAAGTAGGAGAAATCTGGCGCTGGGAGTATCAATGACCATTATGCTGTCGTTGTACTTGCTACTCAAAGCACTGAGAATCGAAAACGGCTCCTCCTGTGTCTCGGTCGCCGCTGCCGGTGGGGTGTCGGGTGCGGATCTGACTAGAGCAAGGCTGAGTGAAGAAAGGCGAGAGCGAGGGATAGCAAGAATACTCCTCGAGGCCGATAGAGCGGGACAAAATGGGTGGTGAGACTGAGCGAGAGAAGATGGGTGGAGTGTTGTGACGGTGCTTCCCATGCTCATGGTTCGAGTTCGAGGGATAGCAGCAGTCAGCAGAAGCAGTTCAATAGATAGAGCGGGAGGGAAGCGCTATCTGTTCTCTGTTGAGTGGGAGTGGGACGCACACGGCACATCCCCTCTAGGTAACCGGACTGAGTACAATTGAATCGGACAGTTCAAAATTGTTCTTTTTAACTTGACACGAATCTCAAAGCACAAATAATACTGCCCTCTGCGCCATCCCGAACAAACACCGGCTGAGAATAAATCTGGGACGTCCGTTTCAATTGTGTTGAGTCAGAGTTTATAAACCGGGCACTCTCCAAAGGCCCAAAATTGTATGGTACAGTAATCAACGGGCCGATGGTTATTTGACCGAATATATATGTGTATGTGGTGGTCCTAAGTCCAGTGGGCTAAAATTGAGCAGCTTCCGAAAATGACAAAATGGCAGCGTTAAAACATCGCCCTCTGTTCGCGTCTAAGTTGACACCTCCAGATTAGATATTTCCTCACAATAATAATACCTTCTTCGGTTCTTCCTCTGTGCTAAAGGCTAAAGCTAGCTCATGAGTGCCAAAAGAAGTGGCCAGTTATAATAAAGCTACCAGACAAAATCTCAAGCACTTCACAGGAGGAGCTTACAGCTCATAAACCGTACACTGGAGCTGGGAGGGACACAAAGCGTGCAATTATTAGACAATGCGGCCCCTCAATGACACGGTCTCTCTCTCTCTTGTCGTGATCCCCAACTCAGACAACAATTACAATTATTATATATGTGACCTAGCATGCAATTAAGCACCTAACCGCTTCTACATATTTGAATTTAATGGCTATATAGCTCACCAATTAATTAATTGATTGTTTGTCTTAAGAAAACGTACAGATTAGTTGGTATAATAACTGAAAACGAACGGCCGCTGTTCGAGCGGTCTATTTGTTATGCGCTCCCTATAGCTTCCCGTGTCTCACGGGTGACATATGCATACATCCATGATTTTGCCATTTCTGTCTACACCGCTTAATTTTATCAGCTAACACTCTCTTTCTTATCACGAGTCTCCAACTTTTCCAACAACCTCCTTCAACGCCATCTTTCTTTCTTTTTCTTTTTTCCTTTTAATTTGCTTCTACTTAACGGTAATCTAGCTAGAATTGCTTCTTCTATGTGACGCATATATATATATATATATAGTGAGTGGCTACTCTACTTACATAAGCATATGAAGGCATATGCTTATAAGTCGTTTTTGTGTTTTTGAAGTTCAAATAGTCGATCTGAAGTACTCAACATGTTCTTCATATTAGAATGTGCTTGGAGACCAAATTTTACATTTTTTGAAATTTTTTTACTATTTTTTTAGAATTTTTCAAAACAGTGTTTTAATATGACAAAAAAATATAAAAAAAGAAATCTGAAAACACTGTTTTGAAAAATTCTAAAAAAATAGTAAAATTTTTTCAAAAAATGTAAAATTTGGTCTCCAAGCACATTCTAATATGGAGAACATATTGAGCGCTTCAAATTGACTATTTGGACTTTGAAAACGTAACAATGACTTATAAGCATATGCCCTCATATGCTTATGGAAGTAGAGTAGCCAACCTCTATATATATATATATATATATAGAGTGAGGCTATGGTACTTCGGCTAGTGTACTATGGCTAGTGTACTACGGCTCAATATGGTACTTTTTAAAATCCTAACGGTCGATCCGAACCGTTCAATGTGATATCCATATGAATATGTACTTGCAAACTAAATTTTATATTTTTTTGAATTTTTTTACTATTTTTTTAGATATGTAGAATTTTGATGGTCCAGAATTTGTATAAAACACTGAAAATTCTATCTATCTAAAAAAATAGTAAAAAAATTCGAAAAAATATAAAATTTAGTTTGCAAGTACATATTCATATGGATATCACATTGAACGGTTCGGATCGACCATTAGGATTTTAAAAAGTACCATATTGAGCCGTAGTACACTAGCCGAAGTACCATAGCCTCACTCATATATATATATATATATATATAATGGAGGGTTCAAATACTTTTATTTTTTTGTGCCTCCATTATGCCTCTATTTCTAAAAATTTGAATAACTTAAAGTTTAAAACTTTAAAAGTCAAAATAAAACCATTAGATATGATCTACATTATTTTAACTATGTACATATAATTTTTTTTGACATTTCAATTTTTGTTTTGATTGTCATCAAGAGTTTAGAAAAGCTCACTAACGTGGATAATTTCAAGACGTTAATTTTTCAACTTATTGATTCACATAAAAAGAAAATGTAAAGTAATATTTTTTTTATGAGCACGTAGAGAAAATAACATAAATCACATCTAATGGTTTTATTTTGATATTGATGATTTAAATTTTTGAGTTATTAACATTTCAAAAATAGAGACATGGTGGAGATACAAAAAATAAAAACATTTGAACCCTCCTCATATATATTATATATATATATATAGAGAGAGAGAGAGAGAGAGAGAGGAGGGATCCAATTACACTTTTTTTTTTGACACATCTTGACACCGTTTTTTTTATAGGTCAATTTTGCGATTTCAAAATCCAAACAGTCGATCCGAACCGTTCAACATGATCACCATATTGAAATGTTCTTGGAGATCAAATTTTACATTTTTTTTAATTTTTTACTATTTATTAAGATGGTTACAAAATTGATGTTTTTCAATGGTCTGAAAACAATGATTTTGTAACCATCTTAATAAATAGCAAAAAAATTCAAAAAAATATAAAATTTGATCTCCAAGCACATTTTAATATATCCATAATGTTGAACGGTTTGGATCGACTATTTGGACTTTGAAAATAGTAAGTGTCAAAGTGTGTAATTTGATTCCTCCTCGTATATATGAACACACACACATGTAAAAGCATAAAATTTACTAACCATGCATGCAAAAAAAATGATTACTCAACTTGACGAATTCGACGAATTCCATGGAGGAAAATTAAAAGATCTTACCAAACAAATTTAAGATTCACATGTATACGATTCATAATTAGAAAGACTAATAAATAAAAACAACAAATATATAGTCGAACAGTAATACTTATTATTTATTTGTTCCACATTTATTGATTCACCGAATTAAGTTCTCTTAGAAGCGCAGAGGAGAAGGATACCGGTGGCTGCGAGGATGATGATGAACAGAAAATTCTGGCAATGTGTCGTGCTCTGCAAAAATCTCCTCCCAAATCTCGGCAAATGCCTGTAGGATGACATGATGATTTTGAGGCGAATTGAGCGCCAGAAACTGTCTAAGCAGCTCGCAAAGCTCCTCTTTGTCTACAATTTCCTTCTCCACTATCATTTGCAGCATGGACCGCCTGAAGTCGCTTAGCGGGTCGTCAGACTCCTTCACCACCACCACGCTCTCTTCTAACACCCGCATTCCACCCTCGCTCTTGCCCCGCTTGTGCATGTGCCCCTTCATGGCTTTCTTTGTTTTCTTTTCTTTTTCTTTTTCTTTTTCTTTTTCTTTTGTACATTGGTTGTGCGGCCAGGACATGACGGTGTTCTCCAGCTCGTTCAGCTGGCGCAGAAGGCCAGAGAAACTTGGCGTGCTTGAAGAACTGTCAAACTTGTCGGCATCAATATCGTCGTCGTCCCATGGAGAGGAGGTAGAGGCAGAGGTGATAGTAGGAGTTAAGGTGTTGGTGGAGGAGAGGTTTTTGGCGGAGGTGATAGTGGTTGAAAGTACTGTGGGGGATTTGATGTCAGAGGAATCGGAAACGGAGACAGATTTTGAGCCGCCGCAGCCGCAGCTGAGGGAGAAGATGGAATTGGAGGTGCTTCTCTTCTTCCTCACCATGGTATTGCTATTGCTCTCTCGAGTCCTCTAGTTGTTAACTTAACTGGTTTAGTGTGTAAATGTGTATTGGTAGTATGGGCTAGCTAGCTGTAGCTTGATCAGGTAGAAGTAGGTTACTTGTGTATTGTTGTGTGTGGGCGCGCATTTTTGACCGTTTTCTCACTTTTTATTTGTGACGGACAATTAAAGGGTACAATAGAATTGAGTGCACTTTGGGATGTTGCCGTGGTGGCCTGGGCTCCTGTTGTTGGGTTTATATATATATATAAGAGTGCATGCGTTTAATTGATGGATCTCAGGATGTATACGAGCGTAGTTAATTAGTGCGGTCAAAAAACACACTCATCAATGCTTCAACCGACGATCATATCCTTCAATTTAATGAGTGGGCTGATGAAAGCGTGAAAGAGAAATGGGGATTATATATATGTACTTATTGAATATTAAGGTGAACGTACTAATAATATGATTTATTATTAGTAATTTTACAAGTGCTGACAAACATCAGTATCGTCCTGCTTGTATTCATTTTGGATTATTCATTGTATTTTGCTATCCGATATCTAATTCTTTTTTCCATATATAATTGTTGCTTTCTGGATCAAACATCAAGTTAGGTGAGGAGGACAAAAAAAAAAAAATCCAATTATCATAGCTTTTTTATTTGTAATAAATCAGATTTTTTTTTCTTTATTTCTAAAATAATGTACCGCATGTTGTCTCTACCGGTATCTAAAAAGAGATGAATATGGGGCATTTAAACTTTTAAGCATTTTTCGCTTACTATTCAAAAATTGAAACATTCAATCGCAAGTAAAATAAAATAGTAGAGAAAGAGAAAGCGACACACGGTATTTTAACAGAGTTCGACAAAAATGATCTATGTCTTTGGAGCTTCGTAACCGCTTTTCTCAGTGCGCCTTTCTATACCCAATACGAAAGGTTTATAACTTTTTCCAAGATTTTTATTGGAGATATAGATAGCTAATTGAATAATATAAAAGGAATATGCTAATTATATTCTAGGATATTTTTGTCTCACTCTCTCGTAGGGGTGTCAACCGGTACAAAACAGGTCGGTAGAAGTATTTTCATATCCTCACGACGATAAGTTAACGAAACTTTTTACCTTTACCTGTCTCTGATAAGCTAAACAAAAAAACCTTACCCCCCATCTTATTGAATACGGTACAGATTATGTGTAGGATAAAAGTGTGCCATTGAATAAATATATATATCAACCATGAATAAAACTATATCGTATAATTTATTATCTCCGTATATATATATCTATATCTATATCTATATATATATATATATATATATATATATATATATAGAGAGAGAGAGAGAGAGAGAGAGAGATTGACTATGGTGAGTTGTGAAGTAAAACGTCGTTTTACTTCACGCTCACACTCCATTTTGAAAATCTAAACGCCCGATCCGAACCGCTCAACATGTTCTCCATATTGAAATGTGCTTGGAGACCAAATTTTATATTTTTTGGAATTTTTTTACTATTTATTAAGCCACTTTGAAAATCCCAGATCCGGGTGAACAGTAAAAAACAGTAAAAAATTCTGGACCATTCGATCAGCGATTTTCAAAGTGGCTTAATAAATAGTAAAAAAATTCCAAAAATTATAAAATTTGGTCTCCAAGCACATTTCAATATGGAGAACATGTTGAGCGGTTTGGATCGAGCGTTTAGATTTTCAAAATAAAAATATGAGCGTGAAGTAAAAATGACATCTTACTTCGCAACTCACCATAGCCCAGCTCTATATATATATATATATATATATATATATAGTGCTGGGCTTAGCTAAGCCATGGTGTAAAACGACTTGGTGCTCCACGCCTCATTATTTTCATTTTGAAAATCCAAACTACCAATCCGAACCGCTCAAGTTGTTCTCCATATTGAAATGTGCTTGGAGACCAAATTTTACATTTTTTGGAATTTTTTTACTATTTATTAAGCCACTTTGAAAATCACTGATCCGGCGGTCCAGAAATTTATACTGTTTTTTACTGTTCAACTGGATTTTTAGATTTTCAAAGTGGCTTAATAAATAGTAAAAAAATTTCAAAAAATGTAAAATTTGGTCTCCAAGTACATTTCAATATGAAGAACATGTTGGAAGGTTCAAATCGACTATTTGAACTTTGAAAATGAAGATATAGCGTGGAGTACCAAGTCGTTTTACACCATGGCTTAGCCTAGTCCATCTCTATGTATATATATATATATATGAGGAGGGATCGGATAACATCCTACATTTTTAAAGTCCAAACTGTCGATCTAAACTGTTCAATATGATGGATATATTAAAATGTGCTTGCAGATCAAATTTTATATTTTTTTGAATTTTTTTTACTATTTATTAAGATGGATACAAAAATTCAATGGTCTGAAAACAATGATTTTGTAAAATACTTAATAAATAGTAAAAAAAATTTAAAAAAAATGTAAAATTTGATCTGCAAGCACATTTTAATATGTCCATCATATTGAACGGTTTGGATCGACTATTTGGACTCTGAAAACTTTGAAAATGCATGGTGTCATCCAATGTCACGAAAAAAGGGTGTCATCCGATCCCTCCTCTATATATATATATAGGGTCCGGCTAATTTGCTGCCGGCAGCATTTTAGCCGGAGGTGCTGCCGGCAGTTTTACTGTTTTCTGATGTCCAAACAACAAATTCAAACCGTTAGATGTTTAATCTATATTATAATCTACTTGGAGACCAAATTTTACATTTTTTGGAATTTTTTTACTATATATTAAGCTGGTTTGAAAACTGCTGTTTTCAGTAAATTTCTGCAGCGTTAAAAACAGCGGTTTTCAACCCAGCTTTAAAAATAGTAAAAAAATTCCAAAAAATGTAAAATTTGGTCTCCAAGTAGATTATAATATAGATTAAACATCTAACGGTTTGAATTTGTTGTTTGGACATCAGAAAACAGTAAAACTGCCGGCAGCACCTCCGGCTAAAATGCTGCCGGCAGCAAATTAGCCGGACCCTATATATATATATATATATATATATATATATATATAGTGCTGGGCTTAGCTAAGCCATGGTGTAAAACGACTTGGTGCTCCACGCCTCATTATTTCCATTTTGAAAATCCAAACGACCGATCCGAACCGCTCAAGTTGTTCTCCATATTGATATGTGCTTGGAGACCAAATTTTACATTTTCTGGAATTTTTTTACTATTTATTAAGCCACTTTGAAAATCACTGATCCGGCGGTCTAGAAATTTTTACTGTTTTTTTCCTGTTCATAAGGATTTTCAGATTTTCAAAGTGGCTTAATAAATAGTAAAAAAATTCCAAAAAATGTAAAATTTGGTCTCCAAGCACATTTCAATATGGAGAACATGTTGGAAGGTTCGATTCGACTATTTGAACTTTGAAAATAAAGATATGGCGTGGAGTACCAAGTCGTTTTACTCCATGGAGTAGCCTAGTCGGACTCTATATATATATATTGAGAGAGAGATGAGCTATTGTGCTTTGCAAAGTAAAGCCATCGTTTTACTTCGGCTTACTTTTTGAATTTTCAAAGTCCAAAACGTCGATCCGACCGTTCAAGTTGATCTACATATTGAAATGTACTTGCAGACCAAATTTTAC
This sequence comes from Carex kokanica, assembly GCA_025461125.1. Classification (NCBI taxonomy): domain Eukaryota; kingdom Viridiplantae; phylum Streptophyta; class Magnoliopsida; order Poales; family Cyperaceae; genus Carex; species Carex kokanica. The sequence goes on along the minus strand of JAJGRX010001361.1, from coordinate 684,969 downwards.
ATTTTTTGGAATTTTTTTACTATTTATTAAGCCACTTTGAAAATTACTGATCACATGGTCTAGAATTTTGTTGCACTGTTTTTTCTGGACCATGTATTTTGTTGCACTGTTTTTTCTGGACCATGTGATCAGCAATTTTCAAAGTGGCTTAATAAATAGTAAAAAAATTCCAAAAAATATAAAATTTGGTCTGCAAGCACATTTCAATATGTAGATCAACTTGAACGGTCAGATCGACATTTTGGACTTTAAAAATCCAAAAAGTAAGCCGAAGTAAAACGATGGCTTTACTTTGCAAAGCACAATAGCCCATCTCTATATATAGATATATATATATATATATATATATATATATATATATATATATATATATATATAGTGCTGGGCTTAGCTAAGCCATGGTGTAAAACGACTTGGTGCTCCACGCCTCATTATTTCCATTTTGAAAATCCAAACGACCCATCCGAACCGCTCAAGTTGTTCTCCATATTGATATGTGCTTGGAGACCAAATTTTACATTTTTTGGAATTTTTTTACTATTTATTAAGTCACTTTGAAAATCACTGATCCGGCGGTCCAGAAATTTTTACTGTTTTTTACTGTTCACAAGGATTTTCAGATTTTCAAAGTGGCTTAATAAATAGTAAAAAAATTCCAAAAAATGTAAAATTTGGTCTCCAAGCACATTTCAATATGGAGAACATGTTGGAAGGTTCGAATCGACTATTTGAACTTTGAAAATGAAGATATGGCGTGGAGTACCAAGTCGTTTTACTCCATGGAGTAGCCTAGTCGGACTCTATATATAGAGTGAGTGGCTACTCTACTTACATAAGCATATGATGGCATATGCTTATAAGTCGTTTTTGTGTTTTCGAAGTCCAAATAGTCGCTCTGAAGCGCTCAACATGTTCTCCATATTAGAATGTGCTTGGAGACCAAATTTTACATTTTTTGAAATTTTTTTACTATTTTTTTAGAATTTTTCAAAACAGTGTTTTAATATGACAAAAAAAGCTTTAAAAAAAATTTGAAAACACTGTTTTGAAAAATTCTAAAAAAATAGTAAAAAATTTCCAAAAAATGTAAAATTTGGTCTCCAAGCACATTCTAATATGGAGAACATGTTGAGCGCTTCAGATCGACTATTTGGACTTCGAAAACACAAAAACGACTTATAAGCATATGCCCTCATATGCTTATGTAAGTAGAGTAGCCAACCTCTATATATATATATATAGAGGAGGGATCCAATTACACCCTTTTTTTTGACACATCTTGACACCGTTTTTTTATAGATCAATTTTACGATTTTAAAATCCAAACAGTCGATCTGAACCGTTCAACATGATCACCATATTAAAATGTGCTTGGAGATCAAATTTTACATTTTTTTTGAATTTTTTACTATTTATTAAGATAGTTACAAAGTCGTTATTTTTCAATGGTCTGAAAACAACGATTTTGTAACTATCTTAATAAATAGTAAAAAAATTCAAAAAAATGTAAAATTTGATCTCCAAGCATATTTTAATATATCCATCATGTTGAATGGTTTGGATCAACTATTTGAACTTTGAAAATAGTAGGTGTCAAAGTGTCACCAAAAATGGTGTAATCCGATCCCTCCTCATATATATATATATATATAATTTTATAATTTTTATTTTTAATTATTACCGTATAGAATAACGGGTAAGGAATAGTCTTACTGTACTCTCACCTATTATGTTAACGAAAAACAATTACCTGTACTCAATAGGTTAAACGAAAAAAATCTTACATATACCTGTCTTATCGAATACGGTACGGATTGGATAAAAGAGTGAAAAGATGTCATTGACATCCCTAATCTCTCTTCTAGTACACGATTTGCTCTCTCTCTTTTTTACATAATTCGTTCATTTGAGAAAAAAAGGTGAATCATATATTGAACAAAATCTGAGCGATTTAATTTTTCCGGACCAACAATTAATTATTAACTAATATATAGCTATTTTTAGAAATCCATTTTGTCTGACTTGGTTAGAAATTAATGATTAATGGAGTGACATCAAAAGCAAAAATATATATAGGTTAGAATATCCATTTAAAAAGTTAAATTTCTTCCAATAAATTAGTACGATCCGGCCCATATTAGTTAGAATTGAATGATTAATGAAGTGATTTGACCAGAAGATAATTAATTAATTAAGCAGAATTAGTGATGATTGTTATGAACTGTTTTGTTGTGAAGGCACAGAAATGAATTGTTTATGGGACATTAATTAATTTGTATGACTCATGTAGGACCAGTAGCAGCAGTTAGAATATTTCAGGTCACCTATCAAATTTAGTTGTTTGCCATTTGAAGAAAAGAATAAATAAAAAACGCAAAAGATAGATATATGTTCATCTCTATCATCTTCTCTTTATTAATTACTATTAGTAGTAGTTAGCTTAATGTGGGAGAGATTCTAATTCAATTCAATTTCAGAAATGTGGGAGAGTTTTTTATTTAGAAACTATGTATGAAAGTTTCTTATTAAGAAACTGTTTATAAACTCTATGTTGGCAAAATGATTGGCTCAAATTATTTCTCCTTTTTAATTTATTACTGACGTGACTTAATAGAAACTCTAAAATTAATTTCAGAGATGTAGAGTTTAGAAACTTTTGAGACCTTAATTTCTAAAAAATAGTTAACAGTTATTTAGAAACTCATTTGAGTTGCTGGGATGTAGATGCTCTGAATATATAGCACATATGTCATCGGAAATGTAATGAAAAATCTCTCAATAAAATTAATATGAATAAAAAAATACTAAAAAAACTACTGTCAAAGCTTTGCAGTTTGCTCAAATGAAGATAACAGCAGCTTTTATTGTGCAAAAAATGTAATGAACCTAAAACAATAGGATGCATGTTATTTATTATAAAATTCTTATTGATCCCTCTGTGGTAATTAACAATCAGAAATTGGGCAAGCATTCAATCCCTAAATTAAGCTAACTACTACTAATAGTAATAATTAATGTTATCAGAAATTGGAAGGTAAGCTTAATAATTAATGTTATCAGTATTAAATTTGCTCTCTCTCTCTTTGAACTGCTATGGTATTGACCGTACAGTGCTATGGGAAGGGGGGTTGCTAATATATTAGGAGTTAGGACCTGAAATCTCAGAAAGGAACTCTAAGCCATGAAGGGAGCAAGCTGGCCCTTATTTATACTGCTTCTTTAATTTCTTTAGAATAAGCATCAACTTAGGATAAACCAATTTTGTTGAAAAATTCTGTACTACATTCTTAACTCTTATGTACTGAAGTTAACACTGGAAGTACTTTATTTTATGCACATGTGGCATCCCGTGTCAGTACCCATGTTCCTTTGTTGCATCATATCCTGTGTAAGAATCTTCTCTTTGAGCAACAAATACGGAAAAATTACAAGTTACATATTGTTGTCTTAAGCTAACTTTATTCATTATTACTTTTTCTTAAGCTAAATTAGACTCGACCTTAACTCCATAGATTAAAAACAATTTATCTTGTGTACTAGATAATTGTTGAATTCCATAATTCCAGTTAGTTTCATACTTGACCAATATGTTTCGCTTTGTTTTCCTGACATATCAATCAGTCTTAAAGGAGCTATGGGCCATCAACTAAAACTTATTAATTAAGACTAAATCAAGAAATTATTCACGAAATTGTACCAAAGCAATTAGAATTAGATTAACCAAAATTTACCTTAGCTAATTTAACTTCACCGTTCAGCCTATGAAATTGTTCATTCGCAATAGACCAATGAAGCAAGGAGCAGATCGGAGGTAGGAGCAGCACCGGAAACAAGGAAGAAGACGAACAAAAGAAAGGAAATGGTTCAATGCCCTGTAAATTCAATCCTGTTACAAACTTACTCCATATCTCCATTATAAAATCAAGGACATATTGGTCAGTTCAGTTTTTAAAATAATTAAAAGAGGATAAAAATAAGAATGTTAAATTTTCATGGGAATATTGGATACCGAAATTTTTTTAATTACCACCCCAATATGATGAACCCCAAATAGTGATGGTAATTAGATCAAATGACGCAATATATTTAAATGAAAACAATTTTGCTGCAATTAAATTTCAATTACCACTTCCCAAGTTCTACCTCTATTTGGGTCTCACCTATCCATCTATCTACTATTTACTAGTAGGTGCAAAAATCGCTCGAAAGCCAAAATCAATAGAGTTTTACTTTAAAATTAGTGCACCATTTTTCTCTTTAATTATTACTTTAAAATTTGTGCATCATTCACTCTTTAAATGTACTTGAGTCCCTTTTCGAGTAAAAAGTAAAAGATAAACCATATGCTTGACGAAATTTAAATGATATTTTTCGAATGAGCGAAAATATTGCCTATAAACTATCAATGGGTTACACCAAGTGAGAAATGGTTTTCACTGCACCTAATTGTTAATTTATTAAATTCTGGTCTTTAATATTTTATCCTGTAATATTCTGGTCTTTAATATTTTTGCTCATGAATAGTAAGCATTGATTTGACACCTTTTTTATTTGAGAAAGGATCTACCCAACTGATTGAATGACCTATTTTAAAATTTTATGATAATCAATTCAAAGTTTTGGGGTAAAGTGAGGCCTTGTTTTCAGTTGTCTACATGAACTGATAATGTAGGTCTCTCAAAGCTGCTATTTTGGCTTGTGTATAAAACCTCTACAAAAGAGAAAACCATCATAAACATAAACTACAGCAGGAAAACTCACCGCTGCATAGTGCAGCTGGTTAGGACACCCCACTCTCCTACGGGAGAACGTGGGTTCGAACCCTGCTAAAAGCAGGAAAAAGTGTGTGTGTGTTGCCTACGGGCTATAATAAAAAATAAAAATTAAAAAAAAACAGCAGGAAAACGTTATCGGGTCCTCCTAAAATTTCACATCAAAGAGAAGAAAAAATTAAAATTACACAATCTACATAAAATCTATACTATAGATAGCATTAGCTCCATCCAGATGTTTATTTTGCAGTAATCATTCTATTACTCAAAAATGCAAAGGACGCTGCACATCTAGACTACCTAAGTTGATTTCTCTTCCCTCAATGACATGGGTGAAACATTATATGCACAAACAAAAGCCAGCACGGTAAATGTACCAAAAGCAGGTAAAGATAAGTGGCACTATTCCATCCCCACAAAAACTTCATCCAATCCCAAAACTCCAGGATACTCACTGTACCAAATCCGTTACATACACCTTGATATAATGCAAGTGCAATTACTCAAAAACCAAATAGTGCCATGGCCAAATTGCAAGTCAAAACTATCCCCCATATCAGAGATCTGTTCACTTTAGCCCTGATAGGCCGTGCAAACAAGCACATGGGTACCACAAACAAAGCCCCAATTTGTGCGGTCACAAAATTAATTATAGACATAAGACAAAGCCCGATAAAAACTGAGGCTATCATGACTGCCTTTAGAAGCCTCCATTCTACCATTCTACCATTTTAGAATATGGCGACCCAAAAACAGTATACAAAATCATCAGGGTTAGTAGTGAACCCCCAGCCCATATAAGCATGCATTGGGTCAAAGGTAAATCATTAGTTTTAGATATATAAATTGGTAATAATGTAACAACCACAGACCATGTGTGTGTTATAAGCAAGGGTTTTGCGGTATGAAGCCACCTCCATGGATTGCGGTTGGAGGTGAGGTTGAATAGGGATGCAGCTATTATGGGAAGTGGTGCTACAACAAATGCAAAGGGAATCATGTATACACCAACAGACACAAACTTGTTCGGGGAGGTTAGGAAGTAGAGGAAGAAAGATTGGTGAAACTTCTCTAGGAGGTTGTTCACTGATCGAACCGTGCCTTCTATCAACCTGCAATAGAATAAATATATACTGCTATTTAATGATAGTCAAAGATTTAACCCAAGGACATCTTCTCTAGCAGGAAATTTTCCAACATTTATTTATTTATTTTTAGGGTTTATATAGCAATTGTGGGCTATTGAAAGTTGAAACACCTGCTATGGTATTCTTGAGGTTAAATGAACTATACCAGATAACCACTTTCGAATTGGTTCACAAAATTATCAACCTATAAAATATTAAGCAAGCCTATTGTTGAACTCCAAGAAATATTAGTTTAATTGAGCCTTGAAAAACCTCAATTGTGCAATTGAAACTACAAATAACCAGATTCTACACTAATTTGCCCACATTTATACTACTATGAACAAAAGCATGAAAAAAATAAAGAGAGGCGGATTGAGGAGTCATACTTGGTCAACCCTATGGGACAGTGTAAACTTTCTTCTTTCTAGTGAAAAGACAAATAAACAAGATTCAATTAATAATAGAACCTGCCGCCTTTTAGGAGAAAAGCCGAGCGAGTATTTTCATTCTTCAAAGAGTATCTTGGAGATAGCTCCAGAGTTACGGCATCAACTTGGTAATCACGAAAGGCACCATGTGGCCCTGTTGGCACTCCCAGAGCCTAAAAGAAAGTACAGATTTGTTTAAGAAGCTTATTTAATGCAAATTTGGTTGACTAAATATCAAATTTTAGTAGCCTCAAGTAAACAACGAACATGCCAACAAACAAAAATTTATAATGTAGAAGAATAAAAAGACAAAAACAGTAGTGTCCAACAGGGGCATAATGGCACTACAATCTACCATCATGATACTAAGGATAGTCATCTTGGATTTCAGTTCTCTAATAGTTGGATTCTGCACCAGTACATTCAAGGCAGTACTAGCTTCATCTCAAATTTGATTGTTCTTTTACATTTCTTTTTAGCTTTCGTCTGTTTTTACACATTGTGTGTCATTAATGTTTAGTCAAAGATCAGGGTCAATTGAGGATTAAGCAACAAGAATAGATTAAAATGATGCAATTAGTGTTACACTATTAATGTTTAATAAATAACAAAAAACAAATAGTTATCACCTGAGAGTATATAGAACTTGCAAGTGTGGCAGCCCCTTCAACATATTCACTACTTGGCATTTCAAACCGCCAATCAGGATTTAAACTCCTTGCAAATCTTCCAACCTGCTGCATCACCTCCCCCAAAACCTTAACCAGATGGGACTTAACCAACCCACCAACATCCCAACCCTAACCCTAATTCCCTGCCGATGTACAGCCAAATAATGCACAACATTTAACAAGTCCAAGTTTGGCATTTGACCATTTGATGCCTCAGCATACATGGTGACCACATCTCTATCCTCGTGTCTCTCCCTCCTCTCTCTCTCAATCACCTTAACAACAATACCGCAAGCCATTGTCCCAGCACGTTTGAAGATACTGCTAGTAGAAGCATCATCTAAAAAGTTAGGGTTATGGTAATCGCTCAGCCATGCAGATACTGACGTGTGGTCCCCAAACTTTGAGTCTGATGCAACCCATATGGTGTCCTTTGCTAACCAGGTAGCACGGCTTAGTAGTGAGAAAACTGAAATGGCAAGACCTAGAGATGAAGCTGATGCTGAGGTGTCAATCACTCCAGTATTTTGTGTATTGTAAGGGCTGACCAAAACAATGGCCTCTTTGCCATCACCACGTGGTGCCCGAATTATGCCGACAGTACTGGTGCCATAGCTTAGGTTGGCCTGGGTCTGAGGGGGATTTGGAGTAGAGGAGAAGAAATGAAGAGGATGGAACTGATTTTTGGGTTGAGAGAATTTGTGGTGGTATGTTTCAGCTCCTACGGCTTCCATGTATTTCGCAATCACTTTTCGTATTTCCCTGCAAAGTTAATAATGAATAACTATTAGAAAATGAGAATTTCCCTATTCAGGAACAAACCAAATGGTCAGATAAAGAACAGAAACAAATTACATTTGAAAAAAGAAGAAGAGGAATCGTGAAGAAATGCATAGTACTCAACTAGATAATACAATCCAGTACCAACAAGTTAAAATTGATGTATTCTTTACCAGTAGATGCTGTATCTTTCATGGTAACACTTTTACAACCATAAGCATTGTGGAAAAAAAGGATGAAAATTCTTTAAAACTAGAAGACATACATATCTGCTGCAACTCTGTCATCAGTGGCGCTTATAATATCCATAATTAACTTGTTTGCTTCTGTAACATCTTGATATGAAAGGACAGGATTGGCAGAACCTGTCAACCGCATTAATTATATTAGTTAAGAAAGAGAGTCTCAGGTATAAAACCTTGCTGGTTGCCTTTCATACCTGTATGTACAGTGCAATATCAATCCTTGCATCTGAATCCATTCTCAAGGAAATCAATTTCCTGTAGATTTCTGGGACCTAGTTTGTGTTTGCTGGAATGCTAGAAAGATGTCAAGGCTTAGTTCCGGTTTAGAATTTAAGTATTGACCAGTTGATTGTTTTTTTTTTGTTTTTTTTTTTTTTTGAATAAAAGATTGGAGGTCAAGTCACCCAACTATTAATACCCATGTTATTACAACAAAAAATTTCCCTCATCCGGGTTTCGAACCCATGACCTACCACATCAGAGACCAGTCTCCTTTGCCCACTAGACCAAACGCTAGTTCTTTTGACCAGTTTGTTGTTAAATAATACAAAACAAGAATTAATGAAATGAAGCCATTTAAACTAACAAAAAACTGTCTAACCTGGCAAGAGAGCATTCTCTGAGATGTAGGTGTTCTTGGCCAATACGGGGAGAACAGCCAGCGCTATCAGACCTGCTACAAAGCAAATTACACTGAAATATTTTTCATAACACATTTAGTAAGAATATTTTTCATAACACAGTTATCCCTAATCAACACCAAATCATTGTCCTTCCAGTGATATTCACGTCTGCCAATTGAGTCCCTAGCACTTTAGTTTTGCAATAAATTTATTTTCATAGTTGGGGCACGGCTGTTTATTCCAAGACATAGAGAAGTCTAAAATTAGAAATTTAAATAATGAACCTGATGAGAGGGCCCAAAATATAACTAACTAAACTTTAAACCCAAATATTTTATCTGATTGAGATCACATTGGCAAACTAGGCAACAATGTTCAAGTCTGTGTTTAAAATCGAAATGAGCTGCATCAAAGGTAAGAAATCAAGTTGAAGACCACAGTAACACAGCTCTAGGAAGTGTGTGTGTGAAAGAGAGGGAGAGAGATACCTGACGAGAGTGCTGTGGGAAACGAGCAACCCACCGAGGCGAACAATAAGCCGGGATCTGGAGGTGGTGGTCTTTGCTTTCACAATTGACGGATCCTTCTCCTCCGTCGTGGCCTCCGCCAGTTGATCCACCTCCATGGCTGTCAGATGGTGATCGCGACAGTGAGGTCTCAAGAATTCATTTGGTAAAACTAAAAAAAAAAGTCAGCTTAGTCTTGTAATTTACCATTCGATTTTTAAAAAAAATATTTGTTAGATTATTATTTTTATATATAATTAGCATATTTATACTAAAATACGTTAAATTATGCTAAATTACACAAAATTATGCAAAATTACAATAATTATGTTAAATTACAGTAAATTTCGTTAAATTACACTAAATTACGCTAAATTAGACCGATTTTGTGCCATCTTTCATAAATCATAAAAAATAGTAAAAAATAATAAAAATTAGTATTCTACAAGTTCATTATATAACTAATTTACTAAGCTACTTAGATTGAATAATATAATGAAAATCTTAATTGGAAACTTCAACTCAAGTTTTGAGTCTCTTCTCTTTGTTTTTTGGCAATTCTAAATTTTGAAATTCGGCAAAGGGCAAAGCTGGCATTGACGCATGCATATTTTTGCAAGCTTTATGAAAAGTGGTCATTTGCTGAAATCGGACACTCGAGCGTCGTTTTATGGTCGTTTGAAGTTTCGTCGTTGTTTTTCGCCTTCTCAATGAAAATATCGTCCCTATTCATATGTAATTTAGCGTAATTTACCATATTTTAACTTAATTTAACATAACTATTGTAATTTAGCATAATTTTGTGTAATTCAGCGTAATTTAACATAATTACAAGTAATTTAGCGTATTTTAGTATAAATATGCTAATTATATATCAGAAAAAGTAATCTAACAAATATTTAAAAAAATTCAAATTTTTAGTGTTAGATTTCAGTATCTTGCTATTAAGTGTCTCTAAAAAATAAAAATAAAAATAAGGGAGGATTTCATATATACCACTCAAAAACTGTGAAATTACGTATTTACCGTTCAAATTTCTATAATTACATATTTACCATCTAAAAATCTAGTAACTCACATATTTACCCAATATAACTTTAGTATATATCAAATATATCCAAAACTAAGATTAATTATGCTTAATATTCTTAAAACTACAATTAATTAAGGATTAACTTAGCACCCGCTCTTTCTTTCTTTAAATACGTTCTCTAATTAATCAAGGATTAACTTAGCCCCAGCACAAGCAACTACCTTCTATTTTCCAACAGGTACATGAGCAACATAACTAGAAATGTGAAACTGTTTCGCTAATTTTAGGATTTCTTTCTAATTTTCAATGCATGTTATTTAGGCTGATTATGCAACTGGTTTATTTATTTTCATCTGCAAGTTAAGGTGTGATGTAAGATGTGTAAATTTTTATTTTTTTTTCGTTCATTTGATGCCATCATTCCTTTGATGAGGAGAAAGTTTAGCAGAGCAGGAGAGGAGGAGGCGAGAGAGAACAATAAATTTTAGCGTAGAAATAAAATGTCGTGTCAAAAAGAGAAGAATTATGTGCGTAGAAGGGGAAGGGACTAATCCAAGTATTAATTATATTATTTATAATATTAAACTTAATTAATCTCTAATTAATCTATGATTTTGATTAATTACGTAAATATGTGAGTTATTAGATTTTTAGATGGTAAATATGTAATTATAGAAATTTGGATAGTAAATACGTAATTTCACAGTTTTTGAGTGGTATATATGAAATTCTCCCTAAAAATAAAATAAAATTTAGTATGGACCATTTTCTGGCCAGCACCAAAAATAAAAATCGGCTAGAAAATGACCGGTATGGATATTTTTATAAATTCCCCAACATTAGTGGATATATTTATTAATTTGTAATTAACTTTGGATATTAATAAAAATCTCGAGAATTTAGCTATGTTATTCGGATCCGCATCTGCTGCTTTTCCATAAGGAAAAACAGCTTCCTGCTATTTTTTTTTTGTCTATGTCTCTCTTCAAAAAGGAGGAGAGAAAGAAAGAGGATCACGTGAGAGAGAGAGAGAAAGAGGAGAGAGATAGAGAGAATAGCAGGAGAAGAGTATGTTGGAACTTGAGTTCTAAAAACTCAAAATTCCCTCCTCAATAAAATTGTTAAAATCACCGTTTGTAATATTTTGTTAAGCTGAGGATTAATATGAAAATCCTCATATCTAATTAATTTAATTTCAGGTTCTTTCTTATTATAACCGTTATTCATTAATGGAAACATTGAAGAGGTGCCAGCAAGCCTCTGTTTATTTCCGTATTTTCTGTGATAACAGAAATAATTAAATAAGCTATTAACCTCTATTCATTCTCTAATTAATTCGATTTTGTTTTGTTAACATCTATTATTCATTTTTCTGTGCAACCCTTCAAGATAATATATAACTCTCTCCTCCACTAATCTTTGGTACTCTGAGTTTTGAATCCGAGCAAAACAAGAATGACATAATTCTTTTATTCTCCCATTCAACCATTTTACATTTATCTCAATTATCAAATTCTGATCTATGCTGGATATTGCGGAGTTATCGTCAGTTGCTTCCATAGCGTGCCTAAGGAGCAACAATCCCGGATTATCTTGGTTGCGGTTCCATCTTGCACGATGAGACGGAATACGCTTAAGGACAGTGCTTCGCACGATCCGGGTAACTCTATTTCAATTTGATTTATTTTAATTAATTTATAACTATCCGAATATTCTGAAAATTTATACCAACAATCTTAAGCGTAATTTCTGTGATTCGGATAGTTAAATAGTATAGATTAATTATATTATTTGTATTTCCAATGAACTGAGTCTAATTTTGATTTTATAGATTAAGTATTTGTTTACTCCATTAATCTGGTAGTGATGGGAATATATGAAGCGTGAAGTACCTGTACCAACGAAATTTAACCATGAAATAATGAAATAAATAACAGGCTACAATACCTTTAATAAAATTACAACAATTCATGTTGTATTATGAAATTTCTTAATAGATTCAAAAATCTGAAATTAAATTCGGTCATTTCTAATTAAGTAGCATTTAGATTAGTTAAGTTTTATATGTGCACCGAATTTAATTATATGATCCCAATTATTCTTATAGGATTTCTAACAATTTGATTTTGTGATATATTTAGTCATTAATTTGATTAAATTATAATTGGAAAAATTAAGAAATTTGATCATTACTATTATTAAGTGATTATTTAATTTCTAACTGAAAAAAATTGAATTTATATCTAATGAGACTGCAAAAATTATGATGAGACGCATGTAAGATCTCTCTGTTTTGGGATGCAAATAGAAATAATAAAACAAGAGATTAAATCCCAAAGCGCTATCATCTGTTTAATAAAAAGCATCCATATCTGATTATTACTTGTGATTATTCAACTCATCCCTAACAGAAGTTAGTAATTTTCCCTCTTATTTCATTCAATTTTTCTCCATCTGAGAATAAATAAATAAATAAATAGAATCATATGTTATATTCTCAGTTTCATCAATTATCAATAACATCGGATTCTAATAAATAAATGGGAAATTAAATTTCGGATTTTAATTGATCCAGATCTGTATGTTTAGATCTCTATTAAATCTTGCTTAGGAGTAAGAATAAAAAACATATTAAACAAAATCCGTTGAATTGAATTTGATTTGTCTATCATCTGTTTATATGAAGTATTAATTTGCTAATTAAGTTAATATTCTGAATTTCACCAATAAAATTCAGAATCTGATTTTCTGGAAAAAAAAAGGAATGAAATAATTATATTGAGTACATACAAAGTATTGTCACTTTAATATATTTAGTAATTGGACTTATTTGACATAAAAATAAATTTAAGGCTATCGGCAAATAAATATCTAGGGTCATCAGTGAAAAAATTATCATTAAATAAAATAACGTTAATTTTGACCCATACATGATCATTACTCTAAATATATTATAACCGATTGATATAATCAATTATTAGTTTATTACAACCAAGAAAACTGAAAATTAAATGCTCTTATAATTACCTTTGTAATTATGAATCGATTATAACCGTCTTGGTTATTTCCTTAATGACGGAAAAAAAAAATAGAGAGTAATAAGTTATGAGGATTCAAATCATCTTTGTGATTAATTAAACAAATAATTAATGAATGAATCCTTCTCATTATTATTCATCGGTTTTGGTTGAATAATTAACATGATTTTTATGGTCTATAATAATTAATTATAATTTATGTTAAGATAAATAAAAACAAAACAATAATTAGTTCGGGTGTACCTCAGAAATTTGTGGGGGTTAATTTAAAAAAAAAAAAATCTATGAAAAAAAAAATATAACCAACAATTTATGATTGAATCTCATTATATCAAATTTATCGTGATGACTTGGATAAATTTGGAGATATCAAGATGTATGATCTTTTACACTCTTATAAAAATAATTATAGATAATATTTTATCTCGTATATATATATTGTATAAATGCGGGGTGTAAATTAAATAAAAGTTCATACAAATATATATAACCAATTTGACTGATCGAGTTCCATTGTATTGCACTGATCAAAATAGTTAATATTAATTTAAGTACTTCAAAAATGTGGGGTCAAAATATTTATAAAAATATTAAATTAACCTGACAATATTATGACATAAAATATAAATGAATATTGAATATACATTAATAATTTTATGAGGCATAATGATAAGTTTGATAAGAAAACGAAATGTGGAAGTATGTGAAGGCCCTCATTTAATATATCATGATAACTAATATGTATTTAATTATGATGTCATATTTAAAATATAAATGAGACGATATTGTAGTTATTGAGAATTTAAATGTTCATTGAAATATTTAATTCATGCTATAATAAATATGTCATGATAATATACATGAATAACAATATATGTGATTCATATTATGCAGCATGATGCTATGATTAATTATTTATAAATGTTTTGACAAACTATTAAAGATTATTACTAATCGTAAATAATGAAAGTGAATTTACAAGCTTAGCAACAAATGATAATTCATTGACATGAAAATGTTGATGATGGACAACAATTCAAGTCCCTATATAAATTTCATCGAGGGGGATGGGTGTTAGCCCTAATGAGTTTTCTTGCGGTAGCAACCCAATCTCTGATAGGCGATCCCTTGAAAGAGATTCAATGGGTAATAACAAGCCGATAAGTTGACTAAAAGAGCGCACATTTTTAGGAGTATTGACTCCAACCCCATCCCTATGGTGAGTGTGCTCTATGTAGATGATAGGATGAGCAATTTAGCTCTTAATGAGAACCGAGGCGGTAATTTCCGCAAGATATGAATCTACACATATCCTTGGTAGGAACTCACCTATATGAGAGTGTATGTATACGGCCGCGGTGCAAGGCATGGGTAAGCCTTTAAGACTCTCATAAAAAAATCCAAGACTTGCGTAAGGCCATTAATGCGCATACTGTGACGAGAATCTCCATATTGTGTGTGTGATGGTTAAATTTTGGATTAAAGGAACGAGTTCAAGACATAGTTCACTCTGTTTTCTCCAAATTAAAGTCATCAATACTAGATGAAGTTCAAAGTTTATAAACTACTTCATCGATGCGCAATATAAATATCCAGCAATTTGTTTCCATAAAAATTACCGTTTGATATTCTTAAATTTTGAGTTTTGTGGGGGATTGTTGGAACTTGAGTTCTAAAAACTCAAAATTCCCTCCTCAATAAAATTGTTAAAATCACCGTTTGTAATATTTTGTTAAGTTGAGGACTAATATGAAAATCCTCATATCTAATTAATTCAATTTCAGGTTCTTTCTTATTATAACCGTTATTCATTAATGGAAACATTGAAGAGGTGCCAGCAAGCCTCTGTTTATTTCCGTATTTTCTGTGATAACAGAAATAATTAAATAAGCTATTAACCTCTATTCATTCTCTAATTAATTCGATTTTGTTTTGTTAACATCTATTATTCATTTTTCTGTGCAACCCTTCAAGATAATATATAACTCTCTCCTCCACTAATCTTTGGTACTCTGAGTTTTGAATCCGAGCAAAACAAGAATGACATAATTCTTTTATTCTCCCATTCAACCATTTTACATTTATCTCAATTATCAAATTCTGATCTATGCTGGATATTGCGGAGTTATCGTCAGTTGCTTCCATGGCGTGCCTAAGGAGCAACAATCCCGGATTATCTTGGTTGCGGTTCCATCTTGCACGATGAGACGGAATACGCTTAAGGACAGTGCTTCGCACGATCCGGGTAACTCTATTTCAATTTGATTTATTTTAATTAATTTATAACTATCCGAATATTCTGAAAATTTATACCAACAGAGTAGGGAAAGGAGCACTGGATCCCGATTCATTCCATCTTATTCTTCTCATATGTAAGAATTTTATACAGAGGCCTAAATGAGGCCCAGTTTGGTAGGAAACTTTACAAACTTAAAGCTAGGCCCCGGGAATTTTAAGGGGATAAACAGAACATGTAGTCAAAAGTTATCTCTCTCCTCTTATATTCATCATTATATTAAGCATGCAGATATTTTGATTTACGAACGATTGTGATTTAATTTGCTAGATTTTACACAGTCAAAATAAAAAAAAATTGTATTTATGATTTTAGATGACAATATATTGATATTTATTGTGTTGAAGTATGTATTTAGTGCCGAATTTTTTATTTATATCCAAAAAATAAATCAAATTATAAAAAATACCCATGTTGTCTTAAAAATTTGAAAAATACCCAAACCGGAAAATTTTTTTCCGGATTTGGCCTCTAAACCCGGAAAAATTTTTTCCGGAAATTGAACTCCAAAACCGGAAAAAAAATTTCCGGTTTTAACATTTTTTTTTTTTTTTTTTTTTTTTCCAAAACCGGAAATTTTTTTTCCGGATTTAACTTTTTTTTTTTTTTTTTTTTTTTTTTTTTTAGAGATTCCGGATAAAAAAATTTAACTTAACAAATTTTTTTTTTTTTTTTTTTAGAGATTCCGGATAAAAAAATTTAACTTAACAATTTTTTTTTTTTTTTTTTTTTTAGAGATTCCGGAAATTTTTTTCCGAACTAAATAAATTTTTTTTTTTTTAAGAGAAAAATAGCTAAAATACTGAAATCTAACGCTAAAAAATCGAATTGTTTTTTTAAATATTTGTTTCATTAATTTAAAAAATTTCAAAATGGTGTAGAATAATTTAGAAATTATCAAAATAGCTAAAATACTGAAATCTAACACTAAAAAATCGAATTGTTTTTTTAAATATTTGCTAGATTACATTTTTTTATATATAATTAGCATATTTATACTAAAACAAGCCAAATTACTTGATTTATGCTCAATTACACTAAATTACAATAATTATGTAAAATTATGCTAGAATACGGTAAAGTACGCTAAATTACGTACGAATAGGGATAATATCTTCACTGAGAAGGCGAAAAACGACGACGAAACTTCAAACGGCCATAAAACGGCGCTCGAGTGTCCGATTTCAGCAAATGACCACTTTTCGGAAAGCTTGCGAAAATGCGCATGCGTCCGGACTCGCTTTGCCAGTTTTTCAAATTCAGAATCGCCAAAAAACAAATAGAAGAGCCTCAAAACTTCAGTTGAAGTTTTCGATTAAGATTTTCATTTCTATTATTCAATCTACGTAGCTCAGTAAATTAGTTATGTAATAAACTTTTAGAACACCAAATTTTATTATTTTTGGAATTTTTTTTACTATTTTTTATGATTTATGAAAGATGCCACAAAATAAGCCCCATTTATACGTAATTTAGCGTAATTTATCGTATTTTAGTAAATTTACCGTATTTTAGCACAAAATCGGCCCTATTCGTAGTAAAAAACAATTCGATTTTTTAGTGTTAGATTTCAGTATTTTAGCTATTTTGATAATTTATAAATTATTCTACACCATTTTGAAATTTTTTAAATTAATGAAACAAATATTTAAAAAAACAATTCGATTTTGTAGCGTTAGATTTCAGTATTTTAGCTATTTTTCTCTTAAAAAAAAAATTTTATTTAGTTCGGAAAAAAATTTCCGGAATCTCTAAAAAAAAAAAAAAAAAAAAAAAAAAAAAGTTAAATCCGGAAAAAAAATTTCCGGTTTTGGAAAAAAAAAAAAAATGTTAAAACCGGAAAAAAAATTTCCGGTTTTGGAAAAAAAAAAAAAAAAAAAGGTTAAAACCGGAAAAAAAATTTCCGGTTTTGGAGTTCAATTTCCGGAAAAAAAATTTCCGGGTTTAGAGGCCAAATCCGGAAAAAAAATTTCCGGTTTGGGTATTTTTCAAATTTTCAAGACAACATGGGTATTTTTTGTAATTTGATTTATTTTTTGGATATAAATAAAAAATTCGGTATTTAGTGCCTACGGACATGTTTGAAGCAAAAAAAAAAAAAAAGTATGTATTTAGTTATCTGAAACTCGCTATACTGATTTTCTCTTTACAATTTTTTCATATGAATATTGCCATAAAAATTAGTTAATACTATTTATTTATTTCTTTTTAATTTATGTTATTAATTACAACAAAATAAAAAAAATAATTAACATGTTTGCTCACTAAATATTGATTACCTTTCTAATTTAGGGAGAGGTAAAGACAAAATAGTTCGTTCATTTTATTGTTGAATAAAAAGAAATTATAAAAAGACAAATATTGTTAATGACTTGCTTCTATTTTTTGTATTTACTATTTGAATTATGAATCTGTAGCAAAGTACGGGGCAAGATATTAGTATCTGTTATTTACTGAGAAGATATGACTACGAATAACGTTATCTGAATTTCAATAACTTTGGAATCAAATTTGTATCTAAACAGATATAGGTAGGAAACAAATGCATGGTGAATATGAATCGAGATTTGAAATCAAAACGGATAATTAACGAGTGATACGTCTAGAGGTGCTACTTTTATCCGATTACCCGGATCCGATATGGAACCGAACCGGATCCAATCCGGAACCGACCCGGATCTGATTAATTTGGGTAGGGTATGGTTTAAAAAATATAACCGGTTAAATTATGGGTACGGTTACAAAATTAATAATTTAATATCCGATCCGGATCCGAACCGGAACCGATATTGTAATGGATAGAATATGGGTTTGATTTAGTTATCCGATCCATAACCGAACCCGACCCGATACCCATATAAATACCTGATAAAACATATATGAATAACTATGAAAATACAATTTTACATATAATCAAATCAACAAATGTCACGCCAGTAATCACATTTTGCATATTAATTTTTTGAATAAAATTTATTGTTTTGAATATATCATTCAATATCTGCCTTATATATCCTCCTCATTATCATGAAAATTTATTGCTCTCATTGATATGTCATTCGCAATAAATCTCATTGAAATCAAATATTTGTCATAAATTTAATTCTCTATTCAAACAAATTAGTATTAATATTCCATTCATGGATTTTTTGAATCATAGAAAAGGAAATCACCATCTCTAATATTTTACTTTCTAAAAATTATATCTATTCTTCAATATTTTGATTTTCAAAAGTTATTTATCTCAAGCCTCCTGAATTGAAAAGTCATTAACAAAAAATAAAAAAACTTTCGAATACTTTTTGTTACACCATGAGTACTCCAAACAATCAACAATTAAATCCTGAAAATACTACCCAAGTTTCACAAAATATTATTGAAGGCA
The DNA here is from genome assembly GCA_025461125.1 of Carex kokanica. Lineage (NCBI taxonomy): Eukaryota > Viridiplantae > Streptophyta > Magnoliopsida > Poales > Cyperaceae > Carex > Carex kokanica. The sequence goes on along the minus strand of JAJGRX010001361.1, from coordinate 666,062 downwards.
CTTAATGAGAAAAAAAGAAAAACATCTGTAGTATGGGAGTTGTGACATATACCCGCTCCGGATCTGGAACTGCCCCATATCCGAACCGGACCCGATAATTCACAAACAAGTTATGGGTATCTATCTACCCGGAACCGAAAGACTGGACCCGAAATATCTACGGGTAGATAGGTATCCGGATCCGGACCCGACCCGATTTGAAATAAATAAGTGTATGAATCGAAATTTGGACCCGAACACTTTTAGGTTACGGATCCAAATATAATAGTATCCGGACCCGACCCGACCCGATAGCACCTCTAGATACGTCCTATCTCAGGGAGTAGGTGGTATGGAAAGAGTTATAGGTTTGGGCTCGTTTCGCCTCGAGGAGACAGGCCGAGATTAAGAAAGGTGATGATCAGTTCCCGGAGTGGAAAGTTATGGAGGTATTCGAACTCAATCCTGTATGATAACTCGCCTGGTAGGAAAAGTCAGCCCTTATTCAATGGAGCTTCTTGCCTTAAATAGCTCCTCTCCTAACTGTCATTCCGCGTTGTTAGAGCGGTTAGGAGAATTCGCATAGGACCGGTGATGCTCGCATGAAGGGCGGTCACTAGATCGCACCCGTGTCATACGGATATGGAAGCGGTGATCGTAATTCGAATCTGGGCTCTCGTTGGATGAGACCCGGTCGAGCCTTGTTGGGTAAGGCCTACTTGGGCCTTGCTGGACTAAACTGTTTCCGGACCCTGGGCTCTTTTCATTTGATCCCGGGTTGTTGTTGGCCCAAGATCGGTGTAAAGTCGGTTTTACTTTTTTGGGTTCTAGCCTCCTTTATTTGGTCCCAAGTTGGTCCCAACTATGGGTCCGAATCCCGATTTACTTTTAGTCCAAAACCGGTTCTATGAGAGCCTTCGGTACATGGCCCTATCAACGAGTACTTATTAAGGAATGTGCATTTATTATTAAATATAAATATCTAAAATAAAAATTAGATATAAAAAAATAATACCTAATTTGTATATATTATTTAAATAATCATAATAAATTATAAAGTACTTCAACTAAAAGGAAAATAAATTCTAAAAATTTGAAATAATTTTTCATCATCCTACAAGTTATAAAACTATAGCATGTACTGAAATATGTATTCGGATAATTGGAATGTCTATTTCTTTACGAAACTATAAATTATATGCATCTATCTTTATCTACATCAATCTATACGAAGACAAACGGATACATATTATTATGATTACAAATAATATATCTACAGATAATTATATAAGAGTGAGGCTACGGTACTATGCATAGTACGGATTGGTCCGTGCTACGGCTCAATATTTGAGTTTTCAAAATTCTAACGGTTAATCCGAACCGTTTAACGTGATTATAAAATGAATATGTACTTGCAAACCAGATTTATATTTTTTCGAATTTTTTTACTATTTTTTTAGATAGGTAGAAAGTTTTTGGATAGTCCATAATTTTCAGATCAAGTGATTTTCTACTTATATAAAAAAATAGTAAAAAAATTTGAAAAAAATGTAAAATTTGGTTTGCAAGTACATATTCATTTTATAATCATGTTGAACGGTTCGGATCGACCGTTAAGATTTTGAAAACTCAAATATTAAGCCGTAGCACGGACCAAACCATGCTATGCATAGTACCGTAGCCTCACTCATTATATAAAAAATAAGGATAAAGATTGAACGAATAATCATTTGTTATTTAAATTAATATGATAAAGAATATGATTAGTTGCTCTAATTTTATACAGAAAAAATATGAAGAGTTTAATTTTCTTAAAATATTAAATACATGCATAATCATAATTTACTTAATTTTGTTCGAATATGGAACATTTTAAATGTAGGAAGGGAAGAAACAAAATGACAATAGATGATAATTCATGCTTAAAAATGGCCGACACACACCGCAACGAGCAGACTAGCTATAAATGTGCGGGCCACCCAATCCATTACAACACCTCATTATGTTAGTCAGTACAAACTATTATAAAAAAAAATATAAATATCTGATAAATTCAAAAGATATTTTGGTTTACATGAAGCTGTTCAATTTTCTAGAGCTCCAAAGGGAGGAGGATGTTGAGGAGAATTTTTTATTTATAGAAGATATTATGAAGTAATAGCGGGAAAGAGAAAGAGACGGAGAGTATCCCAAAAGTTTCATGCGTAGATGAATTGGAGAAATTTTTCGAGCTTCAAACATTGGATCGGAAAATTTTCCATCAATCCAAAGATAATTGTTTTTCTGGTTATCTTGAATCTTTTGTGGCCTTCACTCTATGAAAAAAAAAAAGTGCAATAAAAATATAGTGTGGACTCCAACTTTTGTGAAGCCTGTTGTTGAAGCTGAGTTTGTGCCACAGAGAATCAAATATAAGAGCTAAGGCAACCGGACCAAAAAAATTGTAAGGCTGTGTTTTAGACACAAAATTTAGGTTTTGATTATCACTCTAGCCGCTAACAATCCGAATTCATTTCAGATCTAGAAAAAGTTATTGTTGCTTGTGCACACAACTTCAATATTCATACTCCAATCTCAAACATACTCAACCATAATCAATATCTTGTAAGGAGAGGAGTAATGCTGAGTGATCATCTTGTTTGAATCATACACTTGAGCCTTTAGTGCTCGTGAGCCATTTTCGTGCTCGGACCGTGTGACTTTCTAAAGTTTGTAAGGGCTCACTGATTTCACCTAGTACTCCTTTCTCATTGGGTAAATAAAGACGCGTCATCTCGAAGGTCGCGAAGCCCTGGAGACATAGGCATTAGTGCCGAACTGCGTAAACAATTCTTGTGTCAAGTGTCTCTTAACTTTTCTATTTACTTTACACACACTTGCATAGTTTAACATTATTCGAGTTTCCGCCAAGAATAACTTATACACACGATAGTTAAAAGTACTTAGTTTTAAATTTTAAAAGGTTCCGTATTCACCCCTCTCTAGGTGCCTTAGGGATCAACAATAGGGTCTGAAACAGTAAAAATAAAATGAGAACCGGTCATTAAATGACTAATTTGGACATTTTAAAAATACCCAGCTAGTTATAATTAATATTTTGTAATTAACTTTGAATATTAATAAAAATCACGGGGAATCGCCGGTCCATTTGAAATATTTTTATTGGTAGAAATTCATAGAAAAGAAGAGAGAAAAATAGAAAGAGTACATGAGTTGAAATATTGGTAGAAAGACCGGTAAATTCTTACCGGTCTAAAAACCAGTTTTTGTTTTCATTTTTTAGTATAATATAATTTTTTTTATAAAAATAGATAGAGTATCTTAAAATTTAGATATAATAGAAACATTATATCTATTTTTTTGAAAAACTTTTTATATTTTACTAAAAATATAATATAAGAATTTCCTCCATCTATACATCATATTTTTTTTTAAAAAAACTAAGTTTGGACCGGTAGAATTCTTACCGGTCCAAACTTTTTATTTTTTAGACCGGTAAGAATTTTACCGATCTTTCTTAGGGCTGCTAACGAGCCAAGCTCGGCTCAAAACTCAGCTCGGCTCGTCATATAACTAATTCGGCTCAACTCAGGCTCGGCTCATTCTTGAAGAACAAAGCTCGGCTCAATTTAATGAGTTTGAGCCTTCGGCTCGGCTCAAACTCGGCTCATGACTCGCGAGCCCAACTCATGTCATAACTCGCGAGCTCAACTCATGCTAAGCATTAGAAAAATAAACATTTACTTGATTACAAGTCATAACCTTACCTAAACTATTCAAATCAAGTTTTAAAATAATGTGATTGAACCGAATTCAAATCAAGCTTTTTATAATAATGCGATTGAACCGAATTCAAATCAAACGACTGTTGTTTTTAATACATCTAAATCTCGCTCACGCATAATGCCAAGCGTGAAACGTGCCGCAAGGAAATTATATTTTTTTTCCAACCCTTAGTCTATTACATCATCAAGCACAAAAAGAAGAGACTCATTGGCTCATGAGCCGGCTCGGCTCGGCTCGGGCTCGACTCGGTTTGAGTGATAAAATATGAGCCGAGTCGAGTTCGGGCTTTATTTAGTTTAGGGCCTGGCTCAATACAATTTATTGAGCCGCTCAACTCATTGATTCATGAGCCGGCTCGGCTCATTAGCAGCCCTAATCTTTCTACCAATATTACAAGTCATGAACTCTTTTTATTTCTCTCTCTTCTTTTTCATTAATTTCTACCAATAAAAATTTCCCGATATTAATTTCCATCCGACCGGAGAGAACAAAAAAAACGTTGTTTCCGAGGAGAGCACGAGGAATATAATAGAAAACATGTGGGAATATTCTTTTGTTCTTCATTAAAAGGCAACTTTTTCATATAAAGTAGGAATTTTAGTTGCTCCAATATATGATTACAAAAGAATATATTTCAGTTATTTAGGAATTAGGAAACTAGTGGATTGATTACAAAAGAGAAGATTAATACAAAGACAGTCGATTCAAATTGTTTCGCTTTTTACATTTTCAAAGTCCAAACAGTCGATTCAAATCGTTTAACTTTCAATCTGTATTAAAATATGCTTGGAGACCAAATTTTACATTTTTTTGAATTTTTTTACTATTTATTAAGTTAGTTTTAAAATTGTTGTTTTCAATGATTCAGAAAATTTCCACTATTTATTAAAATCAGCTATCTTAAAAATGGATTAATAAATAGTAAAAAAAATCCAAAAAATATTAGTCTCCAAGCACATTTTAATATAGAGATCACATTTAACGGTTAGAATTGACTGTTTAGACTTTAAAAATAAAAAAATTAATTGGTTACCCCACAGCTCCGAAACAAACGTTTTGATATTGGCCAACCTATATATAAGTCTCCCTTGCATAAATAAACATGCAAGTATGTATGATAGGAACCGATTTAAAAAAGTACAACAGAGTTAAATTAAAAAAAATGAAAAGAGTGGTTAGATATCTCAAATCAAAATAAAAGAAGAATATATAATCAAATGAGTGTATTGTTCGAGTTTTTGTACACAAAATACAACTAGTATGTATCAAAGAGAAAGAAATTGGATTTATTCTCATATACTCATAAAAAGTGTAGATAGTGGATGCCCAAATGAAATTCAGATACTAACCAAGCCCAAATTAAAATTTAAATGTGGTGAACTCCTTATTGAGTTAGAGTAGGGTTAAAATGTTTCATTGGTTTTGTGTCCCATCATGTCCTAACATTATTATTTATATTTTCAAAGTTTAAACAGTTGATCTGAACTGCTCAATATGATCTTCATATTAAAATGTGCTTGAATACAAAATTTTATATTTTTTTGAATTTTTTTTTCTATTTTTTAATACAGGTACAAAATCACTGTTTTTATAATATTATGGATCATTCAAAAATAGTGATTTTGTACATCTCTAAACAATTAGTAAAAAAATTTAAAAATTTAAAAATTTGTTATCCAAACACATTTTAGTATAAAGATCATGTTAATAGGATATGATCGATTATTTCAACTTTGAAAATAGAGATAATGATGTTGAAGCATGATATGACACAAATCCATTTTAAATAGTTATTTGTTAACAAAAATATAGAGATACTTGTTAATTAAAATATAGAGTCAGTTTTTTTTTTTTAAAAGCGCACACCTCACCTTCTTTAATTTGCTGCAGTCCCATAATTATAATTAAAGGCCTAACAGAACAGAGCAGAGGCCCATTTGTACAACAAACAACTTTAAAGTTTTACAGTTGCATCGCACTCAATTTCTCTCTTCCCCTGCCTCACTACTGCCTGGAGATTGATTGCATCACACATTCTCTTCTCTCTTCTACCATTCTCCACCTATCCTTTTCTTCCTTTGACCTTTGCTCTCTCCCTCTCACACACTCTTCTCCCTTTTATTTTATCTCCACACTTGACACTACTACTCTGCCTTCTTGTCCCACCTTTTCTACCCCTTCAGCGATTCTAATCATGAAGGTCAGATTTTTTTTTTTTTTCCAGAAATTGGATTGAACAATATGTGTGTAGCCTTCTTTTCTTTTCTTTTATATCTCAGACAGAATTAAAGGAGATTGTTACGGGGAGGGATATTAATTGGTGGAATAATTCCCTCTTTTTCTAAATTTCCCAATTAAGTTGGGTTTATGGCTTTATGCTTAAAGTCAACCAATGGTTCCATCATGCACATCTGTTTACCAGCAACCAAGTTCCAACTACTTGTTATATTTTTATCCTTTTCCTTTTTTTTTTAAAGAATAATTGTACAAGATCATTTGCTTTCTCTCTGATGAAACATTAATTGCTTTAATTCTTACAATTTTTTTTGTTCATGTGCAGAAAATCATTGTCAAATTGGATTTGAATGATGACAAGAATAAGCAAAAGGCCATGAAATCTGTCTCTACTCTTCATGGTACTTGCAATTTTCTTTTTCTTTTCTTTTTCTTTTCCTTCAATGAAAACAAAGCAATTGTACATATATATTTCTCTTAATGTCTCACAGGAATTGATTCCATTGCAATGGACATGAAAGAGAAAAAGATGACAGTGATCGGCACAGTGGACCCAATTGATGTGGTGAGCAAGCTGCGCAAGACCTGGCACGCCGACATAGTTGCGGTGGGCCCAGCAAAGGAAGAGAAGAAGGATGGAAAGAAAGATGAAAAAAAAGATGGGAAAAAGGAGGAGAAAAACGATGAGAAGAAAGAAGAAAAAAAAGATGATAAAAAGAAAGAGGAGAAGAAGGAGAAGGAGAAGGAGAAGGAGAAGGAGCCACATCAACAAATGCAAATGATGCATGATTTTGTGTATGCATACAACAGAGGATACCCACAACCACAACCACAACCACAGATGAACAATCAGCAGTACTTTGTTAGGAGTATGGAAGAAAACCCCAATGCTTGTGTCATTTGCTGATTCTCTCTATCTCATCCATGAAATTGGCCCATAAAAAGTTGTGTTGTTTTGTAATTTATGAAATTAGGGTGCATGATTGCATATATGTTTATATATTTATGCATGAGATAGATGGAGTCTTCCTGTATTTGGACTGAACCAAACAAGGGAGGAAAGGAAAAATGTTGTAATTTTTTAAGTTAGCTGTTCCGATATGGTTTGAATTTGATTAGCTATCCCTATCTGCAATCAAAATTTTGACACTCAATCTCATGCTTTCCAGTATTTGTGTTATTAATCTCTTTTAAGAAAATGTTTTGATATTTCAACTTGCAAAAAATGATTGACTATTTACCGTTTTCATGAAGATGGATAATTAATTCAGGTCGTTACAGAGAATAAAATCAGATCTACCAGTAAAACATATATTATACTTGTACCTTTGACTTTGTTATCCGATTAATATTTTATTTTTTTACTTTTAGAGTATGGTAGATTTGACTTATATCAGAAATAATTAAATTGGAAAATACTTCAGCAGTAAAACTTGAGATGATGTAAACAGTAAACTGATATTTCATAAAAAATGTGGATTTGGAAGAATTTCATGTATGCTCCTCAGAAACCTTTAAATTACCTATTTTTTCAATCTAAAGTTAGTGATATCATAATTTACTCTTCTAAATTTTAAAAACTCACAAATTTATTCCAATTTATTGCATATTCTTTTTAAAATTAATTAAAAATTTATAAAATATCCAACTTACTCCAATTATTACATATTTACTCTTTAAAAATCTGAAAACTAGACCTAGTATGAGAATAAAGATTAAACAAATACTTCACAAAGGAAATGAAAACTAAATATGCACCTCTAATTCCTTCTCTGTGTTTGATTTTATTACTCTTGTCAAATCTACCATTAACTTTAATTTTTTTCCTCTGTGTTTGATTTTCTCTAATCTCTCAAAAAAATTCAAAAAAAATATATTAATAGATAATATTCTATGTATAAAGAGTTTTTTCATTGTTTTTTTATTTGTCTTTTTTTTTATGTCTGACAAGACTATTATGAACTTCATTATTGTGAGATTTTTTTTCTACTAAGTTTAAAAGATGAGTCAAGTCTCCAATATTATTATTATATAGTTAAGCTTTCAAGTTAAATCATATTTTACACTTACGGTTTTCATTTTTTTCGCACACCTTTTGTATCTAGTAAATAATAAAACGTAATAAAAACATGTATCCCACATGATCAATGATGAAATGGGAGACCGACTCAAAATTATACATATATAATGCTGGAATCTAGTAGTAGAGATGTCAGATGTCTCAATATAATAGGAAAACAGCAAATAAAGACAAAAATCAATAATGTGGATTTGGGAGAATTTCATGTATACTCCTAAAAAACCTTTAAATTATCTATTTTTTAATCTAAAGTTAGTAATATCATATTTACTCGTCTAAATTTCAAAAACTCACTAATTTATTCCAATTTATTGCATATTCTTTTTAAAACTAATTCAAAATTTATAAAATATCCAATTTACTCCAATTTATTACATATTTACTTTTTTTAATCAGTCAATTTTCAAGGACAAATAGGTCATTTATTTACTTGTGATGCACACAACATGACATTTAGACATAGATTTGTGTATGCATCACGCATAATAAAATGAACCATTTGCCTTCAAATAGATATTAAACATGCTCTATATTTGACCGAACATTTATCTTAAACATGCTCTATATTTTTTATTTGTTAATAAAGGGTCAAATAGGAATTTTCTAACTTATGAGTTTTAATATAATAGGCAATTAATTGGATAAATATTGGTTTTGAAATTTAGAAGTAAATATGATTTTACGAATTTTAGAGGGAGAAATGTGTAATTTTAATTTTAAAGGGATATACATAAAATTTCCCCTTTATATTTTTACCCGTTCAATTCAATTTAATTTATTCATATATTAACATGTCAAAAGCACAATGTAACTCTTAAATAATTACATTTTTGTGTTATTCTGTTAAATTATTGTAGGAGTTATTGTGTTGTTCAAAATAAATAACTTTTGAGGGACATGGAGGATATATAATTTCGGATGCGAAGCATGTAATATATATTAGTTTGAAATATATATATATATTTCTCGGTGAGGTTACAATCTATAGTGCCGTTGTGAACAAGTTTTGTTGGGCACGTTAGGCCCTTGTTTATGTACTATTTAATGTAAGGTAGGCCTAGCCGCTCCCGCTTGAGTGTTGCACATTGCAAATAGCAACACATGAGTATACACTGTACACGTACATCAATCAATCATTCAATTATGTTTATATTCCTCCCAAATTCACCAAACAAACAGTCGGACTCGGCCGACATTTTTATTAATATCCAAAGTTAATTACAAATTAATAAATATACCCAACAACTTTGGAAATTTATAAAACTATCCATACCGGCTATTTTCTGGCCGGTTTTAATTGTTTTCGATACTGGCTAGAAAATGACCGGTATTAATTTTTTTTTTAGAGACAAATAGTAAAAATGTTGAAATCTAACATTAAAAATTCAATTTTTTTAAAATATTTTTTAGATTACTTTTTTTTTATATATAATTAACATATTTATACTAAAATACGCTAAATTACTTGTCATTATGTTAAATTACACTGAATTACACTAAATTACAATAATTATGTTAAATTATGCTAAACTACGGTAAATTACGCTAAATTACGTATGAATAGGGACAAGGTTCTAAATAGCGTTTATAGCGTCGTAGCGGGAAGGCTAAAAAAAAAGCTATAGCGAATAGCGGAAGCTATTCCAAATAGCGTTTTTTTTTTTTTACATTTCGTATATTCAATATTTGTACTAAATATCAACATTATCTAAGGTCTCATAGAACAATAAATAACACCAAAGTAATTAAGAAATTATAATATTCATATTGAACCCGTACAAAGTCCAAATTGCGGTTCAAAATAATCATAGTAATATCATAAACTATCGATTTTTCTTATTAAAAATATCTTAAGTATCATGATTCATGACATAATCTATTTTTTTTTCTATTCAAATTTTAATTCTGGTTTGGACTTTTTTTCTATTAAAATTTCAATTTATATTCCCAATTTCAAATTGATTTATTTGTAGCAAGTAGCAACAAATTCAATTTCGGTTTGAGATTTTTTTTACCTTTATTTAAAACCCATATAAATTGCTTAAAAAAAAAAAAAAAAAACCCATATTGTATAGCGCAAATAGCGCTATAGCGGCCGTAGCGCAAATAGCGCATTTTGATGTCGTAGCGTAGCGTTTGGGGTCCAAAAACGCTATAGCGGCGCTATTTAGAACACTGAATAGGGATGATAACTTCACTGAGAAGGCGAAAAACGACGACGAAACTTCAAACGGTCATAAAATTGTGCTCGAGTGCCCGCTTTGTTGGATTTTGAAATTTAGAATTGCCAAAAAACAAATAGAAGAACCTCAAAACTTGAGTTGAAGTTTCCGATTAAGATTTTCATTTCTATTGTTCAATCTACGTAGCTCAGTAAATTAATTATATAATAAACTTGTAGAATACCAATTTTTATTATTTTTGGAATTTTTTTTACTATTTTTTATGATTTATGAAAGATGACACAAAATTTGCCATATTCATATGTAATTCAGCGTAATTTACTGTATTTTAGCATAATTTAACATAATTATTGTAATTTAGCGTAATTTAGTGTAATTCAGCATAATTTAACATAATTTCAAGCAATTTAGCGTATTTTAGTATAAATATGCTCTTTATATATCAAAAAAAGTAATCTAACAAATATTTAAAAAAAAATTAAATTTTTAGTGTAAGATTTCAGCATTTTTGCTATTTGTCTCTAAAAAAAAAATTAGGTACCGGTCAGAAAATGGCCAGTATGGATAGTTTTATAAATTTCCAAAGTTATTGAGTATATTTATTAATTTGTAATTAACTTTGGATATTAATAAAAATCACGGCGGACTCGGACATGAAAAAAAAATTTGACACTTCTATCTCTATGGCATATATATAATATTGGGAATATATATATATTGTTTGGAGATGTTGCATTTGCATGATATATTGATATAAGACTTGTGGACCGTTGGATCGAGTCAGCTGCGTATATATGGATCTTTAATTGTCGGGAAGAATAATTCATGTACGTTATATTTATGGGAGGGTCTAGCTTTTCCCCGGCATTCATCGTCTATTTTTTTCCCAACTTAAGATAAGTAGGGGACCACAGTATTACCGTTAATAAGTGGTGAATTAGTAAGGGACCACAACTACTGTCACAGCATAACTATCGGCGGACAAATTGTGCAAAAATATTCACACTTAACACAGGTTGTATTCATCCATTTAAATAAAAGTATTCATCTTTGAGAATGAATTATATAAGGAAACATTACCACATTCAGAGCATTAATTACGCGTTAATTACACAGAGATAGTAGGGAACCACAACTGCCGTCAACTAAAAACAGAAGAAAACGCGTAAAAAAATGAGGGGACCGCACAACCGCCATCGCAAGTTGAAATAACATCAAGTATTCATCTATAATAATTAAGTATTCATCTGTAATGTATCAAGTATTCATCGAAAACTAGACACATCACTCACCCATCTTTTACACGTTTCTAAAATCACGAACGTCTTCTATACAATTTTCTCTTTCAAATGAGACCCATGATGATATACTTTCGAGTTGTCCGTTACGCAAGTATTCACACCTCATACACAAGTATTCATCTCTCATTGAATAAGTATTCATCCTCGTCGTGTAAGTGTAAATAGTACATGACAAATGTAACAAAGTATTCATCCATTAAATATCTAAATATTCATCCAATAAAGCAGTCTTACTATTAAAAAATACTGGTATTAATACACACTGGCATGGTAGTATGTATTTATCCTATCATACTAAGTATACATTCTTAATGTAAAAAGTATTCATCCTGTCATACTAAGTACATATACCTTATGTAAAGAAGTATTCATCACGTCATACTAAGTATATATACCTTATGTACATAATTATTCATCCCAAATGAAACAATATTCATCCATTGATTTCTAACTATTCATCACATAAAACCAATTTTACTAACTATTCACAACTACTAGTACAAGTATTCACACATAAACTATCAAGTATTCAATCAAGTATTAATGAAGTTTTGTTTTTTCCAAATAACTCGATACTACATGAGGAAGAGAAACATAGACACAAAAGAGATTAAGTGCATCTGGCGGAGGCAGGGATGGGAGAGGGAGGCGGAGGCGGAGGTAGGAGAGGCGGAGGTAGGAGAGGTGGAGGTGGGAAAGGAAGACGGAGGCGGAGGTGGGAGAGGCGGGCAGAGGCGGAGGTGGGAGGGGGAGAGGGAAAGGGAGAGAGGGAGAGAGAGGAAAGGAAAAGAGGAATAAAATATACTAATTAATTTGTAGGGACCACTAGTTAGTTAGAATTGATAATTATAGTTAGAAAAAAAAGTTAGTTAGTTGGGGGGAAGGAATCAAGGGGTAACATATAATTACTCTATATTTATATATATATATATATATATATATATATATATATATCTCTCTCTCTCTCTCTCGCGACAGTCGACATATATATATATAGTGATGATACAGTGTTTTGGGAAGTAAAGAGGGTATTTTACTTCCTGCTCATATTTCTATTTTTAAAGTTTAAATAGTTAATCCGAACTTCTCAACATGATCTTCATATTGAAATATACTTGGAGACCAAATTTTATATTTTTTAGAAATTTTTTACTATTTTTTAGAATTTTTGAAAAACATTGCTTTTCTGAATTTTTTATTATTATTTTATTTAATGAAAAACTGTGATTTTCAAAAATTCTAAACAAATAGTAAAAAAATTCAAAAAAATGAACAATTTGGTCTTCAAGCACATTTTAATGTGAAGATCATGTTGAAATGTTCGAATCAACTATTTGAACTTTAAAAATAGAGATATGAGCGGAAAGTAAAACACCATATTTACTTCCAGCATGGTAGCCTATCTCTGTGTGTGTGTGTGTGTGTGTAGAGGAGGGATCCAACTACAGCCTTATTTTTTGACACATCTTGACACTATTTTTTTATAGGTCAATTTTGCGATTTCAAAATCCAAACAGTCGATCCGAACTGTTCAACATGATGGATATATTAAAATGTGCTTGGAGATCAAATTTTACATTTTTTTTGAATTTTTTTACTATTTATTAAGATGGTTACAAAATCGCTGCTTTTCAATGGTCTGAAAACAACGATTTTGTAACCATCTTAATAAATAGTAAAAAAATTCAAAAAAATGTAAAATTTGATCTCCAAGCACATTTTAATATATCCATCATGTTGAACAGTTTGGATTGACTATTTGGACTTTAAAAATGGTAGGTCTCAAAATGTGTCAAAAAAAATGGTGTAATCCGATCCCTCCTCATATATATATAATGGCTAATATACGAACATTTGTTCCTGGATTCAGGAACAAACGATTCGGTTCTTCAATTTTCAAAGTTCAAACAGTCGATCCAAACCGTTAGATATTTAATCTATATTAAAATGTGCTTGGAGACCAAATTTTACATTTTTTAGAATCTTTTTACTATTTATTAAGATGGTTTGAGAATCGCTGATTTTATTAAAATTCTGTACCATTGAAAAACCGACCTTCAAACCAGCTTAACAAATAGTAAAAAAATTCTAAAAAATGTAAAATATGGTCTCCAAGCACATTTTTATATAGATTAAATATCTAACGGTTTGGATCGACTGTTTGAACTTTAAAAATTAGAGAACCGAATCGTTTGTTCCTGAGTCAAGGAACAAACATTTGTATATTAGCTATTCTCTCTCTCTCTCTATATATATAGAGAGAGAAAGAGAATGGCTACGCTCAAAACGTTTTTTCCATGGCCATGGAACAAACGATTCAGTTCTCCAGTTTCCAAATTTCAAACAACAAATCCAAACCGTTAGATGTTCAATCTTTATTAAAATGTGCTTGAAGACCAAATTTTACATTTTTTAGAATTTTTTTAATATTTATTAAGTTGGTTTGAAAATCGCTGTTTTTAACCAACTTAATAAATAGTAAAAAAATTCCAAAAAATGTGAAATTTGGTCTCCAAGCACATTTTAATATAGATTGAACATCTAACAGTTTGAATTTGTTATTTGAATTTTGAAAATTGGAGAACTGAATCGTTTGTTCCATGGCCATGGAAAAAAACGTTTTGAGCTTAGTCATTCTCTCTCTCTCTCTCTCTATATATATATATATATATATCTGAGGAGGGATCCAATTACACCATTTTTTTGACATATCTTGACACTGTTTTTTTATAGGTCAATTTTACGATTTCAAAATCCAAATAATCGATCCGAACCGTTCAACATTCACCATATTAAAATGTGCTTGGAGATTAAATTTTACATTTTTTTAAATTTTTTTACTATTTATTAAGATAGTTACAAAATCGTTGTTTTTCAATGGTCTGAAAACAATGATTTTGTAACCATCTTAATAAATAGTAAAAAAATTCAAAAAAATGTAAAATTTGATCTCCAAGCACATTTTTAATATATCCATTATGTTGAACGGTTTGGATCGACTATTTGGACTTTGAAAATGGTAGGTGTCAAAATGTGTCAAAAAAAAGGTGTAATCCGATCCCTCCTCATATATATATATATATATATATATATATAGTAGAACTAAGGTGCTCTTGAAGCTCACCAAGCCCTTTGTGAGCTTAACTAAAAAACCTATCGGATTGACTTCAAACGACATTTCCAAACCGTTAGATGTTCAATCTATATTAAAATGTGCTTGGAGACCAAATTTTTCAGTTTTTAGAATTTTTTTACTATTTATTAAGCTGGTTTGAAAACCGCTGTTTATATATATATATATATGAGTAGAACTAGGGTGTTCCTAAGCTCACCAAGCCTCTTGTGAGCTCAACTCTAAAACCTATCGAATTGACTTCAAACGACATTTTCAAACCGTTAGATGTTCAATCTATATTAAAATGTGCTTGGAGACCAAATTTTTCATTTTTTGGAATTTTTTTACTATTTATTAAGCTGGGTTGAAAACCGCTGTTTTTATTAATTTTTGGAGCATTGAAAAACAACAATTTTCAACTCAGCTTAATAAATAGTAAAAAAAAATTCAAAAAATAAATAATTTGGTCTTCATGTACATTTTAATATAGATTGAACATCTAACGGTTTGAAAATATCGTTTGAAGTCAATCCGATATATATACACACACTTTTCAGCTTACCATTTTTGACACGACTTTTGCTACTCATCATCATGACATCATGTCACCATTTTAAATTTCTAATGATGGGATTTGAGTTTATGACATGTATTAATTAATTAGTTGTTGCTATCAAGGATCCAGTCAAATTTATGCTTATCCTCTCCTCTCCCTACGCACGGCAGACGGCACCACCCATTTCTGCAATGAACTCAATTATTATTTCATTCGGAAATATAATTTTTTATTGTATTTTTCTGATAAAGGAATTTTAAATCTAAAACCTCCAAATAGGTTTACCAAACACTCTTACAAAAGTGTGGTTGATAAATATAAGTGAAACAATTTGTTTCTGGTCGATGGTATATAATTTGGAGTCATTTGATCGGAATTAATCCAACAATCTATAGCATTGGTACTATACTAATATTAATACTATATATTGTCTGGCCATGAAAAAGGTAAGATCAGGAAAAGAAATCCCTACCCATTATTTTTTCCCCTTCACTATTTAAAAAAGAGAAAATGTTTTGTCCCCAAGTTTTCATTCCGGAAAATGTTCCAAACTAGTTCTAACTCTCAATTTATCTCTAATAATAGAAAAATAATTTCTTTTGTTCATTTTTCTGACGATCCGTCACGAATTTTGTGAATCTAAAAATACAAATATTTTCTACTCGGTTTCTTCCTTCAAATGAGATTCATTAAGAAGTACTTTTGAATTCCATTTGTGTTGCTGTTTTTTTTCTTGGAGATTTGGTATGTATAGAAATTTGATAGACAAAGGTTTAAAGGCTTGACATAAGTACTTTAAAAGATTGTAGACAGATATTTAAATATTTGAGAATAAAATTTAAAATGTCTATGGCTTTTACTATAAAAAAAAACAATACGAATATAACTCAAAAGTACTTTATCATAGATCTTATTTGAAGGAAGAAATCGAGTAGAAGCAGTGTTCTAAATAGCGCGCTATAGCGTTTTTGGACCCCAAACGCTACGCTACGACATCAAAATGCGCTATTTGCGCTATACAATATGGGTTTTTTATTTTTAAGCAATTTATATGGGTTTTAAATAAAGATAAAAAAAATCTCAAACCGAAATTGAATTTGTTGCTACTTGCTACAAATAAATCAATTTGGAATTTGGAATAGAAATTGAAATTTGAATAGAAAAAAAGTCCAAATCGGAATTAAAATTTGAATAGAAAAAAAAAATAGATTATGTCATGAATCATGATACTTAAGATATTTTTAATAGGAAAAATCGATAGTTTATGATATTACTATGGATATTTTGAACCGCAATTTGGACTTTGTACGGATTCAATATGAATATTATAATTTATTAATTACTTTGGTGTTATTTATTGTTCTATGAGACCTTAGATAATGTTGATATTTAGTACAAATATTGAATATACGAAATGTAAAAAAAAAACGCTATTTGGAATAGCTTCCGCTATAGCGACGCTATTCGCTATAGCGACGCTATTCGCTATAGCTTTTTTTTTCGCCTTCCCGCTACGACGCTATAAACGCTATTTAGAACCTTGAGTAGAAGCCATTCGTAATTTTAGATTCGCAAAAGTCATCACAGACTGTCGGGAAAATGAACAAAAATGATCAGATAAAAAAATGAGTGGGTGAAATATATATATTTTTTTACTCGGAGACAAAAATAATTTGGAGTTGAACTAATTAGATTTTAGAGTTTAAATGCTTAGACAGATATTTAAAGGCTTGCTAGTGGTACTTTAGGACATGTTGGTTTGTCACGGAATTACACGGGATGAGATTTGACAGTGATGGGAACCCATGGGCATAGATATGTGCGGAATTGATGGAAACGTGTTGAAACGAATGTTCGGTTGTATTGTGGGATTAGTTGTAGGAAATCTTGATTTATTTTTAAAAATTGTATTCTATTTAAATTTCTCACCTATTTAAATTTAAAAAATTATATTTAATTTATCCTTGTAATAACTCATATGTTGTAAAAATTAGATTTTAAGTGCATAAAAATTCGATTCAATTTTTCTAAACCCTAACATCCTTCTAAGGCTGTGCTCCATATAGGGTTAGCGGAGGGGAGGGTGAGTAGATTTTTAATTTTCACCTGCTCCACAATTCAATTTTGGAAGGAAGTAAAGACAGAACAGGTGAAAAATTCACCCTGCGGAACCCAAAATTGTCACCCCCGATTTGGGGTGTAGGCCCTTTCCCTCCCCTCCCCTCCCCTCCCCTCCCCTCCCTTCCCCTCCCTCTCTAATAAATTATTGGAGCACAGCCTAATATGCACGGGTTCAAGTGCATGTAAAAATAGATCCAATTGCATTAATAATTTATCCTTCTAATATCTTTCAAATATCCTGTAAAAATTAGATTCAATTTCTCACTTTTAAAAAAATTAGACTAATAATGTTGTAAAAAAAAAAAAGACTTCAGGTGCATGCCCAGTTCTCGAGGTAGAAACCACAAAATTTATTGGAGCATATATGTATTTTTGCTTTAATTGAACTGGATTCATTTGTTTTTAACTTTTTGTATAAAGTTCTTCGGTATCTTCAATCATAAACTGAAACTTATGTGAGAAAGTCCGGATCCGAATTTGGATTATCTTAGTCCCACAATAGACAACAAACAAAGATAGAGTTTTTTATATATACATCTCCCATGTGTGTAAGAAGATTAAAAAAAATAATGAGTTTGAGGTTGGTTTTTTATCCCAAAATAAAAAAATATGACTGCTGAAGCTGAACATCCAAATAGAATTATGATCCCATATTTGTCCAAACTCATCAAATTTCTAATGATAATAGGGCCACTGAATAGGACACTTGATAACGGATTGTAAACAAAGCTTTAAAGAGTTAAACAGAGGCACTGAATAGGACACTTGATAGGAATAGTTCATAAGCATTCTCGGTTATAGTTCATTCCTTAAAATAATTGATCATCTATTATAAAGGAGAAGGCTTCAAGCAGAATAAACAATTAATAATTGACTATTATATATTATCGTTGGGTTGTTGAAATAATGACATTTTGATCGGCTTGTCCTCATATTGCATCGAAATTATCTTAATTTTCATCTACATATTTCCATTATTTATTTCAAAACGTACTAGTAATTTATATATGACTACCAATACATACATACATACATATACCCAATTTCTGAATTTAATAAGAAGTTGAAAACTGTCCTATGTACATGAAATTGGCAGCACATATTTGGTACGGTCCCACTAATGCTCAGCTAAGACGTTGGAGCCAATCAGCAAAAGCACACAACACAACACATGCACTTGCATATAAAATTAATTAATTGCCACATTACATGAAAAATAAAAACCAATTTAACAAAAA
This sequence comes from Carex kokanica, assembly GCA_025461125.1. Classification (NCBI taxonomy): domain Eukaryota; kingdom Viridiplantae; phylum Streptophyta; class Magnoliopsida; order Poales; family Cyperaceae; genus Carex; species Carex kokanica. The sequence goes on along the minus strand of JAJGRX010001361.1, from coordinate 647,468 downwards.
GGTGGTGGCGGTCTCAGCCTGCTGTTTTTAGCGGTGTAAGCACAACTTGGACATCAACAACACCTAATAAAGGAATACTATGGTCATGATGGCATCCTCTCAACCAAAACCCTCGTCCTTTTCCATTATCTTATTATTGGTGTAATTAGGACTCATATAAATAATATAAGAATTGACAGGTTGAACGGGCTATCAAAAGTAGTGGGCCCTGAGGCCCATTGAAATTTGTTGTAAGACGATAAGCACAAGGTTAAAGCTTGTCATGTCATCCCTGTTTTTGTGCTTTCTGCTTTTGTGGGGGTGCTATTCATAAATAAAACGACCTTATAAAGTTTTGGATGGTCAGGTCACGTCAGGTCAGGTGTATCTAAGCTCAATGCAAATCTATGTGGCTCCCACATTACCATTCCTCACGCACAACTTCAATTAATGCAAATTTGACTTTGGTAGACTAACTATAGGTTTTTTTTTTTTTTACATGATATACATGCTGTATCTTTTTTGTGAAGTCATAAACCTTTGTTTTGTAGTACTTCTTTCTTAAAATAAACAATGACAATGGCCAAGAAAATGATAAATGGTGATGGTGTCATCATTAGTATTTGCTATTGATATAATTTCTAGTATTAGTATGTTTTGTTTATATCTGAATACTGGAAACAATACAGATACTGAAAAAAAAAACACACTTGTGCGTTGACTCAATATGTAATCTTGTAAGAGGAAGGGTTGAAAGGCCTCAATTCGGCCCAATAAGGTCCATATGGTATTGAGTTTAAAAAGCCTTTTACTTTTCAATCAACAACAGACAATACCAACAAGACACTATTTCTTGCTAGTTTTTGTTTCCTATCAACAAGACAACAAGTATAATAAAGCTCAATATGTTTGTTTTCAATCAGGGTTTCAAAAACCATTGAACAAAATCAAATATAAGGAGAAAAAAAACAGCAGTCACTGTTTCACAAGCTAAACTCACTATTCAGAATAAATGCTACTACAAATAACAATCTCTGAAGAAATCGAGTAGTCACTCTTTCACAAGCTTGTTTTTCGAAATCCTGCGAGTGACCTTAGGGACAGGCACAATGCTCTCCTCACAAGACACTAACAATGGAGTTGAATCAATTGATCTTAGAACTGAGCAATCCTGAGGGGTGCTCAGTTGGCAAGTGGTACCCTCTTTCAGATGATAAGAGTACCAAATTTCCCAATTTGGTCGAAAAAGAAGCACCTTATCATTTGAGATGACAATAGAAATTGTGTCAGAGTAAGGCATGTCAGGCCAGATTTCATGCTCACACTTCCATGTAAACCCGGCATTACTACTGTCATCAAGTACATACAAATAGACAACAGGATTATTATTATGGGAAGAAAGAGAGAAATGTACGAAGCAAAGGCGGCCGTGAAGAACACTCAAGAATAACTGGCTCTTAGCACCAACAGACCTTGTCAGGCTAGGGGGAACACTGACAAGTGTGAATTCCTCTGTGGTTACATCAAATCGAAGGATGCAGTTGTATTTCTCCTTAACAATCCAAAATAAGGCACTATTCGCATAAGCTGGTGAGCACTCTGCAACCGAGAAAGGAACACCACCCTTTTCCTTTTCAATGGGTCTCCAAGTTCCTTCACCAAGGGTACAAACTTCACAACTTGTTCCTCTGCTGCTTTCGTAAATACGAACCGCTTTGAATTCAAGAGTGTGAGCACTGAAACCTAGACCCAAATTGGGATGGTTATAATCTCTTCCAACAGGAGTTGCCTTGGGAAGATCTTCAACTTTTCTTGTACAAGGGTTAAGAACATAGCCCCATTTGGAACCATATAATATGATAAGGCCCCGGCATGTGTTAGATGTGTAAGAAGCCTCCTGCCTCTGAACTTTTGCACTAAACTGCTTGTCAATAACAAGTTGATTGTCGTAATTTAAGACCGAATAGACAATATTTCGGTCAAAGATTAAAATGTTTGGATTGTTGAGAGAATGGTTCAAGTGAAGGTTGAGAAAGAAATGGTTGAGCCTGAGGGAGTGCCATGATATGCAAACTGACATGAACCTTACAAGTGACTTCCCTGGAAGCCTTTTCAAAATATTAACCATCACTTCAGCAGGGATATAGTGCTGCTTCTCACATTCTTTTGTAACCAAGTCTGTTTCTTTACTGATCTGTAGAAGGGTAAAACATTGCTGATTTAACTGAAATTTAAAACAGTAAACAAAAAATAGCAGCAAGTATTTATTGATTAAACTGGTGCTGAGTAGATAACAAATCCTAAAGGGGGGTGCCTGTAGAATGTTTGCAAGGTATTAATTAGGTAATTTTTCTATTAATTTTCTTGCCCCAGCGCAAGAGCTATTCAATGTAGTTAATACAAGAAGTTAATTAAGACTGTTTCTTGGAGGACAAATAAATAGCTATTTCAAGCATTCTTCTAACATTATCCAAGGGTACATACTCAATTTGAATAATTGTAATGGACGAAATTCAGAACCTGCACAGAAAATACCGATGAATCGACAAAGTAATCAACCAATCAATCAATTGGATTTATTACAAGGGAACATGAAAAAAACTTACTTTGGTGTCGTCGATTGACAGATTTGAAATCGCATTTTCAGTGGCCGACATCGTCGTCAATTGTTTGGCTGGCGGCCGATACCCGATACCCGATACCCGATAGATAGACTAGAGGAAGAGGAAGAGGAAGAGGAAGAGGAGGAAGGTTTATTAGAAGATGGAGATCTGATTTCATGCTTGAATCTTTCTTTCTATAGGATAATAGGACTATGATGAGTTGATGACGCCCTCCTTAATTAAGCAAATATTTTACTTTTCCACCGCCATAAAAATATGGGTGAATTTCATGTAGAGCCCTCAAAAACATCGAAATAACTATTTCCCCTCTAAAAATGATTTTACATATTATTTGTAACATATTATTTATCGCTGATGTTGAGCACCTACCTATCAGCATTTGTTTTTGTAAATTAGAATTCACATGAGTATCTATTATCTATTTTTCAAATGGTTGGAATTTTTTACCAATAAATTAACTTTCACTATTATAAAAATAACTTATAAATATGACATTTAAAATTTAGCTATATTGTATTCGTCCCGTAAGACAAAAAATAATTGGTATTTAAAAAAATAACATTCATTAAATAATATCATAACAAGTGAGGTTACGGTGGATCCGTATCCTCTCAAGTACCTGACTCAACACAATTGAAACGGACGGTCCAGATTTACTCTCAGCTGATGCTTGCTCGGGATGGCGCAGGGGCAGTATTATTTGTGCTTTGAGATTCGTGCCAAGTTAAAAAAAATCAATTTTGGGCTGTCCAATTCAATTGTACTCAATCCGGTAACCTGAGGAGATGTGAATTCGGCTACGATACTATGCAAAGCACAAATTAGGATGTACTACGGATCCATATCTCTATTTTCAAAGTTCTATCTCCATATAAAACTCAGATACCAATTTTACATTTTAAAAAATAAATTAATATTTTAAAAAATAAATTAATATTTATTTAATCTAAAGATTCCATGCTATCTAAAAATAGTGATTTTTTACCTATTAAAAAAAAAAAAATTATAAAAAATGAAAATTTTGGTCTCTATGTATATGAGCAAAGCTAGGGTGTGATGTGCTCACCAAGAGAGTTTGGTGAGCACAACTCCAAAAGTATATCGGATCGGTTTCAAACGACCAATCCAACTGTTGAAATCCATGTATTTCATGAGTGATACATTTACATGCAAAATTTTGAAAATTTCGAATTTATTTGCTATAAGATCAAGCGGTCAAAGAAATGAACCTTTTATAAGTTGTTTTATATATTTATTTTTATCATTTCTTTGACCACTTGACCTTGTAATAAATAAATTCGAAATCTTTCAAATTTTGCATGTACATGCATCACTCATGAAGTAATGGATTTCAACAATTTGGATTCGCCGTTTAAAGCCAATCCGATATATTTTTGGAATTGTGCTCACCAAACCCTCTTAGTGAGCACATCACACCCTAAATTTGCTCTATTTTCATAAGGAGATCATGTTGAACAATTCACATCTGTTTGGATTTTCAAATTGGAGATATGAATCTATAATTTGCATATCGCTATACAAAGTATAATAATCTCATTCATATTATGACATTTAAATTATATTAAATTTAACATATGATCAATTTATAAGACCAATAACATATTTGTAATCCCTTTTTGTTTTATAGTTTGATTTAAAAAAAAATATTATCAATATTATGAAAATAAGTATTGTTAAATAATTCCAAGCTTTCCTTTAAAATCTACAAATAAATCCAAAATTGTTATTGTACTATATATAGTTGTCAACCATAACACACTTATATAATTGGATTTCAGTGTCCATCAAATCGAATAAAAATCTGATTTAATAATATATGAGCCATCAGAGCAAAAAGTAAAATTGTTAAAGACGGAAAACGATAAACAATAAATATAAAACTATTTATCGGACATGTATCCAGATGTTACTATCCATGAGAGATCTATGTATGCAAAAATCCAGGTAAATTCATATCACTCCGCAAGTATTTACACAAGGCCGAAATATATTTAGTTATTTACTTTGCCATACAACTCAAATTCACCTCTTTTTATTTCTGGATATTGATTTCAGCATACACTGCTTTCTATTAAATCCCATCAGTGCCTTTGGATAGACAATCCAACTATTCATTACCATAGTAAAGTCCCTAAAACATGATGATGATGATTGATTTACTGCATTTTTTTTGTTGCTATTTACAAAACTGGTATCTCCAGTCAACCTGCATAGGCCAAAGCAAATTAATTAAAATAAAATGTACAGATGGATAATTCTTTTGAGTTTCCAATAAAATAGAATAACACTTGCCTCTTCTGTCATGTAATGTCTTCATTACTTCCAGAATGCATAATTTAGTGTATACTATAAAATTTGGATTTATTTTTTCTCCTTCTCCTTCTCCTTCTCCTCGGATATTGGCTCAGCCTTCCAAACTATGTCTTTCAAGCCTGTCTGGAAGCTCTTATAGAACTGCAAAAAATGAACATAAAAAATAAAATGAAACAGTGAACCCTTGACTAGTAGTTGCATCAAAATAGGAGCTTTGTGCATCTAAATTTTAGTACCTTGTGAAATTCCAAAGTGTCGCCACCTGTCTTACGAAGCTCAACCATGTGAAGCGAAGGAGCCACCTCAAAAACCTAAAGAAAAAATATACAATTAAAAAATCATACTATACTAATGGTATTGTTTGTTCTAATATTAACAATAATATGTAAGACATACCTCTGTTGCAACAGAAAGGTGGCCTTTTCTTCCACTCTTGTCACCCTGCAACTTCATCTGAAAAGAACAAACTTTCAAAAAATGTTGAAATTTATAAATGCATTACAATGATGTTTTAATTTTTTTTATATTACCTTGTAATTATGCTTTCTAACATTAAAGCCCAGTGGTTTGGCAGTTTCCTCAATCCTCGACATAATCTCATTTGCAGGGCGCTGGCTTGTGAATGTTGTCTCCCGTCTTATTGTTGTACCCTGCATGTTATGTCATGTAATTCTTTTTAGAAAGGAAAAAATAAAAATTACCATGACTGTATAAATAATTCTACTAAAAACATACCATGTTTTCCTTCTCAAACAAGCTTCCGAGATTGAAGCCTTGAGACCTTGAGATAAGTGCAAAAGCATTTAATGATTGGGGCTTCTCTTTCCTCTCTGTTACCAAGTGTTCCTAAAAAACCCAACAAAATTTACATGTAACAGTTAGTCTATTTCCTTTCTGTTTTTTCTAACAAAAATTAGTTGAAGAGTCATTCTACAGTACACCACATTTTGGGATAAATTTCAGTATTTAATTTTGACAAGCCAATAAAACAAGGGTAAGTAAAAAAATTTCGTTTGCTTTTAAAACTAGTTCTTAATTTTTAGTAAGAAAATATTCACACAGATAAATACGGATTATAACAAAATTACTTTTACATCCTTGATATTTGATTATAAAAAATCTCAATAGTAATAGTATAACCATCCGATCAAATGAATATGAGCAATCCAACAAAAACTTGGTGTACTGGAGCAATAGTATAATCATTGTAATCTTAAGATTAAGATGCACAATTAAGATTATAATACCTCAGAATCATTGAAAACAGCATCAACATCATCGAGGCTCACATCATGATCTTGTTCAAAGCATGGTGATCTGTAATCTTTCTTGAACCATGGATCTTCCAATATTTGTTCTATTGTTATTCTCTAATAAGATTACAAAAGGAAGTAATAACAAAATCACTTTCTCATTCTCCCTTTGAAAGTAAGAATGAATCAACACAGTGATAATAATCAGCACTTACCGTAATAGGATTTGGATCCAGAATTCTTTTAATCAATTTTTTCGCACCAGAAGAAAACCATTCAGGGAATGAATAGCTTGCTTTGAATATCTGCTTTCAAACAGGAAAAGAAAACGAAATGATAATATAAGTAGAACATATGACATGACATGATGAAAGGTACATACTTTACAGGTCTTAAAAATTATCACACAAAACATTTTACCTTTTTGTATAATTGCATAACATTAGCTTCATCAAAGGGAAGATATCCGGCCATAAGAACAAATAGAATGACACCACAGGACCATATGTCCGATGCTGTGCCATCGTAACCTTTACCAGTAAGAACCTGAATATAATAAAAGTACAGTAATTTTATGTCACAGAATTAAAAAAAAAAAAAAGATGAGAGAATAAATTGTACCTCAGGAGCGACATAATTTGGAGTCCCACATGCTGTATGCAACATTCCATTCTATTATAAAAATAAAAAATTAGTTTCATAAAATTAGATAACACTACAGTGTTGAAACATTATCTAAGTTGATTAGATAGTGCTTACTTGGACTTGCGGTGCAAAAGCGCTTAGGCCAAAGTCTGAAACTTTAAGAACACCATAGGAATCTAGAAGGAGATTCTCCGGCTACATTAATTGTTCATAATTAAGTTTGTTAATTCTTTTACACTTATAAGTTATTGCAAAATTGGATTTAGAAAGAAAAACATAAAAAAAAAAAAATTAACCTTCAAGTCTCTATGGTATACACCTCGGCTGTGACAGTAATCTACAGCATTTATGAGTTGGTGGAAATACCTTCTCGCATCATCTTCCTGGAGTCTCCCTTGCTCTACCTATGTAATTTTAAAAATTAAACATTTATGTTTCCATACTGTGAGCCATGTCAAAACTTGAGAACACCAATTAGCTAATATGAGAATCCTAAGATGTCAATGTCATGAATAGCATGAAATTGAGTGAAAATTATTTTGACCACAATTCATAACATAAGCAGTTTGCATTATTTCAATATTTTATCACTTTTTCACTAGTATGTTATTACTCAATTTTCTTCTAGAAATAAATATGAAGGATTTTGATCTTACAATTTTGTCAAAGAGTTCCCCTCCATCAACATAATCAAGAACTATATATATCTTAGTCTTGCTAGCCAAAACCTGAAAATCCAACACACGTGTTAGTTAATTCACCATAACAAATCTCAATTTGTTATTTTGGCGGCTGATACATTAAGTAAAATTTTCAATAAGGGTAGACAATCTCTTATTTTAACTGGCTTAGGACCTCCCTGTAAAGATGGGGCAGCTATCACTAACTGCCATTACGCCGATGATACTATCATCTTCTTAGAAGCCACTGAGCCCAATGTTGAATCGGCTTGGTGGGGCATGATGGCTTTTGAGGCCTTATCAGGGATCCAAATGAATTTAAACAAAACTGAATTATTCCCTCTAAATACAGACCAGGGATCCATCCTGGCTTCTGTTTTTTGTAAATTGGGAAAATTCCCTTTTACTTACTTAGGGATGCCTCTTTCTGACTCAGGTCTTAAGGCAAAAGATTGGGATTTTTTGTTAGAAAAATTTGATAGAAAATTACAAGGATGGAAAGGTACTATGCTTTCCATGGGAGGTAGACTAACTCTTATTAACTCTGTTCTCTCTTCCATTCCTTTATACACTCTTTCTATCCATCGAATTCCCAAAAAAAATCTTGGAGAGTATTGATAAAATGCGTCGAAGATTTCTTTGGCAGGGATCAGCCCTTTCTAAGCGGAAATATTCTTTAGTTAGTTGGTATAGAGCATGCTTAGCAAAGGAATATGGGGGGCTTGGTATTTTAGATCTTAATCAAATGAATATTGCATTATTGTTAAAATGGTGGTGGAAGTTTAAAGACCCAACATACTCTCATTTATGGAAAGACATCATTTTTCATAAATACTACTCTAGTTCTCCTTGTCCACTGTCTCATTTTGGAAGGAGGTTATCAAATTAGAACCTATTGGCCAATGTAGTGTCACCTACCAACCAGGGGTACATTCTCATGTTAAATTTTGGACGGAGGTATGGGATTCTCCTCACACCTTAGCTACCAAATACCCCGAGTTATTCTCTATCTGTAGCACTCCTCAGATTAGCCTACAAGAGGTCATTCAATCTCAAGGTGAGGCGGAACAGTTTAATAGACAATTCGATGCATTCATGATTGACGAATGGACACAGATTCTTCATCAACTCAGTATCGTTTCTTTTACTCATACTACTGATAGGATAGCTTGGAAATGGGAATCTTCGGGGTGCTTTTCGGTTAAATCTTTATACAAATTCCTTAACTTTGATGGTATCCAACTCCCCAGACCATTACTGTGGTGGCATCTACCTCTTCCACATAAAATAAAAATTTTCATGTGGTTTCTTAATAACAACAAAATTCTCACTAAAGATCGACTTAGAAGTAAAGGGTGGTCCGGCTGTAGCTCTTGCCAATTTTGCCATCATGATGAAACTGTGGACCATCTGTTTTTGCATTGCACCCTAGCTCAGCATATATGGTTTTGGATGGGACAAAGTATTCAATACCTTAGTTCTTGGCAAACTATATCTGATATCATTGAATTTTCGTTTACTTTAGATAATAACTCACAAATAGCTTTTCTTGTTGTTTTTAGTTCTCTGTGTTGGACTATATGGAAATTGCGCAACGAATCTTGCTTCCAACATACAACACAAAAATCTTTTCGATCTATTATTCTAATGATTGTGGCTTTGGTTAATTAAGATTGATCAAGCGTCAAGCTAGAGAGCTAGTACTCCGATGGTTGCCTGTTGACATTGAGCCTATTCCGCTGCAGGTGTGGGATCCGGCTGATACCCAGTTGATCATTTATCAACCCCCACCAGATGCCGCCGAGGATGGGCCTAGCTCCTCTATCTAATCTTCTTCTGGTTGTGTCATCCCAGAGGGGCTGATGATTACATTAACTTTTTGTTTTTTCAACAAGACTTGCTCTGATGTTGTCAGTTCCAAAGTTTTTGTTTGCTTTCTGTGGTGTTATTTCTGTTGGATTTTGTATGTTTAATGCGTGATTATGTGTGTACTGGACACTGGTTTCTTTAATGAAACGGGCGTTATGCCTTTTATCAAAAAAAAAAAAACAAATCTCAATTTGAAAGAAGGGAAATTGGAGATAATGAAAACAGAAATATGAGGGCTAGCTTAGAAATAAATTAGAGATTTAGACCTCATGCAGCTGAACAACATTGGGATGCTTGATGAGCTTCATAGTAGATATCTCCCTCTTGATCTATAAAATTGAGATTACAACCAATTAGAGAGATTAAGAAATTGAGAGCTCAATTCAATTGAATTGAAAGAAATTGAAAAGAGATAGATAAAGAAGAGAAAAGGAAAAGACATACATTTTCGACCATCTTATGCTGGAGCACCTGATTTTTATCGAGGATTTTGATAGCGAAGCAATCTCCAGTTTGAACATTTTTGGCGAATTTAACCTTTGCAAAGCTGCCTTCTCCGACAGTCTTTCCAAGCTCGTAGGGTCCCACCCGAGTCTTGGTACCAGCTACGCTCATCTCCGTCTCCTCCGCTCCCTTCCTTTTCCTTTTCCTTTTCCTTTTCCTTCTCGAGAAGAAACGGAGGTGATAATTAAGAGAAGAGAAAAGGCGGAGGTGGAGATTTGGGAAAGAGTAGAAGGAGAAGGCGGAGGGGGGCTGTTTTACCACCTGATTTGATTACGCAAGAGAGAGAGAGAGAGAATTATTGAGAATTATTTAAAGAGGATGGATGGATGAGGGAGAATTAATAATTCTGAATTATTGAGAAATTGACCTCTGTGCACTATGTCATTCTCTTTTCGTTGCAATCCCATAATAACTTCTGATGGTGGCAAGTGGCAACAGTAAAATAATATATATTCAAACAATAAATAGTAATAAAACATTTTATATATTTATAAGCTTGTATACTATTCATATTACCGTCATAAATTACGCGGAAGAATATATTAGACTAAGATTTTTATATCTCCAAATAATATAAAAATATATTCGACCCAGGCACGACACGGACACGACACGGCCACACGGCAGTTATAAGTAAGTGGGCCCGCCCGATGAATAGTATTGAATCAAGTTGGTGGAGTTATTAACTTTTGGTAGAAGTGGTTCACCGACATAGTCCTGATTAGTGGGTCCTTTCAACCGTTCAAGTATCAATTTCGGTGTATGCATTAATTCATATACGGAGAGGGATTTAATGTGAAGCTTCCTGGAAAAAGGATATTCGCGTTTGAGCCGCGTAGCTTTTAGCCCATAACATCATAACATCAATAAATAAATGAACAAATTCGCATCCTCTGAGATATCTCAAACTTTGCGTGACTTTATGGAAAATCTCAACCATTCAAATACGTTCTGCACGAATCTCGAGGCACAAATAATACTGGCCCCCGCGCTATCCCCAAATAGGCACCTGACACGTCGGTCACGCAAAAGTTGAGATATCTCAGAGGATACGCACTCTAAATGAACAGCAGTAGCTGGTATGTATGAATTAAAGACGCGGCTAATAACCACGCAATTGTACTAACATAGAGTCATAGACCACGTGTAGAGTATGTAATTATGTTTGGGGGATGAGTGAGAAAGCGACGTCTCCATTATTGCTCTGCAATTCTGCGGTCATATCTTCATGTAGGCAGGCAGCCAGGCATGCATTTAACTAGGACTTATCCAAAATAGTTTTTACTTCCGTGCAATAAATATATTAGTCAACACTTTCAACATTATCTAAGTATCAAGATCTATTTAGAATCTTATAAAATAGTACCATATTTTAATATTTTTTATAATTGTTTTACTATTTTTCTATTTTCAAAATTATCCTATTTGTATATAAAAATTTATTTCTATTATTTACGAGCTGTTTCTAAAATCTTCAAAAATATTAAAATTTCTAAAAATTCAAATTTTTTATATGTACAGCATACTCGGGGCATCTTTGTTTGTCACGATATTGTGGGATCGGATTTTACATGTTCGGGAACCCACTAATTTGCAGGAACCCGTATTTATGGTATGCACGAGATTGATTATAAGAATGTGTTGAAATAAGTGTTCGGTTGTTCTGTGTGATTAGTTTGAGAAAAACTTAATTTATTTAAAAGCTATGTATTTTTATTTATATTTCTCACCTATTTAAAATAAGATAAAATATGAAAACAAATAATTAGACCAATTGTATGCTGTAAAAAATGTGATGTAATTTGTAAAAAAAAAAATGTTCGGATCTGGACCGTTTTGTTAGTCACACCAATACTTATTACTATAATTAATATTAAAAATTAAATAAAGTTCATAAAAATTAGAAAAGAGAAAAAAAACTAACGAAAATAAATCAAAACAAATTAACGATTGCGCCACACTCATTTTGAGCGATAAGAGAAGAATAATGAAACGGTTGCTCCGTGGGGGAGAAAACATTTAGTTGGGTTGAATTATTATTTTTTTCCAACGACTTGAATAGCATATGAGATTTTCATGGAAAGAAAAACTCTAAACTCATACACCACAAAATGTTTGTCAAACAGTATATGAAAAGTTTTGCCTTACAACAAAATCCCATGGACACTGATGAGCCTTAGAATTTGTCCGTTTGTCACAAGATTATGTGGGATGAAATTTGACAGGCATGGGTGCATTGCTAGTAAGGATTGATATTGCATGGTTCTTATTCAATGATATCTTGTATTTTGTCATTTGAAACATTTGAGGGTTGTTATTGTAATAATAACAAATTAAACTTGTTATATGAGGGCTACATGATTTAGAGGAACTTATTTCATTTTTCAACAAATTAATTAAAGAAGGTTTTTCTAATCATCTGACCATGTATGATGAACAATTACTGGCATTAACCAGAAAATGTGATAGTCGAGCAAGTGCATGTAACATGAGAGTTCAGAATCATAATTGCTACGCTTAAATAGGTCTCTCTTAAATTAGATGTGCTAATGTGCTGAACTTTAAAGCATCTCCAACCCAGAAATTTATTAGAAATTAATTGCCGCTGCCAACTAGACATTAAAAATTAAAGTTAATTTTAATTGCTTAACCCTTCCATCCCAGCAATTGTTTTTTAACCAATTAAACTTGAATTTTAACCAATAAATTAACCAGCAAATTTGCTAATTTAGAAATTATGATATATTCCAGCAATTATATTAGCAATTAATACATTAAATTAGCAATTTAAAAACAATCACCATTATAAATGCTCTCACAGTTGTTGTGTAGGCACTGAAAAGTAGTAAGTATGATTCTGAACCCAATGTTACGAACATGTGGTTTTTCAATTCTCCGACCTTCACTCAAATGAATGGGCTGATTGGTCATTTCACTTTTTATTTTTATTTTTTTAACTTCTTACCTTCCTACTAAAAGGCCAGTAAAAGCATTTTTCTAATTTCTGAAAAAGCTTTGATATAGATTTTAAATATTTGTGTTTATATTGATAAAATATTGGATTACAATGCATTTCATGTACGATACCGGCCAGTTTGGTACCGGATGCAAAGCATGGTACTGGTACTATATCGATTTTGAGTATATGAATCTATTAAACATATATTGCACAATATTAAATTTCTATATTCTTGAGTGGTGCATATATGTATGCTTTCATTGCCAAATTATTTTAATTATGTCTTAATTTATATTTTTATAAAATTAAGGGGAGTGAATGAATTGAGAGGGAGCTCTCTCATATTTTGTTGAATTAATTGTGATATTTCCTCCATTTTGATAATTTCCAAAAAGAGGGAGATATATTACAAGTTCGTTAAATAAAATTGGTATTCGCTAAACACACGGGAAATTAAAAATTCAAATTTTTGGAAATATCCAATTTATGCACTCACTTGAGATATATGTTTTGCAAATCGTCAAAAGAAGGAGATTGTTGGATTATGCAATAATCTACTTGTCTGTTTGACTAGATTTGCAAAACATATATTTGTTGAATTTTACAGTTTCTTATTTTGAGATATGATGCAGGTTCATGAAGATATAAAACTTCAATAAGTATCAAGAATGCATGCACAAATGTTACACATATTAATGATGTGTTGCAATGAATCAAATAATGGACTAAGAAGACTTAGTTCAAGATTAGTATTAATTAAAAATCTATAAAATTGATAAAATATGCTTGAGATTGAGGTAATTTATATAAACCGTTACAACAGTTATTATAACGTTACAACAGAATAATTCATATGCCGAAATTCACAGTGTAATCGATTTATTTCGTTACAACGCTCAAATAAACGTTGCAACGGAATATATCAATTTCGGACCCCAAAACATCCAGAGAGTCCCGTTGTAGCAACCGTTGTAACGCTTATAAGCGTTAGGGTTTTCCAGCGCAACCAAACCTGTTAACTAGGGCTAACTGTTACAATGCTTTATTAACCGTTGTAACGGTTGACGCCAGTTACCAAGTTTTGCTTATCTCTTTATAAATAGAAGCAAAATCTATGTTTGAGGTAACAATTTAGTCGTCTCCAACTGTAATATTTCGTATTCTTTTCAGATTTAGAATTCTCCATTGTTGCTTATGCACAAAACTTCAATATCCTTGCAGCAATCTCAAGCATAGTCCACCAAATACTTGAGCCTTTAGTGCTTGTGAGCCAACTCCGTGCTCGCGCAGTGTGACTTTTCAAGGTTTGTAAGGGCTCACCGGTTTCACCTTGTACTTCTTTCTCATTGGTAAACAAAGATGCGCACCATCAAGAAGGTCGCGAAGCCCCGGAGACGTAGGCGTTAGTGCCGAACTCCGTAAACAACTCTCGTGTCAAGTGTCTCTTAACTCTTCTATTTACTTTACACACACTTGCTTAGTGTAAGTTTATTTTTGTTTCCGCCAAAAATAACTCACTCACACGTTAGTTAAATAACCTAGAGTTAAAATTTTAAAAAGACCCCATATTCACCCCCTCTAAGTGCCGTTAGGGACCAACACTATATTCAACATTTATTTTGAAATATTAAATTACACTAAAATTGAATGAGGATTGCATACAATCAATTCATAAGGCTTAAAACAAGTCTATGATTTTTTTTCTTTTGTTTAGTTTAATTAATTAAAAAATATTATTTTTGTAAATATATGTGAGGTGTAAATGTGAGAGTTTAGAAACTTTAGAGACATTAATTTATAAAAAGTGATTAATCGTTATTTATAAATTCATTTGAGTTACTGGGATGTAGATGCTCTAAGGCTTAAAATAAGTCTATAATTTTTTGTTTCTTTTGTTTAGTTTAATTAATTAAAAAATATTATTTTTCTGAATATATATGTGAGGTGTAGATGATTGATAAATTTTATTTTATAAAATTCGTAATACCTGGCAGCATAAGGCACGCTTGACAATCTTTATTGTAACATTATTCCGATCAACAGCATTAGTTGACGTGTAGATTATTTTCAAATAAAAATTTGATATTGATTTCGTTATATTTTGAGCGCAACAACTGATGAAGCACTGAATAATCGATCTCAATTTTTGAGTTTGAAAAACAAAGTATCCCAAATGACTATATCCAGTGTTCTAAATAGCGTACTATAGCATTTTCGGACCTTAAACGCTAAGCTATGAGATAAAAGTGCGCTATTTCAACTACGATCACTATAGTGATAATAGCGGTCTGCTATAGCGCATAGCGTGTAGCGCAAATAGAGCACGCTATGCTACATAGGCTTTTATTTCACGGCCCAAATTAAAAATTTATTTTAAGGATGAATAAAAAAAAATATAAATTGTTTATGACATGAGACTTTAGTTATTTTGAATAGAAAAAAAATAATTAGTTTATGTCATGATGTTTAGGTTATTTTGAATAAAAAAAAGATAAATAATTTATGAAATCATTAGAGATATTTGAATAGGAATTTGAATTTTGTATTGGTTCAATATGAATATTATAATTACTTAATTAATTTAATGTTACTTATTGAATTTTTTAGACTTTAGATAATGTTGATAATTAGTAGAATTATATAATATAATTTTTGAAAAAAAAATGCTATATAAAATAGTTTTCGTTAAAATTACGCTATTGGCAATATTTTTTATTTTTAACCTTCTCACGGTAACATGATAATTGCTATTTAAAACCTTGACTATACTAGATCGAACCACATTAACGATGCTTTATTGTTAGGCTCATGGGCTAGCAGGCCCATGTAAGAGTTTTTCTTTTCATATAACCACAATAGCCCACGGCCCAGTAGGAACATGAAGTACGAATTAGTAAGAATTTTTTGAAAAATACATGCTACTGTTGGATTTTAATCTTTTTTAAAATGCTTAAAATCAAAAATTGCAGTTATTTTAATTAATATTAAACTTAACAATTTTACAATAAATCTGTTTTAAAAATACTTATTCAGCAACAAAAAATTTATTATCTTACCGTAACACATTAGAATGTTTCCTATTAGATTAATAATTAAAACTCTTTCAAAAATAAATTACGGATATTGATACAATATAACATGAAGGAAATAAAATTTATCACTCTAGCACAAATAAATTGTTTTATCTTATTATTTAGCCCTGGTATAGTTTTGACACTGTATTGGTTTGCATAATTAAATTTTGCATGTTGATGCATTTCGAGCAAATTGTTTGAATTAAATTGGTGATTTGTGTATTTGGTGTATTTGTCCAATTATATATACATTCATTACTTCATGTAATACGTATTTCTGTAAAAGTTTCAATCCTTCAAGCACATATGTAAGAATCGTTTGTTTTATTCAATTTTAAAAGAAAAATAACATGTCAATTATACAACCAACTCAAAACCGCACAAGTTTCATCATGCTTATTGCATGAGATCACTCATCATGAATGATTCTAATCCATCATACATAATAAATTACCTCTCACAAATTTATCGTGAATTAACTTTTGCATTATAACTATATATATATAAATTGAGTAGAACTAGGGTGTTCCTAAGCTCACCAAGCCCTTCCGTGAGCTCGACTCTAAAACCTATCGAATTGACTTCAAATGACATTTTCAAACCGTTAGATGTTCAATCTATATTAAAATGTGCTTGGAGACTAAATTTTACATTTTTTGGAATTTTTTTACTATTTATTAAGATGGTTTGAAAATCGCTGTTTTCCAATGGTGCATAATTTTAATAAAAACAGTGATTTTCAAACCATCTTAATAAATAGTAAAAAAATTCCAAAAAATGTAAAATTTGGTCTCCAAGCACATTTTAATATAGATTGAACATCTAACGGTTTGGAAATGTCGTTTGAAGTCAATTCGATAGGTTTTGAGTCGAGCTCACGGAAGGGCTTGGTGAGCTTAGGAACACCCTAGTTCTACTATATATATAGAGAATGACTAATATCAAAACGTTTGTTCCTGGGCTCAGGAACAAACGATTCCGTTCTCCCATTTCCAAAGTTCAAACAACAAATCCAAACCGTTAGATGTTCAATCTATATTAAAATGTGCTTGGAGACCAAATTTTACATTTTTTGGAATTTTTTTACTATTTATTAAGCTAGTTTGAAAACCGCTGTTTTTCAATGTTGCAAAAATTTCATAAAAACAACGATTTTCAAACTAGCTTAATAAATAGTAAAAAAAATTCCAAAAAATGTAAAATTTGGTCTCCAGCACATTTTAATATAGATTGAACATCTAACGTTTTAGATTTATTGTTTGAACTTTGGAAATGGGAGAACGGAATCGTTTGTACCTGAGTCCAGGAACAAACGTTTTGATATTAGCCATTCTCTCTCTCTCTCTCTCTATATATATATATATATATATATATAGAGTAGGGCTAACGCGCTTCCTCTAGCATTTCGGCCGAGGTGCTTCCGGGGGCATATCTTGCAATTTGATGTTCAAACAACAAATTCAAACCGTTAGATGTTCAATCTATATTAAAATCTACTTGGAGACCAAATTTTATATTTTTTGGAATTTTTTTACTATTTTTTAAGCTGGTTTGAAAATCGCTGTTTTTATTAAATTTCTGCACCATTGGAAAACAGCGATTTTCAAACTAGCTTAAAAAATAGTAAAAAAATTCCAAAAAATATAAAATTTGGTCTCCAAGTAGATTTTAATATAGATTGAACATCTAACGGTTTGAATTTGTTGTTTGAACATCAAATTGCAAGATATGCCCCCGGAAGCACCTCGGCCGAAATGCTAGAGGAAGCTCGTTAGCTGTACTCATATATATATATATGAGGAGGGATCCAATTACACCTTTTTTGGTGACACATCATGATCACCATATTAAAATGTACTTGGAGATCAAATTTTACATTTTTCTGAATTTTTTTACTATTTATTAAGATGGTTACAAAATAGCTGTTTTTCAATGGTCTGAAAACAACGATTTTTGTAACCATCTTAATAAATAGCAAAAATATTCAAAAAAATGTAAAATTTGATCTCCAAGCACATTTTAATATATCCATCATGTTGAACGGTTTGAATCGACTATTTGGACTTTGAAAATGGTAGGTGTCAAAGTGTGTCACCAAAAAAGGTGTAATCGGATCCCTCCTCTATATATATATATGAGTGAGGCTATGGTGCTATGCATAGCACGGATGGCTAGTGTACTACGGCTCAATATGGTACTTTTTAAAATCCTAACGGTCGATCCGACCGTTCAATGTGATAACCATATGAATATGTATTTGCAAACTAAATTTTATATTTTTTTGAATTTTTTTACTATTTTTTCAGATAGGTAGAATTTTGATGGTCCAGAATTTTCAAAAAACACTGATTTTTCTACCTATCTAAAAAAATAGTAAAAAAATTCGAAAAAATATAAAATTTAGTTTGCAAGTACATATTCATATGGATATCACATTGAACGGTCGGATCGACCGTTAGGATTTTAAAAAGTACCATATTGAGCCGTAGTACACTAGCCATTGGTGCTATGCATAGCACCATAGCCTCACTCTATATATATATATATATATATATATATATATAGGGATGGGCTATGGTGAGCTATGGAGTAAAACAAGTTTTTACTCCACGCCTTATTATTTCCATTTTGAAAATTCAAACAACCGATCCGAACCGTTCAAGTTGTTCTCCATATTGAAATGTGCTTGGAGACCAAATTTTACATTTTTTGGAATTTTTTTACTATTTATTAAGCCACTTTGAAAATAGCTGATCCATTGGTCCAGAATTTTTTACTGTTTTGCTACTGTTCACCCGGATCAGCGATTTTCAAAGTGGCTTAATAAATAGTAAAAAAATTCCAAAAAATGTAAAATTTGGTTTCCAAGCACATTTTAATATGGAGAACAACTTGAACGGTTCGGATCGGTTGTTTGGATTTTCAAGATGAAAATATGGCGTGAAGTACAAACTCGTTTTACTCTATAGCTCACCATAGCCCATCCCTATATATGTATATATATATAGAGGCTAATATCAAAACGTTTGCACCAAGGCCCTCGTGCAACTAAGTCGTTTTCAGATTTTCAAATTCCAAACAGTCGATCCAAACCGTTAGATGTTCAATCTATATTAAAATCTGCTTGGAGACCAATTTTTACATTTTTTGGAATTTTTTTACTATTTATTGAGTCACTTTGAAAATTGCTGATCCAGGTGAACAGTAAAAACAGTGCAACCAAATTCTGAACCATGTAATCAGCAATTTTCAAAGTAGCTCAATAAATAGTAAAAAAATTCCAAAAAAATGTAAAATTTGGTCTCTAAGCAGATTTTAATATAGAGATCACATCTAACGGTTTAGATCAACCTTTTAGACTGTGAAAATCCAAAAACGACTTGGTTGCACAAGGGTCTTGGTGCAAACGTTTTGATATTAGTCACACTCTCTCTCTCTCTCTCTCTCTCTATATATATATATATAGTTTGCATTTGAATCTATTTTACTCGGATACTCCTTTATGGGCTCCGTATCCTTATCGGACATGTATCCGATACCGATACGTGCCCGATACGGCCCCGATACGTATCCGATACACCAACTGGCGTATCGGCTTATGTGGTGTATCCTTAATCTTTTGATACGGTCTCCGATACGCTCTGACTCATCTGGATACTTCTGGATACGTTTGGTTCACCGTGCACCGCGCCAAGGTACATGAGGTTGTTCACCATGCTAAAATTAAATTTATTTTAGCCGCTGCAGAGATTCGAAGAGAGAATCTGTGGCTTAACACCCATAGCTCTCTGCCACTAGACCACTTCACATTTGTTATTATAAGAGAGTAATTATTATATTTAATCTATATTTTTGTATAGTGTTGTATTTTGATATTTAATTTATATAATACAAGTGTTGAATTAATAATATAATTAAAATAATAAAAAATATTATATATAATAGGCGTATCGTATCCTTGATTTTTAAAAATTACCGTATTACCGTATCGCCGTATCCGTATCGTATCCGATACGATACCCGTACCCGTATCCATGCAATATAGATTTGAATAATATGGAGCAATAACATATTTTACTCATGTATAATATTATTTACATAAATATCCTTCTAAATTTTTCAATAAGCATAAAATATATTTTATAAATAAACAAACTGAAACATGGGAAAATATTTTATTCCAGCTAGTCTACAATCTGAAACAACATTTATTGTGAAATATTTTATACCAGCTAATTTAATTTATATGACATTGTTTAATTTAAATTTTGTCTTGGATAATTTTAAGTCCAGCTAGTTCGAAGCTTTCTTCCTTGATACTTTTATTTGATTTTGATAAGAAATTTTAATTTTTTTATATAAATTCAGTTTTTATATTAATCTAATATAATTTGCAAATTTTCAACATATGTAAACAAATGATTTTTTTATATAATTTTCATATTCGAGAAATATATAATTATTTAAAAAAAAATTAGCGGTTGAACCGATTGACCCACCGATTCAACCAGTAAACCGTTGATCCGAAGAATTACAGGGTTGATGTCCAGTCCGATTCTAATAACATTGCTCAGAACCCACGCACCGTGTAACCATAATGCCATATAGAGTGTGTTATCATTTTGTAAACAGACCAAAGCAACTATGCTTTTATTGAGATTGATCGACAACATTTTCTAATTTTTTTGTCGATTAATCTTTCATAATGCCAATTCATTAGTTCAGATTGAGATCCCCCCCCCCCCCCCCCCCCCCCCCCCCCCCACCTTTTAATTTATTGTTATCCGAACATGTAAATAAGGACTCAGAAGGACACTTTGTTTAAAGTTTTGAAAAGAAGGATAACCTGTTTGACAAAATTTTTTAAAAATGAGAAAATGTAAAAAATTTCAACATAACACCCATCCTAAAAATTGAGCTATATATGACGACTATGCCATATAATAACCTATCATTTATTTACAGCACATGAGGTGCAGTAATAAAAGATTTTAATAAACTAAAGAGAAAAAAAATACTTTTTAATTTGATCCATACATAATAAAATGATTCTTCAGAGAACATATAAATTTAATTTGATCTGTGAAACGAACAATTCAATGGTTGGTTGCACTTGCACACCCGAGTTTGCCAGAAAATATTTCCTTACATGAAGTGCTCACATTAATTTATTTAAGGCAATTCTGCCATGGATATAAAATAAATTGGATCATTGGTGATCGAACGGTTCTGATATTTTCTAAGTTGCCATTAATTTCTCCTTTAAAATTAACAAAATATTTTATAGGAAGGGTAAAATAGTCAAAATGTCTTGTTCAATTTGTCTTCAAATCAGATCCTGATTTTGCATCAAATATTGCTAATGTTTTTTGCATTATTGCATAGTTAAATTTATTTGACTAAATAAAAAAAATCAAATAAATGAGGAACATGAGATGAGGGAGATTGGAGGTTCCATGGACAAAACAAATTAAAGAGAGAAAACTGGGAAAACGCAAGTCTTGAGACGTGGGCCAAGAATTTGGACTTATCTGCAAAAGAAGCACAAAAAATTGCCTAAAAGCTGATAAGCTGATCCGAGAATTTTTTTTTTTTTTATAAAATGTAAGTAAAAAAAATCACAAAACAAGTTAATTACTTCCAAATTATAAAAATCATTAGAACCGAAAAAAAAGTTCGATTACCCTATAAAGTAACTGAAAAAAAAATTGGTTAACCCTTTTCATAAAAGGCCATACCACTACCTATCACATATAAAAAACCGGTTACCCCTGTGCGCGTGGGAACAAGCCCTAAGGCACTAGCACTCTTTTTTAGGACTACAGAAAGAAGTCTAAATGACAAGCAAACAGCACGCCAAAGATTATACTTGATTGAACATAAATAAATTATGGATCCTCTGCAATCGAGCACATGCCTAACGATTATATCCGCCGTTGGATTTTGTGATGCTTCGTGCTAGATCGAATTATTAATAATCAAAGCGCGCAGGATTGATTGATGTCCTGTTGGGCGTGTCAGAATCAGGGTTCGTCAGTCAAAAGAGAGAGAAATTTTGTCACCGCCTGAGATTGAGATTGAGATTGATTATGAATTATTGGATTTGATTCCTTGTCAGAAATCTCTATTTTGTGAAGTGGTGTGATTGTGACCCGAAATTTTTATAATACCCTAAAAAAAATAGTAAATTACCCCCTAAACTAAATTTTTGTTAGAAATATCCTGACCGTCTCATGATTGTGCGGTCTGCTTTCTGTACCAAACTGCACCATGATGAGGCGGTCTGTTGCCTGTACCAAACCGCCTCATGATTGGGCAGTCTTCTGCCTGTACCAAACTGTCCCATGATTGGACGGTCTGCTATAAAAATATCTATAAAAGTCAGTTTTCTCTCTCCTGCCCACTCACAATACATTCTAACTTAGCTAAAAGAGAAAGAGGAAGAAGAGAAAAATGATTTTTTTGACGATTTCAAGTTTTTTTTATTTAGTTATATTTATTTTATTTATATTATATTTATTTTTTTAATTTTTAATTTAATAAATTTGTAATTTTTGTAATTAATTTTTAAAATTTATATATAACTAATAAATGTTTATTGGCTAATGTAGTTCTCAAAAGAAAAAATGTTGATTGCACTGTATGTGGGCGAGAAGACTATCCGGGGTGTGTAGGGAGCACAGTACACGAAAGATGCAGCATATGGCTTTTAGATTAATAAAAATACCACATTTATGAAATTTAAGCAAATGGTATACGAAAAGACTGGTGTAAACTCTAACCAATATGACATAGACTTAGTTACTCGGATTGACACATTTAGGGGGAGTAATAGACCTTACTATGTAAGATATCCAATAACAGATGAGGGGTTATGGAGGGGTGTTTACAATCAATTTGAGTCAAGAAATATCTCGGTAATGGACTTATATTCCAGGAGAGTTCTGCGTTAATCTGAGGTTGGACCTTCTAGGGAAAATACAGGTTATGACAACCTGCTGTACCACAGCTCGGTTTATGACAACCCGGGGTATCACCACCCATTTATGACAATTATGTACCTACTTATATCACTGATTGTAACATGGATGATTATGCCACCGAGCTACCACCACCACCTCTTCCTGAACCCGTAATCCAAGTTAAATTTCCATCTGTACCAGAGTCAATATCTAGACTGTTACCAACTGTTACTCGGAATGATACTGACATTGATGGTAAAGGGATCGATGCCATACCAGAAAATGAAATAGACACGGGTGATGATTGGGAAGAGGATTGGGATTTTGATCACTTATCAGATGGTGATGCCAATGTAGCACCTAGGGAAGACAAATTTTTGATTAGAGATCGGACAGATAGGCATCCGGTCGCCACATTTAAAGATATCAGTTCTTTTGAAGAAGTAGACATTGGTTTCTTTGGGAGGCGTGTTGTATACAATCAGGAACTTGCCCCATAGCAGATTTATACCAACATAGATGAACTAATGAAAAAAATCCATGAGGTTTGTAAAGACGTGTCGCGTTGCGAGTTCGGTCTTTTTGCATCTCCTGTGGGTAAGGGGAGACATGGATAATTAAGAAATGTGAACCACCTCATACATGCAAGTCTGTATCATTAAGGACAGACTATGCACAACTTACGACATCACTTATTGCCGACGTAATTGAGACATGCATTAAGAATGACCCATCGATAAGCATTAAGGAGGTCGCTAGAAGTGTCAGACTCATTTACAAACATGCAATCTCAAAATACAACAAGTTGTGAAAAGGCGTGAACTTGCGATTTGCATAATATTCGGTAGTTGACAATGTTCATACAACTTTCTTGGGCCATTGCTCCAGGGTTCATACAGAATATTCGGTAGTTTGCAGGGTTCAGTTAAAGGGTACAGATTTGCTATTTTTTTAATTGATGATATTAATAAAAATTTCGGGAGTGTGACTCCTTCGTTGGCTTATGCATGCGCGTGCTGCACAGCGCTTCTCGTCGCTAATTCAGCAATTATTTGGCCATTATATTCGTCAATCAATTACTTAAAAAAATTCAAAAACCATTATATATTTTAAGACTATAATTGACAAAGGACCAAACAAATTACAAATTGGACCATAGATCGATATCCTTGTCATAATTCATAAACAACCTAATTAATCTTGACTTGTCAACTATCGCCTAACAACCTATATAATTGCAAGCATTTCAGAATATATAAGAGGAAAATAATTGTTAATTACAAAATTTACTTGGATCTTAATTTCCCTCTCCCAAAAGTTCATGCCCTATTAACTATTTACATGCATATAATTAAAAAGGATCAAGAACCACCCATCTCATTTCTCTCTGTTTGCACCACTATGACCGGTTGTTCTTGCATAGACCTGGCTCGCATGGTCCGCATCATATCGAACCTCCGGCATGCGCTCGAAGTGAATATTGACAACCATGCAACCATCGGCGTACCGAGCAAAACCAGGCTTACTGGCACCATCCATAGCTGTTGGTTGGAGGGATGAAACACAAGAGCCCACCAGACCAACAGTGCGGCCCCACCAAGACCCAACAACAGCAGAGAAGCTCCGACCAATAACCAAGCGGCTGTTGTCGTTGCCGTTGCCGTTGCTGTACCACTTGTAGCTGGAGTCTCCTCTTTCTTGTGGGTGTGTACCGGTTCCGGACCTTCCATAAAAGAATGAATTGGAACTAGGCTATATATATATATATATAGTACTTGTATTGGATTGTCATGTGAGAGATGAAGAGAATTATTGGCTATAGCTAGTGGTGTAATGTCCATGTAATGAGAGGTTCATTTGGGAAAGGGTTATCTGGTGAATAATTACAAGTTTACAACTGCATATGCCTGGCAGAAATATATGACCAGCTTTTGATGGAGACTTGTCAGTATAGTAATTAATAAGAGATCACATCCGTTGGCGTTGGACATATAATATATATCAGGAGTTTGTAATTAATGTTTCTAATTCGAATGTAAACAAACAAATTAGATGAAGAGAGATTGGACATAGATTGGAGGTGTTCATTGTATTAATATATATGCAACTTGGAGATCAGGTGGGAAATATGGCACGTCGGATCCGGTTTCGTCAAGGAATGGCACAACACGGATGTCGGTTATGTGTCGTAACTAACGTATTTCGTGTCGCGATTAATTGTTGATAAAAATAATACACTACCACATGACACGGCACAAAAATCGTCTTAATCACAGCACAGGAAACAACACGTTTAGTCATGACAAGTTTTTTTTTCTAATATTAATTTTTCATTTAAATATTTTAAAAATCGTTCGACATTTTTTTTTTCAAAACTTTTCTATTTTTTAATAAATAATTTAAATTACGAAAATAATAATAAAATGTGATTAAACGTGACTAACTGCTAACGTAACCGGTTATGACACATTTGGCCACGGTACATTTAGTCACGGCATGACTTGGTCATGATGTAACTCACGTGGCATGACCATTCGTGTGCTATAACTACTCATCAACATTTTAGTCACTACAAGTGAAAAATTAACCTAGTCACATCACCATACGGTACGAGACCAAATTCACAGTCAATCATAACACAGCACGGCATGATTTTTCCACTCTAGTCAGAGATTTTGGCATTGACTGTTGTATCTACTCTAAGTTGTCCTGTCTTGATGGGATTAGAATTTAGAAGCCCTATGTATTGCCCTATTGGCGCGCCGCACTGGAATGGTGTCCTTGATAAGATCAATTTTCATAATCTGGATAATTCCTTCCAAATTTACAAAATTCAAATTATCATATATAGCCTATAGGATTACATATTGTTGGACCAAAATTTGAAAAAATCTTTGTCGTGAATTCCTGTAGAAGAGAAATGCAAAACAGAGCATAGCAGAGAGTTCGAGGGCCCGATTCACCATCCATGTCAAGAAACATTTTACGCAAGTTTGCTGTTAGGCCGTGTACAGCCTAGTTCCATAGGAAAAGGGCCCCCTCAGCCATCTGACATGTGATAATTTAAAGTAGCATCCTTGAACTCAAAACTTAAATGTAAACTCAGTGTTCCTTAATTGCATTTTGCAGTTACATGTAGCATCTAAGCATTTAAACAATGGTCAAGGCAAGGAAACAATGACCTAATTACCCTCTGAAAAATCATAAGCAGTCCTAAACGCAAATAAAACATCTTTCAATAAAATCATTAGGAGGTAGTAACATAAAACCTAGTATTCTTAGCCCATTCCCTCATTTCCTTGTTTAAATTTAAACCCTTGGGCAATTTCAATTTAAAATTTGGTCGGACTCTTATCCCAATCACCTCAGATTCCTCATCAGATCTCCGCTGGATCACCGATTTGGCATAGGATTCATTCCAAGAGACCAAATGTAGGTACCCATTCGACTCCCGTACCAATTCAGGATTCCTCGGTACGAGCGAGGTGAGCAGATCGTCAGGGAAACCAAACAACTGCCTCACCTCGACTATTTTCTCCACCGGTATGACACGATCTTTTGAAATCATGGGCAATTTACATAATTTAGCTAACACAACACAAGGGGTTCGTTCATGGATCTGACAAACTGCAATCAATTGTTAAGTAAACACATTTTGAAAAACTGGATTTAACTAAACTAAAAGCAGACAACTAATAGAAACATGATAAAGGAAACATCCTCTTAGAAATATGATGCTTTTAGTTGTAAAATTGATTTGATAATCTTATGCAAAGTAACTGCCTTATGCCTTGCACATATTTTACTTGTTCCATTTCTTGCACCAGTTGGTCTTCTACTAAAATTGAGTCATGCTCCCACACTGGCTGAGCGAGCATGGAAACCAACAAAATCAACAAATTGAGAAGAAAAACCAACAATTTTTTTGAAAGAAAACGTAAATCAAACCTATAATTTCTCTAATTTCTGACACATTGAGAACTTTCAAATTAACCTCCATCTTAGGAAGGTGAGGGGATGGTTTAGGGTTTAGGGGAGAAGAAGGTGTGCACGGGTGGAAGGAGACCAGCGGAGAAGAAGGTCGTCGGAATAACATAAGAGAATTAATATAATTATTAATTGGATGCCAATATTTTTCAAAGGCATTATATGTACCTTATATACATCATGTCTATAATGTCGAAATTCATTTCTAAATTTTATTGTTTACGCTTATCAAAATTGTTAAGAATTTTTCTTTCAAGTGATTTCTTTTAAAAAACTAGATAATTCAAGCATAATTTAATCCACCTATTTAGCATGAATTAGTTACCTCACCATTTTTTTTAATCTCTAACCCAACTTATCCAAACTACTGTTTAGCCATAGTTGATAGTCATAACATGCATCCAAGTTTGTTGTAATTCGGTCTAAACAGTTTTTGTATTTCGATTCACTCAGTATACTGCTCAACCGAAAGCAACAGAATTTTGTTTGATGTTTATATTTCATTTTGATATACCAAAATATTAATATATTCCAAACCTTTTTTTTTACTTTTATGGATCCAAATTTTCTTATTTGAAAATTGATTTTCTTTTCTAAAAATGGTAAAATAAAAAACAAAAGATTCAGAATCTGCTGACCATAAAAGTATATTTTGTAACCGGTTTTTATTTCCTGTATAACTATTTGCGAATTTTCTAAAGAACTTATTATCAAATTTGACGTTACTTAGGACACGCTCGAAAAACACAAGAAGGAGAGGAGAGGGAATGAGAAATAATGTAAGGGGTAAGGTAGGAATTAAAAAAGTCACGGCGTGACATGATACATCATGGTACGGTACAGTTTTGTCATTGCACATGAGTCACGTGAAATATCTGATCACACGAGTCACGTGTAATTAAAATAATTAGATTTTAAATGAATGGTGAATCTTGAATAAACAAACTTAAATTCTAAAAAAAATAGTTAAATGTGACTAAACGTGACAAATGTGATCAATTACATTTGAACATGTGACGTGTGGTTACGACGTCGTGACCAATGTACCGTGATTATTTTTCAAATTTAATCACGACACGTTACATAAAAATCTAACTTAATCATGGCACATCACGTATTTAGATCTCTAAAGTAAAGAAATGAGCTACTTTTCAAATAGAGAGTACAGATTGGAAGAAAATCATATTCATTTTTGTATCATGGTTTTTCTCTTTTTCTATTTCTCTTTTATTGACTATCCTTCAAAATTTTAATTATTAAAGTAAAAATAAATATGTTTGAACAATCCGATCACTCTTCATTCCTTTCTTCTTGTTTTTCTAGAGCACGTTCTTAACAATTATTCCTTCCTTAATATCAGAACATTTATTGCATACTCGGTAGGGAGGATGTACCTTTTTTTTTCCCCTCAAAATTCAATGATATGTATTAATATTTTATTATTTTTAAGGAAAATTTTACTATTGTATATTTAATTTGATCCTCATATTTTGTGATGAAATTGTTTCATGTGAGTGAGTTACAGTAACTCCCATATTTATAAAATGACAAATATTATTGAACTAATAAATATGCAGCCCAAGAAAATTGTTTCATCTAATTTTGTTCATGGGCCCAAGAATTTAATTGGGTTTTTAGGTTATGTTTATTCTTAAAAGACATGGGCCTTCAGGTTTAGCCCAAAGTAAATATGCACAAGCACAAGATGGTTTTGCAACGCGCATTAATAAATTGTACAATGAATGATGGAATCTTCGTCAGACTTTTAATGAGCACTCTATCCGTTCAATAAAATCTAGAAAGCGCTAAGATTAAATTAGGGTTTTAACGCATTTAGTAGTGAATTTTGTTAAAACGTCAAACAATTTTTTATTTAATATCGGAGAAGGAAGTAGAGCACTTAGGGGTGAAAACGGAGCGAATATAAAACCATATTCATATTTTTTTTTAATTTTCTGGATACGGATACAGATAGAATTGGATATTTATTAAAATAATAATAATATTTATCTAATTTTAATGGTGAATAACAATATTTTTTTCATAATATATATTTAAATATATGATATATATCTACTATTTGAATACGAATAATTGAAACTTAAAATCATATCAGTATCCATATTCATACAGATATTCAGATATCGGATATCCACATCTAATTTTCGAATATGGATCGGATATTATCTATACCGTTTTCACCCCTAAGAGCACTGCTTTATTTAAGTCAGCCAACCATTGTCAAATAATCTAAGCATATATATTTGCAACTCATAAACAAATTTATTTACATATACAAGAATGAGACAATATCCGCGAGAATAAAAAGTAACTATCCATGAGGATACACCGACATAAAAGTGTTTTTTCTGAGTGTGTCGGTATTACCGATGAGAGTATCTGCAACGATACCCTCGCAGATACACGAGCTACTATCCCATTCTTGTATTCTTCCTCTAAACAGAAACAAAAAATTTGAATCTCTATTCCAACCTTTTGTAGGAAGTTGTCTTAGTCAAAATATTGTTTTTGATAACTCACATCACATATGTATAATGTATTAGGATCCTTCACAATTCTGATTTATAGTACTCTAAAAAAATGAATAGGATCGAGTGCAAAATGAATAGCTATGAATATCAAATTATAAATGAAGGACAACAAATTTGTAATTAGAACAAATTTATTTTATTATTTGAAAATGCCTATTTTAGTTATATATATATAGTCCCATTGCATATTTCGTCATATTTGTTGATTCTTTTCTAAATTCGTATACTCTGTGCTCTTATATATCCTTTTAGATGCCAATGTGTTGTTCAATTTATCAAAATGTCCAGTATCCTTTTGTTCTTATAAAATAAAAAAAATAGTTTAGTATTATCCATCTAAATATTCGTTCCATTTACACCCCTTAATTAGTAAAGTCCCCATCTTGATCAAAGTACAACAGTGAGTAGATCCGATCGTTGGAGCGCGACGACGGTCGAAAGAGCGGATCCGGTCGTGGAATGAAATGGGGATTAAAGTATTAGAGTAATAATGAGTGTATATAAGTAGGATTAGAAGAGTATATCTAGTTAAAAAGTAGATCTAAGAATTTAGAGAGTAATTAAGAGTGATTAGATTAATTTTGAGTAATTTAAAGAATTTTGTGAAAATAAAGAAGTAGATTTAGAATTTAGAGTCACTTGATTTTTTTATCAAATCAAATAGTAGGCATTAAAATCATTAACTTTAAAAAAAAAATTAGTGTATATATATCACAACATGAAACTTTTCCTTGGTTATGTTGAACTACAACTGCGACCTCTTTGACACTGACTGAACTTAGTTCAATATCCTCTTTGATACAAATGAGAGAAACATCCAGAATAATAATATAATGTATACCATTATATATTTCTAGAAAAGGGCGAACATATATATATATATAGATCCTACCGTATATGTTAATTAATTAAGAAGACTTGTTAATCTGGTATACACACTGACTATTTCTTCCCAACCACTTAAACCACACATGTGACTTGCCAATCCACCGTGCATATAGTCATGCAATTTCTTTTTGCGGTGCTTGTGTTGTGTGCATATGTGGCAAATTAATTTATATATATATATATATATAATATAAGGCAGCGATGTTATTGAAGTGAAGGTAAGTGTTAGCCTGGGCGTTCCAACTACCACCTACCTCTTCTCTTTCTCCAGCACTAGGTTTTAATGAATCTCATTCAAATTCATTTATCTCATCTCCACTTCTCTTCTCTTCTCTTCTCTCTCTACCCCTACCCCACCACTCTCTCTCTCTAGATCTCATATCCAATTAGTTGTATGGTGGTTTGCTCCAAGCACCAACTTTACACTACTTCTCCAGGCAAACCCAACAATACTTGCTAACATACCACCTTGTTTTGTTGTTCATCCATCCTCTACATTGCCTTTTTCCTCCATGAGAAAGGCAATGAGAGGTAGTAGTGTTTCGGTTAGACGAGCAATGGCCGCCTTCGGATCGGCCCTAAATGATGTCATCAGCTTAATAGTTTTCTCTTTTCTAGACTTACTGGACATTTTATTTTGCTTTTTGTACAAGATTTTGGATTACTTAATGGAGGCCGAATGGCGACCGTGCTATTGCTCTTCTTCACCGAAAGATATGATCACCAGCATTGGAAAGATACTTGTGTCAGAAAGCGGCGGGTCAAAGGTTGTCACCCTCTCCTCTACTAAGCTTCAACTGGAGGACATTTCTGACACACTCTATTCTCGCCCTTGTCTCCTCTCCGATGTCTCTCGCTTAACAGTTTACCAGCTGTGTCGCCTCAAGAATATCTCCAGTACTACTACTGATGCTTCCACTTCCACTGTTATTTCCAGTCGTGGTGGTGCCGTCGTAAGCTCCACCTCACGAAACCCTAATTACCCTACCACCACATTTACGATGAACTCAGCAATTATTCAAATGTTGCGAGGGAAGATAGGCAGCCACAAATCGCCCCCTGTCCCGCGCTGGTCAGACTGTCACTGTGCCAATTGCAACCCCATTTCACAAGATACTCTCTTTGTTAAAGCCCAAGGACCACAAGGTACATCACATAACACAACTAAAAGTTTTTATTGAAAATGAAGTTTACAGAATTTTGCATTATGGTAATTAAATGACTGTTTTTCTTTTCTTTTACTTTGTATATATTAAGATGGTAAAATGGTGGAAGAAGATGTACTGTTCATACATGGATTTATATCGTCATCGGCTTTCTGGACCGAAACAGTTTTCCAAAACTTCAGCTCAGATGCAAAATCACGGTATAGGATGTTTGCAGTTGATTTATTGGGTTTCGGACGCAGCCCGAAGCCTTCTGATTCGCTTTATACATTACGAGAGCATCTAGAAATGATCGAACGGTCAGTTCTCGAGCCGTACAAGGTCAAATCTTTTCACATTGTGGCACACTCTCTCGGTTCTCTAATAGCACTAGCTTTGGCAGTTAAATATCCCGGTGCTGTTAAATCTCTCACACTCATTGCACCGGTATGTTAACATACATAAATAATCTCTATCGAATAATTAAATATGGATTCGTGTATGCCATTTATTTTTTACTTGTCTTATACTTTGTGGGGTGAAGCCGTACTTTCCGGTGCCAAAAGGGGAGCAGCAAGCGACACAATATGTGTTGAGAAAGGTGGCGCCGAGACGGATCTGGCCTCTGATTGGATTTGGTGCATCGATGCTTTGCTGGTACGAGCATCTGAGTCGAACAGTGAGCATCCTATTGGCCAAGAACCATAGGTTTTGGGAGATTGCCTTCAGGCTCATCACCTTCAACAGGTTTGCCACTTCAACTAATGAGAATTTTTTTTTTGTTGGCAAGGATACAACTAGGAAATTAAGGTACAATTTTTGTTACGTATAAAAAGAATACCTTCTATTCATTTGGCCCTTTTTTGTTCTCTTAATTAAATTTTTTCTAGAATGTTACTGTTGCTAGCTAGTTTGGTGATCTGAAAAACTATTTCGGTCAAGATATTAGACAATGACATTTAAAAAGATTCTATTCAATATTCTTTTTATAGTTAATTTTAGAAGAATATATGCTATATATTTTTATATGTATAAAAAATAAGTTGATGAATGTTTTTAAGGTAAATCGCATGGACCAATATATCCGGGTATATATGTTTATTCTGTATTAATTAATTGAATGTTGTAATTAAAATGATCCATCCATTAAAACTTGGTTGCCGCAATTTGAAACAAGATCCACAGATATATAAGAACCTTATATATACGAAGTCCACTTTTCTTGGCACTAAACTAATTAATAAATTATATATCTTTGTCATTGAGAGAATATTTAATAAATAAAACCCATTAGAAATTAAACACTAGTAGAGAATATTATATAATTGGGTATGGACAGTTCACTAATTAAATGAGGACTGGGCTGGGTGAGCCCATCCCATGGTAGACGGTATTATGTGTGTGTGTGTGTGTATAATAATTAATAAGCATTGAAAATACATTTATTAAAATAAAATGAATGAATGTTTTGACGACTGTGGTCAAGGATAGGTGGATCTAAAACAACCACCACTTCCTAATTCCAACGGACCCTACATACATTACATACATACATACAAGTCTTCACAAAAATCACGATACTGGTAAAGACGGATTGAACCTGTCAGAGGAGAGAACGAAGTTTATGCAGTTCAGCCCCTTGATATTTTGTTTTCGGAAAATAAAGGGGGGGGATCATGGGTCTGTTATAAATAGGCCTGTAATAGGAGTAGAAACTACTTAGGGCCCATTCGGAAAATTACTGTTCACGTGGAAAAAAAAAATTTACTCTTATAAACAGTGAAAATTCAGTTCTATCTTATCTATTCCCGTTCCCATTCCCGTGGGCTGCACAGGACTTTACTGTTATTTCTTACTTTCCGCTATGTAGTTGTAATCATAGTGTAATGTACACTAAAAATTTGCAGCTTTGAATAAAATACACCTACGGGTTTTGAATTAAAAAAAAAAAAAAAATTTGTTTCACGCTAGATCTATTGAGAGAGAGAGAGAGAGAGAGAGAGAGAGAGAGAGAGAGAGAGAGAGAGAGAGAGAGAGGATAAGGTGTCCGTAGTTCGTACGTACTTGAGATATATTAATTAAGATGAGTTTGTTTTGGTGCTCCAACTTAGAATTAATTGTTGTGGGATTTTGGTACTAGCTACTTGGATACCTATGAACAACAAGTCAACAACCAGATTTGATGCATGGTCCAATTAATTCACAATCCACATATAAGAGCCTAAACCCTGACAAATTAACCCCACAACAACCAAATCACAACTGTACATGTACTATTGTACTATAGCTATCAGTTGGCAATAGCCCCTGCTGCATTCTCAAAAATAGGGAATGACTCGCCACACAGTGTGGTGCTCTATATCTGTTCCAGAATATTTGTAACCTTTCACAACAGTTTTGTTCAACAATATATGAACAACAAAGATATATGCACTTTAATTAATATATTAATAATAATTTATAGGCTGACGTCATAATCTTTTCAAAATTTTAATAAGTTAATCATAAATGAATTCATTTGTGAAATAATTGTTATACATATATAGAGCAAAAACCTCCACTTAGGTGCTATATATTATGTATTGAGTAAGTTTCATTTGAATATATGACAGGGTAAGAACATACTTGATGGATGGTTTCTTCGGTCACCACCACATCGGGGCGTTCCACACTCTACACAACGTCATCTGTGGCAGTGCCGGAAAAGTGGAAACGTATCTTGATGTAGTGCGGGATCACTTGAATTGCTCGGTTACAGTCTACCATGGAAGGAACGATGAACTCTTGCCAATCCATTGTAGCTACGCCGTAAAATCGAGAGTTCCTCGGGCACAAGTGAAAATTATTGATAGCAAGGATCATGTTACAATTGTTGTTGGTAGGCAGAAAGCCTTTGCTAGAGAGTTAGAACAAATTTGGAAGAATGCAAAGAGTTGAACAGCAAGAAACACTCCAATTTTAATTTAGTGCATATAACTCACAAAAAAAGAAAAGAATTTATATGCTTGGGTATTATTTTTGGAGTGAGGTGTCGGTAATTTTCCGTTGGCTCATATTTTTTTCAATTTTTTTTAAAGTTTGAACCAGTTTTTTTTCTTTTTTCTTTCTTTCATTTCAAATCAATCTTGTACTGTCCTGTGTATTCTCTCTCTCTCTCTAGTTCTCATAATTCTGCTGTGAGAAATCATAAGACTTCTGTCAGAAAGATAGTTAATTACCTGAAAATTTATTCAGATCGTATTTACATTTGGTTTATCTCTTTATATATACTAATAATAATACCCTTATAATATTCATTAATTTGGAATCTCTTAATTCTCAATTTTACAAGTACTTCAGACATGAGATAAAGTATGATAAAAATTAGAAAATATAGTAAAATTAACAAGTAAATAATCACTAAAAGTTGCAATAGACTACTTAATTAAAGGCGAAGCCTTCAAACTAGTATTTATGGAGAAGATTGAATTTTTTTGCCTATATATTAATTAAGCCCAAAAACAAGTACTGCTGAGCTGACCAACATTTGTGGGTCCACTTGTGTCAGTTCTGTGATAGCATTTATAAGCATATACGTGTTATTCCGACTTTAAAGGCCATTGAGTCATAGAGACAGTTGGCAAACTGCCTTTAAAATACGGCATGAATAATAATCATATATAATGTTGCAACCTTATTCCATTTTTTTAAAGTTTGAATCAGTTTTTTTTTTTCTTTCATTTTGAATCAATCTTGTACTGTCCTGTGTATTCTCTCTCTCTCTCTAGTTCTCATAATTCTGCTGTGAGAAATCATAAGACTTCTGTCAGAAAGATATAGTTAATTACCTGAAAATTTATTCAGATCGTATTTACATTTGGTTTATCTCTCTATATATACTAATAATAATACCCTTATAATATTCATTAATTTGGAATCTCTTAATTCTCAATTTTACAAGTACTTCAGACATGAGATAAAGTATGATAAAAATTAGAAAATATAGTAAAATTAACAAGTAAATAATCACTAAAAGTTGCAATAGACTACTTAATTAAAGGCGAAGCCTTCAAACTAGTATTTATGGAGAAGATTTAAATTTTTTGCCTTTATATTAATTAAGCCCAAAAACAAGTACTGCTGAGCTAGGGGTGTCAATGACACCCGTTTACCCATTTACCCTACCCGTATCGTATTCGATAAGACGGGTATGGGTAAGGTTTTTTTTTCGTTAGCTTAATGGGTATGGGTATGGGTAAAAAAAAAATTTCATTAGATAAACGGGTATGGGTACGGATAAAGATTATTTCGTACCCATTGGATAACGGGTAATTATATGAAATAAATTATATATAGATATATCAATATTATATTCAATTTATTTATTTCCCTATTTTTCATATTGCTGAATGTTTTGTTATTTAGTTAACGAACTGAAATTGAATTTGTTAGAAGAGATATTTGTGATTTTTATTTTATTTTTGCTTTATAAAAAACTATTTATTAGAATTGATTGCATATTTGTATTTTCATTTTTATATTAGTAATTGTGATGGCGTATGTATGACATGATGAATTTAGATAGTTTATTTGTAAAAATAGTAAAACCTTATTAGTATTTTCGTTATTCGCCCACTACCGTTTCGTTATCCGTTAATTATAACGGGTATGGGTAGGGTAGGATAAGACAAATTTCTAACGGGTATGGGTAGATCAATTCTTAGTGGGTATGGGTATGAAAATGGTTCCACTCTACCCGTATCGTACCCATTGACACCCCTATGCTGAGCTGACCAACATTTGTGGGTCCACTTGTGTCAGTTCTGTGATAGCATTTATAATCATATACGTGTTATTCCGACTTTAAAGGCCATTGAGTCATAGAGACAGTTGGCAAACTGCCTTTAAAATATGGCATGAATAATAATCATATATAATGTTGCGACCATATATACCATGTTGGTCCATGTAGCATTAATGGGTAATTCTTGCAACTACTTACATCTATTATAGCATATTCATTCAATATATTTCCAATATTGTTTAAAAAAAATACGGATATACCTTTCCTCGTTAAAATATGGTGCATTATTGAATTTGAACCTACTTACACTTCATTTAACATTCCATCAAATTATTTTAATTTTAATGCCCACCATTTCTAAATAATGAGTGCATATATATATAGAGTTTCCAAACGTTTGGATAGATCTATATCCAAACAAGTTATTTTTGCGATTTCAAAGTCCAAACAGTTGATCTGAAGCACTCAACATGTTCTCCACATTAAAATGTGATTGGAAACTAAATTTAGATATTTTTTTGCTATTTTTTTTTTAATTTTTGAAAATCATTGTTTTGATTAATTTTTTATTATTTTTTCCATATCAAAATAGAGATTTAAAAAAAAATTAAAAAATAGCAAAAAAATTTCAAAAAATGTAAAATTTAGTTTCCAAGAACATTTTAATATGAAGAACACGTTGAGCGCTTCAGATCAACTGTTGGACTTTGGAATCGCAAAAATGACTTGTTTGGATATAGACCTCTATCCAAACGTTTGGATGCTAGCCGGATTCTATATATATATATAGAGAGAGAGAGAGAGGTTGTCTAAGCTCAAAACGTTTTTTCCATGGCCATGGAACAAATGATTTGGTTCTCTAATTTTCAAAGTTCAAACAACAAATCCAAACCGATATATGTTCAATTTATATTAAATGTGCTTGGAGACCAAATTTTACATTTTTTGAAATTGTTTTACTATTTATTAAGCTGGTTTGAAAATCGCTGTTTTTATTAAATTTCTGCAGCATTGAAAAACAACGGTTTTCAAACCAGTTTAATAAATAGTAAAAAAATTCAAAAAATGTAAAATTTGGTCTCCAAGCACATTTTAATATATATTAAACATCTATCGGTTTGGATTTGTTGTTTGAACTTTGGAAATTGGAGAACCGAATCGTTTGTTCCATGGCCATGGAAAAAACATTTTGAGCTTAGCCAATCTCTCTCTCTCTCTCTCTCTCTCTATATATATATATAGATAGAGGTTGGCTAAGATTAAAGTGGTATGACCAAGGTCTTGGTACTACCAATTAGTTTTTACAATTTTAAAGTTCAAATAGTTGATATGAAGTGCTCAACGTGTTCTCCATATTAAAATGTGCTTGGAGACCAAATTTTACATTTTTTTGAATTTTTTACTATTTTTTATGGATTTTTGAAAATCACTGTTTTTCATAATAAAATAAAAAATAAATTTTTTTTGAAAAACAGTGATTTTCAAAAATCCATAAAAATAGAAAAAAATTCCAAATAAAATAAAATTTGGTCTCCAAGTATATGGATGCTATTTTTAAGAATTGAACATGCGTCTCGTATATAGATGGAGCTCGCACCACTGTGCTAAGTCTGTGGTTCGTATGAGGAATACATATATAACTTTAATTATCTTCTTAGTTATGAGTAATGTTTTTTTTTTTTTAAATGAGAAGTGAGATCACTTAGACAGAGTTTTATTTTGACAATATTGACAACCTTTAGAATAAAGCTTAAATTTGGAATAAAAAATTATAGACATGATTCATATTATTCACATATCTTGTTTATAAAAAATGATGAAAATTTGATGTATATTTTACCGTACATAAAGTGATTTGAAATTCAGCGGTCCGAAATTTACTTGACACATCAACAAGCAATACCAAATTACATGAAATTTAGTTACTGTGAAATCCGTATGTCCAACAACATAACCATTAATTTACTTGTATTTGTTTAGAAAATCCATTGTTGATGTATCTTAGAAATTATATATACTTTGAAACTATCTTGAATGAATTGTTTGTTTTTATCCTGTCCCCTTATGAATGGAATAAGCGAATCACGGAGTGAGAATTGATTTGCGGTGTCGGCTGCGCATTGAAGAAGAGTCACGTTAGAGAATAGAGTCATAGAGATGGTTGCATTCCATGCTTAATTTGGTACGGTATTTGTGCATGCTTTAACTGGAACAATAATAGTGCTTTATATGAATATGAACACACCTCCAACACACCAACGACCATTGATGGAATTTTCTCTGTTCACATTTCCTCATAGGTTAGACTTCATTGCATATTGGGTGGTTTCACCTTTTGCTACTTTTTCACCTTCCAAATCTGTAAATGGGGAGTACGGCTCCACAAAAAATTCGTAGTTCGTAATTCGATTTGAGTTTGATTCGAAAAAGTTCAGAAAAAATTCGATTCGAAATTGAGTTCGATTTGAGTTTGATTCGAAAAAGTTCAGAAAAAATTCGATTCGAAATTGAGTTCGTTCGAAATTATTTCAAATCAAACTTAGTTCGAAATTAATTCAAACCAAACTCAAACTGGACCTAGTTCGTTCGAAATAGGTTCGCAAACCAAATTTAGTTCGAAATTAACTCAAACGTGAACCGTTAATTTCTGCTGATAACTTATGTTCACTGATGAAAATATAAGCCGTCCAGTCCATAATTGCTTTGAATTCTGACTTCTGAAACAGAAAGCTCGGTCCAATTACAAGCTCAAATAAAAAAATTCACATGTTTATACCAGAAATTTGTTTTTTATGGTAGGATTCTGAGTTTTTCGGATAACCCAGTCTCAACTCTCTCGTTTTTTTCTTTATTTTGATAAAGTTATTATTAATTTGATAAATTTGTTCAATTAATTTCAGCTTTAAGAAACTATTAAATAATAAATAATAAAAAATAAAAAATAAAATAAATACTGTACCTTTATCATTTTTTTGACAACAATACATTTTTTGTCATTTTTTGCATTTATTTTTGGACCGTTCGTTTTACCGTGGGAATTCAACGGTCGATCTACAATAAAATCATTCCAAATCTGATCTAGAATGATCAAGGTACAATATTGAACGTAACCAACATAAAAGTTTGGAAGTTTTATTATGTATGAGCTTTGATCCAACACGAAATATTTATGGCCATACGATGCTTCAATTTCGATCAACTAGATGGATGGGTAAATGAAAACAAAATTTTATCAAACTTTCATGGAAGATGATAAATGCAATGCTCTTTGATTTCAACGGCCTCGATTGGTCAACGGACGACATGTTTACGTGCGCCTTCATTAACTTAGAAAGCAAGAGTATATGTTTCATGAGACATAAACTCTTGCCTTGTGAGTTAATGAAGGCGCACAAAAATATATCGTCTGTGATTCGATCGGGACCGTTGAAATCAAAGAGCACTGCATTTATCATCTTCCATGAAAGTTTGATAAAATTTTGTTTTGATTTACCCATCCATCTAGTTGATCGAAAATTGAAGCATCGTATGGCCATAAACATTTCGTGTTGGATCAAAGCTCATACATAATAAAACTTCTGAACTTTTATGTTGGTTACGTTCTATATTGCACCTTGATCATTCTAGATCAGATTTGAAATGATTTTGTTGCAGATCGACCGTTGAATTCCCGCGGTAAAATGAACGGTCCGAAAATAAATGCAAAAAATGCCAAAAAATGCAAAAAAAAATGTATTGCTGTCAAAAAAAATAAAAAAAATGATCAAGGTACAATATTTCTTTTATATGTCTAAAAAATACAAAAAAATGCTGTTATTGATCAGCTATTCATTTAGAAAAAAAAATTATATGTATTGCTGTGAAAAAAAATTTAATTTTTTTAAAAAAAATACTTATTTATTTGATAAAAATAAAAATAATAAAAATAAACATGCAAAAAGTAAAAAAAATGTAAAAAGTTTGAAATTTTTTTTTTTTTCCAAATTATTTGCTGCCTAATTTTATTTTGTATCACTGCAATGCACTTTTAGATTCACTCAATAAAATATTAAATAAAATATTAACTAAGCGAGTGACCCACAAATCCTGCAATCCGATCACCTCAATAATTTCACACCCTTAGATCTATCATCTTACCAACGTCTAGATCTCTTCCATGTCATCAATCCGCTCCCTTTCCATTCAACCAATTAACCCGCTATTTTTTCCGCCACTACCTCCAATTTTTTTTCCCTCTTCCCGCTAATTTACGCCAAAACCACTCGCCCAAATTCCTCTCCCGCTAAGTACCAAAATAATCTCTCTCACGTCTTCTCTCTCTCTCTGGTGGCCTCTCACAACAAAGACTCCTCTCTCGCCCAAATCCCCTGTTGCGTACATTCAAACTGAGTGTGGTATTTGGTTATAATTAATTTTGGAGTGCTTGAGTTTTTATTTAAATTGTACTTCTATTGATATTTGAGTTTTATTTAAATTGTATTTTGAATACTTTGGAGTGCTTGAGTTTTTATTTAAATTGTACTTCTATTGATATTTGGGTTTTATTTAAATTGTACTTTGAATACTTGAGTTTTTATTGAAGTGCTGTAATTTCGCACTATGGCCCAGTCAGAAGTCATAAATCGTAAGTCGTAACAAAGTTCGTAAAGGTTCGAAATTGAGTTCGTAAAAAATTCGGTTCGAAATTGGGCTCGTTCGAAATTGAGTTCGTTCGAAATTAATTCAAACCAAACCTAGTTCGAAATTAATTCAAACCAAACTCAAACTGGAGGTAAGTTCGATTCAGTTCGGTTCGTTTGCAGCCCTAATGGGGAGTGTCAAAAAAGTTAAATACTTGGATAAAAAAAACCATATTATACATATCTCAATTAATTTTGAATTTTTTTAATAAAAAAACTAAATATGCATTACACTAATAATCAAGTGTGTGTTATACTCTTATATAATAGTTAAGTGGACATAATAAAATATATAAACTAAAATCTAATTTTAACCTGAACTATGGCATTATTTCATGATGCTGCGATAACTAAATTAGAATAAAGGGCAAGATCGATTTAGTTAGTTAGACATAATTTGCAGAGCAATTTCTGGTATAACCCTTGATCTTAGTTCAATTCCACCACATTTGCCATCCAAGTACCCTCAGTTGGGCTCATATCACCTGAGGTAACAGAATACTCTGTTTAGATATGGACTGTCTGATCAGAATACACACGAATATTAAAGAGACTATGTGCATTCCACCTTGGATTGAATTGGTCCGAATCTAAACTGAAATATTCTGTTACCTCAGAGGATGTGGACTCCCCTCAATTATTGCAGAAATTTTTATTAATAGAAAAATAATTAAAAAAATATTGACAATGAGGAAGCATTTTGCAGAAATTTAACATATAGGAAAAACGTTATACTCCATAACATCTAGGAGACGTTATGGACCATCGCGGCCTGATTAATGAAATCAAATTACCGCTAAATAAACTCTGAAGCAGGCCGTTGTTATCTACCACGGCCAGAGGAATATTTGCAGAGTGCCATACATCAAGTTATTATAATATAAACAATCATGTATGGAGAAGCTACATGAAATTATTAAAACACATATTTGATACATCTGAATCACAACCAGAATTGAGTAACAAAATTTACCTCAGGTTGCAAAATGAAATTACATTGTATGGATAAGCAGCATGAAATTATTAAGACATACAATTGATACATCCAGATCACAATCAGAATTGATTAACAAACTTAACATCTGAACTAAATTGCAAACAAGGAACTTCTTTAGATTTCCACAATTTACAAGCTGGCCTGATACTGACACTGGTTTGGCGATTATGGCTTAATAACAGAAAAAAAAAAAAAAAAGGATTGTCATCTTAGATTTCCACACTATACAACCTGGCCAGATATCAACTTATTGACTGATACTATTTGAACAATACAACACAGTATTATCATAAAATATAATAGAGCAGGCACTATTTGAACAATACAACACAGGTAAGATCCAGCACAGTCCTTACTAAACACAACTCCAAAATGTTGGCTACAATAGAAATCATGTTTCTTTATTACATAATATAATCAATGTTAAAAAGGAGAAGAAAAAAAAAAAAGGCAAGTCCCATCTGACCAAGAGATTCACCTGCAGATGAATATCAACAACAACAATAATCAGCATTAATATTTTTATAATAAGTCTATTGATGTAATTGATGACCTGCACATTAAGTTGGGCATAAATTTGAAATGTATATAGGAGATAAGGAAATGCAGACATGTCCAGATATTAAACCTTGAAATACAATATGGAGAACTCCATTGTGAGTCATAACTGCACAAAAGAAAAGAACCTGTATACTCCTTTAGATGCACACAATGACAAAAAAAGCACAAATAGTACTAAAGAAAGAAATAATCAAAGTAATGCAGATAATACTAACCAGTTTCGATTTGGCCTAATAAGATTGTCCCATAGAGAGAGAGAGAGAGAGATAGAGAGAGAGAGGGAGAGGGTTCAGAGCGGGGGCATAATTTTTTATTTCTAAACAAATAAAAAAATCCACATAACTATTAAGATAATCATCAACAAGATAAGCAAATTATAAAGGAAGCCTGCAAATCATAAACAAGAAGGAAATAAGCATTCAGCTCCCATAAACTCGTACCTCAAATGAAGGGAATAACTGCACCGGATCCAGTCTTGATTCATGAGTCACTTTAACCATTCCTAATCAGCATTAAATTTCATGCTTACCTCCAACAATTACTATTATTAGCAGGCACATTTCAATACTAAGCTGGTATTAGACAGACCAGCACACCATCATAATCACATTTGAATGAGGCTACGGTACTTTGCAAAGCGCGAAACGGTCTGTGCTATGGATCAATATCTCTGTTTAAGAAGTTCAAACATTCGATCCGAACCTTTCAAAATGATGTCCATATTAAAATGTACTTGGAGACGGAAGTTTACATTTTTTAGTTTTTTTTACTATCTTTTTAGATAGGTAGAAAATCACTGATCTAAAGAATTTGAACC
The DNA here is from genome assembly GCA_025461125.1 of Carex kokanica. Lineage (NCBI taxonomy): Eukaryota > Viridiplantae > Streptophyta > Magnoliopsida > Poales > Cyperaceae > Carex > Carex kokanica. Next base: position 604,176 of record JAJGRX010001361.1, on the reverse strand, counting down.
ATCAGAAAGTAGTGATTTTCAACCTACTTAAAAAAATTCTAAAAAAATTCTAAAAAATATAAAATTTGGTCTCTAAGTACATACCCATAAGGAGATCATGTTGAGCGGTTCGGATCAACGGTTTAGACTTTGGTGGCGGAGATATGGATCCATAGCGAACTGATCCGCGCTTTGCAAAGTACCATAGCCTCACTCATCACATTTAATCAACAGAAAGATCACAAGGGTTGTGAGTTTTTGGTATCCAAAATAGAAGAATAGATTAACCATGCATCTTTTTTAAATGTCGATTTAGCTTTTAGAGAACTGTACAACAGAAAATAAACACTAGTCTCAGGTCTAATAATCTAAGGAAAAGAATTCTGCTATTCAGCTACTGCATTAAAATGACCAACAGCTAACATCAGATAGATATTCATTGACCGCTATTTTCTCTATATGCCTCATTCAGTCACAACTTCCTAATTCGCAAAATAATAAAAAGGTGATCATCAGCCTTCCTTTAAGCAGCCGAATGTAAGTATTCCAATTATACCCACATTCTTTTCCAAAATCTGATTGCTTAAACGCAGTTCAATTTCTGGCACCAAGCACATCAAGAGCCAGCAGCTCCTTTAGCTTGCATTTGCCTCTCAATCAGTTTGTCAACTAAATCACGGATCTGCAATCAAGTAGAGATGACCTTAGTTATCATGTGAGTTGAAAAGTAAAATCACTATTTTTTTTCTTATCAAAAGCTCAATTTCAGACTAGTTTATGCTTATCTGAAACCATCGCTTATACCTTGTTCTTCCGTTTAAAATTGAGAAATTCAAAAGCTGACATCCCCTTTTCTGCCTCTGACAATTGCTCCATAACCTGGCAAAAGGGAAAAGAGGGAGACACACGATTAATATAATATAATAAATAAATAAATAATAGATAGAGCTTTCTAACAAGTATTAGGGGCTTGGTTGCTTGGTTATGAATTGCGAGTCTTAACCTGACGGCAGGTGGGGTCAGGTCCAAGTCATGACCCAACCCAAGCATTCAATATTTTCTGTTACAACAAAAAAAATCCACAATCCTAGTCAGCCTTGTTAATTTTCAAGAGAAAATTGACCCAAATGTAATTAAGAAAAACTCACAATACATGCAAAACCCAAATTTACCACATTGGATGTGGCCCAATCCTTAATGTCACCAGAATGCACGAACAAAAACAACAAAAACAAAAAAACAAACAAACACATAAAATAATGTTCTACCTTAGTAACACTCTTCTTCATAACCGCCTTATAACCGTCCCGATCTAGCTTGTTGGTCTTATAAAGTGGCTTGAGCAGTGTTGCGACATATTCCATTATACCCTGCTTAATCTGCTCCACTCCATGAGACCGACCCTCTGAATTCTTCTTGCTATCTGCCGGTTGCGACCCCACACTACCTCCTTGCCCTTGCCTTGCAGCATTCTGCAACGCTGCTGTAGCTTCCCCTGGCTCATCTCTTTCAGGAATATGCAACCGATTGTAGAAATCGGTATCAACTTCAAAGGCCTGCTCTTGCCACCTTTCAACTGCCGATGCATCCTTCACACCATCAACTCTTACTGGGTCTACATCAACCCAGGCCTTGGTAAAGATCACTCTATTTTCTGGTACTCCGCTACACTCTATGGCATCTTCCCTTATTGTAGGACAGGCATTGCTGTTGGTTGGCATTCTTGGAATATCAAGACTCTGACAAGTAGGGGCCCTAGAGTGGATTTCAGGGTCTCCAGTTAAGTGGCGGCGCCTTGGATCAGATTCTTCAGCTTGCAACCTATTTGCAAACTTATGAAAGGATGGTATTTTAGGGAGCTCGAGTGCTGCTTTCTCTGCCTCAGCAGATGCATATGCCTGAAATCAGGAATCAAAGATTCATAATACTATCTATATACACAAATGGGCACAAACCATTCCCAGGGAATTAATAATTAGTACAGAAGTAGTGTGAAAAAAGGCTAGAAAGGGTTGTGTGGTGATGGATACCTGTGCAGCTGCAATGGCAGCGGCACGGGCAGCTTCTGCAGCAGCAAAGGCTGCAGCCTCTTCTTCAGACATAATAGGAATGGGCTTCGCCTCTGAATCTAAAGCATGTGCGGTTCTTTGTGAACGTAGAGAGCTCGCTTCAGATTTGACATCTAATGTTGCTTCTGATCTCATTGCTCTACCTTCAGGTCTTTTGTTTGATTTAAAAATCTTACTTTGTGGATCCCTGTCCCTGATTTTCAATAACCTCAGCGTGCCATTACTAGCCTTTTCTTTACGGAATACCTCTATCCACACTCTAACAAGTTGGCTTGCTATTGCACGGATATCTCGGCTGGTGTGCACACATACTTTCTCTTTCACTGTCCTTCCAATTCCTAAATCAACACTTTGGTTAATTTAATTTAAAAAACTGGTAAATAAACAAAATCAAGCAAGTGATACAGCAGTACAAACCAGACAAGCGAACAGCCACCAAATCTATTGACACGAGCACAAGCAACCGCACACAATGTCGCAACAGTTGGGTTGAGTTCTTCCCCAGAGAATCCTGCACAAGACATTAAAATAACCACATCAGCAGCTTAAACTTCATATATTGACACAACACAAAAATTAAAACTTACAAGAATCCAGGAGTTGAGTGTGCTCAGTCCTTCCTTAGAGCCAGCAAATAATTTGAGGGCATCAACGGGGAGCTGAAACAATTCCTTTGCCAGAAGCAATCGCCCAGAGGTTGTCTTTGCATTAAAGAACATCTCCCTTAGCAATGCCTCCTTGCTGACTGAAGGATACAACATATCACTAGACAGATCACATGCCTCAAGTCTCCTTGACATGTCTCTAACCTCATTTCTTGCATGATCAGATCGTTTGTTAGCAGTCTTACTTGCGCTCTCCATGGCTTCAACTTCGGACACAAAGTCCCTACCAACCTGGAGCAAATCTATTATACGTACAGCCTCACGTACACCACTAATCATTGCACCTCCAACAGTATCAGGATGTTCCTTGCAGGTGGCCTCACCGGCAAAGAACAAACAATTTGCAACTGGTCTTCCTAAGATATCATAATCTTCCCCTGACGCACCCACTGCAACGTATGAATAAGATCCTCGGGTAAATGGTTCGGAGCCCCAGTTAGTGACCACAGAGCCAATTGGGTCTGGTACAGACACCTCGCTGAATATCCTTCGGAGCACCATCATAGCATGCGCCACATGATCAACAGGGCTAATATTCTGCCCGTCTACAGCCGCCTTGCCAGCAACAAGTGCTATCAGAACAGGAGCATCACATGTCTTTTTGACATTCCAAAACATGAAGCATCTGCCCCTCAGATCTGTCTCCTCGGCTGTGGCTCCAAAATAATCAACAGTCTCATCCCAGAAAACAGTGGGGAACTCCAAAATGACCTTATTGAGAACACCAAACCCGAGGCGCTCTATGGACATCTTTTTCCAGTCTGGCAAATCTGGAGAGAATTTGATAGATGATGCTTTTAGGCAACCAAGAGGAACAGTCACCAAAACAGCATCTCCCTCAAATGAACTGCCATTTGAAGTACATACCTTGACCTTCTTCTCTTCATAATGCACTTCGGTTACGACATGACTCAAGCGGACATCTAACCCCTTAGCCAGGTTCTCAACAACAGTGCTGAAACCACCTTTAATCATGCAGTGAGCCCCACCAAACCCTCCATAGGCATCATCCTGGTTCCAGTTAGGAAGTGATACCTCCTTCAGCATAGTTGCACAGCCATATTCCAAGTGTGCAAAATGCCAATTCATAACTCGCCTCTCCATTGGCGTAAGTACATCTGTTCCATCTCTGTTTTTGCCTATTTCATCCAACCCATCACACTCTATGACAGATGGTGCAAAACCAGAATCACGATGCTTTCTTAGACCGTATTCAAGCCCGTGCTCCAAAGATAGTTGAGCTGACTTCTCACCATGGTGGGCCACAATAAGCGCCATTTCATCAAGAAGAGTGTTGTACTCTGATTCCAGAGCCTCATCCAACTCAGGAGGAACCTTCTCACCAGTCACTAGGTCATACAACGGGCAGTCGCTGTTTAGCACAGTTAACTCAAGACTGAGCTGAGAGCAGATGAGAGACGACGGGTCGGGTTGCCTCTCAGTTGCCACATCAGCTTCCACTCCAGTAATGATGCTGGCACCGAGATCAACTGGAACTGAGAGCGATGTGCGATCTGTGTGAACCCGTCCACCTATCCTGTCACGTGCCTCGAGAATAGTGACACAGAATCCCTGACGATGCAGATGCCGTGCAGCAGCCAGGCCGGATGGGCCCGCTCCTACTATGATAATTGTTTTACGGTTTGTTTCATTAGAGGAGGGTAGTTCAGTACCAAAAGGCTCAACTTTATCTTTACAGATGGAGACTTCATATCCATCTAGAGTTGTGTTCCCAGGAAGGTTGGCTTGACCAGGATCAGAGGCAAGGTCATTTTCTGGGCTTGTCGGTTTAAATCCGTTGCTTTCATTCAGCTCGGGTTTTTTCATATCTTCAAAATGAGGAATATCTGGTTCGACCTCGAACTTACATGCCTCTTTTTCGGATGCAATGCCAGCATTTATATAGCCCTGGAAAAAAAAACAAGCATTAGTAAAAAATTGCCATGATATTTAGGTGTTTGGGCCTATTTATAATTAAAATCAAATAAATTGCCTTAGCATATAAAAAAGGTCATGCACCTCCTTAACCATGTAGGAAGAGAGAGAGAGAGAGAGAGAGAGGTTACATTTTGATTCAGAAAGAGATAAATTTCACGTATTAGTAATTCACGAGGAGATTCATCTTGCAAAGGAGTGTCAGATACACCACAGCTGGAAAGCGGCAATATATGTCTGACATCTTTCCTCCAGCGGCTTAATATCATATTCCTGAGATTAAAAAAGAAAAATAAAAAAATAAGACCACAAAAACCATTAATGGGAGGCAAGTAGAGAGGATAATCAATATGGCAAATTCAAAAATCACTTGTACCCACAAAGAGAAACAGAGGTCTTAATTTGTTATTTAATTATCTGAGCATTGATTAGTTTGCATTCAGTGAAGCAAATAGGTAGCTTTATTAAATACCGATGACAGATTTTGCGAAAGAGAAATGACCTCACCACAAGCAAATATCTCAACAAAGCTCATGATTCAACGATGACTGCATCAAATTCATCTTATCAATAATGCAATTCAATAGTAAGTTAAATTTATTAAATACCAATAACAAATCTTGTGAAAGAACAATGACCTCACTACAAGCATATATCTCAACAAAGGCCAACACTGATGATGACTAAGTCATATTTGGTTTCCAATAATAGCCAAACTCTACACATCACTATCATAGAAAGGTGTGGTATTTAAAGTAATTATTGATATTATTACAACCAAGGATGACAGAGCATGCATTACTGGGTATATTGGAGTCCATCTAATGTACAGAAAATATCTAAATACATTTGTATTGACAAAAGGAATCATTTTTTAATCACAAAAATATTCAATTGCACTCACCCTGCAGTTTTCCAGCAAATATGAAACTGTCTATGTATCTCAGTCTTTTTAAATATATGGATACAGCAGTCTTAAGATAATGCAGGTTAAGTATAGATGTTTACTGCACTAAATATTTAACACAGGTACCTGTATGGATAGTAGTGTGCACATGTCTAAACAGATTTGCATAATTAAATACACGCCTACGTATATGCATTTGTATAGGAAAAACCAGTGAACAACAAGGAAAGCAATTTTGTCTATTAAAAATCTTAACCAATAAATTGACCAGACTGCAGGTTCTTTATTATATCTGCCATAAAAGACAGCAAAATTCATAACTGGTGCCTTTAACAATTTATTAACGCATTAAATCAAATAATAAAGCAAGCGGTAACAAACCTGCACTCAATATATTCCTGAAAGCCACCCTTGCGCCTCAACAGTTCTTTGAATTTGAGCTTCTCAATAGGCGTAACAGCACGAGCCTTCAGACCAGCTGCGACAGCAGCCACATAGCCATCATTAGCCTCTTCCTCCTTTATTAGCAAATTTCGGTCTCTCGATTTAAAAGACTGGTCAGGCTGATCCACTGGTAAGTTGTTAAACAACCCTTGTTCATTCACCACTACCTCCCAGTCAGCATCTCCCTCATATGCCATGTCATCATGCCTTCTTTTCTTCGCATTTCTTGCACGTAGCAACACTGAATGATTCTCACGATCTTCACAGATAGGCTCAGTTGCTTCCTTTACATTAAACGCAACAGGAGGTTCATTTGTTATAGCCTCATCACGATTAGGTGACATGTCATCTGCCTCGGCTCGGGTAGAATCTGGGGTCCCTGGTACTTGCCTCTCGGTAGAAATCTCCAGAGTATTTTCTGAATTGGTTGATATTTCAAATGCTTTATTGGGAGGCAGCCTTACGTTGTCATTAATTATAAAATTTCCTGTATCCAACTGCTCATTACAGGGCCTGCAGGTGGAGTCAATGTTTACCTCTGATACAGGATTTGTATCAGCAACCTCTTCCCCCTTAGGTAACATAGGAATCTCGTCTAAACACTCTTTTACAGAAGAAACCTCAATCTTTTCTTTTTCATGTATCCCTGAAACAACATTTGGTTGAGAAATTTCTTCCCTAGATATGTTCTGAATCTCTTCCAAATGCTCTTTTACAGGAGATCCTTCACTCTTTTCTTTCTCTTCTGTTTTAGAAACAAGATTTGCTCCCAAAATGGCTTCCTCTTGAACGCACTTGTCAACAGTGGATTGTGCAAGGCCAGCTGAGCAATGGCTCAAGCCAACCTCTAATCCCGGCACCTCTTTTGAATTCTCAGGGAATACGTCTTCTTCATCCTTTATGCTAGTTGTCTTAGTTTCCTGCTCAGGATCAGTAACTGAAATTTTCTGACATTCTTCAGCAGATTCTACCAGAATTCTGCTACAACTAGCCTCAGCCAGTTTATCAGAACCCAGATTTTTCACTTTTCGGGGTCTTTTAAAAAGAACTGAGAGAGAGTCTTGGAGCCCTGCCTCATCAGAAACCCCCACCAAGCTGTCTCCCGTTTCCTCATCTCCCACATCAATTCTCGGCCTTTTATTACCAGATTTCACAGAGGCCGACCCAGCACCAATTTCAGCACTCTGCAATTCCTCTATTACCTCCTCCTCTTTAACAATAACCACTGGATCGACCACAGAAGTTGCTTTCACACTACTACTCTTTGGCCTCTTGAGCTTTTTCTTTATGGACGCAAGGGTATCATTGATCTCACCACAAAACACCATATCTTCAACCATATTTTCAGAATTGTCGGTCTTTTTCCTGTGTGAAACCCTAGACTTCCTCACTTTAAACAGGGACCCAATCGGCTTTTCATCCTCATCCGATTTACCCTCCAATTTTACTGGGGTTTTTTCAGTATCACTCCCCATTTACACCAAAATCCCCAATCTAAATTCAATTATTAAAAGAACTTACCACCATCACCAGCATAGAATCAAATTCAGCATTGAAACCAGCTGCTGCTCCTCTAAACGAGCTCCAAGCAACTGATAATTGTACAAAGTCCGAGCAGGAGAGGGTGGTAGAGGTAGGGTTTTGCAACCTAGGCTTAGGATGGAGGCGGCGGGGAGGGTGGTAGAGGGGGATTTAAATAGCGCGAGGAAGGGGGAAGAGTAACGGGAAAGTCATTAGTGAGTAGGGGGGAATGTGTGCCACGTGGCAGAGAGAGATGACAGGTGCCAGGTAAGGATACCAGATGTCAGAAGAGATATCGAAAAAGGCGCGCGGCCGCGGGGGGTGGGGGGCACTTCAGGCCGGTGATTCGTTCGGGCGTTCGTCTCCTCTCGGTCGCACTTTCCGTTTCACTACGCACTACCTTTTTTTTATTTTTTATTTTTCTTTTCTTTGTTTTCTTTTTTTTCTTTTTCGTTTTCTTAACTTAATTGGGCCGTCCAATCCATTATACAGGCCCACAATGGGCCTTTTGTTGCCAGGATCCACCGTCAACACCTCGTTTTTATTTTGTCAGTTAACACTTTGTTTAATTTAATATCAAATCATACATAAATTATGAGCTTTTTTTTACAAAAAGTAAGTTTTGTGCATTCAAATATTGTTTGCATTGTATAATTCAGAATAGTGTTGTATTGTTTCAGCAAAATATAGATAACCCAATACTTTTTTCAAATACAGGCTCACTCTGACATGGGAGCGATTACATTGTTGATACAAGATGACGTGGGACGGTGGGAGGCTTGGAGGTACTCAAGGATGATAAGTGGGTCCCTGGTGCAGCCTCTCACAGAAGCAATCGTAGTTATTTTGGCTGACATGACAGAGGTATTTTCGCTATTATTATTTATTAATATGAGCAATTCGCAAAAGAACTGCTGCATAATCTATAAATTGCAAAGATCAATGATGTTATAGGAGATATTCAAAGTGATCCAAACTTAATATCCTTTTAACTCCATTACTTTTTAATGCTAATTAAATTTTGCAGTATTTGCAGATAGATCCTATAGTTTTCATACTTGAAACCCATTAGGAAGATTAATTAAATTTGTTTTCCTAATCTAGTGTCTTCTAACACAAATTTACATAACCTTTGTTCTACTTTCTACTAATTCAAATCAATACTGGTCAACAATATAACATGCTTGCTAATATATTGTCCAATTAGCCACTTAAATAGGAAGCATTAATTAATGAATGAATTTTATGATAAATATCTCCTAATATCAAATTGACTTCACAATATAGGCCATGTATTGTTACATCTACAAATAGCTCACAAAGAAGAAAAAATAAATTATCCACTAAATCAAATATTAAACTCTTATTCAGAGTGCGGCTTCGTTTCAGTGCTTGATATGCTTAGAATGAAAACACCAATAATGATAAGAGCTGCCCCAATAAACCACTGCACACTCATCAATAAATCAAATATGTTAAGATAAAACAGAAGGGACTGTAACAAAAGGTACAGAATGTGCAATAACCTGGTAATTACCAGCAAACAGGTCCTCAAGATACAAATAGCAGTGATATTTTACTGGTATAAAATACAGGTTGGCCAAATATGATAAATACACAACAGTAATAGTAACAGTTACCAAACTTGTCAGTCTAGTAATGCACAGGTCTGGTAAACAGCACCCATTTATCACAATTTAAGCATTTCTCCTTTTCTTTTCTTTTTCAAATTTCTTGATTTAAATTGGATTGACCGGGGTCGATGATGCAAAAAGGGGTGAGGCTCTAACTCGTGTACCAGAAACTGGTACAGTTGAAGTAGCTAGTTGACAGTTCTGTCAATGACTGCCTGAGGGTTTTTATCTAGTAGGGGATGGATTTTTACCTTAGAAGGCAATGGTTCGTCAAACAAAAAGTAACCAGCGAAGCCTGAAGAGATGAAATTAGTTGCAAAATTAGTAACTGTAGCTTGTAAAGAAGATAAAGCCTTGAGACTGTTGACGTAGCAACCCCACATGATTACATTGCAAAAAACAACCATGCCATACTTGACAATCTGTCAAAAAAACAACCATGAATCCATGATTATATGAAAGAATCTGAATTAATCTCGCAGTTAGTTTGGCATTTGAAATTGTGACCTGACCTGAGAAGTAATTAGTTTGGCAGAGATGGCAGCTAGAGCGGCGTTGAGACCAGCCGCTACAGCCCACGCGTAGCCCCGCCCACCCATTGATTCACCTCCGACGACGACGATCTATTCTCGATTGGGTTCTTTCTAATCTAAGAAGCAAAAGGCGACGAGGCTTAATTACTCTCTGGGCTCAGAAGGGCCCAATAGGCTACAATTATTAATTCATTGTATACATTCATGAACGGCATATTCAATAATAAAAGATGAGTGAGGCTATGGTGCTATGCATAGCACCAATGGCTAGTGTACTACGGCTCAATATGGTACTTTTTAAAATCCTAACGGTCGATCCAACCGTTCAATGTGATATCCATATGAATATGTACTTGCAAACTAAATTTTATATTTTTTTCGAATTTTTTTACTATTTTTTTCAGATAGGTAGAAAAATCAGTGTTTTTTGAAAATTCTGGACCATCAAAATTCTACTTATCTGAAAAAATAGTAAAAAAATTCGAAAAAATATAAAATTTAGTTTGCAAGTACATATTCATATGGTTATCACATTGAACGGTCGGATCGACCGTTAGGATTTTAAAAAGTATCATATTGAGCCGTAGTACACTAGCCATCCGTGCTATGCATAGCACCATAGCCTCACTCATAAAAGATAGACTATCATGATTTGAGAAGTAAAGATGATATTTTATTTTCTGTTTATATTTTTATTTTCAAAGTTTAAATAGTAGATCTGAACTTCTCAATATGATTTTCATATTAGTATGTACTTGGAGATCAAATTTTACATTTTTTTTGAAAATTTTTTACTATTTTTTTAGAATTTATAAAAATCATAGCTTTTCATTAAATAAAAAATAATAATAAATTCAGAAAAACACTGATTTTTAAAAATTCTAAAAAAATTTCAAAAAATATAAAACTTGGTCTCCAAGCACATTACAATATGAAGATCATGTTGAGGAGTTCGGATCGACTGTTTGAACTTTGAAAAAGAAGATATGAGCGGGAAGTAAAACACTCTTTTTACTTCCTAAAGCATCGTAGCATCACTCCGATAATAAAATCTACTCGTTTGAAATTCATAAATATCATATATAAAAGAGAATTAATGATATGACATTTATTGGTTTATAAATCTAAGATTATTTTTTATTTTCACTAAAATACTATGGAGAAACTTTTTTAGTTCACAAGTTTCAATTTTTTTTTCAGAATACATATATGCAGGGGCAGAGCTAGACTATTGAACTATGGGGTCAAACAAATAATGGGGTCAATCATATAAATTTTTTCTATGGATAATGGATGGTCAATTTTACAATACCATGACATTTTACTCTAAATTATATTAAAAATCATATGTAAATACAAAAATTAAAAAAAATGGGAGTTAGTTGACCCCATTCCTTTGACCTAGGTCTGCCTTTGCGCATAGGGGTGTTCATCGGTTCAGTTCAGGTAAAACCGAACAAAAATAACTAAACCAAATTTTTATTTGGTTTTCAAACAAAGAACCGAACCAACCGAATTAAATCAATGAACCGAAAAAAATCGAACCGAGTAAAATTTTGATTAATTCAGTTAAACTGAAAAAATCGATAAAATCAGATCTCCATCGCCATGATTGATCTTTTGATCTGAGCCCAGATCGAAATCCATTTGGTAACCTACATCTCTCGCACCTCGCCTCTCGACAGATTCGAAATCCAAGGCACAGTTTGCCCACCAGAACAACAACAGAAAAGCCCTCAATTTGCACAAGCTCGCAACACAGGAAGGCAGCAGAGAGAAATCGTACCCCAAGCACAATCAAAGCCGTTTTAGGCTTGATAATCAACAATCACAGTGGAAAACGGAAAAGAGGGAAAGGAATAAAAGTCCTCAGCACATGAGATTTCAAACCAACGCAAATTCAAAAACCCGAATAGAGCGAGGGTGGTATTTATAACCGAGAGAGGGAGGGTCGTGCACTCAACCGAGAGATTCAACGGCACAGTGACCAAGTTGCGGGGTGGGTGAGGCATAGTCGTTGCCCGTACGGGCCATTCTGACAAGGGACGGGATAGCGAAGAAAAACAGGCGCGATGCGCGTGGGAGAGAGGCGATCCGCCTCTCTTTTCTTCTCTTGTAAGCAACAACAATAGAGAGGGCATGCGGTGGGGTTCGCTGTCAGTGAGAGAGGGAGAGGGGGCTATCGGGTCGGTTTCTAGGGTTAGCGTTGGGGAGGGGGCGGGGTCTGCGAGATCACGAAAAAAAATTAAGAATAAGTTCGGTTGGTTCGGTTTAAATGGTTTTGAAAATTTCTAAACCAAACCAATTAAAAAAAAACTGAAATAAATCAAAAATTAAACCGAACCGAATCAAATAAACAGAAAAACCGAACCGTTCGAACCAAACTTTTCCGGTTCGGTTAAAAACCAAATAAACCAGCCCCGATGAACACCCCTGTTGGCGCATATGTATATGCAATTTAATGCATGTACATATTCTGTCACATGTGCATCTTATTGCTTATGCATGATCAACTGTCGCGGTGTCAAGTGTGCGGAAAAAAAAAATTAAAGTTAAACTTAGTAAAAAAAAAAAGTTACAACAGTAAAAAAAAAAAACAGAGAGAGAAATGAGTTAAGAGTATTTTTTTTTTTTTTTTTTTAGAACTGAAGATGGGAGACTAGATAATTTCTATAAAAACAAATGGTGCATCCATTAACTTTGAACTACTAATTCTTGTCATTAGTTCCATTTGATGCATCAATTATGACAGAACAAAAAACTTCAAAACCCAACCCAAATTACGTAAACTATAACATAAACTTTGGCTCATAAATTTTGAATTAGTTTTTCTGAAAACTACATTTTCAAATATCTTCAACATTTCCCAATCTTTATTCACTTTAATGAAAAATATTATCTGATCATTCGTCCATCTATTTTGACAAAATAAAGAAATGAAACGACATCGATTCATAATTAATTCATAATTGAATGCACTTCAATTATTCTTGATTACAAAAACAAATATGTCAAATGAAATAAATAATTAGAAAATGAGAATACGTAACTAATATTAAGCTGTGCTCAATAAATTTAATTAAGAAAGGTTAATATCGTTCTACAATTAATTAAGTGTCAACTTTAGCTATCAAATAAGGATTTTTTAACTAGTTAATATATACTTTCATATTGGTTAATTGAGAATTAAAATAACATATAATTTTGAACAGAGGTTAATTACTAAAAGAATAATAAAATGTCAGAAGCACATGTGATATTTGGATTTATTATTTCCATCTTTATATTTATATTTATTTATTCTTGAAATAAAATTCTGATGCAATAATGTTTGCATTCCGTAATAATAAGAAAATAAAATTTAAGAGGTAATGGAAACCTGATGTTCAACTTGATATCCAAATAAGAAACAAATACTTGCCTTGTTTGAAATTCCAAAGTCTACATAAGAACTTAATTAAAGCTGCACCACAGAAAAACATAAAAACTCGAAATTACTTACTGATCACTATCATGAATCGCTGAAAAAAAAAAAAAAAATCATAATTTTTTTTTTTTTCAAATATTTTTGTTTCAATTAACTTAAAATTTTTATACAACTATAAGAGTCCGGCTATGCTTACTTATATAAACATATTAGAGCATATGCTTATAAGTTATATTTCTGTTTTCAAAGTTCAAACTATTTAACATGATCTCTATATTAAAACGCGCTTGGAGACCAGATTTTACATTTATTGAAATTTTATTACTATTTTTGTAGATTTTTTAAAATGAAGATTTTTAGAAAACTAATGCATAAATCTGTGCACAAAATCTTCATTTTTTGATCACTTAACTTGATATAAATAAATTTGAAGATTTAAAACTTTTATATGCAGACGAAACTCTCAGGAAATAAATCGGTTTGAATTTGTCGTTTGAACTTTGAAAATAAATATATAACTTGTAAGCATATATGCATATTTATAAATAAATAGCGTGCCCGACTCCAACTATAAGATTTAGGAAAAAACAGTAGCATGAATTTTGGATTAAAATGCTCTTTTAAGCGCACTGTACATTTGCGTTGAAAATAAACTGAAATAAACATCTGTGCACGCATGTGGTTGCTTGACTGAGCACTAAAACTAATTTGTTAAAAAAGAGAGAGAGAGAAAAAAAAATCAATATCAGTTGAAAATATTGAAAAGAAATGAGCGAGTCAACGACAGAGAAGAGAAGGTACTAGACGAAACCATTAATGATATATTAAAGAGACTTATTCGCTAGGAATATTCAGAATTTGGTGTGAAGTTTCTGGTCAATGGAATCATCGGTTAGTTACACCTTACACCAGCACCTTGTCTTTGTCATCACGATTGGTCCCACCCCTACGATGCCCGATGGAAGATGGCCTACCAAAAAAGTAGAAAGAGAGCCTTACACTGGGAAGTTGCATAAACGGTGTTCAATTACATTTAATAAAAGACTACCAGTAAAAAATGGGATAATCTCATCTCGGAGAAACTCAATAAAGCACACAGTTCTCGTTTAATGCTAAGAACCTTGTTCACCCGATAAAGCACCAAGTAAATTAGTAAAATCGTGCGGAGTAGTAAGTACGGATCTAGAGATTGTCGGTAGCAATAATTGTGAAAAAAGGATGTATGGAGTCGATTTCCTACCCAATTCTTGCTATAAGGATCTTATGGGGCCCTCCCATCAGTAGTTCACTGTATGATAACATTTCTAAATCGAGACAATAGTAATAAATCATCATATGAACACGGAGTACTACAGTCTAAAATAAAATAATTTTAGAAACCCTAGTGTTCAACAAATTATCAGACGTCCTATGTCGTACGTTGCTACTCTTGGTGCATCTAGAGTAGTCGACTCAGACCCCGCATTTGTTGAATTGTTGGTTATGGGACTCTTTTACGAGTCCGGCTTCTCTGAAGTAACTCAAATTATGCTTTTAGATCCAGACCGTCTATAAAATCGAGTTACTCCTGGAATGCACGGAACTTCCTTAATATTCGTGCCAAAATAAATCGGACGGTCCAGATCTAAAGTAAAAAAATCGAGTTACTTGAGGTGATATGAATTCTGTACGAGGGGACTAAGAATACCGGGTCGGGTCGGAAAGTCCGATCCCAACGGTACACCTACCGATGGCGATGAAGAAAGCGTCGGCTACTCTTACAAACTGAATTATATTATTCCTTGGTTCTCTCTAACTGCGCCAACCGATGCATTTTGCGGATCTTCGCCTCTAACTGCGCCGCCTTATACGATGGAGAAGATAGCATCGCTGCTGTGTGTTTTGCTGATCTGGAGCACCTTGGGAGAGGTCAAAGGTAGACCCGATAAGGAGACGAGAGAAAAGTTTTACGGGAATCTCGTCAATGGATCCAAAAACACTACCTCTGGAGAAGATAGCATCGCTGATATATTCGATCGTGTGCTTGAGAAGGAGTTTTCTGATAACGATGCCCCTGAAAGTAAGATTTTTCATTTTTTAATTTATTTCTTTTTCTTTTCACTTCAGCTTAGGGCTGCACAAAAAATTCGTAGTTCGTAATTCGATTCGAGTTTGATTCGAAAAAGTTTGTAAAAATTCGATTCGAAATTGAGTTCATTCGAAATTAATTCAAACCAAACTCAAACTGGACCTAGTTCGTTTGAAATAGGTTCGCAAACCGAACTTAGTTCGAAATTAACTCAAACGTGAACTGTTGATTTCTCCTGATAACTTATGTTCGCTGATAAAAATATAAGGCCGTCTAGTCCATAATTGCTCTCAGTTCTAACTGAAATTGTACTTTGAATACTTTGGATATTTGAAAACTTTGGTGATGTTACTCCTGTTGGCTATTTAAAAACTTTAGATACTGTGATTGTAATGAACTTTGATTGATTGTACTAAACTTTGGTGTTTGATATAAATTTTGGTATTTGTAATGAACTTTGATATAAACTTTGGTGTACTGTGTAATTAGAATTCAGAATGCCTGAGTTTTTATTGAAGTGCTGTAATTTCAAACTATGGCCTAACCATAAGTCATAACTCGTAAGTCGTAACAAAGTTCGTAAAAGTTCGAAATTGAGTTCGTAAAAAATTCAATTCGAAATTGAGTTCATACGAAATTAATTCAAACCAAACTCAAACTGGGAATAAGTTTGATTCGGTTCGGTTCGTTTGCAGCCCTACTTCAGCTTATTAATTTATACTTAAAATCGAGTTGAGATTTCTGAGGAAATAACAGTGCATGTTTTAAGTACCACAATTTCATAGTTCAGCAATATAGAAAGGACGTTAATTTGTTCAAATAACCTTGTTATGGTTGATTACTTGATTTTATCATATTATATCACTACTGGTTCAGCAATATAAAAAGGTACTGTTTTAGTTAGCAACGTGCAAAATTAGCTAGCACTTGTAATTGCAAATAGGAAATACGACAATAGAAGGACTAATTAGAAACGAACTTTGCTTATTCTAATACATTTAAGTTGATAAAATTGCTCATGCAGAGTTCAAAGGTGTTATTAGATACTTTTTTTTTCTGATTCTTACATGTCACTATTTCCCTTTGCAGCTCCAGACAAGAATAGTTTCAATAATAGCATTGCAGATAATCAAGTAGGTGTGACTTTCCTCCGTGTTTTCCTATTGCTTTGTAAATTCTTTCTAGAATAAAATAGAAACTAGTCTATATTCAGTTCATACCCATCTGAGCTACAAACATCTCAAGGTCCAATTGCAAAGCTCAAATTTCTGTACTTTAGCATGGTTTGAAAGGTTACTGACAAGCAAAACTTTTGTTCTCCGAAATACTTTCTCTATTATAATACGTTTCATTACGTAAAACAACATGTTTCTCATGCTAATAATTACACGCTATGCTCATGACTAACAAATTCAATTTTCTACATTTGAATTAAAAGAATGACACCAAACTGGTTGTTGTAATCATCAAATGCTACTGTACAGGCTGTTTTGGAGACTGTAGCAATTATTACACATGACAAGAAGAAAAATGAATCCCATCAGGGCAAGTAAGTTGGTGTTGTAAATCCATGCCAACTAGAACAATATTTATGGCATAAAATAGCATGTTAACCACTTTGATGTTTTGTTTGTTATTAAAATACAGTACTACTAAATCTTTCCAATTCGGTGATGTTTTTGGTTCGGAAAATGATGGTTCTGATGATGGGACAACTTTGATTGACAGTAAGGTAATTTTTGTGAATATTCATGCAAAAAGTTGATGCTTTGTTTTTATCGACTCGCTGAAAATCATAAAGTGTTAGCTTATATTTTTTTTGATAAAAAAACAAAAATTAGATTACTTAAAAAAGTTAATATAATTTAGCATGTTCTGTAGGATAATGAATATGTGATGTCCAATCGTAAATCTAAGTTCCCTGTCCTTCAAGTAGATTTAAGGTATTTCTTTTACTAGTACTTTACATTTTCTTTTCTCCCCTTTCCTTTCTTTTATTTATCAAATTCTATCAAACTGGACTGAGACAAGTTACAAATACAGGTTAATAAAAGATTTGGTTGTTGTAATTGTTTCTGCAACAATTGGCGGCATTCTTTTTTCATGCATGGGACAACCTGTAAGTAATTATATTATCTGTACTGCATAATTGGATATGCATAAATTCGTGCATTTTCCTTTTTGGAAATTAAAGTTATTTTAATAATTTATTTGAATTTCTTACATTTTGCAAGGTTATTGTTGGTTATCTTCTTGCGGGGTCTCTGATGGGGCCAGGTGGCTTGAACTTCATTAATGAAATGGTGCAGGTAGTTGGCTCTCTTTAAGCTATGCAAAACTTAAAATTATTCACGCAATACAGTTCGTAAATCATCTTTGATTGAACTTAAACATACAAACAAACAAAAATAAATATCTTGCCATTTTAGTTATGACTGCCGCTGTATGGTAGTTTGCTTATCTATGCTCTTCCAAGCATTAACTTAGTGCTTGGCCACTTTCAGGTTGAGACAGTTGCGCAATTTGGTGTGGTATTTCTTCTCTTTGCCCTAGGTCTTGAGTTTTCTTTGACAAAGGTACCCTTTTGTATTTAAATGTGATTGTTATAAATTTTGTATCTAATTCTTTGAACCAGCACTTATCTCAGTCTTTGTTATATATAGTTGAAACTGGTTGGTGCAGTTGCCATCTTTGGAGGTCTACTTCAGATTGTTCTTTTCATGTTCCTGTGTGGAGTAACTGCCATGGTACATTAGTTCATGTTATATTGATCAAAGTTGTACTTTTTTATTAAAATCACATGGTGATGTACAAATGTTATTTCATGTAGATGTGTGGTGGTAAATTGTCTGAAGGCGTATTTGTAGGCTCTTTCTTGTCTATGTCTTCAACTGCAGTGGTAATGGTTTGAGTATCTGTTGTGAAGTAGAATGAATTTAGATTCATTTCTTTTTCAGAAAGTAACATAGCATTTAATTCCTTTACCTTTTCAGGTTTGTAAATTTTTGGGAGAGAAGGGAAACACAAATGTGCTTCATGGTCAAGTTACTATTGGCACACTGATTCTTCAGGTTTGGAATTTTTTAGGAGTTATAAAGTTGTTATTTTAAAAAAGAAAACCTAGTAGATAACTAGCTAATTACAATACTTGGATTGCAGCTTTGTTGGCCAACCCAAACTGCCCCCCCCCCCTCCTTTTTTTGTTCTTTTCAGTAAGTAAGGTGAATTTGCATCTTTTTTATTTTCTGCAGGATTGTGCAGTTGGCTTATTATTTGCTCTACTTCCAGTATTGGGCGGCAACAGTGGTGTTTTAGGAGGAATAATGTCTATGGGGAAGTTGTAAGAAATATATATGATTTTAGAAACTTCATTCTAAATTTACAAAATTATACAATGTTGTTGGCCATTTATACATTATTATGTAATGGAAGCACGGTTTTCTCAAATACAGGCTATTGGTGCTTTCTGGTTTTATAGCTGTCACAACTTTTCTGTCATGGTCCTTTGTTCCTCAATTTTTGAAGCTCATGACCCATTTATCATCACAAGTGAGTAATACAGCTTTTGTGTTTCTTTGTGCACCATTTGACTAGGATCAGGCTTGAACTCTTTGATTATATGCCTAGATTTGAGATTCACAAAAAATAAAAGAAAAAGAAAAATGATCTGCCTAAGTTTTCTTACTATATGCCACTTATCTATTCATCAAGAGTTATCATTATTGATTATATTTATATTTTTTTTTTTCAGACAAATGAACTGTATCAGTTAGGTGCCGTGGCATTCTGCTTGTTACTTGCCTGGGTTAGTACCTGCTCAGTTTATAAATCTCCAATATACAAACCATAAGTGATGACATAAGTGTAATAAAACAATTATAGTATCTGAATCCTTCATCAAAATTTCTCTCAGAAATATATATAAAAAAAGAAAAAATAAAGTGTTATTGCAGCAACTGATCTACTTTTACTGTACCACCTTTTGTGCTGGTTAGTGCAGTGATGTGCTAGGTTTGAGTTTAGAGCTGGGTTCTTTTGTTGCTGGTGTTATGATATCCACCACTGACTTCGCTCAACATACTATGGAGCAGGTAGGTGATTTCCTCTTTTCTTGCAACTCTCATTTTAAATTCTTTGCTCTCATTTGATGATATTTGAATATTTTGTTCTTAAATGAAGGTGGAGGCAATAAGAAACTTGTTTGCAGCACTATTTCTTGCTAGCATTGGGATGCTGATACATGTGAAGTTCCTATGGTTACATGTCGACATACTACTTGCTTCTGTCATTCTTGTTATTATAATCAAGACAATTGTTATTACCATAGTCGTTAAGGCGTTCAATTACAGCATCAGAACGGCTTTTGTTGTGAGTATAATACCCATTACAAACAAACTTTCATTTATTAATATCAAGGTCAGATGAGTCTTATTATTTTATTCCGTGCTTTAGGTAGGATTATCTTTAGCGCAAATCGGTGAGTTTGCGTTTGTACTCTTAAGTCATGCTTCACATCTTAACCTTATTGAGGTGATTATCTCTCATCTCCTGCACATTTCTTTCTGTTATCTTCTCACTATCTGATAAACATTTTTGTTGCTTATATGTGGCCTTAACAATATCTAATGTGCTCCTTGATGGGCTCAAGTCATTCATTTAATCGTTTACCTATAATAACTTTTCTCTGTAGGGAAGAATGTATCTTTTGCTGCTTGGGACCACGGCTCTTAGCTTGGTAAAAACTCTTTCATGTTTGTCATGATTTTGTTAGTCCATGACTTTTGGTATTTTTAGTATTTTAAATTTAACATTTTGTGCATTGTGCAGGTAACAACTCCTTTAATTTTCAAATTGATACCAGCTGTGATGCACCTTGGAATTCTCATGCGGTGGTTCCCTCCAGAGAGTACCACACAGAATGAGGTATTTCTTCTTTATATCTATAACCGTTTTGCACTATAATTTTTTATCAGTAATCTATCAAGAGGCATTTGTTAATGAAACTGTTATAGAGCTGGATATCATTGTTAATCCAGCGGTAGTTGCTTTTTTTTTTTGCTGTTACTTCCATCCTTGTTTGGAAGTTTTTGAAATGTCTTGACTGATTACACATACATAAGAAGCGGTGGTTAGCTAGATTTATAACAAGTTGAGCAATGAGGTTCAAATGAGACAAGTTGTTTTTATTTTGTTCTCTCAGCGGGAGTTTGCTTCAAAAATTGCTCATGACTGAGAGAGTTTTCCCAGAGATTTTAAGTTTGCAATGCCAAACTCCCAACCAAGTAAAGGCTCACCTTGAAATTTCAATGAACTGTGAATTACAGGAGAAGGCTGTAATACTTGAGGCTTACAACAACAACAGATCCTTGTGACATCTCAACTACTGCTAGTTATGCTATGCAGATTTTATACCCAATAGCAAAGAAAATAGAAGATTTTGCCATTTGTTCTATTCTCTCTGGAGCGCTTGTTTTACACTACAATACTCTCTCTCTCTCTCTCTCTCTTGTTACATTGATTGATCTGTATATAGGATGACAATTGTAAGTGCAAATTCTGTTGTAGGCTTATAGCAAACATCTTTTCATTTTGATACTAGTTGTTTATGTAAATTAATAATGTTTAGCAGATTATTGATTCATATTGTATGTAGTGGTTGAGTGCATTAAAGCTGGTAATCAAAGCTGGCAAAGCTTGGTAACAGTGAAGTGTATATCTTACGCAAATGAGTACAGTACCTAAAAACAACTTAAGAAAGTTTGGAAGAATAAAGGTGCACTAAAACTTGTGCAAGTGACTTTCATTAGGTTTTAGGAAACTTGTATTTGTTCGATTTCGAGTAGAACTAAGGTGCTCTTAAGCTCACCAAGCCCTTTGTGAGCTTAACTCAAAAACTTATCGGATTGACTTCAAACGATATGTCCAAACCGTTAGATGTTCAATCTATATTAAAATGTGCCTGGAGACCAAATTTTTTCATTTTTTGAAATTTTTTTACTATTTATTAAGCTAGTTTGAAAACCGCTGTTTTTCAATGGTGCAGAAATTTAATAAAAACAACAGTTTTCAAACCAGCTTAATAAATAGTAAAAAAATTCCAAAAAAATGAAAAAATTTGGTCTCCAGGTACATTTTAATATAGATTGAACATCTAACGGTTTGGACATGTCGTTTGAAGTCAATCCGATAGGTTTTTGAGTTAAGCTCACAAAGGACTTGGTGAGCTTAAGAACACCTTAGTTCTACTCTTCGATTTCATCATAGATGTCCCTCCGTAGTTAGCATCAGAATTTGGCATATCTGTATACAAAATTTTAGTGGGTTTAGAGTAACTTTTGACGTAATCAGCAGTGGAATTTGGCTTTAATTAGGATTAGTTGTTTTTGCACATAAAACTTTTCTGATTTTGTAGTCTTTAAACAAACTTAAAATTTTAAAAAATAACTAAACTTAACTAAACATGACCAAGCATAACTAATTATACCACTTTTGGTCAGAACTTGACTTGATCACGGTGTAACTAACATACTATGGCTATTTCTTATTTCTTGTGATTTTGATTATGACACAAGACATTTTTTGAAAACTAAACTTAATGAGTTATGATATGACTAGTCACGGCAATAATTAACATCCCTACAAATGAGGCATTTATTAATAGTTACTATAAACAAGTTATTAATGACTGCATCAATAATTGTTCGTAATAGCCCCCTAGTTCTACTAGGATGGTCTTTTAAGCTCACCAATTTCATTGTGAGTTTTAACTTCAAAGTTTATATTAGATTGGCTTCAAACAACAAATTTAAACCATTAAACCAATTTACTTTACAAGTGGTGCATTTACATGTCAAATTTATACATATTTTTATTTAATTTAGTATAAATTCAACTGATAAACAAATTAAATACATTAAAATTAACTTGTACATTTTTTTTGACCACTTGACTTTATACTAAATTAAATAAAAAAATTATAAATTTAAAATGTAAACACATCACTTGTGAAGTAAATCGGTTTCAATTGATTCAACTAATTATTAATATATAGCTACTATAAAATCTATTTAAATAATCCATAGAGCATAGTTTTAAGCTATTTATAGTTATAGATAGTCGTATTTATACTATTTAAACTAGTTAGAAACTTATTATTTATGCTAATTAAATTAGTTAATATGACGTTAAAGACTAGTTAATTACTATGTGAACTATTTATAGTTGTTTTATTAAATTTATGTACTGTATCTATTTGTATTGACCATATATATATTAGTTGTTTATGAGTAGAACTAGGGTGTTCCTAAGTTCACCAAGTCTCTTTGTGAACTCAACTCTAAAACCTATCGAATTGGCTTCAAACGACGAATTCAAACTATTGAAATCCTTCTATCTTATGAGTGATGCGTCTTCATGTGAAAATTTTAAAGTTTTGAATTAATTTAGTATAAAGTTAAGTGGTCAAAATTAGAAGGTTTATAAATTAATTTTAATGCATTCATTTTTGGATGCCTTTTGACCACTTGACTCTATACAATTAATTTAAAATTTTAAAATTTTGGTATGTAGACACATCACTCCTAAGGTAGAAGAATTTCAACGGTTTGAATTCGTCGTTTGAAACTAATCCGATATGTTTTAGAGTTGAGTTCACAAAGAGGGGTTTGGTGAACTTAGGAACACCCTAGTTCTACTCGTTGTTTATCACTATGAAAGATATTTTTTATTTATTGAATATATTAACACTTAAATCATAAGTGTTAACCCAATTTTTTATTTTGATCCGGACCGTCCCACGGGCCTCCTTAATATTCGTGTTAGAGCAAATTGGACGGTCCGGATGAAAAGTAAAAAATTGGGTTACTTTAGAGAAACAAAAACACGCATTGAACGGATGCAACACTGTTCTTCTTCCCATTTCCCTTTCTCTCTTTCTACCGTGTCATGTCGTGTCGCGTACAACTAGAGAGAAGCTTGAAGGCGAGTCGGATTGAACGGTGCTGTGTCGCGTACAACTAGAGAGCATATTTCCTTCTTCTTTGGTACCCACTTCTCTTTTCTCCTTTTATCCGGCCTTGCTTCTGCTAGCAATTGGGTTCTTTGTGAAGAGAAATCATATTTACTTGACGATTTGGTTTAATTTTTAAAGTTGCTCTCTTGCTTTAGCCCAACTTGCTGTTTTGGTTTAATTTTTAATGTCTTGTACCAAATTACGTTGCCAGGTACCCTTTTTTAAGATGAACTGAGCTGACACTGTGGGAATTTTTTACTTCATGCAAATTTTTGTCACCATTGAGGTTTTGGGTTTTCTTTCATTTTTGCTCTTTAGTGGACCTTCCATTTGAAAATCAATTTTATTTTCTCAAGTTCTTCAATTTAAGGTTATTATATCAGCTGCAAGTGTTTAAAAGAAAATTAGGACTGGAAGTTGTTTTCTATTTTTAAGATTAATACAGATTAATGTAAGGAAGATTATTGTTTATATTATCTCTTTTATGGTAAAATGATCAAAATAATTAAATTTATTTGGCACTTCAGCATGGAAGGAATAATGCAGAGGCTAAAAGGGTATGCAGAAGTGAATATTGTGGGGATCAGGGGATGCGATATCACCATAAGAGCTGTAACGGGCAGCGCCTGCCCAATCCTCCGCCGGGCTGACCTGTCTCTCTACAACTGGAACCATTAACTTATCGGATACACAATTGCAACTCAATTCCTATAACTATGCTTATTAAAAAATATGTTATAATCATGAAATCGATTGACACCGTATTGAAATATTTTTTATATGCTAATTAAAAATTCGTTTAGCATAGTTCAAAGTATGACTATTCTTAGCAAATTGAAGTTAAAACTTAGATTAAAAATTTAACAGAAATATATGTATTGAATAATAAAATGTCTAAAAAGTTCAGCCAGCTCATTTCCTTAGAATTGTAATGATAGGTCTTATCGTTAAATATTTCTTGTTCTCTTCTTCTCCTTCATTATATTTAGGAAATAGAGCATCACAGACATAAAAAAATAAAATACACAAAATTGACCAAAGCACGGAAGGAATCAGTTCAAGAATCAGACTAGCTCAGGCCAGGGGTAGGCACACTAAACAATTAGTACTGAATCGAAAATAAAAATTTAAATTCAAAGATAGACACTTGCCTACCCCAATTCTTTCTTGGATCCGCCGTTAATTACAAGTGCAAATTCTGTTGTAGGCTTATAACAAACATCTTTTCATTTTGATAGTATATACCACATAGTTTCATATATGTTATGAAAAAATTATGTTATTCTTTATTATAATTAGATAAATATTATGAATTTTGATATTTTTTAATAATATTTATATATTTTTTTAATAAATATTCGATCTGAACTGTATCCGTATCAAAAAATAAAAGTACACATATATGATTTTACCACTGTCCGATCCGTATCCGATCTGTTTTCACCCCTATAATCCCAACCGAACAATCCCTATTTAAGAAAAAAGAGAATGTGAACCCTGAATCCCGATACAATGATAGTAATAATAATTATTAGTATTAGTATTCTTTTTCTCGACAATAAGTACCTCAAGTAGTTAGGCTAATTATAACAGTAAATAACTAAATATGTTGGACTTCATATTTTTTTTCTATTTTATAAGGCCTAGTTTAAAGTAGTAATAAAGAAAAGACAACTTAAATATCCTCTTCTCGGAATAATAAAAAAAAAAAAAAACTAGATTTCTGTTACTTTTTAGTGGAAAGAAAAGGAACGGAAAGGTAACACTGTTTATTTTCTTTTCCATCTGCTCTCACGGCTCACGGTTACTGAATCTACATGAACATTTTACAAGAGGTTCGTATATAATAAAACAAAGTACAAGACACAATTGCTGGAATAGCTCAGTTGGTTAGAGCGTGTGGCTGTTAACCACAAGGTCGGAGGTTCAAGCCCTCCTTCTAGCGTTCTCTTTTGCCCTTTATTACTTCTAAGCAACGCTACCTAGGACCCAGCTTGCAAGGGAAAACACAAATATATATTTTTCTGTATGAAAACTATTTTACGCTCATATTTATTATATATATTTTTTTTATCTATTTATACTTCATGGGTGACTTTATATCTGAAAATTTAAGTATTTATAGTTTATATATAAAGTATTGAGCATTTTATTTTTCTAATGATTATAAAATATTCATATTAACTATTAACATTTTAATTATTAAATATAAATATTTTTATTTTAAAAAATGATGAAAAAAAATACAATTTTTACTTGTTATATGTACCTTATTCGATTAAATATAGCGCTAGTTTTTTTTTTCAGGCGGAAAAAAAAGATGATTTTACTCGTAAGTCAGACAAAATTATGTGACAATGATTTATGCTAATTTCTTGCAGGAATTTTAATGTGCCGGAAAAGATGACCCATACAAATTTAAAATTGTATAGTTTGGTACATTTAAAAAAAAATATATATATACGCTAATGCATGTGCGAAAGGGATAAAAAAACGTGTTGACACGATTTTTCTTAGTCAAGAAAATGTGAACCTTTTATATCACGTACAAATTTTAGGTGCATCAAATTTTAGGTGCATCAAATTTTGCGCGCGAAAAAATTTTAGGTGCATCATGTTTTCGTGTTGATGCTTGAACTAACACATGATATTTCTAATTTCTTATACGACGAATTCCTTTTGCACTAACTTGGATTCTTTAACATCTTTCATTTTTATCATTTTGATTATTTTACCATCCAATAAATAAAAAAAGGAGGATTATTAACAACATCTAATTTGATAATTTGGACAATTTCGAAATAAAAAAAAATGTAGACATATTGTTAAATATAGATCGTTACAAAATTTTAAGTCGTTTGATAAACAACGAAACATATATCAACCTTCGTCATTTTCATGTAGATGGAATTCATGATGTATATAGTATTTTCTATTTGTTCGATTTGCAATTATAAATGATTGAGACTATGGTACTGTGTATAGCGCGGATTAGTCCATACTACGGATTAATATTTTTATTTTTAAAATCCTAACTGTCGATCTGAACTGTTCAATATGGTCTCTATATGAATATGTACTTGTAATCAAAATTTTACATTTTTTTTTTTGAGTTTTTTACTATTTTTTTAGATGGATAGAAAATCACTGTATTTTTATGATTCAGAATTTTCAAATCAAGTGATTTTCTACTCATATAAAAAATATAAAATTTAGTTTATAATTATATATTCATAGAAGATCATATTAAATGGTTCAGATTTATTACTAAAATTTTTAAATAAAAAATTTAAGTGTATAGCGCGAATCATTATGCGTTGTACACAGTACCATGGCCTCGCTCATTATAAATTATTCCTTTGTCGCTATTGAGATTGTTAAAGTTTTGTTGTAAAAAAATCTTCACTTGTAAAGAAAAGGACAAATAAATGTGTTCTCCGAACTATAAGGATTTTGTCGATTGATGTTGACAAAGTTTTGCACATGCACTGACAACACACACACACACACACATATATATATAGGAACTCTTAACTCTTAATATAAATTAAGCAGGAGTTGGCCAACCGTCGTAGGATAGCCATGTTTTTTTTTTAAAGCTCTTCAACTAAACAGAGAATCATTTCTTGAACTAATATAAAAAGCAGCCTTGCCAGGATTGATTGTGGTTGATCAAACATCTCCAACTAAAAGCATGCGACTCGAATCTTCTTCATTAGTTCCTGCTAAACCAAAAACGACAATATCTAAGCAAAAATAATTATCAACTAATAATAGCTCTTCCATTTCCATAGATAATAAAAATGAAATTCTGTCAGCTGTTCACATTAAATTAAAGCTTGCTCAACTAGTTGTATATAATTGGATAGAGCATGCCCGCTAAATTAGTCTATAATCTAGTTTGATAAATGCGATTTATGGAGCATGAGCATTTTGTGAATAATTCTGGCCAAAAAAATATATTCTATTAATTAATTTCTTCATAAAGGAGTCTCTAAAGTGAAAATGGAGTGAACTTAAATAAACTTTCAGATCAAATGTGACTAGTCCTGAAAGCATCAATAAACTGTTCTCGTAACGACTCAGGAGTAACGATAATATCCTTTGTATTGGTATGGAATCAACTTCATATACCAGTAAGTAGGTTCTTATCATCTTTGGTAAACACTGTTTAATTACTAGGAGATGAAAAAATACCTTTGATGGGTTTTTCTTGTGCACATTTTGTAGCTCGTTTCGGTAGCTCAATTTTCGGCTGAGCATTATGAGTTCACCAAGGGTCAATTCCCTTCTACCCGTAGGCCCTCGTTTATCATCCCCATTTTTCTCGAAGAGATTTCCAAGAAAACTTACTTCAGGAGAAGAGAGAGCAAATAGTAACTCCATATCGAAACCATTATTGCTTGCCTCATTCTGAGTAGTTATCGAGCTCTCTGAACTGCTGCTGTATTCTTCACTTTCTGACAAGGAATCCAATTTTTCTTGCCAGTTTGAGTCTTCTTCTCCATTCATACTTTGCTTGAACAAAGGTTCATCTTTCTCTTCTGTGAATAGAATGTCGGGAACTGTAGGCCCGGAAACAAATGGATTGTTGAAGTTATCTAGGTTGAAGCCGATGGAGTAATCATCATCGCCAGCCAAAAAAGGATTCCAGGAGCAAGAGGATTGGGTCAATGGCTTGCCGGGTTCTTCTTCCCATTGGAATGGTACACTCACTACAAGCTTGGATGGAGATGGAGATGGAGGTGGATATGATATCAAAGAAACAGGTTTGGAAATCCAATCCCTTTTGGGAGTGCCGGGTTTCGATTCCCAAATGAACGGAACCGAAATTTGTTGCCTGATTCGTTTCGGTTGATTGACTTCTATAATTTCCATATCTGTTTCCAAATTTTTGTTGCTGTATTGTTTGTTACAAGTATATGGGTTAATGGCTGAGAAGAGGGCATTGGAAAATATATAAGAGATATTTTGTGGGTTAGATAAAGCTGCTCCTAGATCAAAAATGTTCTAGCTCAACTATTCCTAGTAGCATATACTAATATATCCATTAAAGAATTTCTCAATACCTACCCTCACTATCTACACAAAGATATGATTCCTTTAAATTGAAATTATCTGAACAAGAACACCAACAGCCCACAAAATTAACACTCGAGAGTATGTTCTTATTACAAAAACAAAAAATAATTATGTAATGAATTGAGGAAAAAGTAAAGAATAAATAAAGATTGTAAGTTGACTTTTTTTTTTCTGTTTAAATAAATCAGATCAGGAATTGGTTCGAATAGACTCCAAGAACTGCACCACCTCAGCCATGCTCGGCCGTCTAGCTGGCACCTCAGAAGTACAAACTAAACCCAGTTTAAGAACTTGAATCAACTCAGCTTCTACAAAGCCTCTTAACCTTCTATCAAAGCAATTCGATGCAACCCCTTCTTCCAAAACCTCTCTCACATAATCCCGTAATACCACAACTTTAGCAGTGCCAGGACTATCAACTGGTTTTCGACCTGTTACAATCTCTAACAATATGACCCCAAAACTATACACATCACACTTGTCACTAAACCTCAAGCTCTGAGACGCCAGTTCAGGTGCCACATAACCAACTGCTGTATGAAATTTTGCCAATTCAAAACTTCCAAGAATAGGTAACAACTTGCCTAAACCATAATCAGATAACTTAGCCTCGTAGCCTTCATCTAGTAATATATTTGTGGATTTAATGTTGAGATGCAATACCTGAGGCTTACAGTCATGGTGTAGATAAGAAATAGCATGCGCTGTACCAAGTGCTATTTTATACCGCCTGTCCCAAAATAGCTCATTGGGGGCCCCACCACCAGTGTTACCTGAGCAAAGGGTTCCATGGAGGTGGTCATAGAGACTCTCATTTTGAACAAATTCAGAGAGAATCAAGTGCATGTTACTAGACCAGTAGTAACCCTGGAACGATACCAGATTGGGGTGGCTTAGCCCACCAAGCCGGCCCATCTCCTGCTCAAACTCATCTTGAGTCCGAATCTGACCTAATGTGTCTAATTTCTTGACCGCAATAGAAATTCCACTCTCAAAACTAGCTTTGTAAACTGTACCAATTGACCCAAATCCTATCACACAATCTTTATCTAACAATGCCCTTGTACCAGCCTCCCAGTCTTCGTACCGGGATGGAAGACTCTTGCTGAAAAGAACCAATTTCCCAATAATAACCCCAGAAGCTGGTACTGAAGGCGGTGGTTGCGTGCTTTCTGATGCTATTATCTCTTCTTCTTCTTCTTCTTCTCCTTCTTCTACTTTTCCTTGTAATACCTTCCCACCACCTCTTTTTTTGTATGCACTTATATTCATGGCACAAATTATGCATACTCCAACAAGAATTAATGCCACTGCAACTATCACTATAATAACTGACAAGCTAAGCCTTCGAGTTCTTCTCCCCAGGCAGTTGTTATTCAATGGGGCCCCACAAAGTAAAGGGTTCTGCATAAATGCTGATGCGCTGAAACTCTGAAGTATTCCCGGGTGAGGAATTTCTCCAGAGAGGTTGTTATATGATACATTTAAATAGGTCACATTCATTAGGCTACTCAGTGATGGAGGGATGGGCCCCATGAGTGAATTATTTGAGAGGTCCAACACTTCGAGATTAGTGAGATTGCCAATTGTGGGTGGAATTGAGCCATTTAATTGGTTACTGTGGAGATCAAGGATTTTGAGGTACGTCATGTTGTATAGACTACTCGGAATCTCTCCTTGCAATTGATTGCCTGATAAATCCCTGAAAGTGAAAGAGTAACAAAACTAAAACATTTCATTGACTCATGATACATAGTATTCTTTTGCTATAACGGTGTTTTGGTGGACGGTTAAACGCAGAGCATTTGTGTTTTGCTCTGTGATAGGTATACTTGGGTCTTTTAGCTGAGCTTTGAACTCTTTGATTTTCTATCTGTAAGTTAACAATGGTTTCATGTGAATGAAATGGGCATCTCTGCCTTTTATCAAAAAAAAAATAATAATCTATGTTATTAGTTTATAAAGCAACTCACAACTCAAGGAGGAATCGGCATTGGCTAATGGTCCCCGGAATATCACCAGAAAGATCTAGATTTCCCAAATCAAGGACTTGAAGCAGATCAATCCCACCTAGCTCAGCTGGAATTTGTCCCGTAATCTCAGCATTTTCACTCAGCTGAAGAACAGAGAGAGATTTCAAACCACCAATTGTATTAGGGATTGTGCCAGAGAGGTTATTGGATCCTAAATCCAAGAAACGCAATGCACCACAGTTCGCAATGCCTGCTGGAATTGCACCAGCAAGGGTATTTCCGGAAACATCAAAGTAACCCAATCTATTTCCACATGAGCTAATCTCTGGAATTTGGCCATCAAACTTATTCCAAGAAACATTGAAATAGGTTATATTCACAAGGCCCACTAGATTGAACGGCACAAACCCAGAAAAAAGGTTGCTTCCAATGTCAAAAAGATCTAAACTTGCACAATTAGATATCTTATCAGCCACAGTTCCAGACAGAGAATTGCTCCTAAGAGAAACATAATTGATAGCTGGCGGTTCACAGATCTGCGGTGGGAATTGGCCTGTAAGGTTATTGAAGGAGAAATCAAAACCGGCTAGATTGGTGCAGTTGCCAATCGAATGAGGCACCGGTCCAGTGAGAAGATTGTGAGAAAGTGACACATACCGGGTCTTGACACAATTCTGAAACAACTCCTCTGGTATCTGACCAGTGAAGCTGTTGTAAGAGAGGTCGAGGAGGCGGAGGCTGATAAATTGGCCGAGAAAAGAGGGAACTTCGCCGGAGAGCGCATTTGTACTGAGATTGAGCTTGTGGAGAGTGAGGAAGAGAGAAGCGTAGGAGGCTGGGATTTGACCTGTGAGGCTGTTTCCAAATAGAGAGAGAGATTGAAGGGATGGAAGAGATGCCAAAGAAGGTGAGAGAACGCCGTCCAGAGCTGCTTGATGAATGACGATCTTTTGAACAGCGCCGAAGGGATCGCAATAGACTCCAGCGAAGTTGTGGCAAGGATCGTTGGAGGACGTCCAGGAAGAAAGAGCGCCCGTTGGATCTGAGGTGATGCTGGATTTAAAGTCGAGGAGAATCTGCTTTTCTGCGAACGTCGCCGCCTCCACTTGCAGCGTCGCCGTAAGGAGCAGAAGGAGAAGGAGAAGGAGATAGCGGCAGCAGGAGGTTTTCATAGCGCGCGGAGAAATAATGCGGGTGGGAATGGGATTGGTGGCACCACCGGGGACATTGCGATTGCGGTTGTGACTAGACAGCTATACTCCAGATTCCAGAGTAGTAAAGTAATAGTAGTTACAGAAAAGGAGAAGTAGGCAGTAGGTAGCTGCTTCGTCTAAACTTTGAAATTCAGTTGGTAGCTCACTTATTATGTTTGGGGGAATTTCACGTATACCCCTCAAAAATTTTTAAAATTACGTATTTCTCCCTCTAAACTTTGAAATTACTTATTTTCCCCTCTAAACTTTAAAAACTCACAAATTTACCCATTTTATTGTCTTTTATATTAAAACTCATTCTAAAATTTTAAAATACCCATTTTACCCTTTATTAAAAACATATAAAAACCCATCGGACTCAAATTTGAATCTGAAGGGTTCCTCTACCTTCTGATCCGCGCGCATTGCATTAAAATATGTGTGCATCACTTCAATATTCGTGCTGATCTAGCACGCACGGATCTTAAAGCAATTCCAATCCGCACGCATCGCATTAAGATCTGTGCATGTCACTTCAATATGCGTGTGTGTTCCTATCAAGATTTGTGCCAATCTTGCGCGCACATATCTAAAAGCAGTTCGGACGGTAGATGAACTGTTCAGATTTAAATTTGAGTTTGATGTGCTTTATATGTTTTTAATAAATGGTAAAATGAGTATTTTATAAATTTAGAATGAGTTTTAATATAAAAGACAATAAAATAGATAAATTTGTGTGTATTTAAAGTTTAGAGGGGAATTACGTAATTTCAAACTTTAGAGGAGAAAATACGTAATTTTGAAGTTTTCGAGGGATATACGTGATTGAGCTCCCAATTTGAAAATTTTAATTAGTATACAAATACCACCAACGGGGTTGTTCAACTAATTTGATTATGACTTTACAAATTCAATATTCTTGAGGGGCACAGAAGAAAAGTGCCTGAATAGAATGAAAAGGTGCAATGATTGTGGGGTCACGTGCCGTTGTGCTTGTGCATGCTTCTATTATTTCTGTTATGGAGATGCGATGGCGATAGGAGTAGGTCCGATGGGCATCGGACCTAGAGTTAGATTCAATTAGCTCTATCACCGTACGATTAGCATCAAGATCTATACGCACGGAAATTGATACAGTCTTACACGGATTTTGATCCGAACACACGATTTTTGATGCAGATCGGATGGTCATCACACCCATCGAGCCAAGGTAGGTCCGATGAGCATCGGACCTACTCTCATTCCGATGCGATGATGTCGGAGAAACCTTTGTCTGCTGGC
This sequence comes from Carex kokanica, assembly GCA_025461125.1. Lineage (NCBI taxonomy): Eukaryota > Viridiplantae > Streptophyta > Magnoliopsida > Poales > Cyperaceae > Carex > Carex kokanica. Next base: position 571,454 of record JAJGRX010001361.1, on the reverse strand, counting down.
AATTATACTGTGGAATTTGTGCACGAATCTCAACAAAGAAGCTTTTTGTCCACGAATCTGACATAGATCAACGGTTTGGATTGAAAAAACGGGTTCATGTTATTCGTTTGGAACAACAGCAGATTTATTTCGGTGGGGTGGAATTAAAGGCAGTAGGTGATGGTCCGTCATTTTTATTAATATCCAAAGTTAATTATAAATTAATAAATATATACAGTTCGGGTGAGTTTTGTTAAAAATATTCAAACCAGCCATTAATGGCCAGTTTCTATTTTAATTCAAAACTGGTCATTAGATAGCCAGTTTCCGATTTTTTTTTAGAGAATGCTGAAAAAGTTGGCTAGAAGAAAAGGTCGTAGGAAACTCGGATTGAAATTTGCACTCGGTTTGAATGTTTTATTAGCCTTAGAATTGGCAATTAAGTAGAGTAGTGCTAAAAAAACATCAGTGTGTCGCTGATGTTTTATTAACCTTAGCATTGACAATTAAGCAGGGTAGTGCTAAAAAAACATCGGTGCGTCGCTAATATTTTTGTATTGAAACATTGATGCACTTCTGCCATCGTTAAGCTGTGCGTAAAGTATCGATGCGTCATCGGTGTTTTTGCACAAAAACATCGTTTTAAAAAAAAAATTAAATGGCCATAACTTTGGCTAGGAAACTCGGATTTGCACGTACGACCGCAATTCGGAAAGCTTGGGACAATACGGGGGCAATGGCTCCGTCAGGGTCACCCCTAAGGAGCTGACAGAATCAGAATTGCAAAAAAAAAAAAATGTCGTTTAGTGCCTCAAAAATTGAGTTAAAGTTTTTTATCATCGGTACGACCCATATGCGGCTAGTGACAGTGTCATATGCAGCATGGTAAAAATTCATAACTTGTATCATAATTAGCGATCTAATGATTAGGAAGGATAGGAAACCTGAATCACATTAAACCAACTGGATCAACCTGAATTAGTGAAATTGTTAAAACTCAGTACTTAAAAGAAAACGTAGTTTAGTGTTCGCATGCGGCTAGTGAATTTATTTTGACAATAACTAGCATCCTAAAATTAAGTATCTTTCATTTTGTAAGATGCTAAAATCTAACATGATGCTGAAGAGCGCGATGCTAAAATCTAACATCTCTCTTAAATATGTTGAAATTTAGCGTATTTTAGTATAAATATGCTAATTATATATCTAATCTAACAAATATTAAAAAAAAATTAAATTTTTAATGTTAGATTTCAATATCTTGAACTTCATAGTTTTTTAAAAAAAATCGGGAACTTTGGATATATTTTAACAAAATTCATCTGAGCTGGATATATTTATTAATTTGTAATTAACTTTGGATATTAATAAAAATAACGGGGTGATGGTGAATAGGTTTGTCGTTGGGATGCATTCAACGGTTGGCCACCTGTCGGTAGTTAAAAATTAAAAACAAATTACCTTTCTTTTCACCTACTAGGCTACTAGCCGTTTGAGGTCAAACGTACTAGGTAGCCTGAATACAACAACAAGTCATCGGAACTCGGATTCATTCTCTGTTTTTCTTTTATTTTAATAAGAGCCGCGACCGTTAGTTAAACTATATATACATAGATGTCCTTTAGTTGCCTTTTCATTAAACTATGTATTAAACATGTCTTTCATTATGTATGTATTTTCAGTACGTTAGTTCACAATTTCCAAATCGGTCTCTTCTTACTTGTTGCTATACTATTATATTGTATGTATTTTAACTCAACTACAACTATAATAAATAATAATAGTGTCACTGCTGGATTTAGTGTCAGGGTCAGGGAGGCTTAATTGTAAGAGTAGAACTAGGGTGTTCCTAAGCTCACCAAGTCCTTCGTGAGCTCGACTCTAAAACCTATCGAATTGACTTCAAATAATATTTTCAAACTGTTAGATGTTTAATCTATATTAAAATGTGCTTGGAGACCAAATTTTACATTTTTTGAAATTATTTTACTATTTATTAAGATGGTTTGAAAATCGCTGTTTTTATTAAAATTCTGCACCATTGGAAAACAACAATTTTCAAACCATCTTAATAAATAGTAAAAAAATTCCAAAAAATGTAAAATTTGGTCTCCAAGCACATTTTAATATATATTGAATATCTAACGGTTTGAAAATGTCGTTTGAAGTCAATTCGATAGGTTTTAGAGTCGAGCTCACAGAAGGGCTTGGTGAGCTTAAGAACACCCTAGTTCTACTCTAATTGTAATATCCATTTAAACCAGAAGCAACAAATACCGTCATTTAAAAATCTTGCAACAAAAATTATGAAGAAAATTATCATGCAATTATAATTACTGAATTAACCTTTGTTGGCCCTGTAATCCTGCAATATGATTGCATGAAGAATATTGCAAGCTTCTAAACTTTTTTTTCCAGAAGCTCCTAAACTTTTTTATAAATACATGAACATTTTACACTTTTTCTTTTTAGATAATTAAGGTTTATGAAGATCATGTTGAATGGTTCAGATCAACTGCTTTAATTTTTAAATCGCAAAAATAATTTATAAACATATAGTGTTAAGATGTATCATATAAAATAGTATAATTGAATCCCTTCTCGTAATTAGATAGGCTTAATCAAAATTTCAAAAGGAGCAGTTACATTTATTATTTGACGTAGCACAACTAAGCATGCATGCATATTAAGAAGCAGAAATACAAGTGCAGAGCAGACAAACGACAATCAAATTAATGATGAGATAAATGACAATCAAATTAATGATGAGTTCGGTTAGTATGACATTAGTGTCATGTGACACTGATTTTAAAAACATATTAGATAGACTTTAAACGATAAATTCAAACCGTTCTAACCGACCTACTCCATTAGTGATGTGTTTACCTGCAAAATTTATAAATTTTCGAATTTTTTAGTATCAAATCAAGCGGTAAAAAACTAATGAAGAATGAATGCATTAAAATTAACTTTAAAAAAATCCACATTTGACAACTTGATTTCATATTAAATAAATTCAAAAAATTATAAATTTTGCATATAAACACATCACTTATTAAGTAGATCGGTTTGAACAGTTTGGATTCATTATTTAAATCCTATCCGATAGGTTTTGGAGTTTGGATTCATCACTCATATAGTAGGGGGACTCATTAATGATTCTTTAATTAGTTGTAAGCGTACTATGCACCAACTACGGAATTTAATGGATTCTTCTGTTAATTTCAGATAGCCCCATTTCATTTTCTATCTCATTCAAACTTTGTAACACTCAATTAATTTAATTCATAAACCTCAATTCCATAATATTAAAATATGATAAAGAAATTCCACTATTTGGCAATTAGACTATAATTAAATCGATTAAAGTTTTAAATAACAGCCTGTTATTAAATAATTTTTAATAAACTTAAACTGACTTTTGTTACACGAGGAGAAATTCAGTAATTTTTGCCATGTCAACAACATTGATAACATAATCTTATGCCATACATTATAAAAATGGAAATAAATTTATAGACATGTTGTTTTCCTTATAAATTGATTTGCATCAATTTTCATACAATTTCAATATCATTTTTTTTAATAAAAGGCTAAAAGTTTTTTACTTTTGTCTAACATGCCAAAAATTACTAAATTTCTAGTAAAAAAAGAGTTAAAATTCATTGACAACAACAGAACAACTTATCTTGACAACATTGATAACATATTTTTAAGTCAAGCCAATGAGTTAGAAAAATGGAAATAAATTTATAGACATTTGTGTTCCTTTTAAATTGATTTGTATCAATTTCATGCAATTTCAATATCATTTGTTCTTCAATAAAATGCCATTAAATATGAACCGTTGCAAATTTTACGTCTTTTAAACAATGGTGAAATTTGCATTATATTCAGCATCTGTTCTTGTGTGCAATCTGTATAAACTATAAACTATAAAGTATAGATTATGATTCACTTATTGGATTTAAAAAAATATATATTTTATGGTTGCCAAAATTATCAAACTAATCCATTAATTATCAATGGATTCCATCCTTAAAAAATATGCTTCATCTTAAGAAAAAATATATATTTTAATGGATGTAACATATAATGCCAAAAAAATTTTGAGGGAGAAATTACTTTTAGTGGGAAATTAATTTCTTCCTTTGGTTTATTTTGATTTGAAGCCAAAAAGGCAAAAACCCTTGGTAATATTCTTTTCGAGGATTTGTATGAAGAAACACCGTTTTTCAGAGGGCTATTTTGCAAAATTGGCCCCACTTGTCTGTCTCTGTCTCCCGCTTTTAAACCCAGGCATTGACACGGCGGCCTGGTCGGAACCTTTCTCAAATGGCGGTGGCCTCGGCGCAGGAAGAGGAGGTGGCGTCAAATGGCGGTGGCCTCCGCGAGGAATCCCCGCGAATTCTTAAATGCTTGCGCGTCACCGAAGTAGAGATTCGCGCCGTCGCGCAAAAGTTGGCCGACGAACCCTTACAGATCCCTGGCGTCTGGGGAGTTCTCACCGCCATCTCTTACAACGCTCGCCAGCGGAACCAGGTAAGTAAGGTTGCCTTCATTCTCTATTTCTCTATTTCTCTTCCTGCTGCGCTCCTCAAAGGCAAACCATAAACCCTAATTGAGGAGAAAGCAATGTAGCTACCCCATTGTTATCATTCATTGCTATTACTTTGATACTAGGGGATGAATATTCAATTGAGCTCGAATGAACATAGAATTGGGCGTTGTGTGGAGGATTCTAGATTCCAAATTAATTGTGCTCAGATCAGTGCAACCCATTGCCATATTTACAAAACCCCAGGCTCCAAATTTTATGTCAACGATACCAGGTTTGCTACATTACTCATCAATCATATTTACTGCTCAAATTACTGTTCCTGATTTCACCACTTCTTTTTACTCCTCTTCTCAATTTGTATCTAATCCAGATATGTTTCTCAGGTTGTGTTATTTGACCATATTATGGTATTGATATCAATTAAATGTATCTTTTGTTTGTTGTTATATGTTGCAGTACAAATGGAACATATCTGAACTGGAGTAAGCTTACAAAAGGTTTGCCTCACAGGCTTTGCCATGGTGACATCCTTTCTTTTGCTGCTCCGCCACATGACGGTATCCTATGTTTTTATGACTTTGCTCAAAATTCCATGAACTGCCTGTCTGATTGAAATCTCTAGCATAGGATATTGTTTTTTAATTATAAGAGATTTTGAAAAAGAAAATGTTGATTTTTTTGTTTTGTTTCTTAGCTTAAGGTAATATAGAGCATGTGTGCTGATTTTATTGACTTTTCTATTATATTATGATTAATAAATATGCTTGTAATTTAGGAAAATCCTATGCATATGTATACCGTGAAGTATGCGGAGTCAGGCTGTTAGAAAATGACACTGCTACTTTGAAAAGACACCGAGGTAATGTATCTAGTACTGTAGCACTGCATACTGCAAAATAATTATTTCTTGTATTCAGGTCCATCAAGAAACATTAGTTTTACTATTCTGACAAATGGGCTTTCTTTGGTTCTTTTTCCAACATTAAGTTTTGCACTGTGTTTAACAGAAGAAGTAATTTCTGAATGCAAAAGGCAGAAAGGAATTGGAATTGGTTCTGCTGATGGACCTGTTTCTCTTGATGATGTCAGAAGCCTTCAAAGATCTAACTCGGTATCTTTTTGTTTACCTTGATGAAAATTTTCTAGTCAAAATCCAAATTTCTTTCTTCTGTCTTATAAATCTCAATTTCAATATGGGCAGGATCTCAGGCAGCAACTCGAGTCACATGTCCGAACAATTGAAAACTTGAGAAATGGAAATCGTGAATCTTTAGCTCGTCATGAAAATGTAAGTGTCATCATGATTTAGATTTTATATTTTAGTTATTATTGATGGTTAGTATTTTAATAAGGTCCAAAATCAAATTTGATGTTGTAGGAAGTTAAGGAATTGAAAGAAACTATATCTAGCTCTTTTGATAAAAATATAAAAGAGCTGAAACATGCACTCGACGAGAAACATAAAGAGCTGGATTTACTAAACACTGTAAAGGTGGAGTTAGAAAGCTCCACAAAAGATCTGAATGAAAGACTTAGTGCATTGAAGCAATCATGTGCAGATGCTGATGAAATTCTTCTTAGGTAACAACTTTATTTTAGCAGCATACCCCTTTATATAGAATAGATAATGCTTTGGCACATCACATTTGAAGTTATATTTCATATGCAGTCAGAAAGCTACAATATCTGAGCTTGAAAAACAATTAGAGGAAGAACGGAAACTGAGAAGAGAGGAAAGGGAAAAGGCCACAGAAGATCTGAAATTTGCATTAGAGAAGGTGCAAGCTGAGGCTAAGGAAGAAACTAAGCGGCAAGCAAATATATACCAGAGACAACATAAGGAGCAGCAAGAAGTTATTACTAAGCTTCAGGTTGTTTCCTTTCTCCTTTTTTCTTTTCTTTTCTTTCTTCTCTGCATAAGAAGTTTCAACATAAAAAAAAGGCATTGAAAGATACTAAGGTGCCATCACTTATCAATTTGTTTTGGTGCTCTCTTCAGGAGTGTGAAAAGGAAAGCCGTTTGCTTGTAGAAACACTGCGATCCAAATTGGTACAGCTCTTGATCTTATATAATTTTGCTAATTTTATATTCTGAAACAAATTTTGCATCTTACACTTTCCCTTTTTTGCCATGCAGGAGGATGCTAGGGAGAACCTAATAACATCTGAAAAGAAAGCTAGGCAATTGGAATCCCAGGTCCAAGAAGAACAGCTCCTTTCTACTAACAGCAAAAAGGTTTGTATGGTTTGTTGTTTGCTGCTATTTAGTTTAAATAACATATTGATGATTCTTATACAACTTATGGTTTAAACATACAAAATAAGTTACTTTCTTAGATTAATTAGGATAACATTATTTTGTACTGCATATATTTGCAGAGATGTGAAGCTTTGGAGTCTGAACTGAGATCCTTGAAGGATGAGCTTGAAAATGAAAAGGTAGACATTCTTTACTTCACTACATTTAAAAAGGCATGTCAAGGTGCAACTTCCGGCTAATATAAGTACTTGTGTTTTGGGGACATCTGATAAATTGCTATTCTAAATACCTAATTGCTAGCTAGGTAAATCGTGTGACAATTTATTTGTTACAGCCCTTTTTCTTTTGTCAAGCATGTTATGGTACTGTATATCTCCTCTTCTTGCATTCATAAGAGCATTGTAGTCAATATTTGGCAATTGGCAACTCATACGGTCTTTTTCTTGAACGGGTTACTTAGGCATTTTTATATTGCAAGCCAACAATTCTATGCACATTTGTTAGCAGGTGGCCCAGGAAGAAGCATGGGCCAAGGTCTCTGCTCTTGAGCTTGAGATAGCTGCTGCAATTCAAGATTTATCAATGGAGAAACAGAGGTTTCAAGGTGCTAGGGAACGGTTAATTTTAAGGTAAAGAACTTCTATACTCTTTTTTTTGTCCTTTAAATAATGTTGTAATGTGGCCTCGTCTTTTACAAGTGTCCTTTGGAATGCTGCAGAGAGACTCAATTGCGTGCTTTCTATTCAACAACAGAGGAAATTTCTTCACTATTTGCAAAACAGCAAGAGCAACTGAAGGCCATGCAGAGGACTTTGGAGGACGAAGAGCACTATGAGAACACACTCACTAATATGGACCTAAACCAGACACCTCGAAGAATAGTAAATAATACTAGGAGTGAAGAAGATACATGCCCAACTACTGGTATTAGGGAAGTTTCTCAGGAGTGTGTTGCAGATTCTAGCAACACTGGTTCAGCTGATGAAGACACAAACACCACCGAGAAGAATGGTGATGGCAATGACACACAAGACCTGGAGTTCACAAGCATCGATCAAGTGCTAATTGCAAATGTTGATGGTGTTGTTGCTGTGACTGATACAGAGCGGATCCTTGAGACTGAGAGCGAAGCAGGTGGTAAATGCTGCAATATGGTAGTAGGGGAGACAATGCAGCTTGATGAGGAGACCCATCCTGCAGAGAACTTGCTGCCTGAAGAAGTACAAGTACAAGTAGAAGCAAGGCTGGAGGAGAATACTGAGCAGTGTCAGGTACAAACTGCCGATCTTATCACTTCAGAGCGGATCCTTGAGACTGAGAGTGAAGCGGGTGATAAATGCTGCAATATGGTAGTAGGGGAGACGATGCAGCTTGATGAGGAGACCCATCCTGTAGAAAACTTGCTGCCTGAAGAAATACTGGTACAAGTAGAAGCAAGGCTGGAGGAGGAAACTGAGCAGTGTCAGGTACAAACTGCCAATCTTATCACTTCAGAAGCTGTTGGTAGCTGGGCAATTAGCACAGCCCCGTCAGTAAATGGGGAAAATGAGTCTCTGAGAAAGGCACAGGATGCTGAGGCTGCTGTGGCCAATGCATTGATCTGCTTAGGCAGCCAGAGCAGTAAAGGGAAGTTAACCAAGGAGCAGAAAAGACTGAATGCAATGATTGAAATTGTTGATCCTGAGTTTCGGCACAAGTTCTCAGCTGCTGGTGGGGTCGGCAAAGGGAGTGACATCTCTGACGCAGAGACTGAGGAAGGTGACAATGATGAAGATGATGATATGATGAAAGATTCCGTTGGGTGAGTATAAATGTTGTTTATTATTTGTAAATATGGGGCGGGTACTACCCGAATCTTTAGTTTTTCTTTTTTCTTTTTGTAAAGTATCAGCTTTTCTTCTTCGTTCTTAATCGTCTGAGTGAAGTTTGCTAGTCGGCTTGATTTGCACCTCGTTGTTATGCGGTTATATAGAAGTAAAACACTTGTTATTGGTAGTCATTATTTAGAACTGTGTTGTGGCCCTGTACACTACGTCCTTGCAAGGTTTCTGTTTGCAGTGAAATGCTAATTGACAATTAAACAGTAAGTTTCTGAGAGAAGCTATCCACAATATATTGTATGGAAATTAGTCTAATGCTGAATGGATTACAATTAATTAACCAATCTGAACAACAAAAATAGTTCTTAAAATACAAGTTAAGAAAATTGCAAAACAAATGCCCTCTCATACACTTACAAGAAAGAACTTAATTTGAAAGGAATAAGGAATACAAAAGAATTAATTAGTTAAAAATTCGATTTGATCGACATGATATATATAAACTTAAATATTTTCCATATATTAGTTACTTCTTTGAGTCGTCATTATTTGTTGGCGTGCCATTCTGATTCTGTTGTGGCTGCTGTAGCTGATAGAATGGAATCAATGCCGGCTGCTCTTGTTGCTGCAGTTCAAATATTCGATTATGCACTTGCTGAGACAAGTTATTTACAGAGCATGATTCTCCCATTTGATCTGTAGATGTTACTTTCATTCTCTGAACTTCACCGCTCAACGCCTCATTTAGTGCTACATTATATATATATTTTTTCAAAGCTAATTAATTAACATTGTTGATATATATGTTCAAGCTCAAAATAATATATTGTCACAATCACAATATCAAGATTTTGCCACGTTTACAATATAATTAAAAAATGCGCTTAATTATATATTTGATCACTTTGTCAACGCATACACACACACACACACACACACATACTAAGTGCCAAGCACCTTGGTCCTATTGAGGGAAGTTGTTACTTGCTTAATAAACTTAATTGACTTGGTCTGGGTTATAAAATGTTATACAAAGTTGAAATGCAGTCAACCAATAATTCAACAGCATCAGCAGATACTTATTTATGTGATAATTAAATCACTGTCAAGATTATTTCCTCAATAATATGAAGAGAGTATATTATTACAAGTAGCATACGTGCTAACAAACAACAATATATATACAATTGCAACTGGTTGAAATCTGGTTTTCAGTTTTGATACCTGTTAATTAATGGGTGCAAATAATATGACAGGTGCAGCACTATAGTTTAGTGTTACGGATGAATGAGATAATCAACTAATTTTAGAAAGGAATTAATATTAATTAATGCAACTTAATTACCGTCACGGAGTTGTGCCTGTTGCTCCATGGCTTGAAGCCGGAATTTCAACTCGTTGTTTTGGTTCACAAGTCCAGCTGAGTCTCTCTGCAAACCAATTCATTAAAACCATTAAGCATGCATGTTTTTAACTTCATATATGACAGCATTAATTAAGGTATGGTCTCTTCCAAATTAAGATAAACTATATATAATCTAGCTTGCTAATTAATATAAAATCAGCTTATAATTACCTGCATAAGAGTGAGTTGTGTAGAGAGTGTTGTAGCCTCCGTCTGCAAGATTTGTACCTTATGCTCCAGCTCCGCAATGTACCTCATTTTCCGTTCCTTTGAACGAGCAGCCGATTGCCGGTTTGCCAAAACCCTGCAAACACCAACCATGCATACAATTAAGTTGTAGCTCAATCACTTCTAATTAAGATTCAACATGCACACACACACACACACACACACACTTAATTACCTCTTGACGCGCTTAGGATCAGCCAACGCCATCTCGGAAAGCTTCTCATCAGCCATGATCTTCTTCATCTCAACAGCTGTAAACTCGGCACTTCCAAACTCCAAGCTGAACTTATTATTACTGCTACCATTGCCATGCAAGCCGGTCCCATTCCGGTACCCAGCCTGAGGTGGCATGCTCATCAGCAATGACGGATCTGCAAAGTTTAACTTGCCCATCAAGCTATCCATCGAAAGACTTCTTGCATGACGGGATTTTGCGGCACCAGGAGTTGGTTCTCCAGCTGCATTTCTCTTGAGTCCTTCCTTCTTTTGATCACCATAATTTGGCCATAGCCGATTAATCCCATTGTTAGCACCGCCACTTTCATTAGCACTGTTCTCCGACTCATTCTCACTGCTCTCAGCACCATTTGTTCTCATGCTGCTACCATGGCTGTCCATATCATCGTGCTTCTCATCGGAGGAATTTAGTGCATCTAAACCGTCCAAATTTAAGTAGGAGTTGAACAAGTCATCACTGCCTTCTCCTTGATCTGGCTTAGTGCCAGTACCGGTGTCAAACCCAAGTCCCCAGTTAGCTGGAGGAGGCAATGGTGGGGCTCCAGATTGAAAGTAAGCAAGAGGAACGTCACTTCTCGACCGACGGTGTGCTTTACGAGGTGGCAAACCCAAACCGGTTGGGTTTTGTTTTGGGTTTGGTTCATGTTCTTCCATGGAGGTGTCGCCTGAGGCGTCGGAAAGAGCAGGAGAAGGCGCCAATGGGGGAATGGTGTCAAGAGAGAAGAAAGAATTAGGTTGTGAACTAGACCGTGAGTGCAATGGTGCAGATGTGAATGGGTTCGGTGGGGTTGGCGGTAAACCGGGTCTTTTGTTATTGACATTAATGCTGTTACCATTATTCATACCATTCGCTTGCTCAGGAGGAAAAGCATTGGCAGTGGAGAAATTGTGAGGATGGTAGTTTCCATTGGCGTGGTGGTTTGATTGCATTTGGTGCATCATGGCGTTTTGGGCCTCACTGATGCCGTTCATGGCTTCCTTCCTTCCTTTGATCTATGTTAATTAATGTGCTTTCTTCCTTCTCTTGTGATTGTGATTTGTGAAGCAAGGAAGAAGAAGAAGAAGAAGGAGAGAGAGAGAGAGAGAGAGAGAGAGAGAGAGAGAGAGGTTGGAAAAAGATGGGTATCAAACTTTTTGTCTGGATTAAAAGTGGGGGTGAGATGTGAGATGTGATATGATCGTTGAATGATTAAACTTGAACTAATTAATAGGGAAAACGCGTTATTTGTGAACGACTACTAGGGATTAAATGAAATCTGCGGCGTTTGAGAGGCAATTCTTCTTCTTGGGGAAGGAAGAAGAAGATCGTGGCGTTCACATTTGTCGACGTGCGATGCTGTTTCCAAAGAGGCAATAAGACAACTTATGAAGGGGCAGTACAAATGTTTTCAAATGTTTTCAACTCAGTCAAATAAAATTCACAGCGTTTAATTATGAGATTTGGATTAAAGAAAAGGACGTCTCAGTCGGTGTGGTCTTTGCTTTTGAGGTTGAGATGGACACGTGGCAGTATAGGTGCGGCCGTCCTCGTGAATCTTCACGTGGAAGCTCGTTGACATATGATATCATGCGGTGTGTTATCTGATAAAGCGCACCAAAATAAGCCCAAATTGGACTTATTAGGCCTTCATTCTCTAAGTTAATTTTACGTGGGCTTATGTATTAAACCTACGGCCCGAATTATAATTTTACCAAAATGTTGCCCCAAGTCAACTAGTCAACCAACAAATCGGCTGCGACAGGTGTGAAAGCATATGAGGGAAATGCAAACTTGTTCGGTGTTTGAACTTGTATCATTGGATTCAACCATTTTAAAGGTCAAAAAAGAGTAAAAATAATATTTATTTCTACTGCGGTAGCATGAGAAACCGTTCTGAGTGGACAGCACACGGATGTATCATTCAATATTTCCCGTCTTACATTTCTAATAGTTCCATTTTGAATTTTGAATTCGAATAATTAAAAATATAATCAGATGAATTAAGCTGGAATAATTAGATCTAAAATGATCTCCAGTGAACCCACTAACTACAATTTTTATTGCATGGAATGGAACTAAAAGCTTAATTCTTGATCAAGAATGGAATTAAAAACTTAATTATTACAGAGAGAGATAAATAAAAGTAACCAAATTGATTATATATACTGCTATATATTCTTGATCTTGTGGTATTTTGGCTGGAGGGTCGCTCTCAGAAAATGTGGCGTCAAAGAAAAGTATCTTTCCTTTTCCTCTGCAGTGGCAGTGAAACATATTACGCTACAGATAGATACGGTGGGTTAATATATTTGCCTTTACTCTTCCTTTTTCTATTTCTTATTCTTTAACATATAATACAGGAACATGTAAATTGTAAAGTTTATAATTTATATAAAACTGTTTAATTAAGTTTTAAAATTTTTATATATTTATACATGATTTTCTATATAATTTAGATTAAAATGTTATGGATACTATAAAATTGACTCCATACTCAGCATGAAAATTATATAATGTGTTCCGGTAGCTTGAAAGTCTGAAATCGTCAATGCTCATGCAATATATAGTTTAGCCTTTTAAAAAAATTCAATAGAGAGATCCGCATATAAGCAATATTTTACTCTTACATTCCTCTTAATAAAAACGTAGAGTGGCTATATTTCTTCTTAAAATGTTAGTTTTTATTTTTATTTTTAAATAGTTGGGGATAGAACTTTTATTTTTAAGATAGAGATTCGTGTATAGTGTCATTCAACTTTCACTTTTAAATATCTATTATTTTATTCAAATTTTGAATCTGTAATTTTTCCACACAGAGAACATTACTTTGAGCAACTAGAATTGGTTAAAATGATCATGAGTGGCACCTGAAATAATTGTAGGGTACATTGATGATTTATTTTTATTTTTATAGCAAGCTCATATATAAGAGTAGAATAAAATTAAAATAATCATGAGTGGCACCTGAGAAGAATTATTATATTTTGGTCATTTTACAGTGCCAACCAAATTTCCAGCACCGCCCCCCTTGGAAATGGAGGGTTGAGATGGAAAAGGGCAGCAATGGGCGGCGGTGATGTGTGGGGCCTTGATTGGATTTGGAATTTTGGATGGATGCCGACCCAATCAGGTGAGGTCATGCCGCCCCACTACACTAGTCAATCCAAATTAAGTCGGATCCATCATCCATCCAGTGATCCAGAATTTCAGATCCAGGTCGGTTTTTTTAATGGATTTAGATATTTTCAGTATTATACCTCTCCTCTGCCAATGTTAAATTACCAATATGCCCTAATATCTTACAATCAAGCACGTCACACTTAAGTCGATCGGTAAATTGCCTCAATTGCATATCTCAATATGAATATAACATGACAACCATGCACGTACATTCTAAGTATTTTCTCTCATGGAACAGAGTAGGTACAAAGTAGGCTTAATTGCCACCAACTTACTTAGTTACATCGTGCAGGCACCTTCAATTATATATGTCAATCTCAGAAAATATATCTATATATTATCTATTTCAGAGCATCCGCATTTCATACATGACTTTTATTTAATGTACAAGTTTTCATTATGCAGTAATCTAATTAAACAATAGATATGAAGTTTATCCCAATTGCAAGTCCATCTTAACTTTAGACAACAAATATAGATCTTTTTCATTATTTTCGCATTTATTTTTGTTCAGACCCAACAATGATTGAGTTCCCATTAAATTGTGATTTTTTTTCTTCGAATTTTATGAAAAGGACCCTTCTTTTATTTCTTTTCGAAAACAACTGTTTGTGACATGTAATATATGAGATTTTGAAGCCATATTAAATAGCGGGACATAGTGTTGATAAATATGCGTCATCTTCATCCTCTTTATGAAAGAAAGTACGTAAGATTGATTTTATACAAATGAAAAGCTAAAACAAGCTAATTTTTTCTTTTAAAAAATTAACAACCAATTTTTTATTTAAAAAAAAATCAAGGACAAATTGGATAATAGGTTTTAATAAAAAATGTAATATTTTCATGTTAATTTATATTATATTTTATTACGTTGTTTTCAATCAAACCTAGAAGGTAATCGACAAAAAAAATTAAACATTTTTTACTACTTTCTAGATTAATTGAAAACTACGAACTTCTTGAACTCTTGCTAATTAATTCAAATTTAACGAGATATTAAGAACCGACAATTGCGGCTTTACCACTCTAATCCGGCCCAGCCCAAATATATGTTATCGGGCCTGGATTCGCAAACGATTGAGATACTCTTTGAGCTGTGATTCAAATCCAATAGCAGCAAGACCGAGGCAAGAGAGAAAGCAAGAAAGAGCAACCGGTAATGGTAAAGGCAATGAATAATGATGTGTTTAAAAGAGATCAAAATCTTCTGTGGCCATGCTAATGCATAAATTCCTACACTCAACTTTAACACTCCCCGCCTTTGTGATTGTAACTTGTAATTAAGCACAATAATCTTTGTAAATTATATATAATGAACCAAGTAAAAGGTTGCAAAAGTTGCCAATTTACATTAATTATTTGAATATGTAGAATTTAGCATGATGGTTAATTGGCTATAGGAGAATAGGAGAACCCAAGCTAGCTATAGGTAGCTATATAAGATGGTTGTGGGTCTGTTGTGTTGTTTGACCTTGAAAGGCTTTTGATGGCTGTTGCTTAGGCTATTCATTATTTGATCAATGGTCCAACATAATTGAACATGCCAAAACATTCATCACTAATTATCAAACATATATCTACCACATTGTCATTAGGGCCCACTCTCTCTCTCTCACACACACAACTAATTATCATTGACCCGCTATCAGTTAATTAGTGACTTTTTTATTTTGCTAATAAGTATTTTATAGTTTGTGTGGTATCAATATTCAATTTTAGGATAAAGATTTTTTTCCCCCGGCTCCTATCCCCCATTCATCCCCCAATCATTAATTATGTAGGGGACCACAACTTCAAGTACAAAAAGATAAAAAAAAAACGTGTATCAATCATTAATTACGTGGGGGACCGCTTGTATTTGAAATTTTTTATAACTGACGCACATAAGTATTCATATATAATACATCAAGTATTCATATATAATACACTAAGTATTCATATCTAAGATATCAAGTATTTTAAAAAAAAACTGGATACATCACTCACCCATCTTTTATACGTTTTTAGAGGTGGTTTTTTTTTCTCCGTTCACTCTAACTAATATTTCTTACAATTTGTGAAGAATTTTGCGAATATAAATCACAAACGTCATCTACGCAATTTTCTCTTTCAAATGAAATCCATGATGACATACTTTTGAGTTATCCGTCGCGCAAGTATTCATACCTCATAAAATTATTTATATCTCGTCATGCAAGTATTCATACCACGTCGAGCAAGTATTCATACCTCGTCGAACAAGTATTCATACCTAAGATAGAGTGTACTAGACACTTCCAGTAATTGAGTGGTAACGAAATTTCAATCGGTAAAAAATGAGTGAATTATCTGTCCAGTTTTTTATTTGTGAAATACTGATGAGGTATGAATACTTGTTCGATGATGTATGAATACTTGAATGACAAGGTATGAATACTTGTGTAACGGACAACTCGAAAGTATGTCATCATGGATCTCATTTGAAAGAGAAAATTGTGTAGAAAACGTTCGTGGTTTTATATTTGCAAAATTCCTACCAGATTGTCAGAAATATTGATTAGAGTGAACGGAGAAAAAAATTCACCTCTAAAAACGTGTAAAAGATGGGTGAGTGATGTGTCCAATTTTTTTTTGAATACTTGATATCTTAGATATGAATACTTGATGTATTATATATGAATACTTGCACTCGCCGCGATAATGACACGTTTTGTTTTGTCTTTTAGTGCTGAAATTTGTGGTCCCCTCTTAATTAGCAGTCAACAAAAGCAGTTATTGACTGGGAGATGAATGGGGGATGAGAGCTGGGGGATAGTTAGTCGGTCCCTAAATTTTATACTATATAAGAGCTAGTGTCATTTAAATTACAAAGGAACTCACAAAATTGAATAAGATGCATGCTATATAGTCTAATTATAATAAATCACTAATTAAATTAATTGGCCACTATAAAGCTGTATTTTCTACTAAAATATTGCTGATATATCACTAAATTAGCTGCTAGAGTAATAAAACATATAGTGCCCAAATTAATTAGTTCTATAGCACCATAGTGTTTATCAATTCCGATCAGTAATTAAAGTGCCAAATTGGTTGCTATAGACACTATTTAAATCCGTATTTGTTATTGTTATTATTATTGTCATCGTCATCATACAATATTTTTGAAGTATTAAAAAGTTAATTATTATTATTCGATAACAAAATCACCGAAAAATAGCTTCCAATAAAGTCTTTGAAAGTATGATTGATGCACTACACAAATATTAACTACATATTAAAACTCTTTTATCAAAGGAAGCAATTTTATTTAGGGAGCATCTATATAGCTATCCCCGTAACATTCCCCCATTTTTCCTCCAGTCATTAACTACTTGAGTAACTACTAACTACTTGGGGGACCACTTACTATTTGGGGACCAACTAATATTTGAAAGATTTTACAACTGGCGCGCGCAAGTATTCATATATAATACATCAAGTATTCATACCTAAGATATCAAGTATTTTAAAAAAAATGGACACATCACTCACCCATCTTTTATACATTTTTAGAGGTGGTGTATTTTTTCTCTGTTCAATCTAACTAATATTTTGAACGATCTGTTAGGAATTTTGCAAATCTAAAAACCATGAACATCTTTCTATACAATTTTCTCTTTCAAATGAGATCCATGGTAACATGCTTTTGAGTTGTCTGTTGCACAAGTATTCATACCTTATCATGAAAGTATTCATACCTCATCGAGCAAGTATTCATAAACAAAAAAATTAGACACAAATAAAAAACTGAACACATCACTCACCCATCATTTACACATTTTTAGAGGTGATTTTTTTTCTTCATTCAATCTAACCAATATTTCTGACAATCTGTGAAAATTTTTGCAAATCTAAAATCATGAACGTCTTCTACACAATTTTCTCTTTCAAATAAGATCCATGATAACATACTTTCGAGTTGTCTATTGCACAAGTATTCATACATCGTCATGTAGTATTCATACCTCATTAAGCAAGTATTCATAAATAAAAAACTAGACATAAATAAAAAATATCTCGTCATGCAAGTATTCACAAAGAACAACCGAATAGTATTGAACATTGCTTTATTGCTTTCTAGTTCAATTTTATTTTTTGAAAATAAAAAATAGTTGCCACATTTTTCAGTCATACACGTTGAAGTATTCATACCTAAGATATCAAGTATTCATTCATACACGTTGAAGTATTCATACCTAAGACATCAAGTATTCATTCATACACCTCTAATTTTTTTCAAAATTTATTTTTCTGTCATAGTACTTAGTATGCACTGGCCTAATTCACCATTAATAAAGCTTTGTTCTTTGCAAATAACCCGCTATTGCATGAGGAAGATGAACATAGACACGATGGATCTGATCTGGCGGAGGCGTGCTTGATTGGGATGGAATGGCGGAGGCGGAGGTGGGAGAGGGATGCAGAGGCGGGAGGCGGAGGTGGGAGAGGCTGAGGCGTAGGTGGGAGAGGGAGAGAGAGAGAGGAAAGAAATAAAGGGAAACAAAATCTGCTAATTAATTTGTAGGGACCATTAGGTAGTTAAAATTAGTAATTATAGTTAGAAAAAAATTAGTTAGTTAGGAGAAGAAATGGGAGAAGGAATGAAGGGGGAAATTATAATTACCCTTTTATTTAATTGTTAATTTTTTTAGATCTAGTTGTTAAGATTATCTCTATGGGAGAGATGATTCTGTTATCCTGACTCATGGCATATATTATTAGATATGACACACTCAAATTATTATTTTTGTTTGAAATATATGAACTTTAATTAGTGAATTTTTTACATTTATTATTCTTTTAGATATATCTTATGATAATTGAACAAACTTCTCTCCATAAGATGTAAGGCTCATAATTAATCATCTGTGCTATATACAACTTAGGCACGCTCAATATTGTAATTAACTTTGCTTTAATTGCCAAAATAAAAAGAAAATTTATCATTGTATGAATGCACTACGTACATTGTTCTAATATGGTAGCATATTATATATAGAGGAGGGTTCAAATGCCTCCATTTTTTGTGCCTCCACCATGCCTCCATTTTTAAAAACTTTAATAACTCAAAATTTAAAACTTAAAAATCAAAATAAAACCGTTGGATATGATCTACATCATTTTATCTCTGTGCTCATAAAAAATTATCACATTTTGATTTTTTTTTTATGTGAATCAATAAGTTGAAAAATCAACGTCTAGAAATTATCCACATTAGTACATTTTTTATAAGCTCTTGATGACAACCAAAACAAAATTAAAATATCATAATTTTTTATACGTGCATAGATAAGATGATGTAGATCATATCCAACGGTTTTATTTTGACTTTTAAGTTTTAAATTTTGAGTTATTAAAGTTTTTAAAAATGGAGGCATGGTGGAGGCATGAAAAATGGAGGCATTTGAACCCTCCTCTTATATATATATCATGATTACTTTTCTTGCACCTTAGGATAAATTTTTTTTGATGGTCACCTTAGGATAAATTTAAAGAAGAAAACACATGCACTCTCCCAGACAGAAGCTAGGTTAATTTTATACTAGGCTTCCATATAGAAATATATAAGCCGTGCAAAAAAAAAAATTATATATATCTGCTTGAAATTAATGTGCTTAAATTAATATATAGTAGGTGTTTTAATTTTAGTTGCGAATAAATTGGGAGATGTGTATGAGCGCAGTTCCCACTTATCCGCCTGCTGTTAACATTATAATTGCGCTTATTCATGATAAGATGGCCCAAACTAAAAGTTGCATGAATATCCTACCACCATTCACCAAAGATCAAATCTTTATGTCAAAGCTTGCTCTTGCTCTGGAACCAGCTGAGAATTTTATTATCTCCAATTAAAAACTAAACGGAGAGTTTGTTAATAGAGATAGGAGTAGGTCGATGCCCACTCTAGAACCGTACAATTAGTATTAAATCTGTGTGCACGGAAATTGATACAGACTCGCATGGATTTTGATGCACAGTGCACGAATCTTGATGCTGATTGGATGGTCATCACACCCATCGAACCAAAGTAGGTTCGATGGGCATTGGACCTACTCTGAATTCTTGTTAATATAGTCCAATGATGCAAAATTAATTTTAAGCATTTTACTAGCTCTATATATATTCTGTGCAGACATTCTGTCTGACATATATGCATTTATATAATTTCAGGATTTCATGCCTTCTTTGGATTAGAAAACTGCAAGGAATTAGACAAAATTAACAGGAAAAAAAACAACATATGAAAAGGGGATTATATTACTGGAGGCATCTGACAGACTATATATATTTTAGAAAGGAAACCCAATATAAATAGATATATGGATAATTTTGGCAATTTCGTGAGTGACTATATATATTTTAAGTTAAAAAAGAACTATATATATTTTAGAAAGGAAAAATAATTAACGTAATAAGCTATCTAGGCAAAACATATCTGTGAAAATTGATTAACTCTAGATCATACATACTCAACCAAATTATTCATAATCATCTAATGTGTTGAGAATATATATGAAATAAAAGTACACATGAATAATATCAGTCTTAGGAAATTTTAATTAATTAGAAGTTTAGAACAAACAATTCAACGCACTAATTTATTCAGCTTCAAACTTTAAATAAGAGTACTTGGAATACAATGACACTTCAATATTTGGCCTCAAATTAAAACACTAAATTAAATATACAATTTGTTTGAATCGCACGGATGTGAGCTATTGTTATTACAAAATTAATAATTTGTTTTAAACTAACACATTAGATTTTGCAAGTATTAATTATAACAATGTAATATGTTAGCAATTGTAAAATTTCTAATTCTGAAAATTAGTTTGTTAATGTGAACTGAAATTGAAAGAATAAAAATATTTTGACATTGATTAATTCGATGAAAATTACTAAACTATTGATTGGCTAATAAATTTATTTTTATAATTGCAAGAATGAAGATACTTTTATTTTGAATCCTGGAAAAATTTAGAGCTTAATTAAATACAGCTTAAAGTTGAACCTGCATTATGACATAGATCGAATTTGTCATGTGAAATTATCATTAGCAACTGTTCAGCGTCCTTTTGTTAATAATAGCATTTGATACGCAAAAAATAAAAATAAAAATTGGAGGTATTAAGAGGTGAAGAGGTGACATCAGCCCTCTTCATTCCGTCTTGTCATGCGCAGTTTATAACTTTATAGGTAGCCTTTTCTTTATGTAATAGTTCATAACTTTATATATACCCTTTACCAATCTCCTCCTCTTCGCTAACCAATTAAGTCCCATAAAATTAAACCTACCTCATCTTGTTCATCGATCCATTATCTATCTACCAACTGCAAGAATTTAGTGCTCAATTAATCTAGCAGATCCCTAGCTACTGATCTCATTTCTGTTGATCATACATATATATATATATATATATATATATATATATGCTTATTATCTTTTACAAGGAGGAGGAGATCAATTGTTTCAGCATTATTTAGGTAAGTTTTCACGGAGTAAATGAAATACACACACACACACACACACACAGGGAATTGAACTTCAATTTTGGTTTGCTCATATAATGAACCACTTATGTTGGAATTCACAAGATACTTAGATGCATGGTCTTTAATATATATATTCACCACAAGATGATATGTCAGTATGTCACCAAATATACTGAATACAATTAGAATCTAATGATTGGTCCAGATTATATTTCTGGTTTTTCATACCTGCATGTGTTTTTGTTCAAATTCAAGATATATAGATATGGATTGATTTTTGTAGTTCATTGATGGACCATATTGTTGAGATCATGTTAACAAAACAGTAGATCAATGGTTCTGTTCTATTTCATTATATATATTTTAACTAAGTCCACAATTTTTATGTTTAATTTCCTAAGAAAAATAAAATTTTCTCATATACGAGCTCAGATCGATATGTATTAGAGGGAAACTATTCACTTACAAGTGTTTAATTATTTAAACACAAGCAAGAAAGAAACTCCCCAAATTTATAGCCCTAACTTTCAAGTTCCGATGACATTTGTGCTATATATATAGAGTAAGGCTATTGTACTTCACGAAGCAAAGCAAAGTTTTACTTCACGCTCATATTTTTATTTTGAAAATCCAAAACGTCGATCCGACCCGTTCAAGTTGATCTCCATATTGAAATGTGCTTGGAGACCAAATTTTACATTTTTTGAAATTTTTTTACTATTTATTAAGCTACTTTGAAAATCGCTGATCAATTGTGAATATTAGCAAAACAGTAAAAAATTCTAGACCAATGTATCAGCAATTTTCAAAGTGGCTTAATAAATAGTAAAAAAAATTCAAAAAATGTAAAATTTGGTCTCCAAGCACATTTCAATATGGGAATCAACTTGAACGGTTCAGATCGACGTTTTGATTTTCAAAATGGAATATGAGCGTGAAGTAAAAACTTCGCTTTACTTCGCGAATTAGTACAATAGCACAATTATATATATATATACATGTATGTATGTTCCCCTTGAGTTGTGTGTGCTTAATTTCACATAAAAATTAATACATGTTTGCCATTTTGACTTATGCAACAACCCTTATTCTACATGTATCGCCATCTCTCTCTCTCCCCCCCTACATGCACTCAATTTTGATGGGAATAAATTGAGATGAATATCTTGTTTGCATGTACTTGAATATTTGAACTCTGACAAATACTATAGTGTGTACTATATAGCTAGAGCTTGTACAGAATGTAAAGTTGGTTATAATTTTGGGAAGCTAGCTATATAGATAGATCATAGATAGCTAATTAAAGGTCCACATGATAAGTTGCCATGGAATTAGTAGACAAAGGGACAAGAGTCTCAGAGGTTGTGCATGCAAATATACCTCACTTGCTTCCTGTTCCTCATCTCTTTTCAGGCCTGATCCAAGAAAGCTATCACTTTCTCCCTTCTTCCATTTCTTCTCCTGCTTCTATACAACCTTTCCGTTTTGTTTATATATTCCCTTTTCAATAACAACCGCGTGCTCTTTCTTTCTCCACTCTCCACACATCATCCGCCACTTGTCTTTCTCAGATACCACATTTAAAATTCACAATCAATATTAATTATAATTAATTAATCTGTATATATATTGTAATTAACTTGTATTATATTTATCTTAATCTTTTCAATTACAGTTGAGCTCAAATTTAATTATACTTGAAGGAAACCTTTACTCATTTTCAATTCCCTACAAACTTCCAACGTGCCATAATCAGCCCCCCTAACCATTAAATTGACGTAGCTTTACAATAATAACTTCATGACAAAAATAGTCTCATATATAAATAATTTTATGTTTCTGATATTTGAAGACAAAATGGCAATATAAATACTCTTCATAAAGCCTAATTAAAAACAAACTAATTAAATTAACATGACTAACAGTAAGTTCATTTAAAAAGCATACTACTTGTAAAGGTAAACAAGGAATTCAAGAACACAATCATTTGGTTACTGTTGAGGAAAAAAATATTATTTTTCTAGGAATGAGGTTATGCAAAAACAATACTGTACACTTTTTACTAGCTAGTAATTCTTTTTTTAAATGAAGGCTCCTCTTCATCACCATCTGTTTTAAGCATATCACTAATATTTGTAATTAACGATCCAAATTATTTATTGTACACCTTTACAAATTATATATATGATGTTAGCTCTCCAACATTGATTTTTGTTGGTGCAGTAGCATTTTCTAGTTAAATCTCTGAGAAACACAGAGACCATATATAAAAAGCGATCAAAGCATTAACCAAATTATCGTTACATAGAAAAAATAAAATTTAATAGGTAAGCTAGTAGCTATTGAGTAAATCAACAGTTTATCAGTACTTTTACTAGTTAAATCAACCCCTACTTTTTGTTTAGATCGAAAAGTAACACGCATTGCAATAAAGTAGACATATCCAATTAGTTAGAAATTATTCATCTGAATTTAAAAAATTAGGCCTTTGAAGTTTGAACTTGACTTGTGTATTTGTTACATTTTTTTAGTGTCTGAACCAGAATAACTGTTAAAGTCTGACAATGCATATATAAGAGAACAATATCCCATCCATTCTCTACTATATATTGTCCACTACCACTACGAGACAGTATAATTACAACTACTGTACTCAGTCTCTAGTTCATGTTCAGACTTCAGACTTTGCCTCAATATTCCCTTCAGTATGTATTAATTAATCATACACTGAAACCCACATTACCTCCTTCAGTTCCAGTCCTTTTTTAATCCAGGTGCTGGCTCTACCTCCTATAAAGATAAATTTTTTAACTCAAATTAATATAACACATATTGGTCTCCTCTTGCATCCATATGCATCTTTGTTATATATACATTAAGTTGTGAGTTAACTAAACGCTAACGCAGGAGAGAGATGGAATCTTGCATTCCTCCTGGTTTCAGATTTCATCCAACAGATGAGGAGCTGGTTGGATATTACCTTAGAAAGAAGGTAGCCTCTCAGAAGATAGATCTTGATGTCATCAGAGACATTGATCTATATAGAATTGATCCTTGGGATCTCAAAGGTTTGGATCTGCAAACTTAATTAGTTTCTCATTTTGTTTTTTGTTCTTGTGAAATTTCATGTGTACCTTACAAATCTGATCAAGATCGATATCATGTAAATTAAACTTCAAAAAGCAAGAAATACATGAGAAATACATATATCCATGCCAGTTCAATCTATTAAAAAAATATCAAAAGTATTTGATCTAATATTTTCTTGAAATATATACATCCATCCCATATTTTCTTGAAAACCAGCATTAAAAGCTTTTATTAATTGTTAGTATTTGATCTAATTTTTGCTTGTAGGATAGAATTCATGATATATTATTCTCTTTAGAATGGATTTAATTATAAGATAGCTTTAAGGTTTCTCTGTATATATAGGAGCACATATGAACATTTTCCTTTTGGTTTGAATTTGAAGAGCATTGCAGGATAGGGTATGAGGAGCAAAGTGAGTGGTACTTCTTTAATTACAAGGATAGAAAGTATCCGACAGGTACAAGGACAAACAGAGCAACAATGGTGGGGTTTTGGAAGGCGACGGGGCGAGACAAGGCGGTTCGTGACAAGAATAAGCTGATCGGAATGAGAAAAACTCTCGTCTTTTATAAAGGAAGGGCACCTAATGGGCAGAAGACCGATTGGATCATGCATGAATATAGGCTTGAATGTGAAGATAATGCACCACCCCAGGCAAGTGACTTCACTTTTAATTAGTGTAAACATTCTTAATTTGAAGTAACGAGATCGAAATCTATATATCTTCTTTAGAAATTAATATGAGTATTTCATATAGGGTAATGTTTACAATCTGAAAATAGACAAAGTACCATTATATGTCTTATACGCTTTTCCCTAGTAAAGAGAGGATTATCCTATATATGTTTTATTTGTTCAGTTTTGCATTTTGTGTCATAACAGTTTAAGCCAATCACTTTCAGGTAAAGCTCCACTTTTCTCATTCTAGCTTTTGAGCATGCACATAGCTAGAATGATAGATTTGACTTCCAATTAACATATATATTGAGGAAAATAAATCTGCTGTGATTCTCGGGAATCGCAAGACCCTGCGATCCCGAATCTCAGCTGTTAGTTTTTTTCGTGATGCGTGCATGAAAATTTACTTTTCCAAAGTGTTTTTGAGATCCGCGTACAGAAAAATTTGAACCGTTGATTCAGAATTTTAGGATCCTGCGATCCCACCCAGGATCGCAGCAGATTCGGACTCATATATTGAGTTGTTTCAACTTTTAGAGTGCTCTTTCTCTCTCAAAAAAAAAAAAAAACCTTTAGAGTGCTCTTATCCTTGTTGCTTTTCCTTTGAGGAATGCATGTGTTAAAATTCATGTAGATAATCTTCTAATGGAGCTTTTTATATGTGAAAAGAGGGGGAAAAATGAAGAAAATGCAATGATACATAGTGAACCGTTTAGCTTCCTATCTACAACGAAACTTTTTACTTCTTAGCCAAAAGAAAATATATAGACTATGAATTATCACAAATTTAGATATTTCCTTTTAAAAGAGTGTTTCTTACATGGTGTCCTGCTCTTTTATGATATATTACACAAATTAGACAGATTTAATAGATTCCCACTCGGACCATCTGGCTTACTTTACATTACATGCGCGCACACACACACACACACACACATAAATGTTTCTTGTATTCTGATGACATCATACTAGAAGTAGAAAAAGTAATTAAGAAGAGACCCAAAAACCATTTACCTAGCAGCAACCTGAAACTATATATATTTTGTTTAATTAGCTAGTGCAATCTCTAACTCGCAATGTTTTAACAGGAAGAAGGTTGGGTTATTTGTCGAGCTTTCAAAAAGCGACCCACATGCCCCTCAAGAAGCCCCTCAAACATGTGGGATCCCCGGTCTTGTTACGAAACAAACACCGAAAAATCAGTGGTTGTTGATCCATTAGAATACATGCAGATGCAAGACAACACAATATCTTTGTGCAAACGAGAGGCAGAATACAGCCTCAACATATTGCACTACTCTATGTCTAATAATCCTTTTGTACAACTTCCCGACCTGGAAAGCCCGTCTTTCCCCGCACCGAAACGGCCTCGTTTGGTCGACGTCCCTGATCTATCTTCCAAGGATGAACATGAACATGATGAGGAGGAGGAGATGAAGAGAAGAGGGTGCAATATTAATATTAATGTTGGAGAGAATTATAAGGTGATGGATTGGAGAGAGTTGGATAAGTTTGTGGCATCTCAGTTAAGCCCAGAAGAGATGAGTTTAGCGGATGCCCAGGCCCAACACTCAGGAACTATTGGAGCTTCTGCTTTTGCTTTTGATTGAATTAATAATAAATAAGCTTTGGCCTTTGGAGCATTATATTGTAGATCAAAAACTTTTTTGCTATTCTCATTTAATTATGCATGTTTTCTTTTTCTGTGTATTCTTAATTGGACTTTGGATTGTGCCTTGATGGAACTTAATTTTGCTGCGCGGTCTTTTAAATCGCGTTCCTTTTTTTGGGTACGGTACGTAATTATTGAGTTGGATATATAATATATATATATAGAATTTGGCTAATATGCTACGCGTAGCATAGAGAGCCTCCGTGCTACGGCTCAATATTTGAGTTTTCAAAATCCTAACGGTCGATCCGAACCGTTCAACATGATCTCCATACGAATATGTACTTGCAAACCAAATTTTACATTTTTTAGAATTTTTTTTACTATTTTTTAGATAGGTAGAAAATTGCTTGATCTAGAAATTCTGTACCATTCAGATCAAGTGATTTTCTACCTATCTTAAAAAATAGTAAAAGAATTCTAAAAAATGTAAAATTTGGTTTGCAAGTACATCTTCAAATGGAGATCATGTTGAACGGTTCGGATCGACCGTTAGGATTTTGAAAACTCAAATATTGAGCCGTAGCACGGAGGCCCTCTATGCTACGCGTAGCACCGTAGCCAATTCCTATATATATATATATATAGAGATGGACTTAGCTACTTCATGAAGTAAAACGACTTTGTACTTCACGCCATATCTTCATTTTCAAAGTTCAAATAGTCGATTCGAACCTTCCAACATGTTCTTCATATTGAAATGTACTTGGAGACCAAATTTTACATTTTTTGGAATTTTTTTACTATTTATTAAGCCACTTTGAAAATCTGAAAATCCTTATGAATAGTAAAAAACAGTAAAAATTTCTGGACCGCCGGATCAGTGATTTTCAAAGTGGCTTAATAAATAGTAAAAAAATTCCAAAAAATGTAAAATTTGGTCTCCAAGCACATATCAATATGGAGAACAACTTGAGCGGTTCGGATCGGTCGTTTGGATTTTCAAAATAGAAATAATGAGGCGTGGAGCACCAAGTCGTTTTACTCCATGAAGTAGCTAAGCCCAGCACTATATATATATATATATATATATATATATATATAGAGAGAGAGATGGACTTAGCTACTTCATGGAGTAAAACGACTTTGTACTTCACGCCATATCTTCATTTTCAAAGTTCAAATAGTCGATTCGAACCTTCCAACATGTTCTTCATATTGAAATGTACTTGGAGACCAAATTTTACATTTTTTGGAATTTTTTTACTATTTATTAAGTCACTTTGAAAATCTGAAAATCCTTATGAACAGTAAAAAACAGTAAAAATTTCTGGACCGCCGGATCAATGATTTTCAAAGTGGCTTAATAAATAGTAAAAAAATTCCAAAAAATGTAAAATTTGGTCTCCAAGCACATATCAATATGGAGAATAACTTGAGCTGTTCGGATCGGTCGTTTGGATTTTCAAAATGAAAATAATGAGGCGTGGAGCACCAAGTCGTTTTACTCCATGAAGTAGCTAAGTCCAGCACTATATATATATATATATAGAGTCCGACTAGGCTACTCCATGGAGTAAAACGACTTGGTACTCCACGCCATATCTTCATTTTCAAAGTTCAAATAGTCGATTCGAACCTTCCAACATGTTCTCCATATTGAAATGTGCTTGGAAACCAAATTTTACATTTTTTGGAATTTTTTTGCTATTTATTAAGCCACTTTGAAAATCTGAAAATCCTTATGAACAGTAAAAAACAGTAAAAATTTCTGAACCGCCGGATCAGTGATTTTCAAAGTGGCTTAATAAATAGTAAAAAAATTCCAAAAAATGTAAAATTTGGTCTCCAAGCACATATCAATATGGAGAACAACTTGAGTGGTTCAGATCGGTCGTTTGAATTTTCAAAATGAAAATAATGAGGCGTGGAGCACCAAGTCGTTTTACACCATGGCTTAGCTAAGCCCAGCACTATATATATATATATCCAACTCAATATATAGTTATAGTTATAGTCAAGAAAATTGATTAATCAAGGTCACTTTAACCTCAATTTTTATACAGCTCTTCCCACCCAGATGAACGGAGACCAATATTTGAAATTTTGATTATTCTTTTCATGTATTTTTTTAAATAGTAGTCCTACGTTTAAACATATGAATTTTAAAAGAAAATCATATGAAAAATAGATGTTAGACTTAATCGAAACTCTTAATTAAATAAAAAAACGAAAAAAGAGAGGTATTAAAAGAAATTAAGAGGAGTACGTGTGATGGAGAGGTTAGAGAAAAATAAAAAATAAGAAGAGAATATTTTCTATGTGCCATCCCATGACCCATCATGGTCTCTCTTACACGAAATTGAAAAGTTAATTCGTTAAATATAAATCAATTTCATCATAATATTATATTATATAATTATAAATAGAAAAAAAAAATTATTGCATATGATTTTGTTTATAATTATCCTATGAAATAATATATTTCAAATAACTCTTACTCACATCTTTATCTAATAAGTTAATTAAGCATATTTTCTATCTTCTATTTGAATAGGTGCGATACCTGGCGTTGCATATATATAATCATATTATGATATGTTTTATAATTGGAGATCTAAAATACGAATGTTATTATGAATTTTATTATTTTGTGAACTATTAGACTAATAGCCGCACAATATTTTTGAAACCTTAAAAATGAACAGAAACATCCATAACAAAACTTTGAAATTAATTTTGGATCCAAGCTGCATTCCATCCAAAGCATATTTAGAGTAGTACAGACACAAGCACAAGCAACTATTTTCAATAATTATATATAAAAAACAGAATGCATCCAATTTTTTTTCCATATGCATGGCCACTCGAAAAACTTAATTTGATTTCTGGGCTTTTAACTAGAGTTCTTTTGTTGATTGTTAAAAGTACATTTTGGGCCTAGGGCCTCCATTCATTATTCCCTTGGAAACACCCACCCGCCCGATATGATATGATATGGTAAAATCAAACTAGGCATCTGGGTAGGACGACCCATGATCCAACATCTATAATGAGCGACTGCATAAAGCTTCCAAACATACGGACCCCACTTGACAGAACTGAAGCATCACGCAACATTCAGTGCTATGTGCCTAGAATCCCTATAATAGATCCACCGATAGATAATTGCATCTCTTTCAAATTTTTGCAGCGAATACGGAGCGGTAATTTCATATTTTTTTTAAATTTTCCGGATACAGATACAGATGGAATATCAGTCGGATACAAATACGGATACGGATTATATCAGATATTTATTGAAATAATATTAAAAAATATCAAAGTTCATAATATTTATTTAATTTTAATAGTGAATAACAATATTTTTTCATAATATATATTAAAATATATGATATATATCTACTATTCGGATACGGACAATTGAAACGTAAAACCAAATCGGTATCCATATCTACATACAATTTTTTGAATACGGATCGAATACGGATCGGATATTATCCATTGTTTTCACCCCTAGTCATTTGTCAATTAATTATATGTTGTTTTATTTCTTTTAATGCAGATGCTGTAGTAGAAAATAAGAACCACAATTAGTTATTTGTTATTTGGAAGCAAAGCTCCGTTGAATTTGAATCCACGAGCTGGCATCCGTCAATTCAATAAGTTTTTAAATAGTTACAAAGATCGGTTGATCCGAGTAACTTACTTGTAAATATCTTTTTATTCTCAATATATATCTTAGTGGAAACTTTCCACTTACCCTTAAAAAAAAATAAGTTTTTCGCCGCCTTAGTTCGCACCAAAACTTTAAACAACCTTGTCTTCTCTCTCTTCACCCGCTTAACCCAAGAACAAATCTATCCTGATGAGTATACCTATTCCATCTTGATGGAATGCTGTGCACACACGCATCGGCTCAGCCTAATGTTTGGTTTTCTCAGACGATTTCTCAAAGAGGGCCACAGACCTGATCTTCACATCTTTAGTTCAATACTTAAAGGCCTTTGTCACGAGAATAGGATTGGGAGGCTGTGATTATGGTGCTCGACAAAATACCGAATCTTGGATGTCAACCCAATATTGTGACCTACTCAATTGTTATAGATGGCCTATGCAAGAGAGGTCAAATTGAGAAGGCAATGGATATCCTAGGAGAAATGATTTCTAAAGATTGTGCTCCTAATGTTGTGACCTACAACACTCTTATAAATGTGTTGTGTGAATAAGGTGATTTTGAGAAGGCGATGAATTTTTTACGTGGTATGATTTCTAAAGGGTGTGCTCCTAATGTGGTGACCTACAACACTCTTATAAACGGGTTGGCTAAAAAGGTGAAATTGAGAAGGCGATGGATATTCCATTGAAGGAAAAATCGGTTCGAATCGGCTGTTTTGAACCGGAATCGGACTAGACCGAGCTGATTTTGGACTGATGTATGGGGAGAGCTAGTTTTAGGGAAAAAATCGGGTCAAACAGTGTTGAATCGGTCGATTCGTCCGATTCTGCACCGATTCCAGACCGAGTTACTTTGATTTAGACCTATTTTTTCTGTTTTCAGTCCGATATTTTCTATTTCTCGGCGGAGACGGGGATGTCGCGAGAGAGGAGATCGCTAGGTTTTGAACGAAGGAGAAGAAACAGATTTGGGCAAGGGACAAGGGCAGGATGACGAATTGGGGCCTACGGTTCAGTGAAACATAACGGGCAGAGAGGTGGGGTCCCGCTAGTCAGTTTAAATGAGAAACATAACAATGGCTTAGTCATAATGGACGTGGAGTATGTGAACTGTGACACTTGGAGGCGGGCCTTTCTTGTTCAGTTCTTCAAGACCAGGCCCAAAACATTTTATTATTTTTGTATTAGCGCAAATACCTCATCTTCTTTATTAGTGGGGTCCATTGTCAAGTTGAGCTGTTAGGGAGCTCCCTCTATTTCATCTCTCTCGACCAGCTCTCACTCGCACCTCCTACTTCGCGAACCCCATAATATCTCCAGCCTCTTTAATACAAAATAAGCTTGTACCAAAAAAATATGATTTTCCAATCCAATTCACCTGATTCTTACTGGTTCATCCGATTTCGATTCCAATTTTTCCTTCTTGGGATATTCTAAATGACATGATTTCTAAAGGGCATCAGTCTGATGTCGTGAAATATAACACTCTTATTGATGGGTTGGGAAAAAAAGGTGAAATTGAGAAGGCACTGGATTTTCTAAATGACATGATTTCTAAAGGGTGTGCTCCTGATGTCGTGACCTACAACATTTTTGTAGATGGGCTGGGTAAAAGAGGTGAAATTGAGAAGACAATGGATATTCTGAATGACATGATTTTTAAAGGGCATCAGCCTGATGTCGTGACCTATAACACTCTTATTGATGGTTTGGGTAAAAAAGGTGAAATTGAGAAGGCAATGAATATTCTAGATGACATGATTTCTAAAGGGCTTGAGCCTGATGTCATAATCTACAACATTCTTAGGACATATTCATTTGTCATAGGATTGAGTAAGGGTACGTACGGGATTGATTATGGAAATTTGTTGAAATGGGTGTTCGGTTGTACGGTGGAGTTAGTTGGGGAAAATCTTATTTTTTTCATCTAAAATGTTTGATATTATACAATTATTGATATTAATAAAATTATAATAATGCAATTAAATAAAATAGATTAAATAATAACATTATATATAGATGAAACATTTCTAAAAAAATATTACTAAAATGGATTCATATAATTTAAGAACATATTTATAAATAAATAAATAAACAATAAGAAAACAACAATTAAAAAATTTACAAAAAATAAACATGTACAAAAAAATAAACATTTAAAATATGTGAAATGTATGCATTCAAATTTTTTGATACAAAGGTTTATATTTTTCTAATTCTTAAATCCGATGGCTGAATATATACATTTATTTAACATTTTTGAAAGCGTACATCTATATTTTCAACATAATTTTGTTATTGTTTGAAATTCAATTGAGAAATTTCTTATAAAAATTAGAAGGTTTGATTTTATTTTTATTTAGAAAAATTAAAAGTTGCATGAAAAATAGCAGAGTATATCCATGGACATAACAAAAGAAAAATTAAATCATTGAATTATTTCCATTTAGATGTCAAGGCCCACCAACAGCCACAAGCTCTAATTATTAAAATAAAAAAAATCCAAGTCCGGATATGGACTATTTCATTAGTCCCACATTTAAAAAGAGCAAGTTCTTTGGATTCTTTATATATAGGAGTGTGACTGTTAGGAGGAAATAAAGTTAGAGATGAGTGTATCGTAGGAGGCCACGTGGAAGAGAGATGATAGAAAATTTTAGGCCATGTCATCCTAAGAATATGTGGGCTGTGCAAGAAAAGAAATTTTTTCTAGAAATTAATAGAAAAGAGAGAGAAATAGAAAGAGTGCATCAGTTCTTATATTTGTTAAAAAATTTAACGATATAAAAAATAAAAAAGTTTGGGGTTTTAACTTGAGTTTTTTTTGTTGATGTTCCACTCAATTTAATCCAAAGTACCGCTTGGGCCGTCATGATTCCCTTGGAAACGATGCGCTCACCTTGCCTTTGACCTAAAATTCAAAGAAAAACATCTTAAATCCAACTAGCAGGGTCCAGGGAGGGAGCAGCAGGTGTCCTTAACTATTAAAAGATCCACCGATAGTTTTAACATAACAGCTATCTCATCTCATCTGGGGGATCCAACGGCTATCATGATTCATGAGCGACTGCATAAAGCTTCCAACAATAGGGGTCCCACTTGACAGAACTGGTCCCGCTAATCCTGAAGAATCACGTGTATACAGACACAACATTCAGTGCTATCTGCTATTCTGCCGTGCTCTAGCTCAACTTTTCTTTTCTCGAGAAAAGAAAAGGGAACCCAACCCACTCCTGCTCATTTCTTGTCCCTCCTATTTTCCAATAATTGCACCTGTTTCAAATTAACAAGTGCTTAAGAGAAACATTGCAGATGAAATGAAGTGGGACTGACTGGTTGGTTGTTGGCCTCTTAACCCAATTTCCACCGTCTCTTCTCCAGTTTCCACATCCTCATAAGTCATTCCTCCTCTTCACTTCTCACTTCACACTCACTCTTTACTCTGTCCCAAAAAAATAAACACAAATGGCATCCAAGGTGGCATCAATTCTCATTCCAATCCTACTCTCTGCCTTGTTGCTCCACACAACACAAGCTCACAATATCACAGCAATTCTCGATGGATTCCCCGACTATGCCCTCTACAACAGCTTTCTCTCAAAAACCAAAGTTTGTGACGAGATCAATGCACACGAAACCGTTACTTGCCTTGTGCTCTCCGACGCCGCCATGTCCTCCCTCGTCACAGCAGCCAAACAATCCCTTGCCGGAATTAAAAATGCATTGCGCCTACTTAGTCTACTCGATTACTTCGACCCACCTAAGCTCCATGACTTGCCACGTGGTACCACTCTCACCACCACTCTTTACCAGACCACCGGAAATGCCGCCGGCAATCTTGGATTTGTTAACATCACCAATTTACGAGGCGGCAAGGTTGGCTTTGCTGCTGCTGTACCGGGATCAAAGTTTGATGCTTCATACGTAAAATCAGTTCGCGAAATGCCGTTCAACCTGTCGATAATTGAAATCTCTGATGCGGTTATTTTCCCGGGCTTATTCGATGCAACTGCTTCAACTGCTAACATCACTGCTCTTTTGGAGAAAGCCGGGTGTAAAACCTTCGCCTCTCTTGTTGCCTCGTCCGGTGTTCTAAAGATCTATCAAACTCAGATGGATAAAGGCCTTACGCTTTTCGCACCAAATGACGATGCCTTTCAAGCACCTGGTGCACCCGATCTATCTTCTCTGTCGAGTGCTGATCTGGTTACTCTGTTACAATACCATGCATTGCCTCAATATACACCGAAATCTTCACTGTCGGCAGAATCAGGTCCCATTCAAACACTTGCATCAAGTGCTGCAGGTAAGTATCAAATATCTGTTGTTGGCAATGGAGATGATGTGTCACTGGATACCGGTGTTGGTAAATCGCGTGTTGCTTCGACTGTGTTAGATGATACACCTAATGCAATAATGACAGTTGATAGTCTTTTACTCCCGGTTGAATTATTCGGTGGTGCACCGGCATCGGCACCGGCACCTGGACCTGCTGCTCTGGTGCCGGCACCAGCACCAGCAGCACTTGCTCCAGCACCAGTAACCAAGAAGCATCGACTTCACCACTCACCACCGGCACCACCAACGGAGGCACCGGCAGATGCTCCGGCAAAGGCAGCAGCTGATAAGGCAGACGTGAAGGCGGCAGCGGCAGTAGTAGGTCCAATGGGAGTTTTAGCTGCAATTATTTCTTCTTTGATTTTTGTTAACTTGCTTATGTGAGCATGCATTTTGATGAGGTTGTTTTGAACTATTTATTTTTGTGGTTACTTTCATTATTCTTTGTCGGTTGTATTGTATCATCTTTAAATTAAAACTACTTTTAGACATGAATGTTAATTAATGATTTTCTTTTAAATTTTAAATTTAAACCAAATGGACCAAAAGGTGACATGCAAATGCAATTAATGAGAAGGGCATGGAGGTAAATTCCATCCTCTGAGATATCTCAAACTTTGCGTGACTTTATGGAAAATGACGACCATTTAAATACGTTATGCACAAATCTCGAAGCACAAATAATACTGGCCCCTGCGCTATTCCCAAATAGGCACCGGACACGTCAGTCACGCAAAAGTTGAGATATCTCAGAGGATACGCACTCCATGGAGGTATGGTTTGAATTGCAATAGGAGGACATGTCATGTGCATTTTATGAGTACTGAGCCCCACAGATTTTTATCTTCAGATCTTGGAACAGTCTCCTTGGGGGAGGAAATTAGCTGGCATTCTTGTTTTATACTAGCCTAGGCCTAGCTATATTTTGTGCGTGCTTAATTAATTGCCTGGGGTATATATGTTTGTTTATTTTTCTTGAATTTAGTGCAGATC
The DNA here is from genome assembly GCA_025461125.1 of Carex kokanica. NCBI lineage: Eukaryota > Viridiplantae > Streptophyta > Magnoliopsida > Poales > Cyperaceae > Carex > Carex kokanica. The sequence goes on along the minus strand of JAJGRX010001361.1, from coordinate 535,894 downwards.
TACCAAACCTTTGTTTTATCTGAAAAACAAATTTGAATTTTTCTTTCCATTCCCTGTAAACGGAGCGAACATGCTCAGCATCGGTTCGTTTCGGTTTCAACCGAATCCAACTCAGTGTTGTAAATAACAGTATGCGGTCGTCGGACGGATGGGGTACCGCCAAGCGATTAATCGGTATGCGGCCGATTAATCGAAATTATGCGGACAATTTAACGTTTTTATTAAATTTATGTATATATATCATAATTTATTGAACTCATTAAACTTATCAAATAAACTTAATCTAACTTAGTTTTATTATTATAACATGACACTACGCTTATTTCTTCTTAACACATAAATATTTTTACATGTGTAAGTAACACATTTATTTAATGAAAAAATAAATTTGAGAATTAAGTTTTTTCAAATACTAATAACATATTATTTGAAATAAATGAAACATTACAACATAAAATCACTAAACTTAGTTTATGATAACAACTTAATTTCATAAATGTACACGTCGTACTAATTGAAAAAATTACATTAGTAAGTAAAAAAAATATATGGTATATAAATAATAGAAGAAGAGTGAGGCTACAGTACTATGCATAGCACGGATTGGGCATTGCTACGGTTCAATATTTGAGTTTTCAAAATTCTAACGGTCGATCTGAACCGTTCAACATGATTATAAAATAAATATGTACTTGCAAACCAAATTTTACATTTTTTCGAATTTTTTTACTATTTTTTTAGATAGGTAGAAAATCACTTGATCTGAAAATTCTGGACCGATTAATCGGAATAAACGGCCGATTAATCGAAAGAAAGGGCCGATTAATCGGAAGAAACGGCCGATTAATCGTTCTCATCCGCAAACAGGCATCCGTTTAGCATATTCGTAACGATTTGGCCGCCGTTAACGATTAAACGGCCGTTTAATCGGCCGTTAAGACCGTTTTTTACAACACTGATCCAACTGTGCAAATCAAAGTAATAATTCGGTTTCTAAAATAGAACCGAACCGAATCCATTTAGCATTGCAACCGAACCGAACCGAACCAATGTTTTATTTCGGTTTGTTCGGTTCAAACCAAAATATATTAATTTTTTATTTAAAGCAATTGATTATAATAAACCGAATTATATTAAAAAAATAAACCGGGGTATTAAGAAATAAACTGGAATATTAAGAAATAAACCGAAGTATTTAAAGCAATTGATTAAGAAATAAACCGGAACGGTCCGGACCAAATTCATAATATATAAAAGTTCGATCGGTTTGGTTATTTCGGTTTTAAAAATTTTCAAATCGAACCGAACTGAAATTATAATTCAGTTTTAAAAAGTAAACCGAACCAAACTATTAAAGCAAACAAACCGAACCGTTTGGTCCAAACTAATTTGGTTCAGTTCAAAATCGACTAAACCGAACCCAATGAACACCCCTAAACATGCATGGTGTACGTAGTGATTTTTTAAACAAAGAACAACTACATATTATTCAATTGTTCATCAATGAAATATGGCCAAGGTGGAAACTTAAATTTTTTTTTTTTCTTATAATAAAAGAGCAACAAGTAGCTTACATCTTTCACTGGAAATCAGCATTAGTCTATACACATGCATGGTGCTCTAGTAGTATCATAGCATATATTCTTTTCTTCAGTTGTGGTTTTGTTTAATTCTACTGTTTTTAATACGTACTGTACTGACCTAAGTATATAACTATTAATAAAACCTAGCTTTCTACATAATTGAAGATAACAAATTTAAAACGACATATTTTAATGTTCAGTGAAAAAGGTAGAATATTTTAATAAATAAATAATAAATTAAGATCCGTTGCGTGTAAAATGAAAAGGAAGGTTTTGATTCTCAGCTCTCCCATATAACGGGCCATATTTGGGCCTAACAAAATTAAAATTGGGCATGTTGTGCCATATGTCCTCATTCTTTTCTTTATACAGCGACCAGTAAAGATTATGAATTAATTATCAAATCAAAGAAGAGAGGAGAAGAGAAGCCGAGATTTTTATTTTTACCCAAAATAAAATATATTTTAATATAATTATCCAAGTTTTGAAAAATTTAAATTTATACCCAAACCGTAAAAAAAATTTACGGTTTGAATTCCGAATTCAAACCGTAAAGTTTTTTTACGGTTTGAATTTTTTTTTTTTTTTTGAATTTTTTTTTAAAAAAAAAAAAATCGTTTTTTAGCTATAAAAGGAAGCATCAGAAGCTAGAAAGAGAGAGAAAGAGAGGAATGTGTTTTTGTTTTTTTTTATTCTTATTATATTTCAATTGGGTAACTAGTCCTGGTAAAGCTCGCAGACGACGTATTTTTTTTAAACGAGGTCCTCGATAACGAGACATAAAGATTCCTCCTTTTTTTTCTTTGATTTTTATTTTTTATGAGAATTTCATTTTATAAATAGAAATTAAAACTGAATTGGATCAAAAAAATAAGATCGACTTAAAGTTAAGTAAGATACTAAAAAAAAAAAAAATTGTATCATTATATGGATTTTTTGTATATAGATTTTTTTGATTGAAAGTTGAGGCTGGCTCTTTTTTCTATAGACATTTAATTCCTCTAATCTTTCTTTTTATTTTGAATTCTTATTTCATTAAGAAAATAATAATTGTTTTCACTTAATCGTAATCGAGAGTTCCTTTTTTGTTATTAAAAAGATTATTGCTGATAGAAAATCAAATAAAATATATCCTAAAATATATACTATAAAAATATAGTAACATTTTTTTTATAAATATAAAAAAATACAAATTTTCTTTCTTAAAAAAAAGCTCAAGAATTTTCAATACAAAAGAAGAGAGAGAGAGAGAGGAAGAGAGAAAAGAGAGAAAGAGAGGAAGAGAAAAAAGAAGAATTTGCATCTCTGGTTAACATATCAAGGCAACTTCAAAAATCATGAAAATTTGCTGACGTCCAGTCTTGACTTCGTAGAACAATACTGTGAAGTTTCATGCAAAATCTCAAAACAGATCGCGAGATATCATCTCTCAAAAATTGCTCGAAATGCTGAAGTTGTGCGTCCGAGCCCTACTTTGCACCTCTGGTTAACATATCAAGGCAACTTCAAAAATCATGAAAATTTGCCGACGTCCAGTCTTGACTTCGTAGAACAATACTGTGAAGTTTCATGCAAAATCTCAAAACAGATCGCGAGATATCTTCTCACAAAAATTGCTCGAAATGCTGAAGGAGGGCTCGGACGCACAACTTCAGCATTTCGAGCAATTTTTGAGAGATGATATCTCGCGATCTGTTTTGAGATTTTACATGAAACTTCACAGTATTGTTCTACGAAGTCAAGACTGGACGTCGGCAAATTTTTATGATTTTTGAAGTTGCCTTGATATGTTAAAACCGTATTTATACTTATCGTATTGTTGTTCTTAATTTTATTCTGTTTTGAGTTTTTTTTTGTGTTTTATATATATTTTTTTTTGGGATGTTATTTTGTTGTTGTTGTGTAACATAATAAATAATACCATGAAATGATAAAAATATATAACATACCTCCAACCATATCATAATAAAACATAACGAAAGTACACTACACTAAAAAATAAATTGCAGAACTAAACTAAAACATAATAAAGGATAACATAGCTAACTGAACTAAAACTACCAAAATAACCCTCTATCAACGGTACTGCGAAGGGGTGTATCGGTGAGGTGGTATACCCCTATTTTCCCTACTGAAATTTCGGCCCTGCCAGTCATTCCATTGTTGTTCTCCGTCTTGCGCTCTGAGAGCTGGTGTAAACTCAGCGTATGGCTCGGCCTCTAGGCTCATCTCGACTGCTCTACTCCATGGATCCTCGGCCGCATGGGTGGCTGGCGGTGGAGGGGTGTTGAGGCATTTTTGTCGGCCTGTTATTTTGGTGTAGACCGGCGCGAACGTCTCTGCAGATACACTCCTTCCCTCAAATAGGTAAAGGGGAAGAAGCTTATTGTTTGATTGTGGGGATTCTTTTTCTTCCGATAGGCGCAAGCCCCTGCCGTTAATTACCCTGGATAGTACCCAGGAACCTCCGATTAAGGGGCTAGACGAAATGACATGATAAGGGTAGGGTATCTGAAGTGCAATCAAGAAGAGAGGGTGATACTGAATCAGAGGGGTAGTACTGATTCCATCATCGAGGGGGGCATACTAACAGTGTATGCCTAGTATTTACTAGGGCTTTTGTTTAATTTGGGGTTGCCTATTACATGCAAGGGCTTTAGCTGGTTTGAGGGTGCCTAGGGTTTTCTAGGGCTTTTGTTTGGGGTGCCTGTTTCATGCAAGGGCTTTAGCTGGATATATATGTCATGGGCGACACCGGACTACGTGAGTGGGTGTCTGGAACACTTCGACAGCCTACGGGTCGGACTGGCGCAGAGGGTTTAGACAAGGGCATATCATATGCCCGTAGTGTCCGTAGGGTTTTCCTTCCCTTGGGGTGCCTATTACATGCAAGGGCTTTAGCTGAACTTGTGTATTTGTTGGGGTGGCGTGGGAGCCTTTGGTTTGAGGTGGCGTGGGAGCCTTTGACTTGGGTTGGCATGAAAGCCTTTGGTTTTGGTTGGCGTGGGAGCCTTTGGTTTTGGTTGGCGTGGGAGCCTTTGATTTGGGTTGGCGTGGGAGCCTTTGCATTTACGTGGCGTGTGAGCCTTTATTTTGGGTTGGCGTGGAAGCCTTTGGTTTGGGTTGGCGTGGAAGCCTTTATTTTGAATTGGCGTGAAAGCCTTTGGTTTGGATGGTATGGAGGCCTTTATTTGGGTTGGCATGGAAGCCTTTGGTTTGGGTGGCATGGAAGCCTTTATTTAGGTTGGCATGGAAGCCTTCGGAATTAAACTTGATTTTGCTTGGATTTGACTTGATTTGGTCTTTGTTTTATTTGGATTTCATTTAGGTTTGAGTTTGCTTGGGCTTGATTGCGATTTGGGTTTATTTAGATATGTTTGGTTTATTTGGTATAGAATTTGTTTGGGTTTATTTGAATTTAGTGTAGATTTTAGATTGGTCTTGGATTTGATTTAAGTGGCGTAGAAGCCTTTGGTTTAAGGTGACATGAAAGCTCTTGGGTTTGGTTGGCATGAAACTGCATAGGGTTTCCGGTATAGTTTTTGGGTAGGTATTGTATGTCTTTCTCCAAACTCTGGGAATCTTCGACATGGGATATAGATGTTGTTGAGTTGATGTTTTCTCAGATTCATGTTCGGGTTTATCATCTCTTATTGAGAGGTGACTTGTATTTGTGTGTGTATATGCATGTGGATGCCACCGAGGCGGGACTGTTTGGTTGCTATGGCTAGAGATCATATTTAGAGTGGGGACTCTTTGAGTTTATTTGGTTAGTTCGACCATTGAGAGACCGAAAATCTGGGTCTATGGATTATAATATTTTTTTTGGACTTGGATTTGGAGTCTTTATATCTTTAGAGCGAGGTTTGGTGCATGACCTTCGGTTGATGTTTAGAGTATATTTCTCCAGTGGAAGGTCCAATTGGCATGAAATTGATTCTCAAAGGTTCACGACGGCGGTCTTGATGACTCTCGTGTCACATGTTTTGTCCAGTTCGGAATATATAATTTATAATGAATTTTAGAAGTCAGGGTATGCCTGCTGTCTGGAATCAGCGGACCTTCGGGTACTCTTTTGACTATATCTCTTTGCTGGAGAGTCCGATTGAGGTAAAACCAGCGCTAACGTCTTCATGACTAAGAGAGCTACAACTTTCATGTGGAATGTTTTGTCAGATTATGAATAGGTGATTTGTGGTAGATTTTTGAAGTCGGGACAGCCTTGCTGTTTTCTGCTTTTTAAGACAGCCGAACTTTGTGCACTGTTTTGGGCATATTTCGCTGTTTGGATGTGCGATCGATGTGAAATTAGCGCTCACAGTTATGTAACCGAGGTCTCTACAACTTTCATGTCTTGCATTTTATAAAGTTCGGTGAGCAAGTTACCCGAACCTTATCTTCAATTCATGTTTCAGTTTCTGAAACTTTCTTATTTGTTCCTCTTGTGTACAACTTTATTTGTCTTTAATGTTTTTGTCATTATTCCATTTAATAATTTATTTCCTTTTGCTTTGTTCAAGAGATAATTTCAGCAGCATTTTGTCTCAATTTTATTCATTTGAATATTATTTTTCATGTCTAATTAAGATGGAATTTTGACAGCATTTCTGCCTAATTCGCACTCGTCATTAGCATGATAATGGCATCCTACGCGCACCGAGTGCTTCGGATCCTTTTTTTTGTTGGCGCTCTACTCCACCGAGTGTTTCGAGCCCATTGAATCGCCATACCGGCACCCTACACGCACCAAGTGCTTCGAGTCCGATAGTAGCGAATGTTTGTGTAGTTTTGCCCAACCGGCACCCTACACGCACCGAGTGCTTCGAGTCCGGAAGTGGCAGTGAATTGTTTAGAATATTGTAGCGTGTGTGATTGGATTTTGAGGTTTGTTTAAAGAGTGTTGTTTTTGTTGTTTTAGTATTTGGGGTTTAGGATTTTCGGTATTTTGTGGTGGAAGGTTGTAACGTTGTTTTGGCCTTGGATTGTTTGTGGAGTTTGCAGTTTTCGAAGGTATGCGCAACAGTCACTGTTTTGGCTATATTTCGCTGATGGTAATTTGGATTTGGGGAATTTTGATGTCTATGGATTCATGACTCAGGGAACTACAACTTTCATGTAGAACATTTTCTGAGATTTTGGATGTACGATTGTCAGTTTTCTGTGGTAGTGAGATGATCGGTTCAGCTCGGTTTCAGTTTTAAGCACGAACAGCAGTCACGGTTTTGGCCAGATCTTGACGCTCTAAACTCCGATTTGAGTGATTTTGGTGGCTGTGGTTTCATGACTCAGATAACTACAACTTTTATGTAGAACATTTGTCCAGATTATGGATGTGTATTTCTGTAGAAGGGTTTTAGTGAGGGGCACGTACGAGTTGCTGTGTGGGCAGAATTTTGGTATAGTTTTTGGGGAGGGAATGTTGTTGTTTTTCAGGCTTTAGGGGCTTTTTCTTATAGATGGAGAAGGTGCCTTGGCTGCCAAGGGGTGCCTTGATGTGGCCTAGCTGTCCAAGAGTAATGGCGTCGAGGGATCTTAGCCATGAATCACGCCATATTAATTTCAGCACTTAAAAGCAGCACATTAATTGAGAATCAGTCATTCATCAGATCTTTTGGACGTTATAATTTCGTTTTCTGCACTTTTGTACAACATAATAGTTGTAGGTCTTGGTCTCACCTTTCCAACGCATGTTCATTTTCCCAAATCGGAGTTGATATGACCGACCTATGACCAATTTACTCTAGGCAGTCCAGATTTCCAGAGCAAGCTGTAACGGCAATATTCGTACTTCATTTTGTGCGAACCCTATGATCATGATCCGTCCAGATTTTTGGTTTCTTTCCTTCATGAATGTTGTAGGTGCCTTTGTCTAGGTTTCATATAAATTTAGATCACCCAAATCGGAGTTAGGATGACCGATATATGGTCGAAATACTAACAGCTGTCGAGGCTGTCCAGCTCATGTTAATCTTGGGATACTAAATTTTATTTAATCATTCCACCATGAGACATTAAGTTTCTGCCCAGGCCCAAAACAGAAATGTTGTGCATATTTTTATGAACTTTCTAAGATAATTTATTTTATCTCAATTTGGCCTAATATGGCAAACTTATGGCCTAAACACTGGTTGCTGCCAAGGATGTCCTACAAGGATTGTCGAAAAAATTATTTTTTGCATCATTGCCTTGTTCATTTATTTACCATGTTTTGCATCATGATTCTGAGAAAACTTTCAGCATAAGAATTAAAAGTATCTTTGTCTTCTTTTCTCAGAATTTTACTTTTTTGGAATTTGACCCAGTATGATTTATTTATGGTCAAAACAGTGACAAGTGTCGGGGCAGTCCAAATCGCAAAGATGCACATTTTGGATTATGTTGGACTGCCATGGGCCCCCTTAATGCTAAGTTAGGTCCACCCTGGATATTTTATGGTATCCTGAGTTTATTTTAGTGTGCCATGTTGCATGCTATATTTTATGTGTCACATTTTTGGGGTAAAACAAGGGGGGGTACGGAAGAAGGAATCCGCAAGCTGGAACGCATAGTCCGGATGCGTCCCGCTACCAGAGGCCTCCCAATCGTGAGCTCTCGGTGGATACGGCTGACGCGGTGACGGGGAGGCGGCTGTATCCCACGGATCAGCTGGAGCAAAATCGGCAAGGTTGAAAGAAAAGCTCTCATCCTGCACAGACGGAATCTCTGGAGACTCATGCTGCTCAAGCGGTGGCGGCATGTATGCAGGACCCTGCACGGATACCAATATTTTAGTAAATTTGAACTATCTTTACTTAAAATAAAGAAATAAATAAAATAAAGAATCACATACCGGGGGAAGAAATGGACGTCCGTGACTGTCACGGTAGGCATGCCAACCTTCCATGCGCAGTACCCAACGATGATAATCCCAGTCTGGCTGCTCTGAGGGCTCCGGTGGCATCTCACTGTTCAGAACAGGTGGCGCGTCAGGCTCGTTCGGTTGTACTGCGCGCATGAGTCTCCAGAGATCCCGTCTGAACAGGTGGCATCTCACCCAAGTTGTACATGCAGCTCGACGGCTGAAGGTCTCGCAGCAGCTCTAGATACATCATCGGGATGGTATCACCAGTTGAATCAGCAAACATGACAGAACCAAATAGGTCCATCACGAATCCCCGTGTGTATCTGTAATATCGAAATTACAGAGCAACTCATTTTTCCGCATGAAACAGAGTACCAAATAAATGTAATATGAATAGTTTGTATGAGTACATCTCAATCTCGAGCTGAGTGGAATCCATCCTCAGACCTCTCGCAAACATAGCTCGCAGCTTCTTCTTGTCCAGACAGTACTTGGAGGCCCCCCCATTGCCACGTATATCTGGCTCCGCTCCTAACAACTCAGCGAGCATGTAATTAATTGTGATGTCATCTGGATCTGTGGGGTCAGATATGCCACCAACAGGCACGCCCTGGATAGGCAGACCCCATAGAGCACTGACGTCCTGGAGAGTCACTGTCATCTCTCCAAAAGGTAAGTGGAACGTGTGCGTCTCGGGGCGCCATCGCTCCACTAGTCCTGCAATGAGGGACGCGTTAATGGTCGTACTCTCCGACTCTAGAATTTCGACCAAATGTTGCACCCCCAAATTTTGCAAATATGGCTCCATCTGCGAGTAGTACTGGAAGTCATAATACCGGCCCCTGGCAGTTATAATTGCCTCACTCTGCGTTGGAAAAAGTAAACAACATGAAAATCTAAAAATACGAAAACAACACAATTTAAACTTAAAGAAAAAGAATTCAAGTACCTCTTTAGATGCTTCTGAGACTCGGTGCTCATCGTGAGACATCCATAATAAAGGACTGAAATGGTCCTTGCTGTCTGCGGGAATGGGCTCATCAACCGGGTCGGCTGCGGGTGGTCTCCTATGCCGTCCCCTAGTCATCCTAAGTTAATAGTTAATAGTATAATTATTAGAATCATTTTTCTAAGAATAATTTATGCATATTAGCATCTATACTTTCTATAATCATTTCTCAAGTATATTTTTTTTTGCGTGATTCTTACTGTTTATGTCATACTATAATTTTATTATCAAAGAGCTAATTTATTTTTTCAAAATATTCATCTAAAAAATTGGACAGTAAAATTTTTTTTAGTTCAACACATTTAAGTTATACTGTTATATACTAATTTCTAACAGCATAAAAAACTGTAGAAATAAATAGCTTCATTTAAATATCAACCTTAAAGAACCGACAAAATCAATACTCATCTCCCGTCGTAAGCAATTAAAGGGAACCGACATTAACAAAAAAGAAAGATAAAGACATAATCCTTTAATAGTTATGTTAAATTGGATAATTAATTATCCGTTCTTTTTAAAAAAAAAAAAATAAGATTAACTTTATTCTTTAGAAATTAACGTATTTTTATTTTCTCGCCTATTTATTCAAAAAAAATATTATATTCACAATTTTTTTGTCATTCTTAAAAATTAATATATGACATGTGCAATAAATTTAAAACAATACAACTCTTCCATATTTATTTCCATGAATTTTTATGAGTGTGATTAAAATGCTATGTTGTTTTTGTGTTAATCACGTCTGACATCCTCATCTTTGTTTTCAAAGTCCGAACTGTTTATCCAAACAGTTCAACATGATTTCTATGTTATAATCTGGTTGAAAACCAAATTTTACAATTTTTTAGTTTTTTATTTCCCAAATAGATACTAATATTGTTGTTTTCTAGAAGAGTACAAGATTTTGAGACTCTAGATTTTGTTTCACGGTTCAGAAGATAATTAAAAGTTTGTAATAAGAAACAATGAAACTATTCAAAGAATGTGTACAATACATTATATAAGTAAATTAAAATTTGGTTAAATCTCAAACATTTAAATTATTTTATCAAGCATAGAAATGTTAAAATCTAGAACATCTATTTACACATTCTTTATGAATTTACAAACAATGAAATTTTTCGATTCACATTAACTTCTTTTGGAAAACTATTTTTTGGTAATTGTTAATTAATTTAAACTTTTTAATTAGCAAAAAACTTGCAAAACTTATTAGAGTAAAATTCAATTTAGTTTGTGATTAAAACTTTTAATATCATCTGTTTTGTTAACTGTTTAATTTTGGGTGAATTAAATTATTTACACTAAATTGTGTGTGTTCTTTTGAAAAAAATGAGTACATTACATGAAAAAAAAATACATAAAGAAATAATATTTAAATACTTACCTACAATAAATATTTAATACGATCCATCAATCGCTCGGGAAAATCAACAACCCGATACGATTCAAAAATTCAAGTCCAATTATCTCAAACTAACAATATCAACGAGGCCTTTCGCAACAATAATTTGTGCCAATAATCCTAACCCTTGACTCTAATCCTACCCTAATCAAATTTTAATCAAAATACAATAAATATTAATACGATCGATCAATCGTTCGGGAAAATCAACAACCCGATACGATTCAAACATTCAAGTCCAATTATCGCAAACTAACAATATCAACGATGCCTTTCGCAACAATAATTTGTGCCATAAACCCTAATCCTTGACTCTAATCCTACTCTAATCAAATTTTAATCAAAATACAAAAACTTACACGAAATTTCAAATCGAGGAGGCGACGGAGGCAGCAAGGACCATGAGCGAGAAGGGAGGCGAGGCGGTGAAGGCTGCCGGTGAAGGTGGCAGCAGAGGGGTGGCAGCGGAGGGGTGGCAGCAGAGGAGGGAGTGGCGGCGGCGCCGGTCTTCGGGCGGACGGGCGGAGGGGCGGAGGCCGGAGGCAGGGCAGGGGGGTTCTCCTTTTTTTTCTTTTCTGGCGGAGAGAGACAGAGGAGAGAAAGTCGGGGCTTTTTTTGGTTTGAATTCTTTATTCAAACCGTAAAAAAAATTTACGGTTTGGGTATAAATTTAAATTTTTCAAAAACTTGGATAATTATATTAAAATATATTTTATTTTGGGTAAAAATAAAAATCTCGGGAAGAGAAGAGAAAAACTAAATGAAACGGTAGCACGCAAGATTAAATTCAAAGAAATCAACAACTGGATCCCATAATAAGTGAAAAGGTTTGCACAAGCACTCCAATATTATAATTCGTCAGCAACATGAACTGCTTGAAGCTTTTTCTCCAACATATATATTTTCTTGTACAGTAGATTTTTCGTCAGCATTTCTTATCCGACCATCTTTACTGAGCCCGCGAATGTCGAGTGACCAAAGTACCCTTCTGTTGTAGTCATTTCTGAAGGTTTTATCGACATTCCATTGCGAAAAGAATTTCTCTATAATCAAGTAGCCAAAAAGAAACATAAATTCCATTGAATATAAAGATATGGATGAAATGAAATCAGAGATGAGAAATTGTCAATTATCTAAATAATTACCTCACTATTTGAGAGCTCAGCTAAAGCGGCTATGTCCTTTGTGATTGCAAGGTTTTGTAATCACACGCGTTCTGAATTAAATTACAAACAACAATTAAAAGCCCCAAATTATATGAGGCATAAAGAGGAACTTTTATATATATAACTTCAAATAAAAGATTTTACCAATTTATCAGTCAATTCTTTTGCCCTATCCCTTTCTGAAATTGCAGTTTCCATTTTCTGAAAAACATAGGAGATCTTGCTGTCTATGTCTTCCAAATATTGCTCAAAATACTTCATTTTTTTTCGAGCATCAAGGTTGCTTGCCCTCAGGTTATCAATCTCTTCAGTCAAAGACTAACAAAAGAGAAACTAAATCAATAAGAAATGGAAGTAAAGAAAGAAACAAGATGAAATTATATATTAGGAACAGACATGATACAAAGGATTCCAGATCCAAATCTTACAAATGATGTTTTCATCTTGTCTCTTTTGGTTGTTTGCATGTAACAACTGATTTTTTCATCTTGTCTCTTTTGGTTGTTAGAAACAAGAGTAATAACTTGGTTTTTTTCTCCTTTCAGCTCTTTCATCTGCTTGATCAACTGTTTTTCTTCTTTGAAGGTAAGCCTCCCCCTTTGCACTCTGTGTTTCAACCCGCTTATCTGTTCAATAAAATGAAAGAAAGAATTAAAAGTAAATAAAGATAATTAATTATTAAAATAGCATAATTAAGCAATTGAACTTACATGCTTGCTTAACTCCGTGACCTGTGGAGATTGCATAACAGCTCTGTTGGCAGTATATTTTTTATTCAAAGCAATTTGTACGTAAAACAAGTCGTTTCTCGTATGATGAATCGACCTTGTCAGGTGCTCACAATGAAGTGTCCAGTTCCCTAGCTCCCATTCAGCATTCTTTTTATCCTCCTAGTGTTGATGACATACAAAAAATCAACATACAAAAGCAGGTAGATCAGTTGATGACATACAAATACAAATACAAATTTTTAAAGGTAGAAATTAATTAAGTTGAATCATACCCGATACCGCTTCAGATCTTTATAATAATTGTCAATAATTTCATTTCTCTTTTTAATCTCCAAATTGGCCTTTTCGATTTCTATATCCTCGTATCGATGGTGCTTCACAAAATGAAAGCTGATGATATTTTTTGTGCTTTTGGCCTCTGCAATTGTGTCATAAATAGAGTCTATCTGATTCTCAGCTTCCATCTTATCACTGGTACGATTTCCCTTTCCTGGAAGCAGTCTGAGTTTCAATTTTTCTTTCCAGCAGCGAAAGCTCCTATCAATGGAATAAAAGGGAACAAAAATACAGAAGGAAATCCAGAAATTGAAAAATCAACAATGCAACTACTAACAATATTCTTAAAAAAATGAAATGAAAAGGTACCTCCTCCCTTTCTTTCGATTCTTCCTTTTAATTAGGAAGTCCTCTCTGGCTCTACAGTACTGATAGTAAGTTATCTATATCTTTTCTTCTAATTAATCGCTTCTTAAATGCACTTATTAATGATTGAGCTTCGGTGTAGCTTCGGAGATTTTTAAACCCCCAAGTTGGTTAATATTTTTTAAAAATATTTGGAGCGCGGTAGGTTGAAAATTATTTAAGTAACACATTCTGTTTCTTGGTCCCCAAGTTGTGCTTGATTCTCCGTGTTGGATTGCATGTTGTCAGATTGATTGGTATCATCAAAACTTCTCGCCCATCTCACTAACTCATTGGTATCATCAAAACTTCTCGCCCATCTCACTAACTCATTTATTACGAACAGAGTAGGTTCAATGAACATCAGATCTACTTTTGGATTGAATGAGATCCAGCACCATTCTGTCTACATTGAAATATGTGCGCATAAAAATTGAAGCAGACACATACAAATTTTTAAACAAAGCGCATGCATCTTAATACGAATTGGATAGTGATTGACAGGGGCGTAACTACAATGTAAGCAACTCCTATCCTTTGAAAATTTTGCATTATTTACCTTCAAACTTTTAAATTTTATAAAATTATTATTATTAGCCCCTCTCATAATATAAAATGAAGCTGATATGAGTGCCCACGCTACAGTACCCGCACTATACCTACACCTAAACTGCCATAACTGCTTGTGGAGACCGCAACTATTTCAAAACTGTAATTTTGTTTTACAAATTTTAATAGTAATACTGTGAAGTATATAGCTCAAACAGGACAAGTATTTATACCTATACAATGAACTACACCTGATATATGAATTTTCCTAAAATAACTGTACCCGCACATTTTTTTCAAATATTCTCGTGTTGTACCCGCATTAAGGGACCACTCAAACGGCATGTGGGGACCACAACTGTTCCAAAACTGTAATTTTTTTTTTTAATTTTAATAGTAATACTGTGAAGTATATAGCTCAAACATGGCAAGTATTTATACCTATACAATGAACTACACCTGATATATGAATTTTCCTAAAATAACTGTACCCGCACATTTTTTTCAAATATTCTCGTGTTGTACCCGCATTAGGGGACCACTCAAACGGCATGTGGGGACCGCAACTGTTCCAAAACTGTAATTTTTTTTTTAATTTTAATAGTAATACTGTGAAGTATATAGCTCAAACATGGCAAGTATTTATACCTATACAATGAACTACACCTGATATATGAATTTTCCTAAAATAACTGTACCCACATCTTTTTTTCAAAAAAATTCGTGTTGTATCCGCATTAGGGGACCACTCAAACGGCATGTAGGGACCGCAACTGTTCCAAAACTGTAATTTTGTTTTTTTTTTAATTTTAATAGTAATACTATTAAGTGTATAGCTCAAACAAGGCAAGTATTTATACCTATACAATGAACTACACCTGATATATGAATTTTCCTAAAATAACTGTACCCGCACCTTTTTTTTTAAAAATTCTCGTATTGTACCCTCATTAGGGGACCACTCAAACGGCATGTGGGGGACCGCAACTGTTCCAAAACTGTAATTTTTTTTTAAAATTTTAATAGTAACACTGTGAAGTATATAGCTCAAACAGGGCAAGTATTTATACCTATACAATGAACTATATATGATATATGAAATTTCCTAAAATTACTGTACCCGCACCTTTTCTTGAAAAATTCTCGTGTTGTACCCGCATTAGGGGACCACTCAAACGGCATGTGGGGACTGCAATTGTTCCAAAACTGTAATTTTGTTTTACAAATTTTAATAGTAACACTGTGAAGTATATAGCTCAAACAGGGCAAGTATTTATACTTATACAATGAACTGATATATGAATTTTTCTAAAATAACAATGCAGGTACTGTAGCGTGGGTACTGAAATAATTATTCAATATAAAATTACATGACGCTTATTCATTCAGCCTCCTCTATCTTAATTTCCTAGTTCTGCCCTGGTGATTGAGACCATCGAACCAAAATAATTCCGATAGACATTAGACCTACTATGAACTCATTCATTATACCCAAGAGCCCAATTAACTACATGTTGGTTATATCAATTATCTCCCGTTTCCAAAGACTATATTTGAATCTTTAATAAAGAAATCACTGCTACATAATAGGCGACTATACCCTATTAATTAAAAACTCTAGTAATTGTATACGGTTTTGCTAACTGTGTACAACCTAATTGGGTATAAAAGTGTCAGCATATTCATATACTGACAACCGTGTACGTTTTTCTAAAAAATACGCATTTTTCGCAAAATATTTATACACAGTTTTTAAAACTACGTATGAAAATATTTTTCAAACACGATTTTAATTTAAAAACAGTGTATGATTTATATTTACAAACAAATGCGGTTATCTTAGACCTGAATTCATACCAAAAACCAATGTTATCAGAACCGGACCGGACGTCGATCCAGTAAAGCTTCGGATTAACGGTTTACTGATCGAACTGATGATTCAACCGGTTCAATTGCTGGTTTATTTAAATACCTCCGTATATGAGATGTGATAATTATTATAAAATAATCATATCTTTTTATATATTATTAATTTGTAAAAATTCATACATACACAAGGTTCTAAATAGCGTTTATAGCGTCATAGCGGGAAGGCTACAAAAAAAGCTATAGCGAATAGCGTCGCTATAGCGGAAGCTATTCCAAATAGCATTTTTTTTACACTCCGTATATTCAATATTTGTACTAAATATCAACATTATCTAAAGTCTCATAGAACAATAAATAACATCAAAGTAATTAAGAAATTATAATATTCATATTGAACCCGTACAAAGTCCAAATTGCGGTTCAAAATATCCATAATAATATCATAAACTATCGACTTTTCCTATTAAAAATATCTTAAGTATCATGATTCATGACATAATTTATTTATTTTTTTATTCAAATTTTAATTTCGGTTTGGACTTTTTTTCTATTCAAATTTCTATTTCTATTCCCAATTTCAAATTGATTTATCTATAGCAAGTAGCAACAAATTCAATTTTAGTTTGAGCTTTTTTGGGTCTTTATTTAAAACCCATATAAATTGTTTAAAAAAAAACCCATATTGTATAGAGCAAATAGCGGACCACTATAGCGCCGTAGCGCAAATAGCGCATTTTGATGTCATAGCGTAGCGTTTGGGGTCCAAAAACGCTATAGCGCGCTATTTAGAACAATGTACATACATATTAAATAATATAATAACAGTATAATATGATTTAAGAATGAATTTATAAATATATATCAAAATTTAATAATTAAATAAAATAATAGAGAAATTTAGTTATATCCCCATCAAAACTTGTCCTTTTAGATATTTTCCCATCACAATTCTAAATTTAATTATATACCCATCAAAACTCCATTGTTTTATTTATATCCCCATTTCTTCATTTATCCATTTAAAATTTATATTAATATTATTAAAAAACTTAAAAGATGGTTTTGCCCCTAATTAATTACTGTGCTAATCCCTTCCTTTTTCTCTTCATCTTTCTTTCCCTTCCCGTTCATCTTTCTTTCCCTTCCCGCTAAAGAAGAGAAACAAACAAGAATCAAATGATTTTGTATTATAGTGGAAAGAGTTTGGATAAAATTCAAGCTTCAGCTAACTATAGCTGTCGCTAGCCTATGAGACAAATTGCCTAAAATTAGAATGAAATTACATAATTCATTTGGCTAATCTAGTTTCCTTTATATAGGCGATGAAGTACTGAAGAAATTAGCGACATACACCGTTCAGATTCATCAATTGCATCACCCAGCGTCAAGTGAGCTTTTCTACGCCAATGAATTCTTCAATTTGATTAACGGCCTTTCTAGCGTTATCTCTACATGCTTGGGACCCATTTGTCAGTGGTTTAGTGTTTAACGGTTTTATGTATTGCTCCGTTAACCCAGGCCCACCAGCAGAGATCGAAACCCTATTTATTTCCGTCTGCTGCTTATCCGTCGTTTTGTTCCCCTCTTCTTCGTTTAGAGCTCCAACCGCTAGTACCAAATTCTGAGATTGTGACACTTTTCGATATTCAAATTGCAAAGAGCGGGCTCCAAGGGAAGCATTAGCACAGTACACAGTACTTGATGAGGGCAGAAAGGAGGGAAAAAGAAACGCAAGGATTAGCATGAAGAGAAAAAGGAAGGGATTAGCACAGTAATTAATTAGGGGCAAAACTGTCTTTTAAGTTTTTTAATAATATTAATCTTAAATTTTAAATGGTTAAATGAAGAAATGGGGATATAAATAAAACAATGGAATTTTGATGGGGATATAACTAAATTTAGAATTGTGATGGGGAAATATCTAAAAAGACAAGTTTTGATGGGGATATAACTAAATTTTTCAAAATAATAATTCTGATTTTATTAAAAAAAGATTGAATGTTTTTAAGGTGGATAAAGCTTCTATCTTGTTTGATATTTTGTAAAAATAATAAATTATATCTTAATAAATATAGAGCACTTCAAAAAAAAATAATGAAAATTAGAATAAAAATAAAATAGTGATCATTGTTACTTTGAAGAGAATTTAATATAGCATGAATTAAGCACAGCCTACATCCTAAGACATTTTATCATATACATAATTTATTCTCTTAGAATATCTAATATTTTGAGGTCTATTTTGTGTAAATTTATAGAATAAAATAAATTCGAGAATAGCATGCACTTTATTGACTTTAATGTGATGGTGTAAGATAGCAATCTCCTATTTCTCCCTCATATTTAATGCAAGGAAAAAATTGTACAAAAGTTAACCAGCATAAAACTGGGTTTCTTCGAACCGTGTTTCTGGTTTTTTTTATCAAAAACCAACCCATTAAACCGGTTTCTAGTGGTTCAATAGCAGAAATGGTCTTCTAAACGAATCAAACCGGAAAAGGCTCCGGTTCCAGTTTTTTTTGGTCCTATCGATCGGTCTGATCCGGTTCTAAAAACTATGAATTTAAACAAAATACATACCAAAAATAATATAATTACAAAAAAAAAATTTACAATTACATTATACAGAAAAAAATAAGATGACCTCTAGTCTATCTAACTATTATTAAACATTCACGGGACATCGAATCAAGCAGGAGTTGTAATGGACACATTGGCAGATCTATGTACAAATTGGGGTAAGCACTGGCAAGTGCCTACTCCTAGATTTGAATTTTTTATTTTGATTCAGTACTGATTGTTCAATGTATCTACTCCTAATTCGATATAGTGCCTACCCCTGGTCTAGTAAGTCCGATTATTGAACCAAATCCTTCTGAGTTTTGGTCGATTCTGTGTATTTCATTTTTTTTTTCAAATATGCGATACTTTATTTCGTAAATAAATTGAAAAAAAATAAGAGAATAAGAAAGATATAACAGTGATACCTATTATTACAATTCTAATATTTTGAGGTCTATTGTGTAAATTTTATAGAATAAAATAAATTCTTGCATAGCATGTACTTTATTGACTTTACATGTGAAGGTGTACGATAGCAATCACTACTAGAATTGTATCTTTTTCTAAGGGCAAAAAATGGCTTGTTCCATGGGCTTGCCCTCGGAAAAAGCCCTAAAATTAGTTTTTCCGTGCGCCACCCTTGGAAAAAGTCCGTGGCAAAAGCCTTCGATGGAAATAGCCAGTATTTCCGAGGGCGCCGTTGGAAATAATATTTTCTGGCTTTTTCCATGTGCTTGCCCTCGGAAAAAGTACCCTCGGAAATACTTTCACATCCAGCCTATGGGCTTATTATTTCCAAGGGCAGAATCTGTAGGTCCCACCTTAGTTGTTCCAAGGCTATCAAAAGTGGGTCCCAACTGGTTATTTCCAAGGGCAGAATCTGTAGGTCCCACCTTAGTTGTTCCAAGGCTATCAAAAGTGGGTCCCAACTGGTTATTTCCAAGGGCAGCATATGTGGGACCCACCGTAATATTTCCAAGACTATCCAACATGGGACCCACCTGATTTCTTCCAATTCCCATTCAGCCAATTCCTTAATTCCTATTCAGCCAAATTCTCCAATTCCATTTAATCAAATTAATAAACACATAGAAATATAGAGAAAAAACACATAATTAACATTAACCGACATAGTATAATCATAGTACATTGTATTAAAATACCAAAAAAACATTACAATAGAAGTGCTAAAAGAAACTTCTATATATACCCAAAATATGCCCTAATTCAAGACGACTAACAAAAATATATTTAGAATTGACTAAATTTGCAAAAATGTTTTTACAAGAACAATGCAGTCACTCTTCCTTTTATCTTGCTATGTTGTTCTCACTGCTGTAAAAATGAGAAAGTTAGTTTGTTCTACATAGGAGAGTATCGTTGATTGTTGGATATTTGAATTTTTCAAGCATTGTTTCCATAATATACAAAAAAGTACATGTATATAAGCAATAATGGAAAATATACATGTACAACAAAAATACAAGAAAAAAAATACAGTGGCAATACTATCTTGGCTTCCTGTCTCAAACCTTAAAAGTAATACAAGGAAAAAAATACTGCTCTAAATTGGACATATTCTTTTATAATTGGTGGCATCTTTAGTACAGAAGTAAATTTCAGAAAATTAAAATATCAACAATAATGGAAATTCTAATATACTTTGTAAGTTATGGTCAGAAAGTTTGTGTCTTCATGTGTTTCAAATCAAATACATATATTTGGTGGTTCAGCAAAGAGTAGATTTTAGTGGGAAAACATTTTCAATAAAGATATACATCGAGGAAATTCATGTTCTGTAGACATGTATTGTATACATTGAGGAAATTCTAATATTCAATAAAATTGTTAGGTTACAAGTTAATTTACAAACTTAACAGTTGTTAGCCATTATGACTCATCCCTTCCAATTAAGGACCAAAAATAATAGAAAACAAGAAAGAGTAAAACTTGAATAAATGATCCCAGTATTGTACCCAACTAGCATCAGGTTGGTCCCAGTAAATCTGATATAAGTCAAAACTAATATTAAAATCTAAATTAAGCATAAAGTTGTAAATTAATGGAGACAAATTTCACTCCACCAATTCACAAGTATAAATCTGAAAAAAGGAGGAATAAACCTTGCCACGGATAAGAAATTTCCACCGTTATTGACAAGTAAAAAAAGAAAGAGCAGAATCATACATATAGATGGATAGATACAGGTCAATTTTATGGAGAGATGGTACTCACAACTTAACATAGGACAACATCTTTCTAATGTCCCAGAGCTTGATGGTCTGATCCTTGCCATTGGATATCAAATAGCAGCCGTCACCCCTACTTACACTACTGGAAAAAGAAAAAAGATACACATGTCAGAATACAGAAAATTTATGCAATATATCATATTTGTAGATCCTATTTAATCATTTAAGATCTGATTTTCAATAATGATAATAGCTGATTAAATTATCTACTTAAGCACAGTGAAAAATACACTCAATTGATAAAAACTTTGGTTTGAGCATTTTATCAAACACCTTGAAAACATTCATTATTAATAAATACAAATCATATATATTTACAAAGGTAAACTCACCAGTTAGATGAGATACCACAACCTATGCATTCTTTTTAAATAAATACACACGGGTAAATGCAAGCAACATTTCAGTTTCATATGTCAGTGCTAGCTATTTATACATTATAATACTAGGTTCACACACGTGCCAGCCTAAAGTGGTAGAAGTTCCTTTTTAAGTTTCCATTGATATTCAAAGCCTTCATAGCAGAGAATTTATTAAATTTAGAATATACTCGTACTAGTGCAACAGAGAATTAAAAATTTAGTTTGTCCTCGAACAATTTCATCTCAACATCCAAAACTTACTAGCAAATTTCATGAAAAATTAAGTTTACCTAAATGCAAATTGAAACTTGTAAAATGAACAAGAGCAAAAAGGCGAGGTAAAATTGACAGTGGATTGAGTCAATTTTATCAGGTCTAATTCATCCGCGTGATGCTCAATTTAGTAATTGTATATGATAATTGATTAAAAGTGGAAAATGGTTGCACATCATACCACTTTCATACAATGAGATGCCAGTGCTCGAGTCTAAGAAAAGGGAATCTACAAAAAAAATAAGATGAATAGCATGACTAAAAAACAAGGCTTACAGAAAAAGCACAAAAAAATGTTTTCGTACCAGTACCACATTGACCACATTTTTTACCCTTTGTTTCTATTGCCTTTTCTTTCTTGGCTCTTTTGAGGTCATTTTCTCTGTCAAGAGTGCTCTTGCAAAAGACTATAGAGGTATTATTTGACCTAGATCTGTACAAACATACAAGAGATTTTAGGTATTGAGTACCAAACTACAATTGTCAAATAATTTCTATTTCCTCTCATCATTTATGGCTTACTAAATTGATTTTGATATCTAATGATGCCAACTAAAATAATCTCAACAAAATTGCATATATAGTGTCCATCTAAAATAGAAGAAAATTTTGAACCTGGCTCCTTGGAAATTTCCTATTTGTACCAGATTAGTCCAACTTGCTCCTAGTTATGCAAAAGAAAGAAACACAGATTACAAAAAATCAGAAAAATTAGGGTTACCCAAAATTTAACACATATACAATAAGGCACCTATAGTCCAATCGCCGTTGTTGTTGTCGTTGCTTAGTTGCCATTGCTCAGCTTCACACAATAGCAAAGGTGTTAAGCCGGACCTCTCCAACCTAGTCGGCGATGCTTCAAAGGAGAAAGGGGGGACGGGACGGGGACTATAGCCTAGAAGCCCTTCCCTTCGGTTTTGAGGCACAGTTCTAGGTCGGAAAGGGGAGAAGTGGGGAGGGCGGTAAGAAGAAGAAAGAAAAAAACTAAGGCGGCTGTGGAGAGAGAGTTAGGGTTTTACGGTAATAGGAAAGAGAATAGGAAAGTTGACAGAGCCTCAATTGGGACTTAGAGAATAGGAAAGAGGGGGAAATACTTCTCCAAAAATTTCGTTGCGCGCCTATGTTTGGCAAAAAGTTTGTTAAAGTTGACAGAGCGGTTTAATCTTCGTGCAGTTTATTCTTTATATTGGAAGCTTTTCTTATTCTATAGAAACAGCGCTGCTTGTAGTCAAGTCTGATCTGTTAAATAAATCACCTCTAATTGACTCTGTGAGGGAAAAATGATAAGCAAATGAAATAAATTTCATTTGAAAACTTGATTTAATTTACATAAGAATTGAAAGTTGTACCATACTAAATTTTGTTAGATATTTAATATTTTTTTAGTTAACCGTGGTATCGTTAAAAAATTAGTTGTTATATTTTTATGATCAAATGCTATTTATAGGAATGGTTAGTAACTTACGTAATTAGCGAAATTTAGACAACTAATGAACAATTGTGACATTAAATTTAGCAAAAAATTTGAATTACAAACGAAATTAATGAAATTAACGCAATAATGAATGGAAGAACATGTTTATGAATTACTAAAAAATTTGTACAAAAAAAAAAATATAGCATAACATGCTTGTTGCATAAATAACTCACATCCTTCAAGCATCAACATAGAACATGAACTCTTGTAGTGTGAGTTAATGAAAATCCACAAGCATACGTTATCTTATGGTCGATCAGAACCGTTCAAATTGAATAATATCACATTCATTTTATTGTAGTGAAGTTTGATAAAATTTTATGTTCATCTACCTATCCATCAAGCCGACGGAATATACAAACATCGTAGGGCCACAAACACTTCACGTCGGATCGAAGTTTTGACATATCAAAACTTCAGTTTTTTTTTGTTGGTTGTGTTCAATGTTTTTCCCTGATCATTTAAAAACTAATTTGAAATTATTTCACTACAGATCGACCGTTGATTGCTCATTCAAAAATGAACGGTCCGTAATTATTGGCTCAATTTGAAGGGGCAAATATTGATGAAATTATATAAAATTAACAATTATAAGCATTATTTGGTCATAGGACATGTATAAATGTAGAAAATATTTTTTTAAGAATTTATTCATATTATTTGCTGTACAAAAATCACAATTATAAGCATGATGTCTATTTCACTGAGGTAACATAATATTTCTGTTTAAATCCACCTTAGATGAAATCATCTGGATTTTTTAATAATCGTGCTAATTTTGATCATACGGTCCCAATCTAAACATAAATATTATGTTACCTCAGGTGAGATAATATCGTGGGTATATGTAATCATAAATGGTCTCCTTGTTCACTCCCTGCGGAATACGTATCCTCTGCATTAACTCAAAAGGGAATCTTTTGAGTTAATGAATATAGACCGTCCGATTTGTTTAAAGATTCGTGTAAACTAGATCTGCACTAATATTAAAGGGACCCCTATGTTATAGGCACGAGCCGGATTGGCTCCGTTTCAAATCAAACGGTTGAAATTCATTAACTCAAAAGATTCCATTTTGAGTTAATGCAGAGGATACGGATTCCTCGCTGGGGCTCATCCTTTTTTTTTCTAAAAAACCAAACACCTGAACCCTTACCTCCTCTTAAATACTCTCAAAGCGAAAGAAGAAACCCGATCGTCGGAAACACCAAAGAAGATTGATGATCGAATCTTCTCCGCCATCTGGATCGATCAAGCTGAAAATTACCTCTTCCTGTTCCCTCTCGCGAATCCTCTTCCCGTTCTTGTTCTTCCTCTCCCCCTTCCCATTTCCATTCCTCCGCTAGGTCTCTTTTCTTTTCCTGATCTCCGACGTCACTGCTTGTCTCTGAGTTCATCTCCTCTGTCGGTTCTGTTGCCATTGTCATCTCCGTCTCCCACTACTCATGTACTTGTAGTGCTCGACTTCAAGGATGCCAGCCCGTGGCTTGAGAAGGTAATGAATTAACTTTAATATGTAACTATCTTTAAAATTAGCAAAGTTGCTCCCATAATTTCAGTTAGTAATTAATTCAATAAGGTTATGGGGGTACACTGGTTATGAAGGTAATGAATTAATTTTGTTGCATGGATGCATGCATTTAAAGTGTTCGACGAAATGCCCGAACCAAAATACTAGAATTTCATAGCCGAATTCTAGAATTTCTGTTATACCTTCGTGTCTCTCCTGCACCAGGTGGATCTCAATCTCTATTTTTCCTTCTCTGAAGAGTCACTTATGCCGATTTAGGGATCATTGAGTTTCTGATGATTGAGAAATTGTATAGGATTTAGCATTTTCTTGATTTAGGGCTTAGGTTTTAGTATAGATTTGATTGTATCAATCATTGATACTTCTGTAGATTGAACAATGGCTTTCTCACATAGTTAAAATGTCAAAATGCCAAACATACTCAGAATAATGATAAATATGATGTATGCACCTGATTTTTTTAAGTTGAAATCTTGCTGTAAAATTAGGAGGGGCACCAATGGTTTCCATTATCACAAGTTCATCATATATTTTTTAATGTACCAACTGTCATATTAGAACATAATAAATATTACTTAATTATTTCCTTTGTTTTTGTTCTATCCTGCTGGTCTGAAGGATTGTGCCAAGCATCCTATTAGAATTTGACTTGAAACAGATTGCTCGGACTTCTGTTTTAGTAGTACCTTATGACCAGTACTGAATATATGAAAAGGGTAGTAGAACTTGATGACCAACATTGGTTGACATATGAAAATTGCAATTATAATCCTTTCGTTTTAATTCTTTTGAAGTTAGACCTACAAATTGAGTTTATGCTAGTTTCATTATCTTAATGGTTTCTATAGTTCAATTTTCTAACAACCAATTTTCTTTTCTTCTTTGTTTTCCTTAGTTTTTGTGTGTGCTTGAGGTTGAAAGAATAATACCTTCATCAACTCAAGAGCAGCTACCGATTTGTGTGTGTTTGATATATGTTGGATGATTATTTTGTTGTTTAATTTTTTAGTGCTCAGCTATTTTATAATTGAGTATATAATTGTTGCTTTCTCATGTTTGGAGTAGTATATGTGTTGATATATATTGGATGATTATTTTGCTCTTTAATTTTTTAGTGCTCAGCTCTTTTATAATTGAGAATATAGTTCTGCAGATAGTTAGAAAATATGTTGTTGGGCAAATTTTGTATGCATAGGTGTTGCATGTGAACTATTGTTGCTTTATAACACCTCCATTTATTTGGGATTTTTACCCGGCAATATATATTATAAGCACATTATGAGAAGCATTGTATAAGATTGGAAAGTAGATCAACTAAGGTATACCAATTACTTCAGAAATCTCGAATGCAAAATAATGTGGTATTCCATATACATAAGATAACCATTTTGAAATAAGAGGTGTAGAGATAAAAAATTCAATTTAAATTGTGTAGTTCAGAATAATATCTCATGTAGATGAGTAAAAAGAAAAAATTATATGTTACGATTTTTTATACTGCTATATAACAAAATGTATAACAAAATGCAGATTTTTAATTCTTATAACTGTTATTATTCTTGTAGAGATAAAATAATATAAATTGAATCAATAAAACATTTCCAAGAGCATAATGCCCCAGTATTTCCATGAACCTCCAATATAAAATAATATAAACAGATTAAACAAAACATTTCCAAGGGTAGCTCATGGAAATATTATGTCTCTCTTCTTCACACTTATTTCCAAGGGCATGGGGCGAGGCATTTCCATGGGCTATCAATAAAATATAGTATTTGGTCTGTTTGGCGGGTCATGGGTCATACAAAAGTATTTCCAAGGGCGGATAGAAAATATTTCCAAAGGCAGACATCAGGAATTTCCATGCGCTACTATTTCCGAGGGCTTGCCGTTGGAAATTGTTAAGTGTGTCAGAAAAGGCAATTTTATTTCCGAGGGCCCTTCCTCCCCTTGGAAATAACATATGCTCCCGTTGCAAAAAACGAAAATTCTAGTAGTGAATCTCCTCTTTCTCTCTCATATTTAATGCAAGGAAAAAAAATGTATCAAAAGTTAACCAGTATAAAACCGAGTTTCTTATTTTTTTTTTTATCAAAAACCAACCCATTAAACCGGTTTCTAGTGGTTCAATAGCAGAAATGGTCTTCTAAACGAATCAAACCGGAAAAGGCTCTGGTTCCGGCTTTTTCCGGTCCTACCAACCGGTCCGATTCAGTTCTAAAAACTATGAATTTAAACACAATACATACAAAAAATAATATAATTACAAATATAAAAATATTTACAATTACATGAGATGGGCTATTGTGCTTGGCAAAGTAAAGCCATCGTTTTACTTCGGCTTACTTTTTGGATTTTCAAAGTCCAAAACGTCGATCCGACCGTTCAAGTTGATCTACATATTGAAATGTGCTTGCAGACCAAATTTTACATTTTTTGGAATTTTTTTACTATTTATTAAGCCACTTTGAAAATTGCTGATAACATGGTCCAGAAAAAACAGTACAACAAAATTCTGGACCATGTGACCAGCAATTTTCAAAGTGGCTTAATAAATAGTAAAAAAATTCCAAAATATGTAAAATTTGGTCTGCAAGCACATTTCAATATGTAGATCAACTTGAATGGTCGGATCGACGTTTTGGACTTTGAAAATCCAAAAAGTAAGCCGAAGTAAAACGATGTATTTACTTTGCAAAGCACAATAGCTCATCTCCAATTACATTATACAGAAGAAAATAAGATGACCTCTAGTCTATCTAACTATTATTAAACATTCATGGGACATCGAATCAAGTAGGAGTTATAATGGTCATTGGCGGTTCCATGTACAAATTGGGGTATGCAAGTGCCTACCTCTGGATTTGAATTTTTTATTTCGATCCAGTACTAATTGTTATGTGCTTACCCCTGATCCGATATAGTACCTATTCCTGGTTCGAGTTAGTCCGATTCTTGAACCAATTCCTTCTGAGTTTTGGTCAATTCTGTGTATTTCGTTTTTTTTAGATATGCGATACTCAATTTCGTAAATAGAATGAAAGATAATAAGAGAACAAGAAAGATATGACGGTGGTATCTATTATTACAATTCTAAGAAATGGGTTGGCTGAACTTTTTGTGTTTTTTATTATTCAACACTTATATTTCGGTTGAATTTTTATTTAAACTTTGACTTAAATTTACTAATTAGCTAGAAATAATTCCACTTTGAATTGTGCCAAACGAATTTTTAATTAACTAAAATTATTTGAATGCTGTATCAATCGATTTTACAATTATAACATATTTTATAATAAACATAGCTATAGGGATTGAGTTGTAATTGTGTACCCGATAAGTTAATGAGTATGAACCCGATTATCTATTTGAATTCGATTAGTGCCTTATCCTGACAGAAATTCTGGATCCGCCCTGGTAATGGTGGTGTACAATAATCAAGGGAGTTTAACAGATATGCAAAGCAGATACATGTCAATTACACACCCTTTTCACGCAGGAGCCATAACACTACTCGAAGCAATTTGGTATGTTAAGTCGCTTGGGCTGGTACAGCAACGGGATATATTCATACTGTTCTCTGATTGCAAGTGTTAGTTCGAGCGGTGACAAACAACAATTTTGAAGAGGTACGATGCTGGCAATCACTGGAAACCGTTGTCAGGTCAGTAGCTGAGCTCCAAAATATGGAAGATCGAATCACAGTCAGATTTGCCACAAGAGAAGTACTGACAGTACCACACCAGTTAGCAAACCAGGCAAGAAGAAGGGGACCGAATCAGGGGGGCACTACTGGAGAAAACCCGATAAACCAACGATTAGACACAGGAGACTTCCTAATTGAGAGATAAACTAACCTCTTAGAAGATCACGGTAGTAGCTGGTAAAAGAATTGAGAGCTTGGCGATGAAACAGGCACAACAGGGCACTTGCTGGTAAGAGGAGAAGGTGTTGTGAGAGAGTTAGAAGGAAAATTGCGTTTAAAACCCTTACCTATTCACTTTTTACAAAATGGAAAGGGACGGGTAGATAGGTGCTTGTTACCTTTCAAAAGGAGACTTTGATAATTTAAAGTAGTCTGTTGTCTTTTGCTTGGTAGGTTTTAAAATACTTTGATGTAATTTTTAGATCTTTATTAATATATCACGCCTACGGTTTCTCTCAAAAAAAAGGAAAGACAAAAAAACTAGAGTAAAGTGGAAAATACATGCCGTGCCGTACCATGACTAACATGTCGTGAGTTTAGTCTCGTGCTGTGCCTTGCTGTGTTGTGACCAAGTTAATTTTTCACATACCGTGTCATTACCAAAATGTCAAGGGATGGTCGCGGCACGCGAATGATCACGCCACGTGAGTCCTGTCGTGTCAAAACGTGACTCGCATGACCATTTTATCATAATTTAAGTTAGTTTATTTAAGATTCACCATTTGATCAAGATCTAACGGTCATAATTACACGTGACTCGCTTGACCACATGTCGTGCCATGTCATGACGTGACGAGATATTTTGAGTGACGTGTCATGCCGTGCCAAATTTTCAAAAAAAGATCACGGCACGGAACACGCGAGTCACAGCACGTAACCGACACCCATATTGTACCGTTCCGTACCATAATCGTACTGTTCTATGATAGAGCCGGCTCTGCCGTGCCATTTTTCCCACTCTTTGCGTGACTTTTTTTTTTGATAAAAGGCAACGAAGTGCCCGTTTCATATATGAAACAAGAGGTTTATGATTACATATTACGTGCCATATCCACTAAACACAAAGAGCAAAACTGCTGCCATAACAAAACAGAAAATATAAGCCCGTCTTTTTAACATCCACCAAAATATCGTAATGGAAAAATATCCTAACACTAAGCCGCTCAAATTGGGAAATATCGTAATGGAAATCCTATAAAATCAAAGGAGTTGTAGATCTGCATCAGAGTGAATTGGCTGGCTGGCCAGTCCCTCCGTCCCTCTGCTCCATTGGGTACTGATGGGTCACAGGCGCCTGGTATAGTACAATTTGTCTGTCATTCGGGTCCCACACCCTTAAAGGGATCACCTCCAGGTCAGCCGGCAGGTAATCAGCTGCAGCCATCTTGATTCTTTTATCCATTCGTCCTGACCAGTATTCAAACACAGAAAGAATAAGTAAGATAAGAGATTTTGTAGTTTTAACTATAGCACCTTGAAAAATAATCTCATTTCTATGTTTCCACAACGTCCAACAAAAGGCACTGTAAATTACCAAAAAGGCCTGT
The DNA here is from genome assembly GCA_025461125.1 of Carex kokanica. Taxonomy (NCBI): domain Eukaryota; kingdom Viridiplantae; phylum Streptophyta; class Magnoliopsida; order Poales; family Cyperaceae; genus Carex; species Carex kokanica. The sequence goes on along the minus strand of JAJGRX010001361.1, from coordinate 506,350 downwards.
TGGTGTATGTTGTCTAGTGAACAAGAAAAATCAAAGATATTGGGACAGGTACACCATTTCTTAAATTCCTGTTGACATTTTCCTAACCAGAACCATATATGCTGAGCCACTCTACATTTAAGAAATAAATGATTCGTAGTCTCAGTGTTGGAACAGAAGTGGCACTGTGTGCTTCCGGGCCATCCTCTCCTTTGCAAATTCTTTTTAGTAAGAATCCTATTAGTAGATAAAAGCCACATAAAGATTCTTATTTTTGGAGGAATGAGAATTTTCCACCAAATAGCATATCTATTTCTATTAACCCCTCTAAAGTTTAGAAATTGATAAGTGGATTGAACTGTAAATTGCCCATTAGCAGTCCATCTCCATGCTACCTTATCTATATGATGTGTAAAACTACAAGAGCTAATTAAAAACAGAATCTCATGCCATTCATTTAAAAGAACACCATCTAAACTTCTTTTAAACTTCATGGCAGCACCTTGTGAATTTACTACAGCATTAATATTGATGTGAGGATTGGAGCAAATATTGTATAATTAAGGGAATTGGGTTGCTAGGGTACACTGACCTTGCCATATATCATGCCAAAAAGAAAGAGTAGATTGATTGCTTGGTTCAAAACTAATGCTAAGTTTGCCTATACTGTCTAATTTCGCAATTGATGACCAAAAAGGTGAGAGGGGTAAAGATGTCCTAGTATTATAATATTTATGCATAATCACTGTTTTCCAAAGCCCCTGGTAGGAAGGGTCTTGGTATTTCCACCACCATTTTAGTAATAGTGCAATGTTCATGTTGCGTAAATCTAAAATGCCTAAGCCCCCATGCTGTTTAAGTAAACAAGTTTTGGACCAATTGACTAAGGAATATTTTTTCCTATTAATACTACTACCTTACCATAAAAATCTATTTCTTATAGAATCTATTTTCTTAATAATAGTTTTTGGTGCTTTATAGACAGAAAAAGTATATAAGGGTATAGTAGAAAGAACTGTATTAATAAGTGTCAATCTACCTCCTAGTGATAGTAATTGTCCTTTCCATTGTTGTAGTGTATTGTCTATTTTATCCACTAAGAAATACCATTCAGACATAGCTAATTTTTGGTCTTTAAGAGGTAATCCTAGGTATTTAAGAGGAAAAGATCCTGTACATTGAAAAGTATTAGCAAAGGGGACTCCATCTACATTAATGGGGTATAATTCAGTTTTGAGTAAGTTCATTTTGATACCAGAGAGGGCTTCAAAACACAGTAACCCCCACCATGCTGACTCAACATTGGAGTGAGTGGCTTGGAGAAATAATATTGTGTCATCGGGATAATGACAATTAGTAATAGCTCTATTGCCTACACATGTTGGTCCTAATCCAATTAATTTATTAGCCTGCCTCCCTTTGGAGAAAATTTTACATAAAGTATCTGCTGCAAGAAGGAAGAGGAGAGGTGAAAGAGGGTCACCCTGCCGTACTCCTCGTTTACAGTAGAAATATTGTGTAAAATCTCCATTGAAATTAATACATGATTGAGAGCTATAGAGCCAATCAGTAATCCATTGGCACCATTTCTCTCCAAACCCTCTACTCACTAAGATTTCTAAAATGTAACTCCAATTAATTTTATCGTATGCTTTTTCGAAATCTATTTTAATAACAACCCCATGTTCTTTAGTAGCTCTACAGTAATGTATGAGTTCTTGGCTTAATACGACATTATCTAAAATGTATCTATGTTTGAGAAAGGCAGATTGGCTACTATCTATAATTCTACTCATGATATTTTCTAGTCTAGTTGTAAGAATTTTTGAAATAATTTTAAAGCTACAGTTTACAAGGCTAATGGGTCGATATTTACTTATGACAGAAGCATCTCTCTCTTTTGGAATGAGACAAATCACTGACTTGTTAAGTTTGGTAAGATCTATGTCATGTTGATGAAAATGAGTACATAAGAGGAAAAGATTATCTTTAATAATATCCCAATAGGTTTGGTAAAATAGGAATGAGAAGCCATCAGGACCAGGGGCTCCCTGGGCTGAGGAAGCAAATACTGCTGTGTGGATTTCTGTTTCAGATATAGGTATTTCTAGGTCTTGTCTTTCTAATTCAATAATTTTATCTTGAGGATCCCAAAACTGGTTATCTAATCTAGCAAATTTCATGCCAGGGACTCCTAATAAGGATTTATAAAAGTCAACAGCATGGTTTTTCATAAGCCCTAAATTAGTGGTAGTAGTGCCATTAATATCAAGTGAGTTAATCCTATTTTTCTTACTTCTGTGTGAGGCCATAACATGGAAATATTTAGTATTGTGATCTCCTTCCTCTAACCATTGTTGTCTAGATCTATTCTTCCAATATATTTCTTCCTCTAAATACAGGTCATCTAATTGTTTTTTGAGTAGGATCCATTGCAAGTATTCATCATTAGTGAGATCTCTTTCTTCTTGCAACAGATCAAGTGTATGGAGCTCCTTAGTTAATCTCGATTTAGTTCTTTTTTTTTCACCATAGTAATTTTTGGACCACCCTCTTATTTTTTGTCTCATGTATTTTAATTTGGAAGCCCAGCTAAGACCTAAATTATGTTTGTCTAATGGATACTCCTGCCACCATTTACTAATAAGATCTCTAAAGCCTTCTTGTTTGATCCATTCAGGATCAAATCTAAACTGTGGTGAAGTCATAATCTCTTTGGTGCCCACTTGAAAAAGTATGGGACAGTGATCAGACCCACTTTTGTGGAGATCCTGGATTTTACTAGAAGGATAAGAGGTGTCCCAAGGAAGAGATGTAGATATTCTATCTAGTAGAGCAAATTTTCTACCACTAGCCCAAGTATACTTCCTATTTTGTAGTTTATGTTCTACAAGGGAATGTTTAGTAATAAACATATTAAACTCTGTACTTAATCTAATATCAAAGTGAGGACCAGATTTATCTTGTTTATGTCTAATAACATTAAAATCTCCACATAAAAGCCATAATGGGATATGAGGTTGTCTAATTTGATCTAAAGCATTCCAGAAATCTTTTTTAAATGTCCTAATAACAGGACCATATACAATGGTCATCTGCCAAATGTTAGAATCAGACTTATTTTCAAAAATAATATCTAGGTAGTATTTATGTAAGTGGTAATCTAAAATCTTAATTTTGTTGCTATCACAACCAAATAAAATGCCACCTGATCTTCCTATAGATGGGACCCATTGCCACTCATCTAATCTAGTGGATATAGAATGTAGAAATCTAAGTGTGAAATCTTCCTTTTTAGTCTCTTGAATGGCAATGATATCAATTTTAAAGTCTCTAATAAAGTCATGTAAGACCTGTTGTTTCCTACTTGAATTCAGACCTCTACAATTCCAATTAAAAATATTTATTGATTATCTACTGCACCACTAGAGACTACTACATCCTTAGAATCTAATAAGTCTAGAGTCAGTCTAACAGGGTGATTACTACAACTAGCAGATTTAATAATTTGAGAAACTACCTTTTCATATTTGTCCCTATCCATCTGCTGTATAGCAGAAATTATTGGAATAGTATCCTCTTCACTATTTCCTAAGGTAATCTGATATACTTGAAATAATTCTCTAACCTGGTCTACAGTAAGTCTATTATAAGGAAAGTTATTGATTAAAGGAATACCTGTAGTGTGACTGCTAGATCCTAGAGTTTTATTGTAACCTCTTAACTGCCTTACTCATGGTGGAGGAGGGATCTGCCTGAGCTTGGACCCTCAGACTTCTTCTTTGAGCTTTAGGAGCCGAGTCAACCACCTCAGGAGTAGTGACCAGATTAGGCTTAGGCTCACTGCTTCTCAAGCGGCCTGCGTGACTATCTAAAAACAAAGAGAATCATTCTTTTGGAGAAAAGCAGACACACTCATCCATTTATTTGATAAACTGGAGATGTCCAGTTATCCTTTAACAGTGATTTTACCGGTTCAAATTCCATTACCACACATTCTGCATAAAATTTTATGGTTAAAACCTCTTACACATCTGATCTGCATCCATCCGACAGTTTAGATTTCTTGTTTAATTACTTGATCTCTTCCTCTTCTGATCTGATAGCTAATGTCGTCCGACATAAACTAGAGAAGAGGAAATTTCGACTGCCATTAATTTTGTTAAATTAATTTACACAGGGACAAAAAGCTAATGACCAATCAATTTGTTAGATTCATATGGGATTAATGGAACTACATTTGTCTTAATATCATGGAACTCCTCTCCTCTGCCTCAAGGCTCTCCAGAAGCAACTTTCCATCTTGTAGCTTGAAGCAATATTTTGTCGTACTCTTCTACCCTCTCCACACTCGACAAAACCTTTTTTACGAAATCCACAGCCAAAAAGCGTTTTTTCCATTCTACCAGTAATGACACCTTTGTCTCATTGAACAACTTGACCTCATATTTTCTCGACTGCTTTGATCTAGGCCAACTCGGAACCTAAAGTCACATCAAGAAAACCAATAGTGTCTCCACCAAAGAATCCCTTCCCAGTCTCACAAGAACATTTCTTCAAAACTCCTTCCAATTGCTCTAGCATACCGAATGAATCAACAATCTTTTCAGAGGGTTACACCTCCAATGGTCTTAAATGGACTCGCGCGATAATACATCTAAAACAACACATTTTTTTTACTAACTGATTAGTTCATATATTTTTTATCTAACAAATTATTTTTTTGGTAGTTTTTAGTGGTGCTTAAAGGTTGCGCGCATGAGATCAAGATGCTGGGAAAAAGGGATTGGAGAGCTTTTGGGTGCTTGTTATTGAAGAGCCATGCCAATTTTGCAAATCTAAAACCACAAACGTTTTCTACACAATTTTCTCTTTCAAATGAGATCCATTATGACATACTTTCGAGTTATCCGTTACACAAGTATTCATACCTCGTCATGCAAGTATTCATACTTTGTCATGCAAGTATTCATACCTTATCGAGCAAGTATTCATACCACGTCTTGTAAGTGTAAATAGTTTATGTATCAAGAATATTACAAGCATATGTGCATACCTCGATTAATTTTATAAGAGCAGCTGAATAGTATTGAACATTGCTTTATTGTTTTTTATTTCAATTTTATTTTTTGGAAATAAAAAATAGTTGCCACATGTTTCACTGTTGAAACAAAAATAATATATCAAATTTTACAGATCATATAATTGAAATGTTACAAACAAAAAAACAGAAACAATATTTAAAAGAAACAAAACATACTTCATTGAAGTATTCATATATATACATTGGAGTATTCATACATATACGCTGAAGTATTCATTCCTAAGATATCAAGTATTCATTCATATACCTCTATTTTTTACAAAAAAAATTTATGTCATTTCTTAGGACTTAGTACGCACTGGCATAATTCACCATTAATGAAGATTTGTTCTTTGCAAATAACTCGCTACTGCATGAGGAAGAGAAACATAGACACGAAATGGATTAATTGCATCAACAGAGACAAAATTAGTTGAACTCGATCCATTTAGCACTCATTTTGAGACGGTTGATAGTGATGGATCTGACCCGGCAGAGGCGTGCTTGATTGGGATGGAGTAATGGAGGATCTTCCGGCAGAACATCCATTGGAGCGGGAGTAGCAGGCAGAGATGGAAAAGTGGTGGTGGAGGCGGAGGTCAAGCAGAGAGAGGTCGAGTGTAGAAACGACGAAGCCGTATCGCGTCGCCGTCCAGAGAGAGACCGAGCGGAGATGAGGCGATCTGGCCAGAGGAGAAGAAAACGAGAGGGAGGAGGTTTTTGGAGGAAAAGAAAGAGGGAGAGGCAAGGAATCGGGAAAGTGAGGTTGATAACGACAGTTTAAGCCGTTAATTATTTTAGTTGAACTTGGGAGATTGATTGGGAGATAAATTGGGGGAATGAATGTTGGGATATTATAATACTCTAAAAAAATACTTGATGTATTGTTTATATTTGAATTTACAAGTATTTATATTTCATATGTAAAATATACAGTTTGTAATGACAAAATAATTTAACATTAAAAAAAATTATGTTTAAATTATATATGTATTTTACATACATTTTCTAATGAGAAAAATAATAGTTAAAAATATGTTAATTTTGTTACAATATGAATTAGGTATCCGAATTATATTCGATTTGTATTCGTATCTGTTTAATATCCGATCCGTATCTGTATCCGAAAAATAAATACTGATACGGATATAGTTTCACCACTATCCGATCTGTATCTGATCCGTATTAATTAAGCAAGTAAAAGATTAATTTTCTTTGAATTTCCTCCATACCGCCATTATCGAGCACCTCAGTTGGCAGATGCATACCACCACAGGCATTTACCAGAGACTAGTCAGTATGAAAAGAGCAATGAGTTATACAAAGCCCCTGAACCACTCCAATCAAATTCTTTCAGAGTTATTAATTGCTTCATTTGTGAAGGGCACCAACCTGAGTGTCTTATTTTTTTGCACAGGGTAAAAAAGCTAATTAACAAATAAATTTGTTAAATTCATGTGGAGTAGAAAAATTCAAAGGTGTCTAAAATAAATAATTACTAGATCGTTGGAATATATTCTACCAGTCAAACGACAAACATTGTTTTTCTCAATTGCTTCTAGATTCAATAATTTTGAGCTAAGAACATATATAAATAATTTGTTTCAACTAATAAATGTAACTATCTCTCCGTTGTAATTTCAACTAATCAGAATACCCATTTCAACTATTACTGAACACAAATTTATTTTTATGCCAAAAGGCTCCATTATATTATTAGGCCGAAGCAACTTCTTGCGTACTCTTCTAACCTCTCCGCACTTGGGAGAACAAACTTCACGAAATCTGCAGCGAGGAAGCGTTTTTCCCACTCTACCAGTAATGGCATCTTCGTCTCATCGAGCAGCTTGGCTCCGGATATCTTCTCGACTGCCTTGATCCAGGTCAAATCGCAACCTAACGTTACATCAAGGAAACCAATGGTATCTCCACCAAAGAATCCCTTCCCAGCAGAGCATTTCTTGAAAGCTCCTTCCAATTGCTCTAGCACAGCAACTGTATCGCCAATCTTTTCTGCCTTTGTCTCCTCTGAAGCAGCAGTCAAGATACCAATAATTGATTTTGCAAACTACAAAAGAAAAAAAATGAAATATTAACTTGTTAACTTTGTAATTCGGTCATCTCCAAATCTCATAACTTCTGTTATCATAGAACTTAATTTCATATATATTTTGGTAGATCATGAAGTTAAACAATTAATTAATTTAAGTACCTTATCATCAACATATGCGGCCCAAAAACGAGCAACGGCACGTTCGTAAGGATCAGCAGGAAGCACAGGAGGTCCGGTGCTAGACCACTTCTCATCAATGTATTGCAAAACCACCAATGACTCGCAGATACTTCGATCACCATGGATAAGTACCGGCACTGCCTTGTGGATCGGATTGTGTTTGAGAAGAAGCTCGCTTTTGTTTCTTAGATCCTCCTCAAGATACTCATAACTCAGCCCCTTTTGTTCTAGCACCATTCTTACCCTGATTACGAATGGGCTACCCCATTGCCCCAACAGCTTGAGATCACCTTCCGCCATTTTCACTCTGTTTGAGAATTAATGTTTTTGGTAAATTGAGATTTCTGTCTATGTTGATGTGGTGCTTAAATATGATAGAAGCGTTGACTGCCAATAAGAGATAATCTAAGTGTTGAATTTATTATTGATAATGCCGTGATCAATGACACCTCCTTGCATCCATTACAGAGTGGGGTTCTGTGTTGTTCCTTTAAGATTTTGGTGATGGATCAAGTTATTAGACAATAGTTTTATTGACATTTATATTTATTTGATAATTAACTATGGCAATCAATTATTTGGTTATTAGACATATAATGTATCCTTTTTTTCTTTCTTTGACAATTTGAATTGCTGGATATATTAAACGTTAAATTGATGTGTAAAAAATATGAATCCTATACATTATTAATCAATGTTTGAATATGCCACCAGAAAACATAACCCGCCATTTTTCCCACTCTAAAGGCAAACATTAGAAAAAAAAATCGTTTTAAATTATAAATTAATCTGCAGTGGAGAAACTGATATCGGAAGTTTCCCGGCAGAGAGTCATGTTTGAATTTTCTTTATTTGTGGAATTCATTGTTTTGCCTCATGTGTAGCTATTGTGTGGCAATCTACGGAATAGCTTAGTTTTCCCTTAACTAAAATGATCTTCGTCATCTGTTCCAGTCCTCTGATCAACCGTTGGACGACGCAGAGTGAGAATATATTGCAATTGATGTACTTACAAAACATAACTAAAATAAAATTTTGCCAACCTTACTCTCATATACCGACAATTGTGAACAAACTGATATTAATACTATATGCAAAATATGCAAAATCAGCGAGATTAGTAAAAATATTTTCAACTGCAAAACTTGAACAAAATAATCAATTAATCAATTTAGTACAATCTGCACCTAAAATAATTTAGTGCAAGCTACCTATTGTGATTAAATGATAATCAATACATACTGCAACCGAACTTAATTAACTGATTTGATGGGGAAAAAAATGTCAATACCTCCCCCTAACATACGAATATAATATTCACAAATATCTTTACCCTAAGAAACGCTTCATTAGAGTAATATAGTTGACCATTAGTGAACAGCAGCATCCTTGCAACTAACTATACAATACGAAGGTTTCTATTTTCTTTATGAAATAAAGCTATATATCTAATCTATGATCCAAAATCTCAATTAAAGAACAATATATTACGTGTTTGTAAACACAAAACAAGCCCACAAAAGAACCCCACTTCATTTGTCAGGGATGCAAGGAGGTGTCCTCGTTGCTCACCGCATATCTTATAAAAGTCCAACACTTGACTTATCACCTCCTTGCTCACGGCATATCTTATAAAAATCCAACACTTGACTTCTTAATTAAGAAAAAAAACTACTCTTACCTCACATATTGTACTTCTTAACTATATTTAAGAAATATTTATGACTGTACACATTATTATATCTAAATTCACTATGCTTGCTACAAGAATGTGAGTACCACAGAATTAGGGGTGCAAACGGATTGGATATTATCTGTCTAGATTCGGATCTGAATTTTTACAGATTCAGATATTCAGATACGAATAGTTTACAGATACGGATATAATTTATGCAGATACAGATACGAATACAATTTATGCGAATACAGATACAGATACGGTTCCAATTTCAAAAGAGGATATGAATTGGAATAGTGATAATTATCTGTATCCGTAAATTTGAAGTTAACAGGATATCCGTTAACCCAGTAAAAGTTTTCTCCGAAACCCACCTGGCCACCTCTTTCATTTGTCTCGGTCAATGATTGGAAAGGCGTATTAGAAAATTGGAAAGCGCGTATTAAAAATTTCATATGTAGAAAGTTCGTTTTTTTTTTTGCTGAGACTTTTAGGACCGACATTTTTATTAATATCCAACATTAAATATTAAATAGAAATCAATAAATATTTAGCTAGGTTTTGTTAAAAATGTCCAAACCAGTTATTTAATGGCCAGCCCCTATTTTTATTCCAAACCGGCCATTAAATGGCCGGTCCTCAATTATTTTTTTTTACAAATTATGAAGAGCAAGATGCTGAAATCTAACAATAAAAATTCAAATTTTTTTTAATATTTGTTAGATTACTTCTTTTGATGTATAATTAGCATATTTATACTAAAATACGTTAAAATTACTTGAAATTATGTTAAATTACGATCAATTACACTAAATTACGGTAAATTACGCTAAACTATGCAAATTTCGCTAATTATAATGAAATACGCTAAATTACGCTAAACTACGCAAAATTACGCTAAATTAGGCCGATTTTGTGCAATATTTCATAAATCATAAAAAATAGTAAAAAATTCTCAAAATAGTAAATATTGGTTTTCTACAAATTTATTATGTAACTAATTTACTGAGCTACTTATATCGAATAATAGAAATGAAAATCTTAATCAGAAACTTCAACTCAAGTTTTGAGGCCCTTTCCTTTATTTTTTTACAATTCTGAATTTTGAAAAACGGCATAGCCGTTACTGACGCATGCGTATTTTCACAAGCTTTCCAAAAATTTGTCATTTTCTGAAATCGGACAATTGAGCGCCGTTTTATGACCGTTTAAAGTTTCGTCATTTTTCACCTTCTCAGTAAATATATCATCCCTATTCATATGTAATTTAGCGTAATTTATCGTATTTCATTATAATTAGCATAATTTAACATAATTTAATGTAATTTAACGTAATTTAGTATAATTCAGCGTAATTTAACATAATTTCAAGTAATTTAGTGTATTTTAGTATAAATATGCTAATTATACATCAAAAGAAGTAATCTAACAAATATTAAAAAAAATTCAATTTTAATTATTAGATTTCAGCATCTTGCTCTTCATAATTTCTAAAAAAAAGGAAATTTTTTTTGAGAACCCGCCATTTAATGGCCGGTTTGGAATAAAAATAGAGAGCCGGCCATTAAATGGCTGGTTTGGATATTTTTAACAAAATCAAGTTAAGCTGCACCATTATCCGATCCGTATTAATTAAGCAAGTAAAAGATTAATTTTCTTTGAATTTCATCCATACCGCCATTATCGAGCACCTCGGTTGGCAGATGCATACCACCACAGGCATTTACCAGAGACAAGTTAGTCAGTATGAAAAGAGCAATGAGTTATACAAAACCCCTGAACCACTCCAATCAAATTCTTTCAGAGCTATTAATTGCTTCGATTTGTGAAGGGCAGCAACCTGACTGTCTTATTTCTTTTGCACAGGGTAAAAAAAGCTAATTAACAAATAAATTTGTTAAATTCATGTGGAGTAGAAAAATTCAAAGGTGTGTAAAATAAATAATTACTAGATCGATGGAATATATTCTACCAGTCAAACGACAAACATTGTTTTTCTCAATTGCTTCTAGATTCAATAATTTTGAGCTAAGAACATATATAAATAATTTGTAATATCTCTCCGTTGTAATTTCAACTAATCAGAATACCCATTTCAATTATTACTGAACAATAATTTATTTTATGCCAAAAGCATCCATTATATTATTGGGCCGAAGCAACTTTCCATAAGGTAACTTGAAGCATTCTGGCATACTCTTCTAGCCTCTCCGCACTCGGCAGAACAAACTTCGCGAAATCCCAAGCGAGGAAGCGTTTTTCCCACTCTACCAGTAATGGCATCTTTGTCTCATCGAGCAACTTGGCTCCGGATATCTTCTCAGCTGCCTTGATCCAGGTCAACTCGCAACCTAACGTCACATCAAGGAAACCAATGGTATCTCCACCAAAGAATTCCTTCCCAGCAGAACATTTCTTGAATGCTCCTTCCAATTGCTCTAGCGCAGCAACTGTATCGCCAATCTTTTCTGCCTTTGTCTCCTCTGAAGCAGCTGACAAGATACCAAGAATTGATTTTGCAAACTACAAAAGAAAAAAAATGAAATATTAACTAGTTACCTTTGTAATTCGGTCATCTCCAAATCTCATAACTTCTGTTATCATAGAACTTAATTTCATATATATTTTGGTAGATAAAGTTAAACAATTAATTAATTTAAGTACCTTATCATCAACATATGCGGCCCAAAAGCGAGCAACAGCACGTTCGTAAGGATCAGCAGGAAGCACAGGAGGTCCGGTACCAGACCACTTCTCATCAATGTAGTGCAAAACCACCAACGACTCGCAGATACTTCGATCACCATGGATAAGTACCGGCACTGCCTTGTGGATCGGATTGTGTTTGAGAAGAAGCTCGCTTTTGTTTGAAAGATCCTCCTCAAGATACTCATAACTCAGCCCCTTTTGTTCTAGCACCATTCTTACCCTCATTACGTATGGGCTAGCCCATAGCCCCAACAGCTTGAGATCACCTTCCGCCATTTTCACTCTGTTTGAGAATTAATGTTTTTGGAAATTGAGATTTCTGTCTATGTTGATGTGGGGCTTAAATAAGATAGAAGCGTTGACTGCAAATAAGAGATAATCTAAGTGTTGAATTTATTATTATTGATAATGCCGTGAGCAATGACACCTCCTTGTATCCATTACAGAGTGGGGTTCTTTTGTGGGCTGGTTTTGTGTTTACAAGGATGTAGTGTTGTTCCTTTAAGATTTTGGGTGATGGATCAAGTTATTCGACATATAGTTTTATTGACATTTATATTTATTTGATAATTAACTATGGCAATCAATTATTTGGTTATTAGACATATAATGTATCCTTTTTTTCTTTCTTTGACAATTTGAATTGCTGGATATATTAAACGTTAAATTGATGTGTAAAAATTATGAATCCTATACATTATTAATCAATGTTTGAATATGCCACCAGAAAACATATTATTGTTACTTTAATGTGTTTAAATGCTCAATTAAATAATTAACTGAGTTACTCCCTAGAGTGGGAAAAATGGCACGGCGGAGCCGGCTCCGTCACGGAATGGCACGGCACGCGTGTCAATTACGTGTTGTGACTCGCGTGTCCCGTGTTGTGACCATTCGCGTGCTGTATCTATATTTTAAAACTTTGGCACGGCACGACACGTGAAATATTTAATCATGGCACGTAGTCACGCGAGTCACGCGTAATTAAGACTATTAGATATTGATTTAATGGTGAATCTTGAATAAACTAACCTAAATTATGATTAAATGGTCACGCGAGTCACGTATGGTCACGGCACGTTTAGGCACAGCGTGACTCACGTGGCGTGACCATTCTCGTGCCATGACTACCTCTTGACATTTTGGTCACGTCACATCACGGCACGTAAAAAATTAATTTAGTCACAGCACGACACGGCACGGCACGGCATGAGATCAAAATCACGGCGTATTAGTCACGCCACAGCACGGCATGGCACGTTTTTTCCACTCTAGTATTCTCTCAACTAGTGAGTTTATTGCATATCTTTCCACAGAGAAATGGAGAGCATGAAATCTAAATCTCGCAGTGCAGTTGCACAAGTTTTTTTGCTTTCTATTTAATACGATAATTAATTGTACTTGGAAATAGGGGTGTCAACTGCTATGATAAGGATCAGATGGAAGTATTTTCATACCCGTATCCGTTACAAATTATTCTTACTCGTGCTTTATCATTAGCCGCTACATATTATTTTATCTGTACCCTATTCTTATCCATTATAGTTGTCAGATAACGAAATGGTAGCGGGTAAATAATAGATAATATTAATATAATAATTATTTTTATTATTTATTAAATAAAATATTAAAACATATACATTCATTTTACACATATAGTATTTTATTAAAAAAAATGATCATGTTAAGTGCTTAACAGTAAACGTATTATTTTCAATGCTTATTAATATATATATATATAGAGGAGGGATCCGATTACACCTTTTTTGGTGACACACTTTGACACCTACCATTTTCAAAGTCCAAATAGTCGATTCAAACTGTTCAACATGATGGATATATTAAAATGTGCTTGGAGATCAAATTTTACATTTTTTTGAATTTTTTTGCTATTTATTAAGATGGTTACAAAAATCGTTGTTTTCAGACCATTGAAAAACAGTGATTTTGTAACCATCTTAATAAATAGTAAAAAAATTCAAAAAAATGTAAAATTTGATCTCCAAGTACATTTTAATATGGTGATCATGTTGAATGGTTCGGATCGACTGTTTGGATTTTGAAATCGCAAAATTGACCTATATAAAAAACGGTGTCATGATGTGTCACCAAAAAAGGTGTAATTGGATCCCTCCTCATATATATATATATATATAGAGTCTGACTTAGCTACTTCATGAAGTAAAACGACTTTGTACTTCACGCCATATCTTCATTTTCAAAGTTCAAATAGTCGATTCGAACCTTCCAACATGTTCTTCATATTGAAATGTACTTGGAGACCAAATTTTATATTTTTTGGAATTTTTTTACTATTTATTAAGCCACTTTGAAAATCTGAAAATCCTTATGAACAGTAAAAAACAGTAAAAATTTCTGGACCGCCGGATCAGCGATTTTCAAAGTGGCTTAATAAATAGTAAAAAAATTCCAAAAAATGTAAAATTTGGTCTCCAAGCACATATCAATATGGAGAACAACTTGAGCGGTTCGGATCGGTCGTTTGGATTTTCAAAATGGAAATAATGAGGCGTGGAGCACCAAGTCGTTTTACTCCATGAAGTAGCTAAGCCCAGCACTATATATATATATATATACTGGGCTTAGATACTTCATGGAGTAAAACGACTTGGTGCTCCACGCCTCATTATTTTCATTTTGAAAATCCAAACGACCGATCCGAACCGCTCAAGTTGTTCTCCATATTGATATGTGCTTGGAGACCAAATTTTACATTTTTTTGAATTTTTTTACTATTTATTAAGCCACTTTGAAAATCGCTGATCCATTGGTCCAGAAATTTTTACTGTTTTTTACTATTCATCAGGATTTCCAGATTTTCAAAGTGGCTTAATAAATAGTAAAAAAATTCCAAAAAATGTAAAATTTGGTCTCCAAGTACATTTCAATATGAAGAACATGTTGGAAGGTTCGAATCGACTATTTGAACTTTGAAAATGAAGATATGGCGTGAAGTACAGAGTCGTTTTACTCCATGAAGTAGCTAAGTCCATCTATATATATATATATATATATATATATATATATTATTTTTTTTTTTAATTACTCGATTGGTAACCGGTACGAAACAGACTTTACCCGTACTCTTACGCGCTTAGATAACAAAAAAAAAATTTCTTTATCCGTATTCATATTTTACGAAAAAAAAAATCTTATGTGTACTCATTTTATAAAATGGTGCCATTGACTTTAGTGCTGTTTGTGCTTGGAGAAGACGGTACAACTGGTGCTCTGCTTCGATGACCGTACCTTGTATAACAAGTTGGAACAATATTCGATGCGTTGTCAATTTTAATATTGAAATACGATACGCCTTGGAGGCTTATGACTCTTTAATTAATTAAGTCAATTGTTCATCAATTTGAGTTCTTTTGCATTTAAAATTTGGATTAAATTTTTCCCTTTTAATTTGGGGACTTCCCCAGGGTTTGATAATTAATTAATGATGTATTTAAGTGTTAAATTAATTTGTGAAGCTAATGAATCAATGACAAAAACCGATTAAAAGGCAAAATGCCTTAAATGCATTTGGGTCACCTTTGGTGCCCATTTTAACTTATTTCGGTTTGAGATTCATCAAATCCAAGTTATTAGGGGTTCAAGTCTGCCTCATAAGGAGCGCAACCATGTATGGTTTGTATTTTTAAGAGGTGTTTTTTTGTATAATCCTATTTTTAGGGCTAATTAATGGCCAATTAAGCCTAAGTATATTTTCCAGTATTTGTAATGCATATTTATGTGATAATAATGTATTTTAGGGTATTTAGGAAATTGTTATCGATTCCTATGTTGGAATTTTGGAAAATTATTTTAAGGGTTAAAATTAATTTGTAAGCACTTTTGGTTAAGTAAATGTTAAGTAAAGGGTTGACAATTAATGTGTTATTAGTAATTAATTTAAGAGGTTGTTCGTAAATGTTGATTTACATGAATTATGTGATAATTCAAATATTTTATCCTATGTTGTGAAATTAATTTAAGACGTTCTCTTATCCATGAGATTTATAAAATTGAATTACAATAATTAAACACGCCCTAAAACGATTCATATTTTTTCAGTACTGCCAAAATGCTCAGCTGTAGGTTAATTGTCTCTCTTTTAGTTTAGTAAATAAGTTGTTGATTGTCTATGTTTTAATTAAGAGGGTGATCGAGGGATTACTTGATAATTAATTATTTCATAATTATAAGAAATAATATTAAAACTTTAAATTCGACAGTAAGACTTAATATATATGTTAATCGTATGAAATCTGATTTGTACTTTTTCTATATATCTGACAACAAACTGGTACTAATTTTTTAAAATGCAAACATTATTTCATCAACAACAATAAGACGCATGCACTATCCTAATTATTAATGAACAATAATTTATTTTTAAGCTAAAAAGTTGCATCAATTGGCGGAAGCAACATTCCATCTAGCTCGAAGCATTGTTGCGTACTCTTCTACCCTCTCCGCACTCGGCAAAACGAGTTTCACGAAATCTGCAGTGAGGAAACGTTTCTTCCACTCCACCAGTAATGGCACCTTTGTCTCATCGATCAGCTTGGCCCCCGATATATTCTCTACTGCCTTGATCCAAACCAACTGGGAACCCAAAGTCACATCAACAAAACCAATGGAGTCTCCCCCAAAGAAATCCTTTCCAGCAGAACATTTCTTAAAGGCTCCTTCCAACAGCTCTAGCGCAGCAATTGTATCCGCAACTTTTTCTGCCTTCATCTCCTCTGTTGCAGCCTTCAGGATACCAATAAATGAAGGGAACAACTGCACGGATAAATAAAAAACATAAAACATTTGTTAATTTTGCAATTCATCTTCACTCATTTATATATATTGCGTGATCGTGAAATTAAAAATTTAGTAATTTAAATACCTTATCGTCAACATAAGCTGCCCAAAAGCGAGCAATGGCGCGTTCGTAAGAATTAGCAGGAAGCACAGGAGGTCCTGTACCATGCCAGTTCTCATCAATGTACTCCAAAATCACCAATGACTCACAGATGCTTCGATCGTTGTGGATAAGTACCGGCACTTTCTTGTGAATCGGATTGTGTTTAAGAAGAAGCTCGCTCTTGTTAAAAAGATCCTGCTCAAGGTACTCGTAGCTCAGCCTCTTTTGTTCTAGAATCATTCTGACCCTACTAGCAAATTGGCTAGGCCCTGCTCCTAACAGTTTGAGATCACCTTCTGCCATTGTTCACTTGGGAATTAATGTTTTTGGGAAATTGATCTGTGTTCTCTCTGTGTTGTATGCGGAGCTTATATAAGGTAGAAGTGCACAAGTGTTGACTGCCAACAAAAAGATAATCCAAGTGGTGGAATTTAATATGATATATATAACGTCAGCAATGAAGAGATCTTCTTGCATCGTTTAAGATTTTGGGTTCTGTTGTGGGCTGGTTAGTGTTTATAAAGACGTTGTATTGTTCCTTTAAAATTTTGGGTGATGGATAAATTTATTAGATATATGGTTTTATTGAGATTTCTATTTACTTGATAACTATCACAATCAATAAATTATCTATTAAATTTAATAGAAATTTTATATTTGTTTTATTTTACATAAGTTTTATATTAGATATATTACAATTAAGTATTATTGGAGCACTGATCAAGTGTTAGCAAAATTGAACTGTTAATTTATCACTTAGTGCATGATAAATTATTTTTTAAACTATGCTAAATTTAATATACAATATATTAAAATTGTTGAGAAGGCATCTATAATTATATATTTGTTAATTTAATAATCATTTGTTCAATTGTCACAGTTTGTTAAATAAAATATATTATTAACATAACGTATCCTCTGTGCATGGCTCTTTTTATTTTCTTTCTTTTAGAATTTCAATTACTGGATATGTGAAATTCTGTTAAAGTTCTGAATGCTATATACGATTAATTAATCAATGAGTTCAAAAAAAATCTAGAAACAAACAATAGACAATTTTATTAGACATATTTGATTGTGCCAACATAAAACATAGTATGGTTACTGTACGCGTTTAAATGTACCAATTACATTATTAACTGAGGTACCCCTCCACTAGCGACATTATTGCATATCTTTTCCACAGAGACATACAGAGCATAAAATCTCAACCTCGCACTGCAGAATTTTTTTTATTTTTTCTATTTCACATTGACTGTTGGCCCCCTTTGTATCATAATTAATTGTACTTGGAGATCAAACATAGAATACTTCAGTGCTGTCGTCATGAGGATTGAAGATGCCTCTTTTTTCTCTGTTTTTTTTTTTTATGGTTGGAGGCTAAAATTGCCTACCAACATTTGTATTGAATACATAAAGAGTATTTACAACACCTCAAGTCATTACATTTAGCTAAAAACTAATTAACCAGCAGACCCAGTATATAAATGTTTTTAAATTACAAATAGAACCGAAATCATAACACAAACGAATAATTAACCATCGAACGGTGCAGGGTGAGAATATCTTGCAATTGATACATGTACATGTTGATACCATGCAATTGATGCATTTGCAGAAATAGAAATAAAATTGTGGCGACCTTGCTTCTCAGAAACACTGATCTCTACTCAGAGCAACGACAAATGTGAACAAAGAGATTAGTAAAAAGGTTTTCAACTGCAAAATCTGCACGAATTGATCAATTGATATCAATTTAGTACAAATTTTACTAACTGTATATTATGATCAATTTGGTACAATATGCACCCAACCTAACTGTTTTGAATGAAAAACACATCAATACCTTCCCCTAACATACAAATAATCACACAATAAATGCCGATCTCACCGTAAGATTCTTCGTTTAATACCAAATTGCAGATCTACTTTATTCGACGGGTAGTACATTAATTGTCCTATAAACTGAAAAAAAAGAATTCTAGATGCACTCCATCGTCATGAATGGAAAACAAAATACAAAGAGATTTCCTAAGAAACCCTTTAACTTAGGCTATGTTTGGATGCACTAAGAATAATGTTATTCTTAGAATAGCATTGCTATTCGGAACAAGGACAATCCAAACGAGAAATAGAGCTATTCGGAATAGAGAGAATAGGGCTATTCGCTATTATTACAAAAACATGGAATAACATTTATTGCTTTCAATATTAATACTAATTTAATATTTAAACTAATATTATATTGCATTTAATATTTAAATTAATATTATATTGTATTATATTTAATCTAATATTATATTATATTTAATCTAATATTTTATTTAATACTAATCTAATATTTAAAATAATATTATATTACATTTAATATTTAAATTAATATTATATTATATTATATTTAATAACTAAATTAATATTATATTGTATTATATTTAAACTAATATTATATTACATTTAATCTAATATTTTATTTAATACTAATCTAATATTTAAAATAATATTATATTACATTTAATATTTAAACTAATATTATCTTACATTTAATATTTAAACTAATATTATATTACATTTAATCTAATATTTTATTTAATACTAATCTAATATTTAAAATAATATTATATTACATTTAATATTTAAACTAATATTATATTACATTTAATCTAATATTTTATTTAATACTAATCTAATTTTTAAAATAATATTATATTACATTTAATCTAATATTTTATTTAATACTAATCTAATATTTAAATTAATATTATATTACATTTAACATTTAACCTAATATTATATTATATTTAATATAATATTTTATTTAATACTAATCTAATATTTAAAATAATATTATATTACATTTAATATTTAAATTAATATTATATTGTATTATATTTAATCTAACACATGAATTATTACTTTATTCATTCCCTCCAAACTCTATTCTAAATATGCAATCCAAACATCTTTTTCACTATTCCGAATAGCTTGAGTTAGCACTGTTCTTAAACAACTTTTTCACTATTCCGAATAGCTTGAGTTAGCACTATTCTTCTAAACGTATCCTTAATTTGTATAGTTGAACCATATTGAGCAGCAATTCATAATGTTACAGTGTTTAGTTATCTCAAATTAATGCCTAACTTGAACAAAATTATTAATGAGGGAACAATCCACCCTATATATGTATATTGTGCGAAATAAGCTACGAAAAATCATCACCACTGAATGGCAAAAACGGGGATATATAGGTATGTATATTATATACATTTGATACTCATGCATCTCAACATATTTATAATTATTTTCATAAGTTAATTAATTAATTTATCTGTTATCACAGATATCAAATAAATATGATTGTCAACATCTTTTCACATAAGACATAATACTATTTATCTATTAATTTGAT
The DNA here is from genome assembly GCA_025461125.1 of Carex kokanica. Lineage (NCBI taxonomy): Eukaryota > Viridiplantae > Streptophyta > Magnoliopsida > Poales > Cyperaceae > Carex > Carex kokanica. The sequence goes on along the minus strand of JAJGRX010001361.1, from coordinate 486,341 downwards.
TCATGATCCAAAATCTTAAAGGAACAATCTTAATTAATGACATCTTTGGAAACACAGAACCAATTCACAAAAGAACCATACTCGGTACTGGACGCAAGGAGGTGTCCTCATTGCTGATGGCATATAATATATATAATGAGTGAGGCTATGGTACTTCGGCAAGTGTACTATGGCTAGTGTACTACGGCTCAATATGGTACTTTTTAAAATCCTAACGGTCGATCCGAACCGTTCAATGTGATATCCATATGAATATGTACTTGCAAACTAAATTTTATATTTTTTCGAATTTTTTTACTATTTTTTTAGATAGGTAGAATTTTGATGGTCCATAATTTGTATAAAACACTGAAAATTCTACTTATCTAAAAAAATAGTAAAAAAATTCGAAAAAATATAAAATTTAGTTTGCAAGTACATATTTATATGGATATCACATTGAACGGTTCGGATCGACCGTTAGGATTTTAAAAAGTATCATATTGAGCCGTAGTACACTAGCCATAGTACACTAGCCGAAGTACCATAGCCTCACTCATATATAATATATAATTCCACCACTTGATCTATGCAGTCAACACTTCTACCTTATTTAAGCCTTGTATACAACACAGAGAGAAATCATATCAATTTCCCAAAAACATTAATCCACAAAAAGAGCGAAAATGGTAGAAGGCAATCTCAAGCTGTTGGGGGCATGGGCTAGCCCATATGTAATCAGAGTAAGAATGGTGCTAGAACAAAAGGGGCTAAGTTATGAGTATCTTGAGCAGGATCTTTTCAACAAAAGCGAGCTTCTTCTCAAACACAATCCAATCCACAAAAAAGTGCCAGTACTTATCCACAATGTTCAAAGCATTTGCGAGTCGTTGGTGATTTTGCAGTACATTGATGAGAATTGGTCTGGCACTGGACCTCCTCTGCTCCCTACTGATCCCTATGAACGAGCCCTTTCTCGCTTCTGGGCAACATATATTGACGATAAGGTATTTAAATTTACTAATTTTTTTTATTTCAATATAAATGAAATGAAATTTTTTTATTTCATGTTTTATTTATCTATCCGTGCAGTTATTCCCTTCATTGGTTGGTATCCTTAAGGCTAAAACAGAGGAGACAAAGGCGGAAAAAATTGCGGATACAATTGATGCGCTAGAGAAGTTGGAAGAAGGTTTCATGAAATGTTATGCTGGGAAGGGATTCTTTGGTGGTGACTTCATTGGTTTTGTTGATGTGATTTTGGGTTGCCAGATGACTTGGATGAAGGCAGCAGAGAAGATATTGGAAGTGAAGTTGCTTGATGAGACAAAGATGCCATTACTGGTAGAGTGGGAAAAACGTTTTCTCGCTGTGGATTTCGTGAAGCGCGTTCTCCCGAGTGTGGAGAGGGTAGAAGAGCTCGCGAAAATGGTTCGAGCCACAATATGGAATGTTGCTTCGGTTAATTGACGTACTTTTTTAGTATAGAAATAGAAATGATCGATTGTTCCGTAATAATTGGGATTGGGATATGTATGCATGCGTATGTGTTTAATAGCTGAGTCGTCTTCCCTTCTTCTCTTTATCCATTTAAAAGCCTATCTAGTAGTATACCTGAACACAAAAGAGTAAAGATAATTTAGATGACAGTAAAACTGACCAACTAATTTAAGCAAAGATCAGCATTTAGTTAGTGACAGCCGTACTGTAACAGAAGCATAAATGCACAATATTAATCAGAAATTAACAACATCAACTAACAATTAAGAACATATGAATTAGCGATATCTGAATTGTAATAATAAAAGAATACAATCAGCCATATGTGATTACCTCGATAATGTGAGATCAAAGATAAAAAGGATATAACTGATGCTAAACATCTGAGAAAGAACGGAGAAAAGCAGCAAAATTAATTGAAAATTCAAATGAAATATAGGAACTCACATACGTAGTTGATCTCAAAAGATTGCTGGAGTTAATGATATTGAGAAAGGAGCAGTCTGGACAGTTGCAACTGATGCCGCTAATTAACCGTCCAATCAAAATTCGGACAGTTGCAACATCGATATTATCTTCATAAACTTAATTAACCGTCCGGTCAAAATTCAGGCCAATCCGACTCACACCTAAACACATGGAGCCCTTTAATATTAGTGCGGATTTAAATCGGATGGTCCAGATCTTTAACTCAAAATTTGAGTTAACTCAGATGATACGAATTCTCAAACAACTAGGGAAGGCAAATAAAGTGGAAAAAACGTGCCGTGCCATGACTAACACACCGTGACTTTGGTCTCGTGCCGTGCCGTAAACAAGTTAATTTTTCACGTGCCATGCCTTAACGAAAATGTCAAGAGGTGGTCACGGCATGTGAGTCACCATGCCCAAACGTAACTCGCATGACCATTTGATTATAATTTAGGTTAGTTTATTCAAGATTCACCATTTGATCAAGATCTAATGGTTCTAATTACACGTGACTCGTGTGACCACGTACCATACCGTGTCATGACTAGATCTTCCGCGTACCGTGCTGTGCAAAATTTTCTAAAAATAGTCACGACACAAAACACGCGAATCACGACACGTAACCAACAAGCGTGCCGTACCGTTCCGTGGAGTACCCCGCCATTTTTCCCACTCTAAAGGCAAACATTAGAAAAAAAAAATCGTTTGAAATTATAAATTAATCTGCAGTGGAGAAAGTGATATCGGAAGTTTCCCACCAGAGACTCTGCCGTGTTAGAATTTTCTTTATTTGTGGGATTTATTGTTTTGCCTCATGTGTAGTTATTGTGTGGCAATCTACGGAATAGCTTAGTTTTCCCTTAAACTAAAATGATCTTCGTCATCTGTTCCAGTCCTCTGATCAACCGTTGGACGACGCAGAGTGAGAATATATTGCAATTGATGTACTTACAAAACATAACTAAAATAAAATTTTGCCAACCTTACTCTCATAAACCGACAATTGTGAACAAACTGATATTAATACTATATGCAAAATATGCAAAATCAGCGAAATTAGTAAAATATTTTCAACTGCAAAATTTGAATAATAAAATCAATTAATCAATTAGTACAATCTGCACCAAAAATAATTTAGTGCAAGCTGCCTATTGTGGTTAAATGATAATCAATATATACTGCAACCCAACTTAATTAACTGATTTGATGGGGAAAAAAAAATATGAATACCTCCCCCTAACATACGAATATAATATTTACACCATTAGTGAACAGCAGCATCCTTGCAACTAACTATACAATACGAAGGTTTCTATTTTATTTATGAAATAAAGCTATATATCTAATCTATGATCCAAAATCTCAATTAAAGAACAATATATTACGTGTTTGTAAACACAAAACAAGCCCACAAAAGAACCCCACTTAATTTGTCAGGGATGCAAGGAGGTGTCCTCATTGCTCACGGCATATCTTATAAAAGTCCAACACTTGACTTATCACCTCCTTGCAAACGGCATATCTTAGAAAAATCCAACACTTGACTTATCAATTTATACTCCTTATTCAACATAAACAGAGACAATATCAATTTCCCAAAACATTTTTCCTTGAGTGAAAATGGCAGAATGTGAACTCAAGCTGTTGGGGGCATGGGCTAGCCCATATGTAATCAGGGTAAGAATGGTGCTAGAACAGAAGGGGCTGAGTTATGAGTACCTTGAGCAGGATCTTTACAACAAGAGCGAGCTTCTTCTCAAACACAATCCAATCCACAAAACAGTGCCGGTACTTATCCACAATGATCAAAGCATCTGCGAGTCGTTGGTAATTTTGCAGTACATTGATGAGAAGTGGTCTGGCACTGGACCTCCTCTGCTCCCTACTGATCCCTATGAACGAGCCCTTTCTCGCTTCTGGGCAGCGTATATTGATGATAAGGTATTTTAAATTTACTAATTTCTTTTTATTTCAATATAAATGAAATGAAATTTTTTTTATTTCATGTTTTATTTATCTATCTGTGCAGTTATTCCCTTCATTGGCTGGTATACTTAAGGCTAAAACAGAGGAGACAAAGGCGGAAAAAATTGCGGATACAATTGGAGCGCTAGAGAAGTTGGAAGAAGGTTTCAAGAAATGTTATGCTGGAAAGGACTTCTTCGGTGGAGACTCCATTGCTTTCCTTGATGTAACTTTGGGTTGCTATTTGACTGCTATCAAGGTAGCAGAGAAGATATCCGGGGCCAAGTTGTTTGACGAGACAAAGATACCATTACTGGTAGACTGGGAAAAACGATTCTTCGCTGTGGATTTCGTGAAGCACGTTCTCCCAAGTGTGGAAAGAGCAGAAGAACTCGCGAGAATGCTTCGAGCCGAAAAATGGAATGTTGTTTCGGCTAATTGAAGGCCCCTTTAGTATCAGTATAAAGATGATTAATTGTTCAGCATATAATTGGTATATATACACACACATACACACACGTGTTGTTGTGGTGAGTGAAATCATGTATGCATTGCGAAAAATTAATATTTAACTTTAAGTTCTATGAATTTTTTTTAATATAATAACTGATTTAGTGCTGGATGTATAGATAGGAGTACGTATTGATCAAATTTGATGCAATTTGAGCATTATTTGATGGCGCAGGAAGAATCATTAATTTTGAATACTCAAAATTCAAATTATTTGATGAATGATAAACATATGTTTCAACATTTTTAAATATACGTATAATATTTACACCATATATAATGGCGTATGTGCTGTTAGATTGTATATTTAAATGTTTTTTTAATTATCAAAATATACTGTTCAAATATACCATTAAAATTTTGATAAAAAATATATTAGTGTAAATAAAAGTTATTTTTTTATAGTTGTAATAGATTATAAACGAAATCTTAATATTTATTTAGATAATTGAATATAGAACGTTTTATTATAAACCAAAGGAGTCTGGCTACTATTACATTAATGTTATTTTAGCCGTAGCAACAATGATTTCAAAATTTAGTAAATTAATTTCAAACAAAGAATCCAAACCGATCTACTTTACTAGTGATGCATTTAGTTGTCAAATTTTTCATTTACTCCCATATTGCAAATCTGAAGTACCTTGTTCTATAAACTGAAAAAAAAAAAAAAAAAAAAAAGACTATTAGAAACACTTCCTCGTCATCAATGGAAAACAAAATATGAAATGTAATTTCCATCTATAACCTCCAGCGAGAAGAACATAGAATTTAAATGTCGAATCTAACATCATTTTTGAAGTTCAAAATTTCTCAAAGGAACTTTTAATTATTTTTATAATTTGAAGCTACTTTTTACATATTTAGTTGATTAAGACATGATATTCCATAAAAAAATACTTATGTTTTCTTTGTTATAATATGTAATAATAATATATAATTAATTTCAATTGTATATATGTTTAAGTTAAAGGTAAAATAATATAACTAAGATATCATATAAAAAACTTAAAAGGTAAATTGGAAAAAAGAAAAGTCAAATTAAGAAATATCATAACTGAAGAATCAAAACTTTCCATTATAGAAATGAATTATTATAAAAATTGTAAAAAAAAAATATAAACTGGGCCGAATTTTTTTTTTTACCATCTTCAAAATAAAAAAACAATTTAACCACTTTTTTTTAATTTCGGTTTGAACCAAAATGGTGGCTCTGCAGATATAATACCTCTTCAACAATTTTATTTTATCAAACCTATGATTCAATTTTGTTGTCAGGTATAAACCCATGATTTAATTCTTGAAGAATGTTGAAGAATGAAACAATTAAAGTATGTGTGACTCACAACTAAAGCAATATACACCATCCAAAGTTAAAGCAAGTGGGACCCACATGAATGAAACAACAAATTTGATTGGTTGGGCAGCCAACAATTCAACGAAAAAAATTCAAAGAGGTTTTGCATGTTATATCTGCGGAACTAGAGGTGTCAACGGTTACCATAAGGGTCGGGTGAAAGTATTTTCATACCCGTATCCGTTACAAATTATCTTTTATCCGTACTTTATTTTTATCCGCTACAAATTATTTATATACTCGTACTTTATTCTTATCCGTTATAGTTATCGGATAATAAAATAATAGTGGATAAATAACAGGTAATACTAATATAATAATTAGTTTTATTATTTATTAAATAAAATATTAAAACATATGCATTCATTAAACACAAATATAGTACTTTATTGAAAAATAAATTCTTATCATGCTAAGCGCAAGTAAACTATTTAAATTACTCTTTTCAATGCTTATTAATATATATAATATGAGTATGGCTAGTTTGCTTCCGGAAGCACTTCGACCGAAGTGCTTACGGGGTCATAATTTAGTATTTGATATTCAAACAACAAATTCAAACTGTTAGATATTCAATCTATATTAAAATGTGCTTGGAGACCAAATTTTATATTTTTTGGAATTTTTTTACTATTTATTAAGCTGGTTTGAAAACTGTTGTTTTCAATACTTCAGAAATTTAATAAAAACAGCGGTTTTCAAACCAGCTTAATAAATAGTGAAAAAATTCCAAAAAATGTAAAATTTGGTCTCCAAGCACATTTTAATATAGATTGAATATCTAACGGTTTGGATTTGTTGTTTGAATATCAAATACTAAAATATGACCCCGTAAACACCTCGCGAAGTGCTTCCGGAAGCGTTAGCCATACTCTATATAATATTTTTTTTTTAATTACCCGATCGGGTAACAGGTACGAAATAGACTTTATCTATACCCTTATCTGTTTAGATAACGAAAAAAAGTCTTTATCTGTATCCGTACCCAATAAATTTACGAAAAAAAATCTTATCCGTATCCGTTTTATTGGATACGGATAAACGGATAAAAGAGTACCAATGATGGCTAAACTGTTTATTTTTTATTAATTTTTAAAGATGGTAAAAAAATCGTGTAGTCATGCGATGGCCAGAAAATAAAGAACTTCTGCAGTGCGTGGTTGATATTTTATGCGCTGCATGTCCTGTGGAAAGATATACAATAAACTCGCTAGTTGAAGGGATGCCTCGGTTAATAATTTAATTGGAACATTTAAACACACCGAGTAACTATAATATGTTTAATGTTGGCACATTAGAACATATCCAATAAAATTGTCCTATTGTTTGTTTCAAAAAAAAAATTATCTAATTGATTAATTAATAATGTATAGCATTCAGAATTTTTACATGTCATTTAGAGTTTAACATACCCAGTAATTTAAATTTTAAAAGAAAGGAAAAATAGTCATGTAAGACGATACATTATGTTAATAATAAATTTATTTAACCAACTGTGACAATTAAACAAATCAATATAAAAATAACAAATGTATAATTATTGATTCCTTCTCAATTTTAAAATATTGTCTATTAAATTAAGCATAATTAAAAAAGTAATTTGTCATGCATTAAGTGATATGTTAATAGTTCAATTTTGCTAACACTTTATCAGTACGTGCTCCTATAATACTTATCTGCAATATATTTAATTTAAAACTTTATGTAAAATAAAACAAATATAAACTTTTATTTTATTTCATAATTAATTTATTAATTGTCATAGTTTCAAATAAATAGAAATGCCAAATAAACAATATACTAGTATGGTGCCCGTGCGTTGCAACGGGATATTATAAGATTGAATAGAATATGAAGAGACTTTTTTTTATTGACATTTCACCTAGAATTAAGAAAAAATATATAAATAAAAATAAAAAACACAAATGACAAAAAAAACGGAGAGATAAATAATAAATAATAGTAAAAGAAACAACAACAAATGAAAAAAAAATGAACCAAATAAAACATGAAAAAAATCTTGAAGTTTCATTGCTAGTGTGATTCTCTTCGATGTAGTGCAACATTTCTAAAAATGAACAAAAAAAATATGAAAAATAGATTATAATTGCTCCAATTGAAAAAATATAATAAAATTAGAAAAGCAATATTTCTATTCTTGATTTTCTCGATTCCAGGTGTGAGGTGATTTGTATAGAAACAACTCTAATTAAATATATTCTAGATTTTTCTATTATGCCGTTGGGATCTATATAGAAACAAACAAAGAAAAAATTGATTTTCATTTTCTGTCGTGATAATTTGTATATAGACGAAGGAGATATAGGAAACCAAAAATAAGGAAATGAAGAAGTTGCTAAACGTAGGAGAAATAAGGAAAAAAAAATGTCGATACAAGGCAGTATATTCAATTTTAATTGTAATATATTATGTGATTGTACGTGTAGCGAATATATTTTTAACTAAATATAGACTACTACACTTAAAAAGATGCATTTAATCAAAACAAGACAGATTATTTGATTAGAGGGTTGAGATTAAATCTGAAATTTCATCTTTCAATCGTAACCGTTGGCGGATCGGACACCCAACGTGCTTAATAATGGAATGGAGATATACATATAGAGAGAGAGAGAGAGAGAGAGAGAGAATGGCTAATATACAAACGTTTGTTCCTGGACTCAGGAACAAACGGTTCGGTTCTCTGATTTTCAAAGTCCAAACAGTCGATCCAAACCGTTAGATATTCAATCTATATTAAAATGTGCTTGGAGACAAAATTTTACATTTTTAGAATTTTTTTACTATTTATTAGACTGCTGATTTTATTAAACTTATGCACCATTGAAAAACAGCGGTTTTCAAACCAGCTTAATAAATAGTAAAAAAATTCAAAAAAATGTAAAATTTGATTGACTGTTTGAACTTTGGAAATTGAAGAACCGAACTATTTGTTCCCGAGTCCAAAAAAAACGTTTGTATATTTGTCATTCTCTCTATATATATATAATAACTTGATCCATCACCCAAAATCTTAAAGGAAAAATACTACATCCTTGTAAACACGAAACCAGCCCACAACAGAACCCGATTCTGTGATGGATGCAAATATGCAATCATGCGAGGAAGATGTCTTCATTGCCGACGTCATATATATAATATATAATTCCACCACTTGGGATTATCTTTTTGTTGGCAGTCAACACTTGTATTATTTAAGCCCCACATCAACATAGACAGAAATCAATCAATTTCCCAAAAACACTAATACTCAAACAGAGTAAAAATGGCAGAAGGTGATCTCAAGCTGTTGGGGGCATGGGCTAGCCCATATGTAATCAGGGTAAGAATGGTGCTAGAACAAAAGGGACTGAGTTATGAAAACCTTGAGGAGGATCTTTTAAACAAGAGCGAACTTCTTCTCAAACATAATCCGATCCACAAGAAAGTGCCTGTACTTATCCATGGCGATCGAAGCATCTGCGAGTCGTTGGTGATTTTGCAGTACATTGATGAGAACTGGTCTAGTACCGGGCCTCCCTTGCTTCCTGCTGATCCTTACAAACGTGCGGTTGCTCGCTTTTGGGCAACGTACGTTGATAATAAGGTACTTAAATTACTAATTAATTAATCGTTTAACTTTATGATCAACCAAAATATATATGAAATTAAGTTCTATAATTGATCGAATTACAAAAGTAACAAATGTTTCATTTTTTTATATCCATACAGTTGGTACCTTCATTTATTGGTATCGCGAAAACTGCTTCAGAGGAGACAAAGGCAGAAAAAATTAGCGATACACTTGCTGCACTAGAGCAGTTGGAAGGAGCTTTCAAGAAATATTCTGCTGGGAAGAGCTTCTTTGGTGGAGATACCATCGGTTTCCTTGACATAACATTAGGTTCCGAGTTGACCTGGATCAAGGCAGTAGAGAAGATATCAGGGGTCAAGTTGCTCGATGCAACAAAGGTGCCATTACTGGTGGAGTGGGAAAAACGGTTCCTCGCTGCGGATTTTGTGAAGAGTGCTATGCCGAGTGTGGAGAGGGTAGAAGAGTTGGTGAGAGTGCTTCAAGTTACAAGTTGGAATGTTACTTCGGCCAATTGATGGATTTTTTGGTATAGAAATAAATGATTGTTTAGTAATAATTGGGATGTGTATGCGTGTTATTGTGGTGAGTGAAATAATATTTGCAGACTTGTAGTGTTGAGAATAAAATTAATATTATACTTCTTTTAGTCAAATTTACCGGTAAGGTTTCAAGTTGCATATACAGATAAAAGTACGAATCAAATTTTATGTCCAGTAGAAATGGGTTTTCTTTGTCAATTGGTCTTTATCCCGTCCACGAAATGTATAACACAGTTTTATTGAATTTTCCGCACTTTTGGTATTTATTTGTTTCGCTTCTTGTGTAGCTATATTGTGTGGCAATCTACGAAATATATATCACAGTTTTAGTAAAATGATCTATGCTGCTTGTATTTTTTTTATGTAGACATGCAGACTAGGAAATTTGATCTATGTTGCTTGTATTTTCCTATATACTGTTTTTTTAACCTTTAAATTTAATCATCCCTACGGGCCATTCTCAACAAAAAAAAGAAGTTTTAGCATGTTACTGCTTTTTATGACTGGATGACTAATGGTTTAATTTCTACTTCTTCAGTCCATCTGATCAGCCATCAGATGATGAAGAGTTAGAATAACTTGCAATTAATGCACTTGCAGAACATAAAAAATTGTGACAACTTCTCAGAAACAATGATGGGTACTCAAAGAACAGTAACAATTGTGATTTGTGAACGAACTGAGGTTAATACAATATGAAATTATGCAAAATCAGACGAATATGGGGAGTTTTGGGAGGGAAAAATATGGAGGCGAAAGCACTACACAATTTATCCCATGTGTCTATGGTTGTGGGATCCACAGTTCTTAATCAGGTCCTCGCCTTATCTCTCAAGGAAAAAGGGAAGGTCCTAAATTTGACTGTTTTTGGATCAATGTCTCCCAGTTATCCACTATTTTCTCAAAGATGTCGAGGAGTTGGTTGGAATCTTCACTAAGCGCCCCTCCAAACTGGGTTTGGCTAACTCGGTTGATCATGGAAGTTTTGAGCTTGAAGGATTGCCCATCTGGTGCTCGATAGCCTCTGTGAGTCTTGTGGCTCTTTGGAGCGAGAAAGTCCTTGAGCGGTCTCAGATCGCTCGGGTTGTCTGCCACCATAATACCTACCTCTTCCTTGAGATCAAGGGTGGATGGAGTTGGTGGGGCAACAGAGGTGGAGATTGCGAATCAGTCATTTTTAGCTCCTCTTGGTAGCCCGATTCCTGAACATGGAAAGAGAGGAATGCGTATCATCTGCATTAATTCAAAAGAGAATCTTTTGAGTTAATGAATCTCAACCGTCTAATTTTAAACGGAACCAATCCAGTTTCTGTCTATAACATAAGGGGTCCTTTAATATTAGTGCGGATCTAGTCCATACAAATCATACAACAGATCGAATGATCGAAATGCATTAACTCTAAATATTCCCTTTTGAGTTAATGCAGAGGATAAGAATTCGAAAGAGATAGTGAATTTCCAAACAAGAGATAAAAAAAAAAGTCTAAACTTAATTGCTAAAACTAAAAATCGACACAGTAACCAGTAAAATTGTAGCGCAACATCAAGGATTAAATATATAGTATAGATTTGGATATTCGATCATTATGGTGAACAAAATAAATTTTATCATATTAAACTTGTTATGTCATTACAAAATATATATCTCGTTAACAAAAATTAATCACACAGTAACCATATTTTTAATAAAAAAAAAACCAACAAAAAATTCCTCTCTAAACATGATTCTAATACAAATAGATAAAAATACATAAATAATTATATGTATCCATATTATCTGCACAAACGGATATTTGAAAAATTAAAAATAATACGTGTAAGGATAATTGGACACAGATGTTAGCTAATTTCGTATCTGCACAAACAGATATCCAAAAACTTATAAAAATACATATATAGATAATTATTCGTATTCGTATATGTTTCCAAAACATTAAACTGTATATGTATTCGTATCCACACAAATAGATATTTCAAAATATTAAAATAATACATATATATATATATATATAGAGAGAGAGAGAGAGAGAGAGGAGTCTAATTACACCATTTTATGATGAAACATCATGACACCATATACTTATAAGTCATTTTTGCGATTTCAAAGTCCAAACAGTCGATCCGGACCATTCAACATGATCTCCATATTAAAATGTGCTTGGAGACCAAATTTTACATTTTTTTGGAACTTTGTTCGTATTTATTGAGATGTGTACAAAATTGTTGTTTTTAGACAATTTTGGACCATTGAAAAACTGCGATTTTCAAAAATTCTAAAAAAATAGTTAACAATTTTTAAAAATATAAAATTTAGACTCCAGGCATATTTTAATATGGGGATCATGTTGAATGGTTCAGATCGACTGTTTAGATTTTGAAATCACAAAAAAAAACTTATAAACATGATGGTGTCAAGAGGTGTCACCATAAAATGGTATAATTGGATCCCTCCTCATATATATATATATATATATATAGAGAGATTGACTATGGTGAGTTGTGAAGTAAAACGTCGTTTTACTTCACGCTCATACTCCATTTTGAAAATCTAAACGCCCGATCCGAACCGCTCAACATGTTCTCCATATTGAAATGTGCTTGGAGACCAAATTTTATAATTTTTCGAATTTTTTTACTATTTATTAAGCCATTTTGAAAATCCCAGATCCAGGTGAACAGTAAAAAACAGTAAAAAATTCTGGACCATTCGATCAGCGATTTTCAAAGTGGCTTAATAAATAGTAAAAAAATTCCAAAAATTATAAAATTTGGTCTCCAAGCACATTTCAATATGGAGAACATGTTGAGCGGTTCGGATTGGGCGTTTAGATTTTCAAAATAAAAATATGAGCGTGAAGTAAAAATGATATCTTACTTCGCAACTCACCATAGCCCAGCTCTATATATATATATATATATATATATATAGTCTGGCTAAATTACTTTCGGGAGTACTTTGACATAAGTACTTACGAGTCAAATTTAGCCGTTTGATGTTCGAAACATCGAACTAAATAGCTCAATAAATTAATTATATAATAAATATGTTACTGAGGAACCGGGTCTGTACTGGTATAACTCAGCCCCTTTTGTTCTAGCAGCATTCTTACCCTGATTACAAATAAGCTAGAAGGTTGAATTCACCTTCTACCATTTTCACTCTGTTTGAGGATTAATGTTTTATACATGGTTTAAATATGATGGAAGTGTTGACTGCCAACAAAAGATAATCCAAGTGTTGGACTTATTATTGCTATGCCGTCAGCAATGAGGATACCTCCTTGCATCCAGTACAGAGTGTGGTTCTTTTGTGAATTGGTTTTGTGTTTCAAAGATGTAACATCATGAATCAAATTAATAGATGAATAGTGTTATGTCTTAATGTAAAAGCATGTTGACATTCATATTTATTTGATATTTGTGATAATTAATATATAAATTACTTATTAAAATAATTATAAATATGTTCTAGTTAATAATTATAAATATGTTGACATTCATGAGTATCAAGTGTAAATATTTTCTATTCAGTGGTGATGATTTTTCATAGCATATTTCACACAAAGTACATAGGGTTGATTGTTCCTTCATTAATATTTTCTTTCCAAGTTAGACATTAATTTGAGATAACTAAACACTGTAACATTATGAACTTCTCACTACGGTTCAACTATGCGAAGTCAGGTGTTTCTTAGGGTCCGCCATGACCACTTCTTTCTCATGCCCATTAATTGTTTTTTCACAATTGTTGGGAAATCTCTCTGTATTTTGTTTTCCATTCATGAAGCTGATGGAGTGTAACTAATAGATTATTTTTTTTGCAGTTTATAGGACAATATACTACTCGTCGGAAAAGTAGATCTGCGATCTGGGATTAAACGACAGTAAGATCAGCATTTATTGTGTGAATATTTGTATTTTAGGGGAGAGGTATTGATGCTTTTTTTCCATCAAAACAGATAAGTTGGGTTTCAGTATCAATCACTTAATCATAATAGGCAATTTGTACTAAATTAACTTAATTAGGTGTATATTGTACTAAATTGATCAATTGATCATTTCGTGCAGATTTTGCAGTTGAAAACCTTTTTTTTACTAATCTCTTTGTTCGCATTTTTCGTTGCTCTGAATGCACATCAGGGTTACTGAGAAGCAAGGTCGCCACAATTTTATTTCTATATATTTTGCAAATGCATCAATTGCAAGGTATTCTCACCCTGCACCGTTCAATGGCTGATTATTCGGTCACAAAAAGCAACAGTATGTGCAAAAGATGACCGCACCTTTTTTTTTTTTTGTGCTTACCGAACATCGTGAACAAATGAGATAGATCATTTAACAAATAAATCACAGAAGCGAAGAAAATTTAAACCCGTCATATATGCGCATCAAACGATCCAGGAGGCCTTATTTCTCAAAGTCCACAACAAGTGTCACAATCTGATTTGCTCCAATTGGTACTGCGGGGGCTCGTACATGAAGAAGACGTGTTTTCTCCCTTTGATGAAATCACGAAAAGCAAAATCGACGTGGTTAACGAGTTAAAGTGCAATTGACACTACCCATTTCACACTTCTTTTCTACCCGTTTGGAAAGAACTCTTGATGCAAATTTCAACCAAAACACTGAGTCTTAAAAACAGTTTAGCAATCGGATGTTGTGTTGCACCTTGCATGCATACCGTGTGACACTTGATCCCAACTCTCACTCACTAGTCACTCCTACTAAACAACACTATTACAATTTAGGACAAGTTCGAAAATATGAGCCACATATCAGAGTCTTAATTTGAGCATATCTGATGCAAAACCGAGCGTAGATAAAGATTGTTGGATCATTCTGATATATTTGGATAACTTATGTCACTTAGCGTTTGATAGCTATACTGCATCAAGTAACAAACGAAGTTCAATATTATTTTTTGTGATGCAGATATTATTTCACCCACCACAATAACACACAAACATATATACCTCAATAATTACCAAAAACCTTGTCAATTAGCTGAATCAACGTTCCATATTGTGGCTCGAAGCATCCTCGCGAGCTCTTCTACTCTCTCCACACTCGGGAGAACTCGCTTCACGAAATCTGCAGCGAGGAAGCGTTTTTCCCACTCTACCAGTAATGGCACCTTTGTCTCATCAAGCAACTTGACCCCTAATATCTTCTCTGCTGCCTTCATCCAGGTCAACTGGCAACCCAAAGTCACATCAACAAAACCAATGGAACTGCCACCAAAGAAGTCATTCCCAGTAGAACATTTCTTAAAAGCTTCTTCCAACTGCTCAAGCGCAGCAAATGTATTAGCAATTTTTTCTGCTTTTGTCTCCTCTGTTGCAGCCATCAGGATACCAATAAATGAAGGGAATAACTGCATGGGTAGATAAGAAAAACATGAAACGTTTGTTAAGTTTGCAATTCATTCTCAGTCATATAGAACTAATAAGTTTCATTTATATTGCTGTTGATATATAGTGAAATTAAAAAATTAGTAATATTTTAAATACCTTATCATCAATATACGCTGCCCAAAAGCGAGCAACTGCGCGTTCGTAGGGATCAGCAGGGACCACATGAGGCACAGTACCCGACCAGTTCTCATCAATGTATTGCAAAATCACCAATGACTCGCAGATGCTCCGATCGCCGTGGATAAGTACTGGCACTTTCTTGTGGATTGGATTGTGTTTGAGAAGAATCTCGCTCTTGTTCATCAGATCCTGCTCAAGGTACTCATAACTCAGCCCTTTTTGTTCTAGAACCATTCGGACCCTGATTGTGAATCTGCTAGCCCATGCTCCCAACAGCTTGAGTTCATCTTCTATCATTTTTACTTGAGGAAAAATAATGATTTGGGAATTTGATATTGTCTCTGCCTATGTTGTATCCGGGGTTTAATTAATTAAGATAATCCCAAGTAGTGTTGAATTTTAATTAAGATATGCCGTCAGCAATGAGGACACCTCCTTGCTTCTATTACAGAGTGGGGTTCTTTTGTGGGTTGGTTGTGTTTACAAAGACGTAAGATTGTTCGTATTGCGTGGAAAAGTCAGAGAGTATCTCGGCCCAAAAGGCCTCAGCAGCATATGGTAGGCCCCATTGCACAGTGCACGCTGGAGCAAGAAGTTCGTCTTTTGAATGCTCTTCTGGATCCCTTCCTTCTGCTTTGAATTATCAACATCAAGACATCAAGAGCATTAATCAAAGTTTGACGTTGTGAAGAAAACTCTTAAGGGCTGGAATTCCTATCATTATTCTGCTTCTAGAAGAAATAGAATAATTTCCTGAGAAAAAAAAAAAGATAAACTTCTAGAAGAACACCACAAAAAAGTAAGATTTTATCATTCGGAAACATGCCCTGCGTTGTTCAAAACTAATTTCTATCATGAAGTAGTTTTTTAATGAAATTTTCATTAAATAGTTAAATAATCTTGGTCAGTTTCTAATTTTAAGTGCTAATAATGTTGCTAGCTCAAATTGTTTACCTAATTAAGTCCTAACAAAAATACGATTAATTTTTAATAAAATTCCCCCCTTATAGTCAAAACATACTATTCTCAGTCAAATAAACCCTGCTTCCATGTATTTAACATTTAATATAAATAAAGCATGTGCTCAATGGATTAAATTATAATTTTTATTCATAAGCATATATACTATTTAGACAGTGATAGAGAGACAAAAACAATGTCAGTTGTTGTGGAAGAAGTTAAGTTGATCGGCTCGCCGCTCAGCTTATTCACATGTCGGCCACGGGTTGCACTGAATCTGAAAGGGGTGGAATATGATTTCTTGCAGGAGAAATGGTGGAAGAAGAGTGACCAATTGTTAGAATCAAACCCAGTTTATAAAAAGATGCCTGTTCTGATTCACAACAACAAACCCATATGCGAATCAATGATCATTGTTGAGTACATTGACGAAACATGGACTTCAACACGACCATCAATTATTCCTTCAGATTCGTATGATCGTGCTATGGCCAAATTCTGGACTGCTTATAGTGATGACAAGGTGATGTTTATGTTTGATTAATTGCTCGTAATGATATGATACACAGTTTGAGGGTAAATATTGGGGAAACCGTTTCTGGATGATATCGAAAATCTACTGATGGGAAAACTTGTACATCTACATATAACACCAACAAAATCATGTTATGAAGTAAACATACCAATACAGTTAAACAACCAAATAATTAACAAACTTAACTTTATTTTTGAATATCATCTCACGGCAGTTTCCTGCCCTGTTAAGCATTATGATGGGACCTGTCCCTGGCGACATACCCGAGGCAACCGGACAATTTATAGCCTCCTTGCAGCTACTTGAAGTGGCCTTTGAGAAGTGCAGCAAAGGAAAAAGGTTTTTTGGTGGAGATGAGATTGGCTATTTAGACATAGCATTGGGATCACATTTCGGTTGGATCGGTGCCACTGAGAAACTGACTGACGTCCGATTACTGGAGAAAGAGAAGGTGCCTCATTTGGTTGAGTGGTCCGAACGATACTTTGCTCATCCCGCTGTGAAAGATGTTATGCCGACAACAGATGAGTTACTTTCATTTGTTACAGAGATTAAATCCAATTTAACTGCTCCTGCCAAGTGAATATCTCTGTCAGGTCAGATGTTATGCTGAATCTTCTGTTTACTACTTAAATTTTTATTGAGTTTGAATGTCGGCATTAGCTTAGAATAAAAACCGTACGGGTTTATTTTACTTTAATCTTCCTTTCTGCATAATTTATGTTGAGATCGTTAAGATTCAGTTTGTTTAATGTAACTTTCTATGAGTACTCTTACATGTCAAAAAAAACTTATTCTTATTATTATTCTAATTCTTATTCTTATTAATTGTTGTTGTTGTAATAAAGCTTTGGGATGCAATTGCACAGCTCAGTGTTAGTATTCTTCTTACTGACAGAAAGGAGCACAAGAAAACTCTCCCAAGGAACATACATCACAACTGTTAATCCTCCGAAAGCCTTGCTAATCACAAAATTATATTTCAGTTCCTACAATACCAAACCCAATCCATAATGAACTGAGACCCCCATGGACTCATTCTAGAACTGTTAGGGAGCTAAACTAAATTATATTTCTCGGTCCTCCCATATATATTATAAGGACTTCTTAATTCTTTTTTTTTGAAGGTCAGCGACAAAAAGTTGCTAACGATATATTGATATATAAAAAATTATTTACAAAATAGCGCTATGCATTGATATCCAAAGATAACCAAGCATTAACGACAAGAGACAAGACCAAAGACAGAGTAAAGCAACTAGCTAGCAATTATGGCCTCTAAAATGATGCAATAAGCCCCCGCAACATTGCACCTCTGGTAGGGATTACGCATGAACTGACCATGCCTTGACATCCAAGATTGTATCATGGATTAACAAATTCACAAGCCGTCTCGCGCCCGAAAAGAATCTCCTATTCCTTTCTCTCCATAACGCCCACGCCCAAGCTCCATTCCACAAAGCTATCTGTGTCGGTGACCCTGTTAGTCGTCCGTGCATCCACACCTCTTCAATGTTGCCACATCGATTGAGAGCTAAATAAAAGTTGAAATGTGCCATTAAACCCCTCCAGAAATTGTTCGTGAAAATACAGTCCCACTTCTTAATTCAACATGCTGAAATACAATCTGCTTTCAAAAGGGCAAATTAATAGACTTTAAGATGAACCCAGATATCCAAATTAAGTACTAACAAAATTTTGGTCAATAGCCCTGACGTTTATCTAATATTACTGTCTAACCCATAACTATAGATAATGCACCGACGCAAAAAAGTATTCCGCACTGATTGCTTTTTATTTCTTTATTGGTGTGCGCATTAATTAAGCATTTGCTGCCAAAAAAAGATGATGAATAATCTTGTTGGGCTGTCAAATGATTTACAAGAATAATTGATATGTCCGTATAGTTGCATAAAAATTATATAAGAGGGCGAGTCATATCATATTCTGCTTTATATGCACTTTATTCTTTGTAACACATTATTTTTTTTCTGCATAATTGATAGGTTTTAGGTGTGTGACACGTTACTCTTTAAAAATGAATTAGAAATAAGCATAGTATAAAAAATAAAATAAAAATTTGTAATGTTTCTGCAATTCCACTTTCAGATCGCCCATCTCTGTATCAATCAAAAAGGTCTTTGTTTTTCCTTTCTTATTTCTATAATAGAGTGTCTAGTTTATGTACCGTGAGGGTGGGTGTGTTTAGATTCACTATTACACTCTGGTATGCAATTTAACCACGTACTAAATTTATTTTATGTACATGCATGTTGTTACTGGTGCTGCGGCTCTTCTGTAATGTCCTTTTATCTGAAAATAAATTTCAATATAACATATCATATAACACCATACATATCCAACAACAAATCAGTAAATTTATTTTAAAATTTTCAAACATTATTTCATACATTATTTCACCCACCACAATAACAGGCATACATATCCCAATTATTACCAAAAAGTCCATCAATTAGCCGAGGCTCGAAGCATTCTCGCGAGCTCTTCTACCCTCTCAACACTCGGGAGAACGTGCTTCACGAAATCCGCAGTGAGGAAGTGTTTTTCCCACTCAATCAGTAATGGCATCTTTGTCTCATCAAGCAACTTCACTCCCAATATCTTCTCCGCTGCCTTTATCCAGGTCAACTGACAACCTAAAGTCACATCAACAAAACCAATGGAGTCTCCACCAAAGAATTCCTTTCCAGCAGAACATTCCTTGAAAGCTCCTTCCAACTGCTCTAGCGCAGCAAATGTATCTATAATTTTTTCCGCCTTTGTCTCCTCTGTTGTAGCCTTAAGGATAGAAGGGAATAACTGCACAAATAGATAAAACAAACATGAAACATTTGTTAATTTTGCAATTCATCTCCAGTCATATAACTACTGTTGTTAATATTATAGAATTTCATTTCATTTATATTAACGTTTGATTATGAAATCAAAAAATTAGTAAATTTAAGTACCTTATCATCAATATACGCTGCCCAAAAGCGAGCAACTGCGCGTTCGTAGGGATCAACAGGGAGCACATAAGGCCCAGTACCAGACCACTTCTCATCAATGTACTGCAAAATCACCAACGACTCGCAGATGCTTTGATCATTGTGGATAAGTACTGGCACTTTCTTGTAGATTGGATTGTGTTTAAGAAGAAGCTCGCTCTTGTTGTAAAGATCCTGCTCAAGGTACTCATAACTCAGCCCCTTTTGTTCTAGCACCATTCTTACCCTGATTACGTATGGACTAGCCCATTCCCCCAACAGCTTGAGATCACCTTCTACCATTTTCACTCTTTTTGAGGATTTACAAGAATAATTGATATGTCCGCATAGTTGCCTAAAAATTATATAAGAGGGTGAATCATATGATATTCTGCTTTATATGCACTTTATTCTTTGTTACCCGTTATTTTTTTTCTGCATAATTGATAGGTTCGTTTTTTTTATTCTTTGATAGGATCGTTACACTTTTTTCTGCATAATTGATTGGTTCGTTGCACTTTATTCTTTGTCCGTATGATAAGCGATGCATTAATATCTCAATAATTGTTAACAATCCTCTAATATATTCTAAAAAAAAACTATTTTATAATTAAGCAGGGCGCGTCTGATGGGTATCGGACCTAAATCGGTCTGATGTCCCCTTTTCTTCCTTTTTTCTGAATAAAGTGTGAGGATGTGCAATAAAAAGCAACATGATCAATGGATCTGTTGACACTACATCTCATGATCAAATTAAAAATATAAAAGCTTTACTGTTTGATTCTCTTTATTACCAAAAATATAAAAATAATTGTGTTATTCTACTTTTTATCCTATTTACTATATTTTATACTTTTTCTGGTTTATATCCCTTTTATTCAAATAAAACTCCTTTTATAAAAATATATACAAAAAACCACAGTATATAAATAAATAAAACAAAAGGTGCTTGTATAAAACTTCTCTTAATATCTTTTAAAGGTAATTAGATAGTGAAGGCTTGAGAGCTGAGCCTTATGGTCTCCTCTCTTGCTAGATCTGTTTAAAAACTTTATAAAAAGATATTAAAAGAAGCAAAAATACAAAAACAGTAGATTAATTAGGTAAAAAACACAAGGATTAGTAAAGGTTAAGCCTTATGGTTTCCTTTGCTAATTCCTCAAAATATAAAGACCTATTTGCAAGAGAAATGATGTTAAAGTGTTGATAATAGCATTAAATTGCTAAATATTAACATTTTAAAGGATCTGTTTGCAAAAAGTGAGAGAAAGAGGATGAAATTGTAAATAGGCATCAGTTTAGATATGAGATATGTCATTTGTTGCTAAATAATTAATCCAATGATTTCTCAATGATATGTCCATTGAATCAAGAGAAAAGATCATAAAAATGTAAATAAATGAAAACCAGGGACCTTTATGCAAAAAATCCTTTTAGCTTTGGTTCTGACAACTTGATTACTTAATTGGATCTTTTATTGTATGATTTTTCTAAGTTTGGTCTTGCTTTTCTCCTTTTATGGTATTGAAATCAGTGGCTTAGACCCACTTGAAACCTGTTCTGCAACTAACCAGACATCAAACCAAGTTGTAACCATCCCTAACCAGTCCCTGGTACTCAACCATACATGGCACCAACATTGAAACACAAGGAAAGTGCTACTGGTATAGCATTGGCATTAAAAATACCCTGATTAACCTGTTCTGATAAATCAGTCAGTGCAGACTGATCCAGCAACCAAGCTGAAATCCAACTTCACAGTCTAATAAAAAGAAATAAAAATTCTGTTTAGTAGATTGCTCAGAAAATGAATTTAAATATTGAAGGACAGTGAATAAAAATAATAAAAATAGTACAATCATGAAAGGAAAAATTAAACATATTGATGGACAGCCTTTTATCCCGAAATTTTTATTAATAAAAAAAATATCGCGAAACAGCAGAACTTTTGCGGAAATTCTATATACAGGTAGAACGGGAATTTTCGTACTATCCCATGGGACGTGAATGTCCATACCATTCAGATTAACCATTTCGCTCTGCTAATTATAAATCAGGGACGATAGGAACCATCCCGTCCGACCTCCAAAAAAAAAAAAAAAAACACCAGACGGTAGGAACCATCCCGTCCAAGGCAAAAAAATAAATAAATAAATAAATAAAATACAAGAGATAAAGTACAATGATACAAACAAGAGATAGGAACTAAATTACCGGTGAAGGGACTTGCTCAAGCTAGTACAGTCTGCTTTAATACCCAGCATCTCTCTTTGATCTAAAATCAATAACTTCCCACCATTTCTTAAAGAAAAATTGAGACAGGGAAGAGGTACGGTGCATACAAAAAGTTATAGTTTTTTTTTTTTTTTTGCCTTGGACGGGATGGTTCCTACCGTCTGGTTTTTTTTTTTTTTTTTGGAGTTCCAACGGGATGGTCCCTACCGTCCCTGATTTACGATTAATGGAGCAGATGGGTTAGCGAAATGGTTAATATGGACGGTATGGACCTTCAAGTCTCATGAGACAGTACGAAAATTCCCGTTCTACCTATATATAGAATTTCCGCAAAAATTTTACCGTTTCGCGATATTTTTTTTATTTTTTTTCGATTAATAAAAATTTCGGGCCTTTTATCCGATAGTGGCAAGTTTAATAGGTCCTTATCATGAAAAGTAATTAAATAATTGAAACCTGTATTAAAAGTGGAGGCAAAAAGAAGTTGCACCTGGCCTAGAAATAGAGGGAAATGAATTGGCATTTTGCTGGAAGATAAATTAATTTATACAATGGGCCTGATCTGGTAAAGAGCTGAAACAATCTGTATGTAATTAGGCTTATATACAGAGATGGGCCAGACATATGCATTTCAAATACATGTTTGTACTTAGTTATATCAATCTAAACAGCTACCA
Organism: Carex kokanica; assembly: GCA_025461125.1. Lineage (NCBI taxonomy): Eukaryota > Viridiplantae > Streptophyta > Magnoliopsida > Poales > Cyperaceae > Carex > Carex kokanica. The sequence goes on along the minus strand of JAJGRX010001361.1, from coordinate 463,497 downwards.
ATGTATATGGATATTATATGCATGGCCTTAAAAGACCCAATACATCCAACAGCCCTCTATTAATTATGTGTGTGTGTGTGTGTGCGCTTTTGATTACTTCACTAATTTAACTACTAAAAATGCATACAAAAAGAAAAGAACGCCTTAATTCGTAGCTACTTAAATTGAAGTGTGAGCTGGTACAATTGCACAATTGAAGTATGAGATGGTCCACCACACCTTTCTAATTAAATTTTAGTATCTAATTAAGCACCTACTGAACTCGCAATTAATTAGCCTCAACATCATATTTAACTTGCAATTCTTTTTTAAGGAAAACATGTGAATATTTGATACTACCTGTCTAAAAGGGAAATGAGCACTCAATATTACCACCCCATTTTCGATTGAAGTATTTATGATTGAGTGAGGCTATGGTACTTCGGCTAGTGTACTATGGCTAGTGTACTACGGCTCAATATGGTACTTTTTAAAATCCTAACGGTCGATCCGAACCGTTCAATGTAATATCCATATGAATATGTACTTGCAAACTAAATTTTATATTTTTTCGAATTTTTTTACTATTTTTTTAGATAGATAGAATTTTTAGTGCTTTATACAAATTCTGGACCATCAAAATTCCACTTATCTAAAAAAATAGTAAAAAAATTCGAAAAAATATAAAATTTAGTTTGCAAGTACATATTCATATGGATATCACATTGAACGGTTCGGATCGACCGTTAGGATTTTAAAAAGTACCATATTGAGCCGTAGTACACTAGCCATAGTACACTAGCCGAAGTACCATAGCCTCACTCTTTATGATTAGCCTTCACTAAAATATTACTGATCCAACTAGGAATTGAAGTACCGGTGAAGGCATGATCTAATTAATTACTTAATTACTGGAATTAAAACTAACCGTCCATTTATATTATGTAGCCATGTTTTGTCAGAATCAGGGAATCCTAACTATAGGGTACAATTGAGAAGATGAGGTCGGTGGTTAATTTGTTGTTTAATTAGCTCGATTATATTCCATGCATCCACTCTTTACATGTTTGAGATTTTGTGCGTTCTCTTATTTTCATGTCTGAGCACTGAGCAGCTAACCCAAAGGTACATTTAGTGAAGTGCATTTGTCTCTGTCTGTATATGTTACAGCAACACAACATGATCTTGGGTTTTCAACCACAACATGATTTAGTGTTATCTTAATTTATTACTTTTTTTTTGGACCTTCTCTGGACTAATTTCAAGGCTCTGTTGATAATTAATTAAATGAATCGAGGGCATATTTTAGGCCGGCTATGTGCTAGATAGGTAGGCATGTATATATATAGCCGATCAATACGGGTGAATCCATAAGGTGAACAAATGATTTAGCAATATTCAATTCATACCACATATACCTCATTTGATTAAGCTACTAGCTATTCTACATAGTATATATAGAATAGCACTGATTGCTTTTTATTTCTTTATTGTTGTGCGCCTTGATGAAGCATTTGCTGCCAAAAGAAGTTGATGAATAAACTTGTTGGGCTGTCAAATGATTTACAAAAATAATTGATATGACGGCATAGTTGCCTAAAAATTATATAAGAGGGTGAATGATATCATAATATTCTGCTTTATATGCACTTTATTCTTTGTCATTATTTTTTTCTGCATAATTGATATGTTTTGGGTGTGTGACACGATACACTTTTAAAATAAATTAGAAAGAAGCATAGTAAACAAATAACATTATAGCATAAACAATTAATAGTACATATCTCTATTCTTATACTAAGCACATAGATGTTCTGATCCGCCAACGTCTGTGATTAACAGATGAAATTTCATATTGAATATCAACTCTTCAATCAAAAAATCTGTTTTTTTTTTTTTTCTGATTCTATGCACCATTTTTATATTTTTTTTTACGTGTAGAAGTCCAAATTTAGTTAGACACGTACTCGTTACATGCAAATTGATAATTTAGTTAGCCCTTTATTTCTGATTGGTCGTGATTCTTTTCATTTTTTAAATGTTATTTAAGAAACTTTTTAATAATTGATAATTAATTGGTCATGTCTTCACTTCTTTCTATTTGTTTTATATCATTTAAAAAATGTTATTTGTCATTTAATAATGCATTTTATATGAGATATTTTTATGAAAATATATCAATAAAAATAACTTATATGTCATTTAAGAAATGTTATTTACAAGTTGATGTCATTTAAGAAATGTTATTTGTTATTTAGTCTAAAGTTTTTATGAAAATATGTCATTTTATATGAATGTTTTTTGTTCTCTTGTAATATATTCCGGTTGCGACGTACGGGCACGATACTAGTATAAATATTAAGCACGAAACAGTACAAATTAATAGTGTAGATCTAAGCGTAGGCATGGGTTACTAATGTAATTATTTTCATCTTTTGATTTTATCTTTGAAAAAAACGACTTCAAAATAACTTAAAAGTATTTCTTTATGGATCTCATTTGAAAGAGAAAATCAAATAGAAAACCTTCGTATTTTTAGATTCGTAAAATCCATCACAGATCGTCGAGAAAATGAACGAAAATGAGCAGAGAAAAAAAAAATTGGGTAAAAGGAATATTTTCTTTTTTGACTTGAAGACAAAAGTAGTTAGGAGTTAAAACTATACAAATTTAGAATTTAAATGTTTACGGATAGAGGTTTAAATACTTACAAATAGCATTATAAAATGTTATAAACAAAACTTTAGAAACTTGAATATGAGTGTTGGAAAAGAAAGTTAGACAAAATTAGAAAGTATTTTCTGTTAAACTAGTTGGAGGGCGCGCTTGGGTATGATGGCTCGGGGGGCAGAACATTTCTTAATATTAAATAAATTAGTAGGCACTATTGAGAGAGTTTACTTGTGACTCTATTAACTATCCGCATTTAATTAAGTAGTCTAATATATATAGGATGGTTTTACTTGGCACTGCTGCATTTTAAAGTGTTCATCATTTGTTTTACCATTAGAATTCAAAATCTTTTCATTTTTTTTTCTGGTTAAGTAACAAGCTTAACTTTTGCGTATTCTAAAAACATTGTTGTAAAATAAGCTGAAAAAATATACGGTTTTGAAGGTTTAATGACAAATTTATTAAAATTTTGGAGTTTTGTACAATAAACGACAAACCAATAGTGCAAGAAAATAAAAGTGGGTGTATAATTATATCACGCATGCGGAAGCTTGCATCTCTTTTGAGCGAGCGATTTCTTTCACAGTTGTGTTGACTTGAAGCACACTGGATATTATTACAAACACAATGAAACTTCCACGATCATCTTAGATATTAATTGAAGAGTGAGGCTATGGTGCTATGCATAGCACCAATGACTAGTGTACTACGGCTCAATATGGTACTTTTTAAAATCCTAACGGTCGATCCGACCGTTCAATGTGATATTCATATGAATATGTACTTGCAAACTAAATTTTATATTTTTTTGAATTTTTTTACTATTTTTTTAGATAGGTAGAAAAATCAGTGTTTTTTGAAAATTCTGGACCATCAAAATTCTACCTATCTGAAAAAATAGCAAAAAAATTCGAAAAAATATAAAATTTAGTTTGCAAGTACATATTCATATGGTTATCACATTGAACGGTCGGATCGACCGTTAGGATTTTAAAAGGTACCATATTGAGCCGTAGTACACTAGCCATCCGTGCTATGCATAGCACCATAGCCTCACTCTTAATTGAAATCGCCTTCTCTTACTTCAACTAAGAAGAACGCAATCCCCAATTAATGATGAATTTAAAATATTGTACCATTAACTCACAAATTGAAAATATCTTTGCAAAGCACTGAAAGCAGCACGCCGAGTGGCGTTTATTAGGACCACTCATTAAAATTTGAATGAGCGAGAAAGAAAGAACAGGAACAGGGCTGGGGCTGTTCAAGTCCAGCTTTCTGAAAATGAGATAATTTAATACGAGGGGCACGAATGTCGAGAGTCGAGACCCATCATACATAATGTGAAGACCCCGCTCCCGGCTCCTCCCTCTATAATCATTTATTCAAGATATTCATGTACATTCCATGATCTACATTCTACAAGCAATTGATTATCTCAAAGTTTCAACTTATGATAATTAATTTTCAAACTTTTAATTGTAAATACTAATTTTCTAAATCTTAATTTATGACAGATGGTTCTGTGACTGTTGAATTCGATTAACATTTTTAGAATGAAACCAATCGACTTCATTAGTGATTCGTGTAAATACAAAATTTTGAAAATTTCCTAAGTCACAAGATTCACGAATTATTCGCGAATAATTTGTTTTTTTTGTAATGACGAACCGAATACCGAATTATTCGGTTGGCCGAACTTTGACCGAATTATTTCCGAATAATTCACGAATTTTACGAACTTTTTCCGAATTTTTCTTGAATTTTTCCCATAACATTTGTTTGGGTTCCTTGTAGGACTGAGATCTCTGGTCCAGATAATTCCGAATCATTTCCGAATCACGAATTTTTGACCTCGCTGAACCGAACCCGAATAATTCATTTGTCACTGTGATAGGAAGCATTGCAACTTTTTGAGAATGTCACGAGCACCTATGAGTAGGGGTATCAATGGTATTATGGCAACGTTTTTATCTGTTTATCTTATCCGTGCCATATTTAATAAGACGGATACGATATTGTTTTTTTTTTTAATTTAGCTCAGCACATATCACATACATATAAGAATAAAGTTTTTCGGTTAACATAACGAGTAAGGGTATTGTTCCTCACCCGTTATCCTATACGGTAATAATTAAATAAAAATTATAAAAGAATATATAATTATATATTAATATATATATATAGTTGGGTTACGGTACTTCGCGAAGTAAAGCGAATGTTTTACTTCAAGTCTATATTTTACATTTTTTTTAAAAATTTTACTATTTTTTTGAAATTTTTTAAAATCAATGATTTTTTATGGTCCACGATTTTCTAAAAAATAGTAAAAAGTATCTAAAAAAATTGTAAAATTTGGTCTCCAAGCACAATTTAATATGGATCAACTTGAAAGGTTTGGATCGACGTTTTGAACTTTAAAATTGAAAATATAGACGTAAAGTAAAACACTTGCTTTCCTTCGCGAAGTACTGTAGCCCAACTCTCTCTCTCTCTCTCTCTCCCTATATATATTGGGATGATGAATGATATGATATAATTTTATGAGTAGAACTAGGGTGCTCCTAAGTTCACCAAGTCCTTTCGTGAGCGCGACTCTAAAACCTATCGAATTGATTTCAAATGATATTTTCAAACCGTTAGATGTTCAATCTATATTAAAATGTGCTTGGAGACCAAATTTTACATTTTTTGGAATTTTTTTACTATTTATTAAGATGATTTGAAAATCGCTGTTTTCCAATGGTGCAAAATTTTAATAAAAACAGCGATTTTCAAACCATCTTAATAAATAGTAAAAAAATTCCAAAAAATGTAAAATTTGGTCTCCAAGCACATTTTAATATAGATTGAACATCTAACGGTTTGGAAATGTCGTTTGAAGTCAATTCGATAGGTTTTAGAGTCGCGCTCACGAAGGGCTTGGTGAGCTTAGGAGCACCCTAGTTCTACTCTAATTTTATTCATAGTTCATATATATATTTATTAAATGACATCTTACATCTTTTTACTTATTTATACGACTTGTATTATATTCGATAAAAAATATTTTTTTTTTTCATTTAGCTTTTTGGATATGTATAAGGATGAAAAAAAATTATCAGTAACATAGTGGGTAAGGATATAAAAATGCTTTCACCCGAACAGTTTCGTATCTGTTGACGCCCATATCTACGAGAGCGAAATGAATTATTGTTAGAAATCTTAAAATTAGAAAGAAAAAAAATAATAATAACGATGTGTGAGTGAATCGTCACTCCACTCATAAATAAAAGCACATTGAACAGAAGATATGAAATAATATAGAGCTACATTTTATTTCTATGTACAATAATTTATAATTTAAAAATATTATTTTAAGTTACAATATAACTGTAGCATTATTTATTTCTTTAAACAGAGATTGAATTTAATCTGGACCGATTGGATAACTATTTAGCTTTCCATCAGATAATTATAAATTTTTAACCGCGAAATTTTAAAGATATAATAGATGACTAATTAAATTTTAAATTAATTCAAATTTATACCTGTATTTAAATAATATAAGAAACAATTATAGTTTTTTTTAATTTGAATGATATTTTATAATATATAAAATGGATGTCCTATAATAATTGACTGTACGATAGAATTATTCTTTATAAAAAAAAATATATATATAAGTATTATTAGGGTCCCCTGAATTTTGAAAGATTTTGGTAATATCAGTTGGAGACTACCAACCGACAATTTCAATTAAATATTAAAAAGTATTTAATATCCCCAGTCTAAGTTAAATTATTGAAAATTAACTGGGGGTCATAGTAATATGACTCCCGAATAATTCGCATATAATTTGTGTATAATTCATTTATTTGACGTGTCTGAACTAAACAACGAATAAAATGCAAAAAAAAAACGTATTGTACATTTTATTCGCGAATAAAACACAAATCACGAATTATTCACGAATAAAATGCGAAAAAAAACGCGGAAATCTTTTTTTTTTTTATTTTGGGTTTTTTTTTGTTTTTTTTTTCTTCTCTGATACAGAATCATTTCCGAATTATATTCGAATTATTCTCAAATCTTTTACCCTGTCAAACTAAACCCCATCTATTCATTTGTTAGTATATTTGTATTTGGGACTATGGAGTATGGAGTATGGTTACACTGTTGACTGTTGAAAGTTGGGAACCTCCGACCGCATTTGCTCTACAAAATGTGAGTAAAAAGGTTAACTTGAACTTGAAGCAGTAAATATATGAGTAAAAATGGTTGGCATCAAAAGTAGGTATGATGGCTATCACTGATCACTGTCTTCTCTTGTGTGTTTGAGCGGCTTTTGTCTGCACATTCCAGAGATTCTTATTCATTTATTTATTACTTCTGAGGACGAAAATATTAAATTTATATTGGACAGGAGTCAGACCCATTCAAAGTTGGTCTACTTTTAGAAAATATTTATTCATAGAAATTAATAAAAAAGAGGTCGAGAAATAGAAAGAAGGTAGGAATTGTAATATTCGTAGAAATATCGGGATCAATAGTGTTCCGATTTAAAATTTTGTATTAGATTTATTAGTCTTGATCTAAAGATTTTTTTTTTTTTTCATTTTGCATATATTGAGAATTAGCTACAAAAAAACTTGTAACTTTTGGATTAGAACCATTGAGTCCCATATAAACAAGGATAAAATTTGAAACCCAACGCCATCTCCGATTTTCTGTTATATTTTTGAATTTGTGTGTATGAAAATCGTGCATTCAAATCCTGCAGCTATTATTTCAATAGTGCAGGATTTTTGTTTAAATTGGACTTTCATGCAACACAAAATCTTGCACTTTTAAATTTCATCCTAGTTTGAATCGAACTTATTGGTTCCGATCCAAACATTGCAGGATTTTATACTCTAGATCTTGCAACTGATTCTCAAGATGTTCAAATATATATATATATTTTTTAGAACGAGACTAATGAATCTGATCCAAAACTTTGAATCGGAACCACTAATCCCAATAATATTGCAAGCAATCTTGCAAGCCCCACACTCTTTCTATTTCCCTATATTTTTTATTAATTTCTATAAACAAAAAATTCTCCTACATTTGCGTCTTACGTGGCAGTATGCCTTTTAAATATTATATAAATATTGGGTCGCCAGTTGCGTTTAAAATAGGTAAAGATGATAATCTATCTTTATACGATTACTATCAGGGTCCCTGCGTTTAAATCTGCTGCGATCCTCTGGGATCGCAGGGTCCCTGCGATTTCAATTTCAACCGTTCATATATTTTGAGATTCGTGCATAAAAACTGATTTTTCAAAAAAAATCTGAATTTTATCATTTGTTTTTTTTTTTTTGAGAAACTTGGTATATGCTACCAAGGATGAATTTTATCATTTGAATAGTTGAATTTAGAATCGCAGGGTCATGCGATCCCTTAGAATCGCAGCAGATTCGGACCCCAAATTATAGCATCCGGACTGGCCAAGACTAGACCACTCACAAAGCGCCAACGCGTACTTGAAATGTCTCCAATCGTAGAAGCCTGTCCCTATCCTGTTCATTCAATAATAGCTTCTCCTTTTACTTAAAAAAGATTATCAGAAAAAATAATTTCTCATGTTCATGCACTTTATTCAAATAAAAATGCAAATATTTTTAACGAATTAATTCATCAATATGTACCATTCCATAACCACCGACTAGAGGAATTATCAATCCATGTCGACTCTAATTATGAAAGCAATATATTACTTTTATTAGCACGAAATAAAAGCAAAAAAAGAGAGCTCCTTTTAAATTAACACATAAAATCAGCGGCGGAACCACATTGAACCAGAATAGGTAGTTGTCTATTTATGAATTTTGAAAACCGGCTAGTCTATGTATAAAATTTTGTCCATATCTGAACAGTCCACAGTCTGAATTAATTGGTTAATTCACGGTAGTCCACAACCCGTTAGTTGTATCAGTAAATTTTTTTGCCTACCTCTGATAAAATCCTAGCTACGCCCCTGCATAAAATCAATGGAGATAATACAAAACTATGTAGAGTAGAACTATGGTGTTCTTAAGCTCATCATGTTTTTCAATAAGCTTAACTCAAAAACATATCAAATTGGCTTCAAACGACAATTGGAAACCGATCTACTTCACGAGTAATGCGTTTACATGTAAAATTTATATATTTTTGAATTAATTTAATATAAAATATTTAAAAAATAAATAAACCAATATTTTTTTTTACCGATTGACTTTATACTAAATTAATTTGAAAGTTTATAAATTTGATATATGAATACAATACTGATGAAATAGATGAGTTTCAACAGTTTGAATTCGTCGTTTAAAGTCAATCAATATGTTTTTAGAGTTAAACTCACAAAAGAACATGAACTTGATGAACTTAAGAACACCTCAATTATTTTTGCATATAATAAATAGAAACTATATAGAAAACAAGAGATTAATTTTTTGTACAAAGGAATGAAATTGAATACATCGAATTTTTCATATTATCCGTAGTTATCGGTGAATAAATTTGTTGTAATAAATGCGGTCCGTTGAAAGAGGTCAAAATATGAAATATCAGATGAAGATGAGAGTTTGTTGTACCTGAACTCAATTATTGCCGTTCATCAGTTTATTCCTTTTTAAAATTTATAGAATATAAATGACACCATAATTGTTACAACAATACTAAAAAAAAAGGACAGGAAAAGCTGTGTAAAGTTGAGCCGGAGAGAATAAATAAAGCACCTTTTTTTTTTGTTTCTTTTTTCTTGACATAATCTACTTACGTACTGTCCCTGTGGTCTGAAAAATAGAATAGCGCCAAATAGAAAACAGTAAAGCGTTGGTTCATGTTCATGCCTATCCGTGCCCATCTCTCCTATATATTTTGCACTACAGCTCACTTCCAGTGCTCACTCAGTACTATCTTGATATCTTCTATTCAATTCAATTCCACGCGGCATGCCTCCGCAAATGAACCTACCCCACCAGACATATCGATCAATTCCAAACCAGCTCTTATAAATTTTGCGCCTATGTTTAGACCCTCCTAAAATTACATCTCTTCCCACACACTTGTCGCCATGAACCCTTCCTGTCTTCTTTCCTCTATTCTCTTCTATTCATATGCTTGCTCATGTTTTTTTAACTTGTTCGCTTTGGCCTCCAATATTGAAAGAAAAAATTATATTATTCATGTCCAACCACCTGATAACCATGACAAAGAGGTCTACCATAGATCCTTTTTACCACAATATATTACCCAAGAAACAGGATCAGAAGTGCCACCACAATTGATATACTCATATAGTGAAGTGTTTAGCGGTTTTGCTGCCAGACTCACTGAAGAAGAACTAAATGCCATGAAGAAAAAAGAGGGGTTTTTACATGTATATCCTGATCAATATATACCACTAGCAACTACCCACTCGCCTGATTTTCTCGGGCTACACACCGGTACCGGTTCATGGCCAAGGTCAGGCCTCGGCCGAGGGGTTATAATTGGAATGCTCGACACCGGAATTCTTCCCTCCCATGCTTCTTTCACTGACGACGGGCTCCCACCGCCTCCTAAGAGATGGAAGGGGATATGCGAGTTCAAAACTGGTACCGGTTGTAACAATAAAATAATCGGTGCACGCGCATTTGGTAGTGCATTGATTAACATTTCGGCGCCTCCTCTTGATGATGCCGGCCATGGGACCCACACGGCCAGCACAGCAGCGGGTAATTTTGTGGGTGATGCGAGCTTCAAAGGAAATGCCAATGGAACTGCGGCCGGTATGGCTCCGCATGCCCATTTGGCTATATACAAGGTCTGTACTAGAGGTAGATGCTCAATTGTTGATGTGTTAGCCGGTTTAGATGCTGCAGTCATGGACCGGGTTGATGTGTTATCATTTTCCCTCGGCCTTTCATCGGGCCCGTTTCAATATGACCCTATTGCCATGGCCACATTTAAAGCAATGGAGAAGGGAATATTTGTCAGCTGTGCTGCTGGTAACACCGGCCCAGCACCTGGTTCGATTTCAAATGAGTTCCCATGGGTTCTCACTGTTGCTGCCGGTACCATGGATCGAAAAATTAGAGCAAGTGTTAAGCTCGGTAACAGGAAAGAATTCGATGGCGAATCGCTATTCCAACCCGCTAACTCCGGGTCTATTTCATATCCTTTGGTGTATCCAGCATCAAACCTGTCAGAAAATCCTGATTGTGAATCTTTTGAGGGGTTTGATATAAATGGTAAAATTGTATTATGTATGAGCAGTGGAATTTCAGGTCGGGTCGACATTGGTTCCTCTGTTTTGGGCTTTGGTGGTGTAGGTTTGATTCTGATGAATTCAAAATCTGAGGGATACACCACCTTTGCCGATGTGCATGTTCTTCCTGCCACCCATGTAAGCTACAATGCCGGCACTGCTATTCTCTCTTACATCAATTCCACCACCAATCCCACCGCTACATTAGTCTTCAAAGGGACAGTAATGGATGCTTCACCTTCTCGGACAATTGCCTTCTTCTCTTCAAGGGGTCCGAGCAAAGCCACTCCGGGTATCCTAAAACCCGATATCACTGGACCGGGCATGAACATTTTGGCCGCATGGGCACCAACCCAAATGCATCCAATCGAACAAGGTTTCAATATTGTTTCAGGTACTTCCATGGCTACACCACATCTAAGTGGCATAGCCGCATTAATTAAAAGTGTGCACCCGGATTGGTCACCGGCAGCCATTAAGTCAGCTATCATGACCACATCTGACAATACAGATCGTACTGGTGAACCGATCAAAGACGAACAGTACCAAAAGGCAAGCTTCTTTGCCATGGGTACGGGTCATGTCAACCCATCTAGAGCTGTTGATCCCGGTTTAGTGTACGATCTTAAAGTAAGTGATTATATATCATATCTTTGCGGGCTTGGAATTGGGGATGACGGTGTGTCAGCAGTTTTACATAGAAGTGTAAATTGTTCTGTAATTGGTAGTATAAAAGAAGCTGAGTTAAACTATCCAGCAATAGTGATTAATCCACAATTGGGTCCTGTTAAGGTAAACCGAACAGTGACAAATGTCGGTTTGGCAAAGTCAAGGTATGTTGCCCTGGTGGATATGCCCAAAGGGATCAAAGTAATAGTTCAACCGAGAATTTTGCGGTTTTCAGAAGTAAATCAGAAGAGGAGTTTTTCAGTGACAGTGTCGTCCCGTGGCCACCGTGTTAATGGTGGCGGTGAAGGGAGTTTGAAGTGGGTTTCATCTAGCCATGTTGTGAAGAGCCCAATTGTCATTGTTGCCAGTGCCAGTACCTAGAGATGTATATGTGATTATGTCTCCTATAGAATTTTGATGGTAGTTAACTTTTCATGGCTATTTCGGTTCAGGCTACCGTGTGACAAAGCAATTAGGAGATAAAAAAAAAAAAAGGATTGCTGCTTAGAGCGTAGTAGCTCGGTAGTTGTTTTTGTATGCCTTTGTAGTTTGTACAAGTAATTAAATTTCTTCAATTTCATATCAGCTATTATTAGCTAACAAAAGAGACCGTCTAATTTATTTACTTTCTCTGCTATACTTGAAAAAGGCATTTATCTTTTCCGAAATGGAAAGTTGTTTCAGCTGCCCCAGTCCAGTCCATAAGTGTGTATTACATTTTCTTTTTTGAGATGAGATTGAAGCCCATATGAACTGACATGAATCGAAATTAAAGCCCAGTCGGTGTTGAAAGGAGATAACTTGGTTTTGCGCAAAACAAGAGGAGAGAGGCCCATTTGTTTAAAGAGAAAATCGCCATCAAATACCAATTGACAAGTTCAAATTGATACTATTCCAATTTTAATTTCGCAATAGCACATCAAAAAGCTTGCCAGAATAAAACTCCAATTTCAATTTTACTATGAAAGTGTGGTGCCATATAGCAGCTCATATGTTTTTTGGTGAATAAATAGTAGCTCATACTGCCGCAGTTAAAATGTGTGATCAAGGATTTTGGATGGACGGTTCAGATCTCACCAATCGACAAACGATCGAAGCGGAGCCAAACCCCTTCTTCTCATTAAAGTGATTCATAAAGAGTTAAAGACTGACTACACTAGTGCTTTCTTGCCATGGAATTTTACATATATGCTCAGATAGGTTTGCTTAGTTCAGACTGAATTATGGTCTAGTACTTGTTCCGTTGAATATACAGTTTATTTTTTTCTTGTTGATAGGTGGAAGAAATGTAAGAGATGAATTTGATTTTCATTAATATCAGATGTCTGTACAACAGTAGTCTTTATATAGACCTTTACAATATTCTAGAACCTATGATATGAATCAAGTCTAAGCTAACTGCCTCAACTAATCTAACTAACTTTGACCTGGTTTGACTGGGCTAATATCCCCCCGCAAGCAGATCCAGTGGACAGTGAGCTTAGTCCTGAGAAAAACAAGTCGGGCACCAGAGAGGGACTTGGTAAAAGCATCAACAATTTGATCTCTAGAACAGATGAACCGAACACCCAATTGTTGAGCAGCAACTGATAAGTCTCAATTATATATACTTTCGGTTAAAGTTTTACCTCTAAATTGTACCAAATTTCTTGTATTTTATCCTAGTTTAATAGAGAATTCATTCAAGAACCAAGTTACTGCTTTTGCCTTGTCTAATTTGTAGGAATCAAGCAAAAAGGAGCAATTCTGCGAGTTTGTGCGGGCCGCAGAAAATAAATTCATCCGAAAATAAAAAAAGTCAGAAATCCACAAGTTTTGCTCCAGTCAAGTCAGAGAGTATTGTGGGTCGTCGTGCGGCTTGAAGGAATTTTATGCGGGCCGCACAAACAGAAAATGCGGGCCGCACATATCCCTTTTTCTCCGCGCAGTTTTCGGCCAACTCCTCATTTTGTGCGGGCCGCACAGATTTTGTGAAGGCCGCACAAAAGCCGCACCAGCCATTTTAGCTTGATTTTGAGGGATCTTCTCATAACGGCTGCCAGATTTCGGGATTGATTGCTGGACTTACGAAATTGGCTATTTAATAGGGGAGGCAGCAGGAGAAGGGGATCTCATCTTCCACCTTGCTCCTAAGTTCTTTTTCTTCAAAACCTCTCCATTTTTGATTCTCTCATCTTCACAAGATCAAAGGCTTTTGAATTGACGGATTGAAGGCTGATTCGAGCGAGCAAACATTGAAGACAATGGCAGCAAACTAGGAGATTGGTGTATTCTCTTATCTTATTTGTTTATCTAGTTTTTAGTCATGTTTACTCTTTTGTATTTCTTGGATGTTGTTGCACCCATGAGGGGCTAGATTCCTCTCTAGGGGCTTAGGCTAAAATCATGAACTTGTATTATATTCTATTTTACTTGAATAATATTTCTATGTGATGATTGTTTGTTAATTGATTGGTTTTGGTGATTTTATAATTCATGTGCTTAAGTGATTTGTGAATTATTAATTAGTGTCCCACTTAGGTTTAACCAACTTAAGGTGTTAGGATCAAATAATTGATAGAACCAAATTACTTGCATGAATAATTCTAGGATTGAGATTAGAAATGACCAAATCTACTTCTTAGTCCGGAACCACAAGACCAATGGTTGAATTGAGGCGAAGAACTTAATCGTGAAGCCTCATATTCAATTGGGACCCCTAAGATTGAACTGAATTTTGGTATGAAGAACTTAATCGTGAAGTGTCGATATTTGTGAATAAATTAGGCTAAACATGTGCTTATGGTCTAGATAATTAGGGTGAGGAACTTAATCGTGAAATCCGAACTATCTAGACACGTCATTAATTCACGAAAGTGACCCTTCTTGACATATTAGGTTTAGAAACTCCAAAATAACAAACATGAATTTAGAAACCAAGTAAATGTGAATTTGATCAAGGGATTGAAAGCCGATAGCCCTTAGATTACATCTCTTTGATTACAAACTCCTTTTTATTATTTAATTTAGAATTGTTTTGTCTTGTTTCAACTCCAATTCGGGTATTGAACCCATCATTTCAGTTTTCAACAAAAACCTCCCCATTTACTTAAATTGCATTATTTTAGAATTAATCATTTAGTAGAAAGTAATTTCTCCCGTTATCTTTGGATCAATATCTATTTTACTACAAGGATAGGTTGCTTGCAACCAATCTATCATTGTGTATTAAGGTTTTATAAATTTAAAGCATAGAGTGTATTACAAATTGATCCACATATTCCAATACCAAAAATACACAACAGCAACCTTCTCATGAACGAAGTGATAATCGATCTCGATATGTTTTTTCCGGGCATGAAAGATCGGATTAGAGGCTAAGAATGTCGCACCAAGATTATCTCACCAAAGGAGAGACTTGTGAGAAAGAGGAACATGTAGCTCTTTGAGTAACTGTTGTAGCCAAGTGAGTTCAGCCATAGCCATGCTACGGTATTCCGCCTCGGTGCTAGACCGGGACACCGTATGTTGCTTCTTAGATTCCCACGAGATGAGATGAGAACCGAGAAACACACTAAACCCAGAAATCGATTATCGATCGTCGGGACAACTAGCCCAATCCGAGTCGGAATAGGCATGAAACTCAAAGGAAGAATGAGAAGAAAACCGAAGACCATGAGTAAGTGTACCCTTTAAATAGTGCAAAATCCTTTTGACGGCATTCCAATGTTCATCGGTAGGCGCATGCATAAACTGAGACGCCTTGTTAACCGCGTAGGAGATGTTCGGTCTAGTGATCGTGGCATATTGGAGAGCACCAACCACACTCCTATAGAGTTGAGATTCGGCCATTGCATTGCCATTGAATTTAGAGAGCAGGTCACCCGGTGAAAATGGAGTAGGACATGGTTTTGCACCATCCATTTTTGAGTGAGTAAGAAGGTCACGAATGTATTTTGGGTGAGAAAGAGCGATGCCCGTAGAATCACGTGTCACTTCAATACCCAAAAAATAATGAAGGGAGCCAAGATCTTTGAGAGCGAATTGGGCACCAAGAGAAGATATGAGAGAAGAGATGTCATCGGGATTAGAACCCGTGACGATAATATCGTTAACATAGATCAAAACAATCGTGATGGCACAAGAAGAGGCACAAATAAAGAGAAAAGAGTCCGATTGAGAAGCACGGAATCCACGTACCTTACAAAAAAAATAAACAGACTATGGATTTGTGTTGTCCATAAATTTTAAATCTCATTTTTATTATTGATTATCCTCTAATATTCTATAATTAAGTTAAAAACTAATATTTGTTTTCTAATGCGTGTTATATATGTTAGCTATATTTTAAAATGATTTGGTTATAAACATTCTTAACAAATATTATGTTATATCCACTACACTTTATATAAGTTAACTTAAGCATGCATTTGGTATGCAACACACAATTTTTCATATGCAATTCATGTGTTTTTGAACGAAAAAGTTGTATGCATGAGTTTTCACTTATAGAAGCTCAAATGTTTTATTTTGATTTACATTGTCAAGTCGCTATTAATTAAGCATTTAATTAGTTTTTTTGCTACCTAACTACCAATGTTTATGTATAACAAATATGTCTCGCTTTTTTTTTTCTTTTGTTGCTGAAAAATGTACAGAAAAAACAAATTACTTACTAAAAATGAACAAACTATGTTACTCAAAATTTTATTATTACGATAAAATAGCCCTATTTTTAAATACACCTACTTTTCGTTGAAAGGTAAAAAGAGTTATGATGTACATATTACAATTATTTACTCAGCACTCAGTAATAAGTTAATAAATTAATTACTTCAAGTTGAGATGATTTAAAGTTATTTTTTTGTTGTGGCTTAAAATAAGTCATAACATAAAACAATTGTTGAATTGTATATTGTTGTATTAATGTGTGGGTTATTTAGAAAATATATTGTTGTATTCAATATGACAATTTGTTTAATACTTTGTATTTTATGGCTAACAATAATTTATTGTTATTTTGGTCTATTCTTTTGTCTTGCATATTTGATAATAATGAGCAAGTTTTTTTAATTACAAAATAATTTCAATTAAAAAATTATAAATGTTATAGTTTTTCCACAATGTTACCATTAGTGCATTCTTAGGACCAATTGGATTAATAGAAACTAAGTTCATTTTGTGACACAATTTTTTATTTAAGGACCTTTCTCATATGAGAATTAGATTATATGATTATAGAATAAAAATTATTACAGTACTAATATGGATCACAAAAATGCTAAGAACAACAACAACAAATAGTAATTAATAGTAATAATAATATTATTGTAGTAATAATACTAATAATAATGATGATGATGATCTTATTATTATATGAATAATAATGATGATGATGATGGTCAAACGATAACGATGACGCTAGTGATGATGATGATGATGTTAACAACAACAACAATAACAATAATAATGATGATAACATCAAAAGTTAGTGATGTTAACAACAACAACAACAACAATAATAATAATAATAATAACAAAGATAACTATAATAGTGATAATCAGTGTTCTAAATAGCGCGCTATAGCGTTTTTGGACCCCAAACGCTACGCTACGACATCAAAATGCGCTATTTGCGCTACGGCCGCTATAGCGGCCGCTACAGCGCTATTTGCGCTATACAATATGGATTTTTTTATTTTTTTTATTTTTAAGCAATTTATATGGGTTTTAAATAAAGATAAAAAAATCTCAAACCGAAATTGAATTTGTTGCTACTTGCTACAAATAAATCAATTTGAAATTGGGAATAGAAATTGAAATTTGAATAGAAAAAAAGTCCAAACCGGAATTAAAATTTGAATAGAAAAAAAAATAGATTATGTCATGAATCATGATACTTAAGATATTTTTAATAGGAAAAATCGATAGTTTATGATATTACTATGGATATTTTGAACCCCAATTTGGACTTTGTACGGGTTCAATATGAATATTATAATTTCTTAATTACTTTGGTGTTATTTATTGTTCTATGAGACCTTAGATAATGTTGATATTTAGTACAAATATGAATATACGAAATGTAAAAAAAAAAACGCTATTTGGAATAGCTTCCGCTATAGCGACGCTATTCGCTATAGCTTTTTTTTTAGCCTTCCCGCTACGACGCTATAAACGCTATTTAGAACCTTGGTGATAATTAAAGCTAATAACAACAATAACGTGGAATAAGTTAACTCACCTTTTTAAATGACCGGTTAACTTACTCATCTATAAGTCATCCCTTAATTACTCCAACTTATTCAACCATAATTTATTTGGGAGCGACTAACTATCCCCCAGCTCCCATCCCCCATTCATCCCCCAGTCAATAACTGCCTTTGTTGACTGCTAATTAAGAGGGGACCACAAATTTCAGCGCTAAAAGACAAAACAAAACGTGTCATTATCGCGGCGAGTGCAAGTATTCATATATAATACATCAAGTATTCATATATAATACATCAAGTATTCATATATAATACATCAAGTATTCATATCTAAGATATCAAGTATTCAAAAAAAAACTGGACACATCACTCACTCATCTTTTACACGTTTTTAGAGGTGGGTTTTTTTCTCCGTTCACTCTAATCAATATTTCTGACAATCTAGTAGGAATTTTGCAAATATAAAATCACGAACGTTTTCTACACAATTTTCTCTTTCAAATGAGATCCATGATGACATACTTTCGAGTTGTTCGTTGCACAAGTATTCATACATCATCGAACAAGTATTCATACCTCATCAGTATTTCACAAATAAAAAACTAGACACATAATTCACTCATTTTTTACCGATTGAAATTTCGTTACCACTCAATTACTGGAAGTGTCCAGTACACTCTATCTTAGGTATGAATACTTGTTCGACGAGGTATGAATACTTGCTCGACGTGGTATGAATACTTGCATGACGAGATATAAATAATTTTACGAGGTATGAATACTTGCGCGACGGATAACTCAAAAGTACTTCATCATGGATCTCATTTGAAAGATAAAATTGCGTAGAAGACGTTTGTGATTTTAGATTCGCAAAATTCTTCACAAATTGTAAGAAATATTAGTTAGAGTGAACGGAGAAAAAAAAAATCACCTCTAAAAACGTGTAAAAGATGGGTGAGTGATGTGTCCAGTTTTTTTTTTAAATACTTGATATCTTAGATATGAATACTTAGTGTATTATATATGAATACTTGTGCGTGTCAGTTATAAAAATTTTCAAATATAAGTGGTCCCCCACGTAATTAATGATTGATACACGTTTTCTTTTGTCTTTTTGTACTTGAAGTTGTAGTCCCCTACATAATTAATGATTGGGGGATGAATGGGGGATAGGAGCCGGGGAAAAAAATCTTTATCCAAATAATTAAGCTTCTTATTTTCACTTTTAAGCCACAACTAAACAAGACATTTGTATTTTATCAAGATTAGTTAGCTAGCTGTCATATACAGTTCAATTATTCATTCCTGGACTCCTGAGGATCTGGATATGGTGCCTCTTCAGAGCCTTTCCCCTTTGCCTGTTATTGCGAGGCCAGCTAGTCCCACTTTGCCTCTGGGTCCAGTGCTCCTTGCTATATAATGGATGCTCTTGCATTCCTACCTTCTGCTTTAGACTTGCCTTGCTGGTTGGTTGGCTACTCTTGCATGTTTGGTTATATACTTTAATAAAGGGAGTGTTCCCTGGCACACTTGTTCGTGCTGTTATGGCTTTCGCCTACTTCTGTGGCATTTATGTTAAGGTTGTTTTTGGCTATTTTGGTTCTTAGGTTGGGTGTAATTGTGTTTGCCTAGGGTCAATGATGTGAAAAATCCAAGGCTGAAACCTTGATACTGCTCCTTGATGGGTCAGTCTTAGGGGTTTAGTATCTAGTTCACGATGCCGGGTATGCTGCTGAGACCTATACTGGCATGGGTTTTTCTTGGGTAGCTTTTATCTTTTCTGTTTTCTTCTCTTTTGAACATTGTATGCTTGATTTTAATATTAAGGAAGGGCTTTTATGCCTATTTTTCCAAATATACAGTTCAATCTAATTAATTGTCGACGACTAGTAATTGATGAACAAGATCATGTCCTTCTGTCTCCACTCCAATAATTCGTACCACATGAATCTTTTGACTAATCAAAGCCATCCTTTATGTAGCCGATTTTTCATTGTAGCATTAAATAATTTAACGTAAAAATTTTCAAAAAATGAATGTATTAAAATAAATTTATAAATTTTTTTAATTTTGTCAACTTGACTTTATACTAAATTAATTCAAATTTTTAAAATTAATTTTAGAGTTAAGTTCACAAAAGGGCATGGTTTCTCAATTGGATAGTAAATTTCACCGCACTTAATTCAGTTATAAACAAATCAAGAAAATCATATACCCAACTGGCAGTACTGCTGATGCAATCCCAGTCAGAATTCTTCTTGCTTCGAAGCTTCAGTACCCTCTTGTATTATCGGGATGATTCTTTTGAATTTTCATTGTAAATATTTGGTAAGTAATAGAATTATGGCAATATTAAATAGTGTTATTGGTAATGCATACAAATGTAAACTGTCTTGCGTACATTTTAAGATAAATGTATGCGGCAGGCTGTTCCGCCTCGGACCGACATTTTTATTAATACCCCAAGTTAATTAAAGATTATTAAAAATACCCACGGTTCCCGAAAATTTTTAAAAATGCCCAAACCGGCCATTTAATGGCCGGTTCCGCAATTTTTTTTTTTTTTTTTTATTAAAGAGGGGAACCGGCCATTTAATGGCCGGTCCCCCATTTAATTTTTTTTTTTTTTTAGATAAATAGATAAAATGCTGAAATCTAAGACTAAAAAATCGAATTATTTTTTTAAATATTTGTTAGATTACTTTTTTGATAGCATATTTATATTAAAATACGCTATGAATATGACCGATTTTGTGCTAAAATATGCAAAACCACATTTCTTTATAATTTCAGAGTTTTTAGGGTCTTTGATGTATCTTTTATATATATTTTCTATTTTATATATATTTTCTGTTTTGGGTAAAAATAAAAATCTCGGATTTTGCATATTTTAGCACAAAATCGGTCATATTCATAGTGTATTTTAGTATAAATATGCTATGAAAAAAGTAATCTAACAAATATTTAACAAAACAATTCGATTTTTTAGTGTTAGATTTCAGTATTTTAGCTATTTTAGCTATTTTTCTAAAAAAAAAATAATAAAAAAATAATATCAGTACCGGCCATTTAATGGCCGGTTGGGAGATTTATTCGGTACCGGCCATTAAATGGCCGGTTTGGGTATTTTTAAAAATTTTCGGGAACCGTGGGTATTTTTAATAATCTTTAATTAACTTGGGGTATTAATAAAAATGTCGGCGCCTCGGATATGGAGTATGAATTATTTTGAGATAAATATGCGTGAAAAGACTGTTCTGCTCCAGATCTGGGGTGTGACAGTTTTGTTGGTATCCCTTTTGCACATTGAAATGGTGATATGTGGACTCCAGCACAACATCTGAAGGTGTGTATTTTAATTAATAGGTCTATTTCTGTCATTTATTTGTTGCTTTAGGAGTGGAGAACCCGAGATTTTTATTTTTACCCCAAAAAATATATATTTTAATATAATTATCCAAATTTTTGAAAAATTTAAATTTATGCCCAAACCGTAAGAAAAATTTACGGTTTGAATTCGGAATTCAAACCGTAAATTTTTCTTACGGTTTGAATTCTTAATTCAAACCGTAAATTTTTCTTACGGTTTGAATTCTTAATTCAAACCGTAAATTTTTCTTACGGTTTGAATTAAGAATTCAAACCGTAAATTTTTCTTACGGTTTGAACTCCTTTTTTTTTTTTTTTTTTTTTTAAGAGAAAAATAGCTAAAATGCTGAAATGAAATATAACACAAAAAAATCGAATTATTTTTTAAAATATTTGTTAGAAAATACGCTACGAACAGAGCTGATTTTGTGCTAAAATACGGTAAATTACAATAATTATGCTAAAATACGGTAAATTTACTAAAATGCTGAAATGACAATAATTATGTAGAATTATGCTAAAATACGGTAAATTACGCTAAATTACGTATGAATTGGGTCGATTTTCTGGCATCTTTCATAAATTTACTAAAAGGAGCGTAACTTTTGATCCGTCCGTCGGATCGGGCTGAAATTTTGACAGGAACTCCACAACCCAAAACCCGATCCGAAACCCATCTACGATCCGTTTCGCCCATTTGCGGGCTCAGATTCGCGATCCGAGTCTTCCTTCATGGACTTTTGAACATTTCTTTATAATTTTAGAGTTTTTAGGGTCTTTGATGTATCTTTTATATATATTTTCTGTTTTAGGGTTTGTATTTAAACAGACATCATGTCTTTTGGCATAATTATTGTAATTTAACATATTTTAGCACAAAATCGGCTTTGTTCGTAGCGTATTTTCTAACAAATATTTTAAAAAACTATTCGATTTTTTTGTGTTATATTTCATTTCAGCATTTTAGCTATTTTTCTCTTTAAAAAAAAAAAAAAAAAAAAAAAAAAAAAAAAAAAAAAAAAAAAAGAGTTCAAACCGTAAAAAAAATTTACGGTTTGAATTCTTAATTCAAACCGTAAGAAAAATTTACGGTTTGAATTAAGAATTCAAACCGTAAGAAAATTTTACGGTTTGAATTCCGAATTCAAACCGTAAATTTTTCTTACGGTTTGGGTATAAATTTAAATTTTTCAAAAATTTGGATAATTATATTAAAATATATTTTTTTGGGGGTAAAAATAGAAATCTCGGGTGGAGAACCATGCCTTTCTTATAATTGTTGTGTCAAAATCAATCAATTTTTGTCTTGGTTCAGCATTCATTTGTTTCACCATCTATAGAAATTCTCTTCTTGCTAATAATAATTCAGCTAGATATGAACCACAGGTTTAGCATAATTACGCGAGTCCCATCCCTCCTAGAAAGAGACGCATATTCAATTCTTGTGAAATACATTTAAAATAGAGTGAGGCTACGGTACTATGCATGGTACGGTTTGATCCATGCTACGGTTCAATATTTGAGTTTTTAAAATTCTAACTATCGATCCGAACCGTTCAACATGATTATAAAATGATTATGTACTTGCAAACCAAATTTTATCTTTTTTTGAAATTTTTTTACTATTTTTTTAGATAGGTAGAAAAAAAAATAGGTAGAAAATCACTTGATCTGAAAATTCTGGACCATCCAAAAACAGTGATTTTCTACCTATCTAAAAAAATAGTAAAAAAATTCGAAAAAATGTAAATTTTGGTTTGCAAGTACATATTTATTTTTTAATCATGTTAAACGGTTCAGATTGACCGTTAGGATTTTGAAAACTCAAATATTGAGCCTTAGCACGAACCAATCCGTGCTATGCATAGTACCGTAGCCTCACTCTTTAAAATATTCTGAATGTATCTGGACCCTTTAATAAAAAAAAATTCAGCTAGACATTCTGTTATTTTAACAGTTACCACTTACCAGTTGACAAACAAATCATTCCAATTAGGCGTTCACAATTTTTATCCTATTTATAAACTACCTTTAGTTTCTGGTACTGTCTTGAATCGAACTGCTATGTTACTGGCATAACATTTGCCAGTATGTAACCCTTTCTTTCATTATTCAGTTACTGCTCCGGTGGCTTATATAATTGCTAAGTTTTGGTAGTTTTGTAATTGTTACTGCCATTTTCAAATAAAGCATCCAGTAATTTGTGCTCTAATTTGATTTTAGGCAGTGCGAGCAGGTAAAAGCACAACGGAGGCTAATATAATATTAAGTATATAGTGCTGGGCTTAGCTACTTCATGGAGTACAACGACTTGGTGCTCCACGCCTCATTATTTCCATTTTGAAAATCCAAACGACTGATCCGAACCGCTCAAGTTGTTCTCCATATTGATATGTGCTTGGAGACCAAATTGTACATTTTTTGAAATTTTTTTACTATTTATTAAGCCACTTTGAAAATCACTGATCCGGCGGTCCAGAAATTTTTACTGTTTTTTATTGTTCATTAGGATTTTCAGATTTTCAAAGTGGCTTAATAAATAGTAAAAAAATTCCAAAAAATGTAAAATTTGGTCTCCAAGCACATTTCAATATGGAGAACATGTTGGAAGGTTCGAATCGACTATTTGAACTTTGAAAATGAAGATATGACGTGAAGTACAAAGTCGTTTTACTTCATGAAGTAGCTAAGTCAGACTCTATATAATAATGAATTATTGAAATGCGACAGTGTAGATTCTCACTAGCTATAATTAATATATATATATATATTTTTTATAGTTCACATCAACTACAGTGTGTTATTAATTCTGGACAGGCTCCAAAAAAATCTCTATTATTAGTACTGTGAGTGAAACATGCACTTAATTATTTAAACAAATGTATTGTAGACAACACAGTTGGTTGGTTGGTGATTGTTGATTGGTGATTGATTTAACATCTCTCAACTGGTAGACAACACGGTTGGTGATTGATTTAACACCTCGCAATTATGCAACTCGGTAATTAATAATGATGCTAACAAGGTCTTTTATTTTTTATTTTAAAGGTAATTGTTGTCCTAGTATTTCACTTTCATGACACTAAGTAAGCACGTTTGTTAAATAAAATTAGCAAAATTACTCCTTAATTAAATTTGACATCACCATCTCCTTAATTAAATTTTAATTAAACACACTCAGTAACCCCTATAGTTCCAATAAAAGTGGGCATAACAATATACCTTTTTTTTTTTGGTTATAAATAGTCCAAGATAATCTAATAAACTAATAAATGGTCAGACTTGTTACTGGCTAGTCATTATCTATACAAACCATTCAAAATTGAGAGTCCATGTTTGTCATATTTGAATAAACTAATTTATTCATTATTTGATAAACGTGTCTTCAGCCCTATCTGCACAGCTGTGGACTGTATTCACCTACTAGTACTAGTATGAAATTATGAATAGGATATATGATATAGTAGGGAGAGAGAGCATGCAGTAGTAGAGTAGCGACGTCAAATCCAAGCAAGCAGCCATGGCCAAACCACGGCAGCCACCACACATCCTTCTCATCCCCTTCCCAGCACAAGGCCACATCATTCCCTTACTTGACTTCTCTCACCATCTCTCCCTCCAAAACTTCTCTCTCACAATCGTCGTAACCCCATCTAACCTTACTCTACTCTCCCCTCTCCTCTCTGTTTCCCCCTCCATCAAGACCCTCTCCCTCCCCTTCCCCTCCTCCCCTCATCTCCCTCCCAACGTCGAGAATTCCAAAGATCTACCTCCCTCCTCCTTTGCCCTATTCATCCACGCTCTCACCGGCCTCTACTCCCCTCTCCTCTCTTGGATCAAATCCCAGACTGATAGTGATAACCATGTGTCAGCAATTGTATCAGATTTCTTTCTTGGGTGGACGCAACCTCTTGCAAAAGAGATCGGTGTTCCTCGGATTGTGTTCTCATGCTCCACAGTATTTGGCACGGCCGTGTTACATTCCTTGTTTCGTCGGCTCCCTCAAAAACTTGATTCAACTCATGATTTGAATCTGGTTTCATTTCCTGAAATACCTGGCTCACCGGTTTTTCCTTTGAGGGAGTTGAGCTATCTGTATAGGAGCTATAGGGAGGGGGATCCTGTTTCAGAGGCCGTGAGGCAGAACTTCCTTTGGAATTTGGAGAGTTGGGGATTTGTGTCATTCACCTTCAAGGCACTCGAGGGGGCCTACTTAGAGCACCCACTTGTGGATCTCGGATTCAGAAAAATATGGGCAGTGGGCCCGCTAACCCCGATTAACCGTGGTATCAACCGTGGTGGGATCATGTCAGTATCGGCTTCTGAGGTGGTGACATGGCTGGACAGGTGGGATGAAGAATCTGTGGTGTACATCAGTTTTGGTAGCCAAGCAGTATTGCCTCGGATGCAAGCCACTCTACTGGCCACCGCATTGGAGAAGAGTGGGATCCACTTTGTATGGGCAATGGGTGATAGTAACATACTACCAGAAGGGTTTGAAGAGAGAATTGCAGTTGCAGAGAAAGGACTAATAATAAAAGGATGGGCCCCACAAGTTGCAATACTGTCACATCGTTCTGTTGGGTGGTTTCTGACGCATTGCGGGGTGAACTCGATCTTGGAGGCATTGACTGCCGGTGTTGCGATTCTGACATGGCCAATGGCATCTGATCAGTTTGTGAATGCAAGGCTTCTGGTGGAATCAGAAGGGGTGGCGATGCCAGTAGCTTCCCGACTTAGCACTAGCAGTGAGGTGCCACAAGAAGAAGAGTTGGCCAAGGTCTTCAAAGAGACGGTGGCGTTGAAAGGGACGGAGGTGCAAAATAGAGCAAAGGAGATGAGAAGGAAGGCGGCTGAGGCAGTGAGGGAAGGCGGGAGCTCCTACCAAGAGCTTGAGGGGCTTGTGCAACAACTTTGGAAATTGGAGGTTAACTGAGAGAGTCAGTTTAATTTTACTTGTTAAAGAACAATTGTTAAGGAGATATATGGAGATATATTGGCCATGTCATGAGGATTAAAGCTCAGTTATTAGTTTTTGCTCCTGGATAAAAAAAGGAAGCTTAATTATGTTCATCAATGCCAAAAAGCCATCTTTTATGTAGCCGATTTTTCATTCTGTAGTATTAAAATTAATTTATAAATTTTTAATTTTGATAGTTTAACTTTATATTAAATTAATTTAAAATTTTAAATTTTTTACATATAGATATATCACTCGCAAGATAGATCGGTTTTAACGGTTTGAATTTATTGTTTGAAATCAATTAATCTGATAAATTTTAAAGTTGAGTTCACAATGAATTTTAAAGTTAAGGCCACAAAGCAATAAAAATATGTTCTCCGAATAATGCAAGGTGTTCGATGAATAAGTACAATATTTTATGAAGATGAGGGATCCAATCACACTCTTTTTTTTTTACACATCTTGACACCTTTTTTTTTATAAGTCAATTTTGTGATTTTAAAATTCAAATAGTCGATCTGAACCATTCAACATGATCACCATATTAAAATGTGCTTGGAGATCATATCCATCATATTGAACGGTTTGGATCGACTATTTGGACTTTAAAAATAGTAGGTACCAAAGTGTGTAAAAAAAAAGATGTAATTAATTTGATTCCTCCTCTTTTATGAAACCAGGTTAATATATAATTTTTTTTATTTGAGTTAATATATAATGCAGTGGATCGTGCGAGCCATCTTATCCCATGTAAGATTCAATTAATCATGCATTCACGCTTCCTCCTCTCCATGTTATTTCATGTACTATATTTTTTTTTAATTTTTCTAATCAAAGTCCACTTCTCCATCTTCTTTTATGTGCTTTCTTTAATTAATTTATATTTTCTACTCAAAGTCCACTGCCTTACCAAGAACTCCGAGACTTATTTATTTATAGAAATTATTATTAAAAAATAAAGAAAAACATAAAGAGTACTGAGATTTTTTTTTATAGCATAAATGGATCCGTAAAAAATATTTCGGATTCAAACTTTCATTTTCTTTTTTATTTATAAAAGTATATTTTAATTTTAATTGCTTTGTTGTGATGGGACTTCATATAGATTGAAGCCCAGTTGGGTGATGAAAGGAGATAACTAGGCCGCCTCTTCTCTTCTCTTCATGTAAAGCAGAGAGAAGAGAGGCCCATTTTATGAAGTTATTTAATTTTAGAAAAATTCATGCACTTCCCTAACATTTGTTTTTAAATTTTCTCATGGATTTTTTAAACTTAAAAATTAACAAATTGATATTTCTGTTTTCATATTCAAAAATTTTCATTCTCGTTAGATTTTTCAGTGCCGAACAGGCCCTTGAGTTTTTGGAATTCGCATTCTCTGAGGTATCTCATATTTTTCGTGACTTTTTGGAAAATCTCAACCGTTCAGATACGTTCAGCACGAATCACAATGCTTAAATAATACCGCCCCCTACGCCATCCTCGAATAGGCACAGGACACGTCGGTCACGCAAAATATGAGATATCCCAGAGGA
This sequence comes from Carex kokanica, assembly GCA_025461125.1. Taxonomy (NCBI): domain Eukaryota; kingdom Viridiplantae; phylum Streptophyta; class Magnoliopsida; order Poales; family Cyperaceae; genus Carex; species Carex kokanica. Next base: position 435,855 of record JAJGRX010001361.1, on the reverse strand, counting down.
TACGCACTTTCTTTTCTGGCTAGTTCTTGGATATTCAGTGGCCGTTTTTGTGTAACCGTATGTACTGTGGATAAAATATTGTTATTTCTCTGGTCAGAGAAACAGCAACATGTAAATCATTTATCATCAGATTCAGAAGTACCCTTGGCCTTCAAGGGATACAGACTGGTTGCTTGCTGGTCAACTGCTCGGTCACTACCACCTACTCACTCTCTCTCTTCTCTCTCCAGATCTGAGGCAATGTCGACGCACACGAGCGAACACCACCACGGCACGGCGATCCTGAAGGAGATAGCGGTGGATTATCGTCCAGAGGTGTGCCTCCACTCGCCGGAGGATGACGAGATCCACATTACCTTCGACCACCGCGGCGGCGCCAGGTGGAGGTCCCACCACCGCTTCCAGTATGGAACCTTCGGTGGCCGCATTAAGTGCCCTGCTGGCAACACCAGTGGCTTAAACTTCAATATCTATCTCTCTTCCCTCGAGGGCGACAAGTCGCAGGTAATATTATTATTACTTATATTTCATCTATGTTTCTGGTAATGAACATACCAACTGCAGGAGAGAAGCTGGTGATTTGCATTCTGTTATATCAGATCTTTCTCAGAAAAATTTGATGTCATTGCAATCGTTGGTCCCAGGAAAGGGTGTATAATTAGTATCAAAACAAGTTTATTCTCAACTCGGCGTTTTATTATAATTTTGATCGGATCGAGCCTTTGATTTCTGGGTGGAAATGTTGTTCTTCTTAATGCATCTATGTTTTGTGTTGTCAAAATGGTTCTCAATTTGTCAGAGTTCAATGCTTATCCTTGTATAAAACTGATTGAACCAGAGATCAAAAGAAGGTTCTAGTTTCTTGAAGTAAACATTGGTTTCCAGACTGCAAAAATCAGCTAAAACAGCTAACCTATTTTTAATCAACTATCCTTTACAAGGTCTCAGCTAAGCATCATTGACCTGAACCCAAAATATACCTCAATGCAGTTACATACAGCCATTTCAGAACAAAACAATACATTTAAACCAATTACTGATAACAATAACAAACTAGACAAGTTTCTTCAGAGGTCTCCAGATTTTCCTCTACTTAAAAAAAATTTACCCGTAAACTTTAAATTGTCCAACACAAGCTGCTGAATTATTAATTTGCAACTAGTCGCTAGTTTTTTTATAACTTGGGAAAATAACTTGGCAATTTAGTGCCCTAGGGAACAAATCTAAGCTCAGTTGTTTGTGATACAAGTTAAAGAGAGTAACCTCTGTTGAAATATACCCAGCCAATTCATCAAAATATGCCAAAAGTGAACCATAGTTACAAGAAATGCATTCGCTAGTTGTAGAGGTTACTGATACGCGATTTGCTAGTGTAGACCTTTTTTTATGAATTAGTTGGAATATAATTGAAAATTCAGGGGCTTGGGGACAAATCCGAGTTCTGTGATTTGTGATATAGGGAAAATTCAAGGGCTTGGGGACCACTAGTAGTGTTCGGCAAGTTGGGTAGGATTAAAATTTAAGCTCCGCTAAGGAAGAGGTGTTCGGCAACAAAAAGTTAAGGAAGTGCACGCTTAGCTTTCTTAAGGAACCTCAAGTTCTTAAGCCATGTAGAATGGCTCCTTAAAAATGTGGGCAAAAGGAGTCTTAAGTAAGTGGTTTTAAGCTTTACAAAGGAGCAAGTGTTTGACAAGCTTAAGACTTCTTAGTTTCTTAAGGAGTTCTAAGGAACTCTAAGAAGGGTGTGCCGAACAGGCTAAAGAAAAAATGTTCATAGAATTTTAATATCCAAAGTCAACCATGGCTAAAGAAAAAATGTTTCCTAATGTACAGGCTACTATACTAGTATGCAGTTTGTTATATGCCCAGTATGCAGGTACACTGGTCATTGGGTTTTTCTCAGATATTTGTCTGATTTTTTTATTTGATTTCATGGCTTTTTTACAATATATACCAACAATTATTTATTTTTGATGGAAAACTTAGTTTATAGGATACAAAATTGTGCTTATTTATTGTTTTTTCCTGCCAAGCACAGCATGAGAAAGATTTAAATTTAGGATGGACATTTTTTTTTCATTTTTTTTTTGGCTCAAAGCAAAGAGAAAGCATGCCTTAATATATGTACAATATGTATCTGGTTGGCAGTGACTTGCATTTCAGCTTGGTCAAATAAGAGTAAGTAGTTCACAAAGGGGAGTGGCAAATTTGGTATTGTTGAGTCAAACCATCACAATTCACAAACCACATAGAATTGTATCTTAAAGCACAAACCATCAAGAACCACATACAATAATTATTATTGAACTCCCAAATAGGGTTTATTTTTACAATTTATACTTGTATAATTTGTTGGCCAGTGCAATAAGATTTGACCTTAGAGCACTTCAAAAATTAATTTTAATATGATGTCCGGATCATAGCAAGTAATCATAATTTAATGAAATAACATGGTAATATGAAGACAGTAAGAAATTTCTGCCCCTGGAATCTAAAGTGTAAATTTTAACATAACCATCATTCAATGTCAATTTATAGGATGAGATAGACTTTGAGTTCCTTGGAAAGGACAAGTTGTCAGTGCAGACGAATGTGTACACAGTGGGGTGTGGCAACCGTGAGCAGATCCACCCGCTTGGTTTCGACTACTCTGACGACTTCCATGAGTACCTCATAAAGTGGAGCCCACAGACCATCGAGTGGCTCGTTGATGGTAAGTTAATCAGAAAGGAGGAGAGGAAGCCTGATGAGGCCTGGCCTGAGAAGCCCATGTTCCTCTACTCTTCCGTGTGGGATGCGAGTTACATTGATGAAGGTCGCTGGACTGGAAATTACCTAGGCTGTGATGCACCATATGTGTGCAGTTATAGAGATGTCAGAGTGCCGGTGGAAAATATCATCCTTACGGAAGAAGAAAAATGAATTATCTATCTCACTTACATGCTTAAATTTGATTTCTGGAAGAGATAATTAGCATTGCTTGTAATTTGTTTTTCGTGCTTGATACAATAAGAGACGGTCAGTGTGGCTGTACTTGTATAATTTCCATGCTTGATATCTCTGTGGTACTTAAACTGTGAAACATGAGGAAATTGCAAAAGTGAAATAGAAATAGGCACATTTTGTCAGGTTGTCAGTACAGCAAATGAAATACGCTTTGATGGGTGGGGCCCATGAAAACCATTCTAGTGGTGCTTTGTTCGATTTCTCTGTCGGCAAATTGAAATGGTGATATGTGGGCTCCAGCGCGAATTCAGATTCAGTGAAGTAATCCAAAAATTGAGTTTTGAATCGGGACCATCCGATTTGAATTTATGACCATCCAACTAAAGTGGAGCGCACGTATTCCGAGAGACATTCGAATTCCGGAGCAATCTCGAACAACGGATTCGAATTGAACGGTCCTGATCCAAAACCCAAAAATTGGGTTACTTTAGAGGATCCGGACCCCTCCAGCACAACATATGAAGGTGTGTATTTTAATTAATAGGTTTATTTCTGTCATTTATTTGTTGCTTTAGGAGTGGAGAAGGATGCCTTTCTTATAATGCTATGTCAAAATCAATCAATTTTTGGCTTGGTTCAACATTCATTTGTTTCACCATCTATAGAAATTTTCTTCTTGCTAATAATAATTCATCTAGATATGAACCGCAAGTTTAGTGTAATTGCGCAAGTCTCATCCCTCAACGGAGAGACGCAAATTCAATTATCGCGAAATGCATCTTAAATAAGCTGAATGTACCTTGATCCTTTAATAAAAAAAAAAAAAATTCAGCTAGACATTATGTTATTTTAACAGTTACCAGTTGACAGACAAATCACTCCAATTAAGGCGTTCACAATTTTCAATCCTATTTATAAACTACCTTTAGTTTCTGTTATCGTCATGAATCGAACTGCTACGTTACTGGCATAACATTTGCCAGTATGAACCGAACTCCAATTAAGGCTTTCACAAGTAATTTGTGGTCTAATTTGATTTTAGACAGTGCGAGCAGGTAAGGCTATTAGCTGGGTATATAATAATGTATTTTTTTTTTTTTTAAGGTTAGTGACAAAGTGTTGCCAACAATATATTGAATAAAAAAGTTCGTAACCATTACATTAGTCTAGATTATATGTATGACAATCTAGCCCTATACATAGCGAAAGAGCTTAACTAAAAAAGATTGCCTGTAATAGCATGCAATATGCCCCCGCAAACTCTCCTCCTATTACTAAATTATGCGAATTGTATCCATAAAGCAATGTCCATTGTTGTATCATTTAGGAGTTGATTCACCGAACGCCTTTTGTTAGAAAAGAATCTTCTATTCCTTTCGCGCCATAGGGCCCAAGCCCCTGCTGCCCATGCTGTATTCCATATTTTTCGTGCTTGTGGTGACAATGATTGTTGGCCTCGTAGCCAGGCATCGGAGATGCTTCTGCCTCGTGCTCCGAATATGTTATAGTGAGAAGTTATTCCCCGCCAGAAGTTTTTTGCATAGACACACTCCCACATGATGTGGTCCCTTGTTTCGATAATGTTTGTGTGGCATAGATGACAACCCTGTTGGATCGAGCAACCTCGTAGGAGAAGTATTTCCTGTGTGAGGATCTTATCATTCAACATTAACCATACGAAGATTTTGACCTTCATGGGTGTCCGTAATCTCCAGAGCAATGACTGGTAACCACAGATAATCCCCGTGTGGTGCATAAGGCGGTAAGCAGATGCGCATGTGAAAACTTTCGTTGCTGTCCAATTCCACTTTATCCATTCATCATAGTGCACCGAGATCCTGAAAAATGGTATTAGAGATGCCAGTTCACTAAAAAGGAAGGACTTGCTTACATGTTCCTGTATTTGGGAAGCAGTTACTATGCCGTGCAATCTTCTTATCGTAGAGGGCCAAATGCCCTGGGGGTTATTCTCAATTGCCCACACCCATTTTAATAGCAAAGCCTCATTGTGCCGTCTTAGATCAATTATTCCCAAACCCCCATTGGTTTTTAATGCACAGACCTTTTCCCAATTTACCAAGCAGTTGATACCTTTACACGTGGCATTCCCCTTCCACAGGTAATTCCTGCGCATTCGATCAAGATGTTTAGTTAATCCCACTGGAAGCCGTAATGCCTGCATGTAGTGCAGTGGCATTGCTGACAAGACTGCTTTTATTAGGGTTATACGACCCCCGTATGAAAGGAAGTTGGAGGTCCATCCTTCCATTCTTGCCCTTACCGCGTCCAACATAGGTTGGCAATGTATTTTCCTGGGTTTGTTTACCGAAAGTGGGAGACCGAGGTATTTGATAGGAAGCTGCGAGGGTTGGGCAGATATGATGTTCTGGATAACCTGGATATGGGTGGTAGGGACTGCTATTGGGACAAAGGTGCTTTTGCGAGTATTTATTTGAAGGCCTGAAAGCTCAGAATAGTTTGCCAAGACTCTTTTGATTATTTTTAACGTTGCCGGGTTGGCCTCCGCAAAGATTATTGTATCGTCTGCAAATTGAATGGTCTCCGGGTGGATAAATGTCTGTGGCGGTAGGGCCGCTTGTGCACTCTGTATAATAATGTATTATTGAAATGCGACAGTGTAGTGAGTTTCTTAGTATAGTGACAAATGAATTATTCAAGTCCGGTTCGATGGGATTAAAAATTCGTGATTCGAGAATAATTCGAGTAGAATTCGGGAATGGTTCGGTTCTACAAGGGAGCAAAAAAAAAAACCAAAAAAAATGAAAAAAAGAGTTCACATTTATTCGTGAAAAACATTTTATTTGCGAATAATTCGTAAAATACGTTTTTCGCGTTTTATTTGTTGTTCGATTCGGAAACGTAAAAGAAAAACGTTTTATTCATTCTCACTAGCTATAATTAATAGTTTTTTTTATAGTTCACATCAGCTACAGTGCGTTAATAATTCTGGACAAGCTCCAACAAAAATCTCTATTATTAGTACTGTGAATGCAACATGCACTTATTAAAACAAAACCCCATTTGCTTTCCGAATTTGTAGACAACACAGTTGGTTGGTGCTTGATTTAACCTCTCTCAATTATGCAACTCTGTAATAATTAATGATGCTAACAAGGTCTTTATTTTTTAAAGGTAATTATTGTCCTAGAGTCACTTTCATGACACTAAGTAAGCACGGGCGTTTGTTAAATAAAATTAGCAAAATTACTCCAACTTGTCTTAATTAAATTTTAAATACACATAGTAACCCCTAAAGTTCCAAGAAAAGTGGGCATAACAGTAATAATATACCATGTTCAAGTTGGCTTAATTTATAAGCTAATTACTAAAGTTGGGCATAGAGCCATAGACACGAAATTTTTTAAAGATCCCTCTTTGTCCTTCTAAACCAATCAGAGATTCCCACGTTGAAAAGTAAGAGAGAGAATCTTTCTGCAGACCCAACTACCCATGTGAGAGATTCTTTCATGACCTCATAAGTTTTGATTTATATGATTTAGAAAACATATTTTTGAACTAAATATCCTTGGAAAACTATACCGAAGTTTTATTAATACTTTAAAAAAAATAACAAATATGCTCTCTTTATAAAAATAATTTTAAAAATAATCTAACTGCCGAACTGAGGTGTGATTAGCTCTTTATACCAAACTGCCTCACGTTAGAACGGTCACCTCTTAATATCAGACCACCTCACATTGGAGCGATTTGATATATATTTTTTTTAATAACGAGGCCGTCCCCTCTCTCCCAAATAAAAAACCGCCCCCTTAATATTTAATTTTTATATCGAAGTTGTTAAAAAAAAAAATGGAGATATTTGTACCTTTCATAGATAATTTAGTATGAAAATAATTTAATGAGAAGAAAACAGGCGCACAGATCTAGGAGACGAGATAAGCAAATCACCCTATTTATAGGTCCTTTTTTATCCATTCAATCAATGGCCTCGTGACGCGTATCAACTAATGAATGGGAGGGGACCAGAGTTTTTTTTTTTTTCTTTTTAGAGAAAAGACGAACATTAACTGTCCCTCCGTCCTTCCTAACAAGTTAACAAATAATAATTCAAGTAACTTTCAACCACCTCCTTTAAAAAAAAGAAAAAAAGAACTTTCAACCACCAAAGTTGGAGCATGAGGACACTTTGGTAGTTTTTTATTTTAGAAAGTCAGATTAAATGTTGCACATATTGAACGGGACAACTGTGTACTGCTAATAAATAGGACTGTTTTAAGTGGAATCGTTCAATTTGACATTTCTAACTATTTTACGACTGCTGATACTGTCATAGTGGTCCCCACATCCATGTGTCTGAGTCCGCTACATGCTAACATGCCCTGCCTATGATAAATTTTTATTTTTGATGGACGTGTTGATACTGAGCAACGACAAGATTTGCAAATTCATCACGAATAATTCAGATTTGAGCCTGAGGCGAATGAATCAGCGTATTGTACAGTTGATTAAATTTTTCTCGAATAATTCATGAATTTTACAAATTTTTTCCGAATTTTATAAATTATCTGTGAATTTTTTTTTGCTCTCTTGTGGAACTAAGATCTCCGGTCCAGATTCAATGTATACTTTCGAATCATTTCCAAATTATACCCAAATTATTCTCAAATTACGAATTTTTGACCCCGTCAAAGTGAACCCGAATCATTACTTTGTCACTATGAATACTGATACTATGGATTCATATTTGTGTTTTTAAAAGTCAAACGGTTGATTTGAAGTGTTCAATGTATTCTTGTAGACCAAATTTTAAAAAAAAATACTATTTTTTTAGACATGTAGAAAATTGCAATTTTCTTCCTATCTGTAAGTATAGTAAAATTTGGTCTTTAAATATATTTTTATGTAGAAATAAATCATGTTGAGCGGCTGTTATCGATTTGATCTTAAAATCCCATGACCTCACTCATTATATTGTTAGATGTTTATACCTAACATCATATATATATATATAGAGTAGGGTTATTGTACTTTGCGAAGTATCACGCTCATATTCTCATTTTCAAAATCCAAAACGTCGATCCGAACCGTTCAAGTTGTTCTCCATATTGAAATATGCTTGGAGACCAAATTTTACATTTTTTGAAATTTTTTTTACTATTTATTAAGCCACTTTGAAAATCACTGATCCATTAAGAACAGTAAAAAACAGTAAAAAATTCTGAACCAATGAATCAGCGATTTTCAAAGTGGCTTAATAAATAGTAAAAAAGATTTCAAAAAATGTAAAATTTGGTATCTAAGCACATTTCAATATGGAGAACAACTTGAACGGTTCGGATCGATGTTTTGGATTTTGAAAATAAAAATATGAGCGCGAAGTACAATAGCACAATTCTATATATATATATATATATATATTTCTTTTTTTGAGAACTTTGACTGATGCAGCCCATCATATATATCAATAATAAAAGTCTCGCACTACAAAAAAGACCACAGACATCAGCACATTTAACTCTTTTTTATCTTCGGCCGGATTGGACTGTACATTCAGACCAGTAGTATATGTATATCCATTAGGTGTTAAATCAATATATGAACTTTTAATTATTTTTATTCAAAAAGAAAACAAGTAGTATTTTAATTAATTTCTAGTAGTGGTTATTAAGCATTGAATTAGCAATAGAGTAAAATTATTATGAACACAGGCACGTGAAGTGATTTGTGAGATTTTCTTTTCAAGTAATAATTCATGAGGTTAATCTAAAATATCGTTGAATCGATTTCAAACAGTGAATTTGAACCATCGACCTTTTTATTAAATATATCATTAATATTTCCAGATTCATATTTGATATCATCATTTAAATTCTGCTAGATACAATTGTGCATTTAATGAATCAGATCCTTTTCAAAATTGACATGCACATACAACTATAGAATATTCTAGCGGATTCATTCATGCATGTTGGTCCATTGTATTTAGTAAGACTGGTACCAGACAGAGAGAGGCTCATGCCCATAAGATTGGTACCAATGTACCAGTAACATTGGAGTGAGAAATTGTTAGAGTTAATAAGACAATTGATTTATAGTTTTCACCTAATCTATCATACAGTGAGAAATTGATAATATATCCAGCATACATACTGTACACAAAAACTAAATCTGTTCAATCTAATTGGGTAGAATATTATAGATCAAACAAAGATGCAACATATAGGAGACAACATTTGAAAGTACAATCAAGCGATTTCACTCAGCTGCTAGAAGAAAGAAAGAAAGAGCAATTTAAAAGCTAGATAACATTAACAAACGTGGAGGTGGAGGTGGAGGACACAAAAAAAACACCCTCTAACAAACATAGCTCACACTACCTTCCCTTATTATATATATATCAATCACTAAACAATTCTTACGCCTCCTTCCTTCATTCATTCCATAATTCTATATATAATCTTTACAACATCCACCAAATCAATTCAATAATTCATACCTTTTCATTGAAGATCATACACATGTGTGTCAGCTGTGTAGCATCCCAGAATTCTGACAAAAACCGAGAACTTTTCAATCTCCTCAATTGTCTCTTGAATCACTGGATCCTCAATTGACCCCTCGCAATCCACATACAACACATGCGGGAAGGTTCTCAGAGATCCTGTTTTATCAAGAATCATCACCGGTGCTTGCCCCACTCCAGATGAATTAATCACTTCTAATTTTGTCAAATTAATGTTACGACTAGAGAAGGCCGATAAAACCTTAAGCACCACCATCATGGACCCGCCACGATGAGCAATCACCATGCTTGTTTTGGCATTTTGAAACACCCTTTTGGTCGGAGATTTGGAAAGGAGGAGAAACCGGGTCACATTCCATGACTCGTCTTGTAACCCATGAGCCAGAACATCTAAGCCGTAGAGTGAAGCTGTACGTGGGCTAGCAATTGCGGCTGTGTCCAGAAGCTGATTCGCACGAAGCATCTCGACAGCACCAGCTGTGTCTTCCACCGGCTCACGGTCTAGCCCGAGTTGAGCCAGTGCACGGCCACAGTGAGCTAGAGCCATGGGGTGACTAATCACGCGTCTAAGCTGAGTCTGACGTACACCAGGCATGGCAAGTAGGCAGTAATGCACGAACAAATTGATTTCTTGAACAATTCGTAGATCGTGGCGAAGCAACAAATCATAATTCCTTAGTTCGGTTCCTTCCATGGTGCTTTCAACAGGGAGCACAACACGGTCAGCTTGACCGCGTTCCACGGCTGCAATTGCATCTGCAAAACTGCGGCGAGGAAGAGTGGTGCAGTCGGGGTAAACGGTCTTGGCCGCAAACTCACTGTAAGCACCGAAAGAGCCTTGGAAGGCAACACGTAGGCCTACATCACCGTTGATCCGAGAGATTTCGTTCAAGTGAGGTGAAGTAGAGCCGTTAACTAGTCCAGATCCGTTGATTGGTTTAGAGGGTTTGTGGGAGCCGTTGATCTTGGGGAATTCGCTGGAGCCGTTGATTTGAGCTACAACAGAAGCCTTGGCCTTGAAGGAGGCAGCGGGGAAAGCTACAAAGGAGGAAGGTTTACGAGATAGCGAGGGTTTGGATAGTTTGATAGTGGTAGAGAGCGAATTAGATAGGTCAAGGGAAGAGGCGCAGGCCATGAATTGGGGAAAGTTTGTGCTTTTCTCAGAGAGAGAGGTGGGATTGATTGATTGGGAATTGGGTGGAGGAGAGAAGGTTGGAAAAGGATGGAAAGGAAGGTGGGTTGTTTGGTGAGAAGAGGAAGAGCCAATTGCTTGTTGACTGGTAGACTTTCTTTTATAAACACACACAGGAGGAAAGCGAGAACGAGAAGGTATCTTTTGTTAATTTCCTCTTTTGCCCTCGAGGATTAAGTACTCGACTAATTAAGGTAGTTGATGCCGCATAGGAATTTTGTTCCGCTCCTTTATGAGAATTATATTAAAGTAATTACATAGGGCTTGTACACCGTTAAAATTTGATCCAACAGTATGTATTAATTCGACGCCCCACCTATCTGAGTCGTCGATCCGTTTATTGTAGATTTGGACGGTGGTGGTGTACATGTCAGACTCATGCTATCCTGAAAGAATAACAGCAAGTAACGGATGCGCGGGACCAGCGCCGAGTAGGGCTGCTAACGAGCCAAGCTCGGCTCAAAACTCAGCTCGGCTCGTCATATAACTAATTCGGCTCAACTCAGGCTCGGCTCAAACTCGGCTCATGACTTGTGAGCCCAACTCATGTCATGACTCGCGAGCCCAACTCATGCTAAGCATTAGAAAAACAAACATTTACTTGATTACAAGTCATAACCTTACCTAAACTATTAAAATCAAGTTTTAAAATAATGTGATTGAACCGAATTCAAATCAATCTTTTTATAATAATGCGATTGAACCGAATTCAAATCAAACTTTAAAATAATGTGATTGAACAGATAAAAACGATTTTAAATTCTCTGCGTTAAAATTATCTAACACCTCACCCTTAAATAGTAATTAAACAACTATTAGACAATATTTTGTTGTCAAATGTCGCTAAATTTTTTTTATAGCTAGATCCAAATAATAATACCACTGTTGTTTTTAATACATCTAAATCTCGCTCATGCATAATGCCAAGCGTAAAACGTGCCGCAAGGAAATTATATTTTTTTCCAACCCTTAGTCTATTACATCATTAAGCACAAAAAGAAGAGACTCATTGGCTCATGAGCCGGCTCGGCTCGGCTCGGGCTCGACTCGGTTTGAGTGATAAAATATGAGCCGAGTCGAGTTCGGGCTTTATTTAGTTTAGGGCCTGGCTCAATACAATTTATTGAGCCGCTCAACTCATTGATTCATGAGCCGGCTCGGCTCATTAGCAGCCCTAGCGCCGAGTGCGTATCTTCAGAGATATCTCATATTTTGCGTCACCGACGTGTTCGGTGCCTATTCGGGGATAGCGGGGGGCCAGTATTATTTGAGCTTTGAGATTCGCGGAGAACGTATATGAACGGTTGCGATTTATCAAAAATCACGCAAAATATGAGATATCTCAGAGGATGCGAATTCAACAGTGCCGGTGTTGTAGGAATCGCCGGCTGAGCTGTTCTGAGGGCTTTCAGTTTTTTTTTTTTTTTTTACCAAGAGATGAATCTCTACTGAGTACTGACATACAGCACATGAGGACCTCGTGCTCAAGTAAGCTTCTAGAAGAGGTAGGAGAATCACTGGCTTCTCCCAATTATTAGTGATGGAAAGCTTGTGTTTTGCGTTGGCAGTTTTAAATTAACAAATAATTCATTATTTCTAGTTATATAATTTTTATATAATTAATTTTTTTAAAAAGAGATAAGTGGTTACAACACGGTATTTTGAATAAAGGGTAAAATTGTCAATGTAATTTTTAATTACTATTAATAAGTGTTTTTAATTGATTTAACTAAAATGGGTATATTTATAATATAGTTATATTTAGAGGAGAAAATAACTAATTTTGAAGTTTTGATGGAAAAATATCTAATTGAAGAAGTTATAATAGACATATATCTAAATTTCTCAAGATTTAAAGTGTTTTATAGCATACGTATAAATAAACAACAGTTTCAACTTAATAAAATTTTTTTAGAACTAACTTTTGGTCTAGTGGCAAATACAATATTTTCTGTGTGGAAGGTCACAAATTTTAAATTCAGAAGGAGCAATCATTGTAGATATATTAAATAGTTGGGTGGCTTGACCTCCAACCTTTACTCAAAAAAAAAAAAACTATTTTTTTTAGATTAATTAATTGTAATTTTAAAAATAAAATCTACAATTTGTTAATTGAATATCAAACATTATTCTTTAAAGATGGAATGAATGTAGTGCAAGTAAAGGAAGTGAGAGATCCTTTTACAATAATAATTTGAGGACGAAAAAGTCTAACATAAAATTGATTAGCATAGATTGAATGTAGCAGGTCAGTCAAAAGCAAGATTTATTGATTTAAAAATGGCATTAAATCACGACGCTATAATTCAACTTTGCTGTTCATCGATGTGTATATTCATAAATGTCGCAGCCATGTTTCATATAAGCCAGAGGAGGATTTTTCTCTTTCGTCTATTTCGAATTTTTACAACTTTTAAAAAAAATATTTTCATTAGACAATTCTATGTGTATTTTCTACAATCACGTGTTTTATATTTCATGTTGAAATTCCGGGGCGAAGTTAGTGTGTTACACAGGTAGGCAAATGCCTACTCTTGGAAAAAAAAAATTTAGATCAGATTTTTTTTTGGGTTGCCTACCTCTAAAAAATTGGGTTGCCTACCCTTAGTCTCCGTCTCAACAGAGAAAGTCATTTCTCTTTGATTATTATTGAGTGTTCTTCTTAATTTATTCAGATATTTTTTTATTTTCTTAGCCCTAGAACCGACCTTGTGCGAGTTGGAGAAGAGGGAAACGGATCTGACCAAGGGGCTCCATATGTCGGCCTCACAACCATCTCTTTAGCTTATGTCTTGAATTAAGGTAGGGATGTTTCGTGTGGACCATGTACAAATTTGAACAATGTTCACATAGACTAGGTTTATATAAAACGAAGGGATCTCTTGAAAATTTAAATGACATGACGCCTCCTTTTTTCTCTGGATCCCACTGGTTAGTTTCCCTTTGGTTGTACCCAACGTATCTTGTGAAATCTTGTAAAATCCATATAAAATCAATCATTTGGAGATTTTTTGAGTTCTTTGTATCAAAATTGTCGGTTTAACGCGTAGAATATTATCATGGATTTTATTGTCAAGAAATTCAAATTCTATTTTGTGAATTTCAAGAAATTAGAATTTAAGGCATATATTGATGTTGTAACTTTTGATATGTTAAATTTTTTTTTGCAACTACATATGTTCGCCTACCTTTGACAAAATTTCTAGTTTCGCCACTGCTCAAAATTGACTATCATAAAAAGTAAGAAGAACAATTTAATCTTTATTAACTTTACTCCAAAATCAAGCATGACCAATGTGCATAAATACAAAAGATCCCAAACAGAAAAATAATAAAACCAGAGTACATTTTTTTTAAGCATGACTAATATAATACACTATATTGACATTTGAGCTAGAAGAACATTGCTTAACTTTTCAGCACATTTAAGGATTGGAGGAGAGATATTTGAAATGTGTAATCACTGTTCATATATTTGGGATCACCAAAGGGGAAAAGAAAAACATGTGTAATCACTGTTATTCATAGATCTAAGTTCTACTGGGTACGTTTGGGTGAGCGAGAATAACTCTATTCTTAGAATAGTAGTGCTATTCTGAATACAAATCAATCCAAACAACTTGATAGTTATTCGGAACAGTCCAGAACAACGTTATTCTGCTAATACAGAAAAAAAAAGTTGGAATAGCTCGAGTTACAAAGAAAATATATATAAAATAATAACTTTATTCATTCTATACATCACTATTCTAAATATTCAATTTAAACAACATTTTCGCTATTCCGAATAACACCACATCAATACTATTCTCACACTCTTCCAAAAATTACTATTATCATCTACTAATCTCGAATAGTAGCTATTCTAGCTAATCTAGCCAATCACCAACCAAATTGAGAGCTTCTGATAGCATTTATAATGTTTGGTCGCTTTCAACACAAGAAAACATGACAAGCGTCTCTGTGACCCAAAATGCAGGTGGTACAATTTGTTGAAAGGTTATTGTTGCCCAAATACATTATATATATTTTTCATATAGATTTCATCCCTCTTTTGTGATTTACATTTGTAGATAATGACTACTGAAATTTGATCATTAGCCTCCACTCTCTACTATAGCAGATAATATCACTACCATGAACCTTCCACATGTAGATTAGTGGCCAAAAGTATCAATAGGATTTGATAATTCCTTTTTTTTTTTGTTAATATATAATTGCGAACAAAAGGGAAGGCTTAATTTTAATTAGTAGGTTTATACCAAATTCTTAAGGTATTATATTACAAAAAATCCGTTCCTTTTTCTTTTTATGTCACTGACTAGAAACAGGGTACATCAGTGGCCATACTTAATTAACCATAATAAAATCAACTCGTGTTATATTGTCTTTAGATCTCTTTGGTTTTTTCTTTTCATAAATATATATATAGATATAACTTTGATTGGGTCATATATGACATTTTGAAAAGTTGACCAAGAAGCAAGAAGTGCCAAGGTAACGGAAGCTTCGACGTAATTCTTGGCATTCAATTTTAATCCTAAGATTGACTTAGGTTCACAGATAATACTAGCACATCATATTTGAATAATTTGATGTCCTTATTAATTGAATACAAAAAGAAATAGATTGTGACATCGACCCGAAATTTTTATTTATAGCATAAAAAAAAGTAAACCAAATCACTCTAGTTTTGAAGAAATTCGAAAAATACCCTCACCATTCAGGTGTTCTGCGGCCTTAAAGACTGGAGTTCGCCCAATGCCCCTACGACCCCAATTTAGAGGCTGCTCAATGCCCCTACGGACCCTAGGTCCGCCAAACGCCTATGCATCCCCCTGTGCTATATAAAAGGGGCCACTATAACTCTTTCATTATTCATTCAAGCTTCATTTCGATCCCTTCGAGCTCGGGTAAGTTTTCTTCTTCTTTTCTTGTTTTAATTTTTAATTTAGGGTAGTAATTAAGTTTAGGTTTATGGTTTAGGATTAGGTTTAGGGTTTAGGATTAGATATTTATTTTTACGGTTTAGGGTTTAGAACCAAATTTAATTAGGATAGTACCAAAATTTAACTGTAATATGACCAAAATTAACTGTAATTAGCCAGTTCAGCCGAAGGATGTCCATGCAGAGGACTCTACAGACTCAGCAGATAATGTCGAGACGCCACTCTCCAGGCAGAGTCGAGGGTTGAGAAAGAAGAAGCCGAGGACGGTATTTAGTCCTGACCCGTTGGTTTTGATTTGTACTTTGTTAGATGTTTTGTCATATACTGAGATTTATTTATTATATATTCTCACTTATATGTTGCTTTGATATTTATTTATTTGTTTTTTGTTGTTTATTTATTTTGTTCATTATATCATTATCTCTTCGTACATAAACGATAAGATAGATACAACAAACAAACAATATTTTCGAAATAAACGACATTTAACACAAAATAACAATTATACACAATATATATAAACAACATAAAAAATAAAAAAACCATAAACCAAAACAAAAAAAAACACTTTATGTTTAAAAAAAAAGGAGGGGCCGCATTGGCGTTTGGCGCTCCTGAGTCCACAGGGATATTGGGTGGCTCCTAGACTAGGGCCGTAGGGGCATTGGGTGGACTCCAGTCTTTGAGACCGCAGAACGCCTGAGCAGTCCGGATATTTTTCGAATTTCCCCAAAATCAGAGTGATTTGGTTTTTTTTTTTTATGCTATAAATAAAAATTTCGGGACATCGACAGTACCAGTAAAGATAGGACTAGAATGCATATTATCCTTGAGATAAGTTTTAATATTGGACAAGTAGTAAATAGAAGGTAGGACTGCTATTAGTCTATACTCTCCTAAGATAAGTTTAAATATTGGAGTGGGGCAAAATGATGAGCAGCAATTTGTCAGTAATAATGCATATATTTCTCGAGTAGAACTAAGGTGCTCTTAAGCTCACCAAGCCCTTTGTGAGCTTAACTCAAAAATTTATCGGATGGACTTTAAACTATATTTTCAAACCGTTAGATGTTCAATCTATATTAAAATGTGTTTGGAGACCAAATTTTACATTTTTTGAAATTTTTTTACTATTTATTAAGATGGTTTGAAAATTGCTATTTTTCAATGGTGCAGAATTTTAATAAAAACAGCGGTTTTCAAGCCATCTTAATAAATAATAAAAAAATTTCAAAAAATGTAAAATTTGGTCTCCAAGCACATTTTAATATAGATTGAACATCTAATGGTTTGAAAATGTCGTTTGAAGTCAATCCGATAGGTTTTTCAGTTAAGCTCACAAAGAACTTGGTGAGCTTAAGAGCACCTTAGTTCTACTCCGAGAAGAGAATTTACTCAATTTAGTAGTTGGTGCTAACAAGTTTTTTTAGTAGGTGTGAACAAGTTTCTTGCTAAATTTCTACTTTTCTCAAAACACTTTTATATTTCATTTTCGTAAATCACTTTTTTTGAGTGAGAAATAGTAGTCGTGCTTTTATATTCTTAACCGTCATCAAAATTGAGTAAATTTAAATCTGATCGTCATCAAAACCGTGAACCGTCCGATGCATTTTAAATTCGTACGCATCTCGCCATAAAATTCATGCTCACATTTATATCTCATCGGACGGCTAAAATCTTCATAAAACCTAAATTGACTTTACAATTTCAATAAAACCTAAACTTTACTCTTGTCCGACGCCCCCTGATGTATACCTTCTCTTTAACACATATTTCAAACACGTGCGCAAGCCATAAATATTATCAAAAGCTCTAATAAAGTATGCTAGGCCTAGGCTGCTTTGCCTTTTCTCTTATTTTTCTTAAATATCCTCGAGTGCTTCTAGAACTTGTATTATAATAAGAACCTGGCTAATATGCTACGCGTAGCATATAGGGCCTCTGTGCTACGGCTTAAGATTTGAGTTTTTAAAATTCTAACGGTCAATCCGAATCGTTCAACATGATCTCCATATGAATATGTATTTGCAAACCAAACTTTAACATTTTTTAGAATTTTTTTTACTATTTTTTTAGATAGGTAGAAAATCACTTGATCTGAAAATTCTGTACCATTTAGATTAAGTGATTTTCTACCTATCTAAAAATATAGTAAAAAAATTCTAAAAAATGTAAAATTTGGTTTGCAAGTACATAATCATATGGAGATCATGTTGAATGGTTCGGATCGACCGTTAGAATTTTGAAAACTCAAATCTTGAGCCATAGCACGGAGGCCCTATATGCTACGCGTAGCACCGTAGCCAACTCCATTATAATAATACTATATTCGCCAACATTACTGTGTTGTCTATATGCATGTCTGTAAAATCTATCTATTATATTTTTTTAGCGTTAAGAAATCGCAAAAAGTAAGACTCCATAAAAGTTTAGCCGGATACGGATAAAATCGAATATTTATTAAAAAATATATAAATATTTTTAAAAATATCAAAGTTCATAATATTTATCTAATAGTGAATAATAATATAATTATTTTTTCATATTATAAATTAAACTTATGATATATTATCTATTATTCAGATATAAATAATAAAAATTTAAAACATTCATATTTTATTTTCTAATACAATCCGAACAAAAATCAGATATTATCCGCTCCGTTTTCACTCCTAAGTTCACTACAAAATAGCCCAACCAAGAAGGAAAAAAAAAAGCACCATTCACCTTACAAAATATTGGTGCCAGCCCAGCCCAGTTAGATAACAGGCCGTGGGCTTCATATAACGTCCAAACTAAACAGATTCGCCTCTGCTGTCAGAACTGAGAAGACCAGAATGGGACACGTGGCACTCCTCTCTTCTTCCTCGCTTGCTTCCCTTCTCCATCGCCGCTCCAGTTCCAGTTCCACTCCCTCCTCTCTCAACAAATATCGCAGATTATGCTCCTCTCCAGTCAGTGAGTCGCTCTCCATCTTTTTTCTCTTCATCTCTCTCTCAACTAACAAGGTAATAAATACATATGCCGTGTGATTTACATTCACTAGCTTATCTCAATCAACAGTGGCATCTTTGAGTGAAGACCCGATCCGTGAGTGGATTACTACAGAAGGAAAAGCCTCAGTAATTACCAGAATCAGTCCAATTGGAGGTGGTTGCATTAACTTTGCCAATCGCTATGATACTGATGTCGGTTCTTTCTTTGTCAAGACAAATAGGCATGTATCTGCATTATTTATCATTTCTTTTCCTTTTTCTTGGATTTTGTTGACTAATTTTGAGATATAGATTCAGCAAAATTACTTCAAATTATAAATATAAAATGTGTTCCTTATTTCAGAGAAATTGGGCCATCAATGTTTGAGGGAGAAGCCCTTGGTTTACGTGCCATGTACGATACCAAATCCATTCGAGTTCCTTTGCCTTATAAGGTAAAATAACGACTTATCTTTACATTTGCATCAAGAAAGTGATTTGATCATGTAAAATGTTTCTTCTGTGTAATGTAGGTTGGATCGCTTCCAACTGGTGGTTCATATATAATCATGGAGTTCATTGAATTTGGTCGCAGTAGAGGAGATCAGGTCATACTGTACATACCATTAATGTATATGTAAATTTACCAATCCGTCCCTCGATATTTGATGAAATTGATTTGCTCCTCCAGTCAGTCTTGGGAAAGAAGCTTGCTGAAATGCATAAAGCTGGAAAATCCGACAAAGGTTTTGGTTTCCATGTAGACAATACTATTGGAAGGTGAACATGCTTCATACCTTGTTTATTTTAGTTTCATGCATCAAATCCATACAAGTGTTATTTTGTGAATTACATTCCTGATATGCTTATATATAATTATTTTCCTGTATGTAGTACTCCTCAGATAAACACTTGGAAAGATGACTGGATTGAATTTTTTGCCGAGCATAGATTAGGCTACCAATTGAAATTGGCAAGGAGACAGTTTGATGATCCAATTATATTGGAGTTAGGTACCTAATTGAGCTATATTAGATTCTGATGGTTCAACTTTAAGATAACATGCTGATGGTCTGTTTATTTTTTATTTTTATATATATATCATTTTGATAGGTGAAAGGCTAATAAAGAATATGCATCGGCTTTTCGAAGGTGCTGTTGTGGAGCCGTGCTTGCTTCATGGGGACTTGTGGAGTGGTAATATCAGCTCTGACAAGGATGGCAATCCTGTAATTTTGGACCCTGCATGTTATTGTATGTATATGACAATTATACTTTCTAAACAATAATTGAACATATTTGCAAAATTTATTTATATTAATCTATAACTAAATGCACAGATGGCCACAATGAGGCAGAGTTTGGGATGTCATGGTGTGCTGGATTTGGTGGTTCCTTTTACAATTCCTATTTTGAGGTACTTATTTTCAACTTTTATCATACTAATGAAAAACATGAGCAAACTAGTAAGGTGTATCTCATTTTTACTCTAGGTCATGCCAAAACAACCTGGATTTGAGAAAAGAAGGGATTTGTATATGCTGTACCATTACTTGAATCATTACAATCTCTTTGGTAGAGGATACCGGTCATCAGCTATGTCAATAATAGAGGATTACCTAAGGATGCTATCGGTTTCTACTGTATAACAGCAGTTTATACATTGTTTGTCAAATATTGCTATAATGGGTCTTTCTATAGCAGTGCTATCAGCATTTAGCATTAACATGTATATTTCAAGCATTATATTTATAGAACTTGCCATTTGGGTGGAAGAAATTTTAGTTGTAAAGTTAGTCTTTGTACAACTCTTCTTTGTTTTTGTGCTGAAAAAAAAAAATGACATATACAGGTGCTACCTAAATCCATTACAAGAAAACAATTTACACTGTTTAATAACACCCTCAAAAGATAAATTCCCTAAGATGGGCTACCCAGCCTAATCACAAAACTTGTCATCCTGTAGATAGAACAGAAAAATGTATCTGAAAAACTTGTCATCTTGTGTGAAATTAACTCCTAAACACCAATCCAAAAATGTATTAGTAAGATAATTAATGATAATGACTGAAAAATGGACATATTTAGAGATACTGATATTGTTAAGGTGTGGTCAATACTGTCTTCAAGCTTTGCTTGGATTAGTTAAAATTGGCATCATACATACTACCTTATATGCTTGTGTTTAAATAATTATACAATTATACAATTATGCCTTATCCTGGTCCTGATTCTGATTAAGACAACGAGTAAGACAATGGGGCTCTTTTTTCAGAAACAAAAGGAAACAAAATATGATGATGAGGGTTGATCATGCTTATATGCACAACTTTCAAAAACTGTTAGTTTCTCAGTATGCTATTAGAATTGAGTTGTCAAATGATAATTAAGAAAAATTATAAGAAAATATGTTGAGTTCACTTCTTAAGTGTCCACATTTGAGTTCATCTCTGGATGCATGTAAAGGTCAGTTAAAGTGCGTGTATGATTGTGTGTTTTTAATAGTAAATTAGTTACTTTTCGCAAAAAACATTTTTTTGTGTAAACACTTGGTTATTTCTTTTAACATTAATATAGTTCTTTTAACACCTATACAATTTAATTTTTAGACTTGAGGATTTACAGGGACATAATATCTGTTAAAGCAAATCAGCTGCTGGACATATTTAGAGATAGACGTAAAGATGGATATTTAAGGAGTAGATTGCTCCTATGACAAAAAAATTTTGTGGTATAGAGATATCCTGTTTAATAAGCTTAGAGAAGCCGGAACTTTTTCTTTCTTTTTCATTTTGGGTTGAGGGGTTTGGGCCTTCGGGGAATTAACTTGAAAAATATCAATATATATGGACTTGGTTATATATATCAAGGGTGTCAATGGCACTTTTTTAACTGTTCACCCACCCGTACTGTATTCGATAAGACATATATAGATAAATTTTTTTGTTAATTTATCTGGTATGAATAAGGTTAAGGTTTTTTTCTGCTCCTGTGCTGAAATAATTACCTCCGCTCTAGCGAAAATCCGACTAAAAGAAAAGACTTCGCTAACGTAGCGAATTAGAGAGCTAAAAAGAAAGACTTCTCGCTAGAGAGTCAAAGAGCCGAAATTTTTTTCTTACCACCCTCTAAAATCCGAATTAAATCAATACCACTCGTTTAATCCGATTTCAGATTCCGCCACGTACGCGCCTTGGATCTGCGCACGGATCCCAAATCCGTGCGCATAGTGGATATGCGGACGGATCGGTTCGCAAGGTGGATATGCGCACGGATCGGTTCGCAAGGTGGATATGCGCACGGATCGGTTCGCAAGGTGGATATGCGCACGGATCGGTGCATATCCACAATGAGCACGGATCGGTGCATATCCACAATGAGCACCTATCCGTGCGCATATCCACCTTGCGAACCGATCCGTGCGCATATCCACCTTGCGAACCGATCCGTCCGCATATCCACTATGCGGACGGATTTGGGATCCGTGCGCAGATCCAAGACGCGTACGTGGCGGAATCTGAATTCTGATTAAACGGATGGTATTGATTTAATTCCGATTTTCGAGGGTGGTAAGAAAAAAAAATTCGGGTCAAAGAGCATTCACTATTCGTTGGGTGCAAAAAAAAAAAAAAAGACTGCCCTTCGCTCTGCGCCTTTGGAGTCATGCCAAGTCACCATCTTCCCTCTCCGCCCTCTTCGCTAGAGAGAGGAATCCCGCTAGCACACCCTAACTTAGTTTTCCTCCTTCGTTTTTTTTGTAAGGTCTCAATTTATAGTTTCAATTGAATCAGTTTTAATTGAACAATTGCTAGAGAGAAACCCCACTGTCGAGGCAGGAAAGGCGTGAGATAGAGGAGGATCGCGGTATTCCTCCTCTCTCTCTCTCTCTTACTCTTTACGGGTTTGCACCTAATAAGCCCCGAGGGCTGATTTTAGTTGTATGCCATGAAATTGTTGTCGATTATTGTTGATTCGTGTTCTTGCTCGGTTTTGAGTTATTGTAGTATGTGAACCGAATCCGACTTTGAGATTATTATTGTGAAATCAATTATGGAATTGAGCCTTGATGCATAAATTAATTAGTGCTGATGCATCATACATCAGGAAACAAGGCTATCTTATAAATTTAAAATAAGAATACTTCCCTGTTGGCTTGTAATTGTAATTAGATCTTAAATATCTGTGTGTTTTTAGAACAAATAACATAGGTCTTCTATATGATGTTTTAACTGAATCCAATAAGTCCATAAATTTTTTATCTAGTATCTAATTAATTAATAAGTTTGAATATAATTAACTATTTAAAACTAATTAGTGTCCTGATGAAAATTCTGAATTCGTCCAGTACGTATATAACATATAACATAACTCTCTTGATTTATATGTGGTACATATAACATATATCATCAACAAAAAAAGCAATGTGTTAGAAAGCATTATAAAAAGAGGAGGATTCAAATGCCTCTATTTTTTGTGCCTCCACCATACCTCTATTTTTAAAAATTTTAATAACTCAAAATTTAAAACTTAAAAGTCAAAATAAAACAGTTAGATATAACATTTTAATTTTGTTTTAGTTGTCATCAATAACTTGCAAAAAACGTACTAATGTGGATAATTTCTAGACATTGATTTTTCAACTTATTGATTTACATAAAAATAAAATTGAAATGTGATAATTTTTTATGAGCACATAGAGAAAATAACATAGATCACATCTAACAGTTTTTATTTTGACTTTTAAGTTGTAAATTTTGAGTTATTAAAGTTTTTAAAAATGAAGACATGATTTAGGCACAAAAAATAGAGTATTTGAACCCTCTTATAAAAATACAGAATGATATGATAAATAAATGTCTTGACTGATTGAATTTGATATATCATACATGAGTCATATTTTGATTGACTGTCACCATATATAATTTAATTAAAACCCATTGTTCCAAAAAGTTGACCCTGAAAAGATGTAAAGCACGAAACCCCAACTTAAAATTTACGTATAACAAGTCAAGACAAAGAGGTAAAACATGAAAGATTCTTAAGTCCACTTAATTATAAAGGGGGAATTTCACGTATACCTCTCAAAAACTTTAAAATTACGTATTTTCTCCTCTAAATTTTGAAATTACATATTTCCTCCTCTAAACTTCAAAAACTCACAAATTTACTAATTTTATTGTCCTTTATATTAAAACTCATTCTAAATTTATAAAATATCAATTTTACTCTTTATTAAAAGCATAAAATGCCTATCATACTCAAATTTGAATCTGAAGGGTTTCCCTACCGTCCAATCCGCAGGCATTGCATTAATATCTGTGCACATCGCTTCAATATCCATGCTTGTTTGCTTCAAGATTCGTGCTAATCTAGTGTGCACGGATCTTAAAGCAAATTTGACCCCACAAATCGCATTAAAATTCGTGTACATCGCTTCAATATCTGTGTGTGTGTTCGCTTCAATTGGAGGCCCCCAAA
This sequence comes from Carex kokanica, assembly GCA_025461125.1. Classification (NCBI taxonomy): domain Eukaryota; kingdom Viridiplantae; phylum Streptophyta; class Magnoliopsida; order Poales; family Cyperaceae; genus Carex; species Carex kokanica. The sequence goes on along the minus strand of JAJGRX010001361.1, from coordinate 411,810 downwards.
AACTCAGAAATGCAATATAATATACTGATATTTAGATTTTGGGAGGTCTCCAATTCAATTTGCGACTCCCAAGAATAGGGTTGCTAATTGAATTGGAGGCACTAGTATTTTTTGAATTTCTCAATTTTAGTGGTGTTTTAGTTTTTTTTTTTTTTGAAATGGTATTAATAAAAAATTCGGCCAAACATAACTCTGTTTAATTTGTAGATGATTTAAATTGTTAAATCCATTTCACTGAGTTTAATGAATTGAAATTACATGATAAATTTATAAATATTTTCTTAGGCCACAAAATTGAGTATTGATTATCTAGTCGTCCTTGATATCAATTATGGATATTAATATTCAAATTTTAACTGAAAGAGAAAGAAGGAAACCACTTTATTTTAAATAAGCTTTGAAACAATAATAAATCTCTAAGTATGATGTCAATATAACATATGACTTTCAATGGTCGTGATGAAAATGACTTATATAATTGGGATTAGGGCTGCAAACGAACCGAACCGAATCGAACTTACTCCCAGTTTGAGTTTGGTTTGAATTAATTTCGAACTAGGTTTGGTTTGAATTAATTTCGAACAAACTCAATTTCGAACGAACCCAATTTCGAACCGAATTTTTTACAAACTCAATTTCGAACCTTTACGAACTTTGTTACGACTTACGATTTATGACTTCTGACTGGGCCATAGTGCGAAATTACAGCACTTCAATAAAAACTCAAGTATTCAAAGCACAATTTAAATAAAACCCAAATATCAATAGAAGTACAATTTAAATAAAAACTCAAGCACTCCAAAATTAATTACAACCAAATACCACACTCAGTTTGAATGTACGTAACAGGGGATTTGGGCGAGAGAGGAGTCTTTGTTGTGAGAGAGGCCACCAGAGAGAGAGAGAAGACGTGAGGGATATTATTTTGGTACTTAGCGGGAGAGAAATTTGGGCAAGCGGTTTTGGCGTAAATTAGTGGGAAGAGGGAAAAAAATTGGAGGCAGTGGCGGAAAAAATAGCGGGTTAATTGGTTGAATGGAAAGGGAGCGAACTGATGACATGGAAGAGATCTAGACGTTGGTAAGAGGATAGATCTAAGAGTGTGAAATTATTGAGGTGATCGGATTGCAGTATTTGTGGGGTCACTCGCTTAGTTAATATTTTATTTAATATTTTATTGAGTGAGTCTAAAAGTGCATTGCAGTGATACAAAATAAAATTAGGCAGCAAATAATTTGGAAAAAAATAAAAAATAATATTTTCAAACTTTTTACATTTTTTTTATTTTTATCAAATAAATAAGTATTTTTTGCATTTTTTGAATTTTTTTTTACAATAATACATATAATTTTTTTTTCTAAATGAATAGCTGATCAATAACAGCATTTTTTGCATTTTTTAGACATATAAAAGAAATATGAGTGAGGCTATGGTGCTATGCATAGCACCAATGGCTAGTGTACTACGGCTCAATATGGTACTTTTTAAAATCCTAACGGTCGATCCGAACCGTTCAATGTGATATCCATATGAATATGTACTTGCAAACTAAATTTTATATTTTTTTGAATTTTTGTACTATTTTTTTAGATAGGTAAAAAAATTAGTGTTTTTTGAAAATTCTGGACCATCAAAATTCTACCTATCTAAAAAAATAGTAAAAAAATTCGAAAAAAATATAAAATTTAGTTTGCAAGTACATATTCATATGGTTATCACATTGAACGGTTCGGATCGACCGTTAGGATTTTAAAAAGTACCATATTGAGCCGTAGTACACTAGTCATCCGTGCTATGCATAGCACCATAGCCTCACTCAAGAAATATTGTACCTTGATCATTTTTTTGACAGCATTTTTTTTATTTTTTTGACAGCAATACATTTTTTTGCATTTTTTTGGCATTTTTTGCATTTATTTTCGGACCGTTCGTTTTACCGCGGGAATTCAATGGTCAATCTGCAACAAAATCATTCCAAATCTGATCTAGAATGATCAAGGTGCAATATTGAACGTAACCAACATAAAAGTTGGGAAGTTTTATTATGTATGAGCTTTGATCCAACACGAAATGTTTATGGCCATACGATGCTTCAATTTTCGATCAACTAGATGGATGGGCAAATCAAAACAAAATTTTATCAAACTTTCATGAAAGATGATAAATGCAGTGCTCTTTGATTTCAACGGTCCCGATCGAACCACAGATGATATATTTTCGTGCGCCTTCATTAACTCACAAGGTAAGAGTTTATGTCTCATGAAACATATACTCTTGCTTTCTAAGTTAATGAAGGCGCACGTAAACATGTCGTCCGTTGACCAATCGGGGTTGTTGAAATAAAAGAGCATTGCATTTATCGTCTTCCATGAAAGTTTGATAAAATTTTGTTTTCATTTACCCATCCATCTAGTTGATTGAAAATTGAAGCATCATATGGCCATAAACATTTCGTGTTAGATCAAAGCTCATACATAATAAAACTTCCGAACTTTTATGTTGGTTATGTTCAATATTGTACCTTGATCATTCTAGATCAGATTTGGAATGATTTTGTTGTAGATCGACCGTTGAATTCCCGCGGTAAAACGAACGGTTCGAAAATAAATGCAAAAAATGCCAAAAAATGTATTGCTGTCAAAAAAATGATAAAGGTACAATATTTATTTTATTTATTTATTATTTATTATTTATTATTTAATAGTTTCTTAAAGCTGAAATTAATTGAACAAATTTATCAAATTAATAATAACTTTATCAAAACAAAGAAAAAAATGAGAGAGTTGAGACTGGATTACCCGAAAAACTCAGAATCCTACCATAAAAAGCAAAATTTCTGGTATAAACATGTGAATTTTTTTATTTGAGCTTGTAATTAGACCGGGCTTTCTGTCTCAGAAGACATAATTCAAAGCAATTATGGACTGGACGGCTTATATTTTCATCAGTGAACATAAGTTATCAGCAGAAATTAACGGTTCACGTTTGAGTTAATTTCGAACTAAATTTGGTTTGGGAACCTATTTCGAACGAACTAGTTTCAGTTTGAGTTTGGTTTGAATTAATTTCGAACCAAGTTTGGTTTGAAATAATTTCGAACGAACTCAATTTCGAATCAAATTTTTTCCAAACTTTTTCGAATCAAACTCGAATCGAATTACGAACTACGAATTTTTTGTGCAGCCCTAATTGGGATGACATCTTTACTTGAATATTTGCTTTGTTTTGCTATTTTTTATTATTCTGTCAATCATTGCTATGATTTTAATTTTCAGTAAATAACAACATATAAAGAGCCTAATTATATAAATAACGGGAAGAGAGTTTGTCCGATGGACCAGTATCCTCTGTAGTACTGTACAGAACAATAAATCACTTTACGGCCCAGATTTACTCTCAGCCGGTGCCTATTCGGGAGATTGGAGGGGGCAGTATTATTTGTGCTTTGAGATTCGTGCAAAGTTAAAAAGAACGATTTGGATCCTCACTGTATTTTCTGTGGTTCTCAGAGGATACGAATTATTGTCCGATGGACTCTTGTGCTTTATGATGTTCCTTCGTTTTTTCTTTTGTTCCGATCCGCTATAAGATCCGTATGAGGTTAAAAAATGAGCCTCATATTTAGAGCTGGCAAAAAAAGTTCGTGGTTCATGGTTCGATCATGACTCGTCGCTGATTTGTTCGTTATTGGACTGAGTTGGGGCCTAATTCGGTCCAGAATTAACGAGTTCAAGTTATGGCCTAGCTCGCTCGCTAGTTCACAAGCTAGCTCGGCTAGACATCACTTTGTAAATTTTTCTGAATCTGTGTGCATTTTATATTGTATATTGAAACTTAATAATTATTTTTAAAACTTATTTGTAAAATTTGTAAAAACAGCTTGGTCCAGCTTAGTCCAAAAAATTTGTAAATTTTTTTTTTCTTCTTAAAGCAAGATCCAACCAAATCCAGTAACCTAGCTTGCCAACTACCTCAGTCTAGCTCGTGACGATTTCAAGTTTTAATTTCAGCTCAGACTTCTAAAATTAGCTTGATCGTGACTCATACAAACTAGCTCATTGCCACCCTACTCATGTTCATCGGACGCACTGTTTTCCCATAAATAACACAACCTAGGTGACACGACGTCAAATTGCATTAGTATAATTATTTGAGTTAGAATAATAAAATTTACAAATTGAATTGTTGTTTAAGCAGAATAGACTAAAATGGTTGAGTCTATACAAAAATTGTAGAGGAAAGTTGGTTCGGATGATTTTAGAGAAATAAAATGACTGATAGATAGGTGGCAATTGTCAATAAGCCAAACCCGGAGTTGGTTAAGCAAAATAGACTCAAATAGTTAAGTCTATACAAAAATTGTAGAGGAAAGTTGGTTCGGATGATTTTAGAGAAATAAAATGACCGATAGATAGGTGGCAATTGTCAACAAGGGGACTCCTCTTTTTACTCTCCAATTAAAAGGCAAAGACAAAGGTAAAGGTGTCTTATTCTGCTTACCAGCTAATTGCTAGCCAGGCTTAATTTACCAAAACGCGTCATGAATTCTTCACCGCTTCTCTCCTCCTCTGCCTCTTTCCCTTTCTCTCTCACCATGGGCACCACCATACACTACTCACACTTACCCGATGTCTTCTACCCCGCGCTTTTTTCGCTCCTTTATATATATAATCCATCCCTTACTAGGTACTCTCTCCAACGTACTTAATTATTTCTCTGTCGTCTCACCTCGCTCTCTAAACCAAATTATATATCCATAGCCAACTTGAACAGATAATGAACTGTTTATAAGATAGAGATATATATCATATATATTTCTATGGATGACCAACATTACCTAAACCAAAAGCCGTCCGAAATACTTTCCGGTTATGTGGAAGGAACCAATGACGATGCACCCGTACGACCGGACCAAAACCGACCTCCAAGCCCTTCCGGTGGGCCACACCGTGCAGCTAAATCGCCTCGTGGCAAACATCCGTTATACCACGGTATCCGTTGCAGGAGCGGTAAGTGGGTTTCTGAGATCCGCGAACCGCGTAAATCCAGCCGTATCTGGCTCGGTACCTATCCGACAGCTGAGATGGCTGCGGTTGCATACGATGTAGCGGCATTCGCACTTAGAGGAGAAGATGCAACTCTCAATTTTCCATCAGAATCCCGGCCTGTGTTAGCCTCAGGCTCTCCGCAGGATATCCGTGCGGCAGCAGCTCAGGCGGCAATGGCGTTGATGGAGAAACAAAAGGAGGAGAATAATAATGTCAATGTGGGAGGATCATATGTAGATGAGGAGATGCTTTTCGGGATGCCGATGCTTTTAGAGAGCATGGCTGAGGGTTTGATGATGAGCCCGCCTCGATTAAGCCCCACCGCATCCGAGGAATCGTTTGATGCACCAGAGGGTTCCAGCCTTTGGAGCTATCCGTAAGTACATATATAGGTTTATATATATATAGATAGAGAGAACCGGAGAGGAATAATCAAGGGCTTTATAAACCTTGCTTAGTTTCTTGTGTGCGCACGTTGTATTTAATTGTTATTCTCTGGTAGCGAGTTTTTAGTTATAGCGGCCTGCAGGGTTAATTAATTTAGGTTCTTGCGATAATTAGATTTTATCAGTCCATTGCTCATATATAGCAAGTACTTTGTATGCTTATTTAAAATTTTGATATCTTGTATGTTTATTTGCTTCCATTGATTTCAAATATAAATTATATATGATATAGGTGATGCTCCATCTATCACCTATAAAACTAATTAAGTGTTCTTAAGATGTAGTTTAATCTTTTTAATTCATTGGGCATCTCATATCTCCATTCCATTATTAAGCACGTTGGGTGTCCGATCCGCCAACGGCTACGATTGAAAGATTAATTTTTGGATTTAATCTCAGCTCTCCAATCACAAAATCTATCTTCTTTTGATTAAATGCATCTGTTCTATGTGTAGAAGTTTAAATTTAGCTACAAACATATATACTCGCCACACATACCGCCACACGATGCGTTACAATTAAAATTAAACAGACTTTAAAATTTAGCGATATAATTCTCCGTTTCCTTATTTCTCCCTCTCTAATTGAAATTTTCTAAACGACAGATCACAATGCAAATCAATTTTTTGTTCACTTCCTTATTTATTTACTTTCTTATTTCTATACATATTACTGTGATAAATGTTGAATATATTTCTAATTTTGTTTTTTTATGAAAATTTGTCATTTTGTATAAGAATTTATTTTTGTTATCTTATCATATATTTCGTTGCAACGCACGGGCACGATACTAGTATATATATATATATATATAGAGAGAGAGAGAGAGAGAGAGAGAGAGGAGGGATCGAATTACACTATTTTTTGGTGACATCGAATGACATCGTCCATTTTCAAAGTCCAAACAGTCGATCCAAACCGTTCAATATGATAGATATATTAAAATGTACTTGCAGATCAAATTTTACATTTTTTTGAATTTTTTTGCTATTTATTAAGATAGGTACACAAATTCAATGGTCTATAGAGGAACTCGTGGAAAGTTGTAAAAACCATATATAATTGTCATTGCTATACGAGGTCAATTACGTACTAATTAACTAGATGTATATTTTGTACTATACATCGTGTGTGTGCATATATATGTATGCTTTTGCTCTATCAATAAGACACCAAGGCAATATATATATATTGCTATGCTAATGCTAACAAAAACAAAAACTTGAAGAAGAACAAGAAGAAGAAGAAAAAGGAGCAGTTTTGAAGTGGGTCCAGCTAGCACAAAATATTAATTCTCCTAGCTCTGAATGCAATGACGATCCTTTCATATATGGTCGTGCATTGCAAGCCAAACATATAACATATATTCTTCCATGATGTCCTTTAGTTGAGTTGGTTGGTACTTACACTTTCACAGAATATATTGTGCTACCTAGGAATAAACACAAGCAATACACGTGTAAGGAGGCCATTGATGAAACATTCTTCAGACAATCTAGTCAAGACAATATTTCCTGTAGATTTTCCCTGTCCCACCCTTCTTCCATCCCCTTCCTCTACAATTCATACACCTTACAATTTTTCTAAAATCCACATGCATGTTTTATTTTTATTTTTTTTTGTTCAAAGCCGTAGGCACAATTTCATTAATCAAAAACAGTACATGGTGTTACATAGATAGAAAAGGTTAAATACGAAAAAGTAAACTTCGTACCAGTAACACCCATACCTAGCTAGCTGGTACCCATAATACCCATTTCCTACACATTCCTATATAATGGGTAAGTATATCCCTCGTAAGAAATCCTATCAGTACGTGCCAGATTTGCGAGTACATGGGCCTGGTTATTTTCTTCTCTAGGGATATATTGACATCGATACAGGGGATGATTATTTATTAGAGAAATTATCTTTTCCATTATGTGATATGATCGCCAATCCACCACCTGTGCCGCCTTCCAATTCTTCCTTCCTTCAATATAGTACTTATTATTTTAGCAAAATACTATAGTACCTTATTATGTTAAGTAATGCAAATTGTTTATATGTAATGTGTGTATATATATCAGAAGTTGTGATTTTCAAAAATTCTAAAAAAATAGTAAAAATTTTCCAAAGAATATAAAATTTGGTTTTCAAGCATATATCAATATGAAGATCATGTTGAGATGTTCGGATCGACGATTTGAACTTTAAAAATGAAGATATGAGTGGGAAGTAAAACGCCCTCTTTACTTTCCAAAGCATCGTAGCATTACTCTATAAAAATATATGTGTGCGCTTTTGAGTCATATATATGATCAGAAGTCAATAAGCAATAATTATAGTATAATCTCGCTCTTGACTAGTCATCAAAATGGATTAATTAATTACATTAATTAAATTGACTAATTTGGCTCTGCTACCGATCTACATGGATTACATTTAAATTAATTGACCGATCTAATGAATGTTTATAGATGTTCGGGTTAACTTTCAACTCATTAATTATGTGAAAAGCTTTGTGCTCCATAATCGACAAGGGACACCGTGCTGCCACTAAGTGTATATGGGACCTAGCTATTTAGTATATTATTTACATTTATTCAACGCAGGGTTGATGATAATTCTGCAGGGGGGAATATGCATATATGTATTCAGGGGCGGATCTAAGTATACGTGAAAGGAATGAGGGTGAACTCACTCTTAATTATTTTTCTTCAATTTTGTATTATTTTTTTTATATAATTTAGAGTTGATATTATTTTCTATAGAAAATTTTTATATGATTAATCCTATTGTGTGTTTGACTCCTGTAATTCGAAAGTCTAACTTTGCCCCTGCATGTATCGAATCTGCTTTGGATTATCAAATTTAAAATTGATTATTTAAAGTTAAGCTCATGACCAAGGAACTTAGTGAGTTTAAGAACTCCAGTTCTACCCTAATAATGAGTATAATACACATTTGTAAATTTAAAGTCAAAGATGTCAAAAATGAATAAAAAATTAACAATTTAAAATTAATTTATAAATATTTTTTTACCACTTGACTTTATAATAAATCAATTCGAAATTTATAAATTATGCATATAAACGCATATATTATTCGTGAAGTATATCGGTTTAAATGGTTTTGATTTCATATCGTTTGAAATCATTTTGATAGATTTGGAGTTATACTCACAAGATACTTGGTGAGTTTAAGAACACCCTAGTTCTATTATTATTATTATTATTACTCTACAATTTATTTTATTATAAATTTATTATGCTATCAATTAACAATATTGCAGTCTCTAGTTATTTATAAAATATTGGAGAGGCTCAAGTTAATTTCTTTATATCCCTTCTTCAGTCCTGAGCTTAATTATAAAGCTGATGATCGAGGTACCCACTACTTCCTCTAGGCTCTACCATCTCCAATACCTTCATATTTTGCATTGGAGGATTAATTAGGATGAGCTTAAAGAATTAGAAGCATCTCATGTAGTTTTATACACCAAAAAATACTAAACCCAGGTATTATAAGTACCTCCTGTAAACATATACTCATGTACAAAAAAGTGAGTAATAATCAGTAGCAGATTCAGTATTTTCGTCAGAGTAGTGTAAATAAATAACTAATCGGATTTAATCCATTAACTAATTGGGTTTAAAGACAGAAAGAGAAAGTAATTAAGTGATTACAACCCTAATTTATCATTTACTAATCAGAATTCAATAGATTAACTTTAATTTTAACACTAATTACCAATCAAATTAAAAAAATTACCAAATAAAAAGAACTTAGCAAGAATTGCACGTACCAACAAACAAAATCAATTAGGGTCATAGTTTTCAAATAAAAGAAGAAGACATAATCGATAATTTGACTGTAGAATCGCAATCGTGTGAATCGGTAAAAAATTGGCTGAATCAGATCAAAAACTCGAGATTTTTTCTTATGTAACCCTTGTTTTGCATTTAAAGAAATAAGATATAAATTGTACAAAAATAATTAATCTAAAATTATGTTGAGTCCACTTACACTAAAATAATCCACTACTAAAATAAAATATGAACATTCAAAACTAAAAATTATATAACCCTTGTTTTCTATAATCTTTCATTATTTGTTGAAATATAAATGACTTTGTTAATGATACGAAAAGCCTATCCAATGTGAACTTTTGGTCCAAAATAGCTAGAAACACATGCTTAATTTTTCCCATTCCCAAAATAAAAAAAGAAACAAAAATGAACGTATTAAAGAAAATAAAAGGTTGCATTGGGCAGCCGTATTAAAACTTTTAATATATCTTGTCCGTTAAAACAGTACGGATTAAACTTAATCAATTTGTCAGATCCATTTTCCTCTTTATCCTTCGACGTCCAGGCCATTTCCTCTTACTTCATCGCAATTTTTTTTTTTTTTTTTTCCAAATTCTTCCAAAATCCGCGACAATTGAACTAGATCGGTCTAAAGTCGTCCAACTTAGTGCGGATTCTTCTTATTTCAGACCGATTCCGCCAAGTTTCAGACAAAAATCGTCTGGTCATATAAATCAGGTAGAAATTGGATCGTTTCTGACCGATTATGATCAGACTCGACCGATTTTTTGAACAATGGCTTGGATTGGGCTGCGTTAGGAGGCTCAATATATAGAGTAGGGCAATTTGGTTTTCAGGACTGGACAAGAGTCCAATAATGTAATAAAAAAACGGAGAACTAGTTTTTGGTTCAGTGACAAAAACAATGTTTTTGGTATGGTAATTTGTATGTTTGAATTCCAGTGAAAATATTTCTACATTAAATATACAAGTTAGAAGACTTGATCTTCATCTTTACTCAAAAAAAAAAAAATCTAATATATAGTAATCAGTAAACATATCGGACCAATTTACTGATGGTATTCAGATAATTAAGTTTTCAAATTATATTGGTAAATTGATATAGTAAATATGTTCATTTTTAGATAAAACTCTTAGAAATTGAGGTCAGAAATATGAAAATAAATCTGCTGTGATTCTCGGGAATCACAGAACCCTGCGATCCCGATCTCAACTGTTGGTCTTTTTCGAGATACGTGCATGAAAATTTACTTTTCCAAGAACGTTTTTGAGATCCGCACACGGAAAAGTTTGAACCGTTGATCTCAGAATTTCAGAATCATGCGATCCCTCTCGGAATCGTAGCAGATTCAGACTCCAGAAATATATACAGCAGATGAAGGCATATGTTATGCAAATGGTCCCTGGACAGCCAATATAGGGCATGCAAAAGTAGATCATAAAGTAAAAGACAAGTTGCTTTCTAAAAAAAGTGAAAAAAAAAAAAAAAAAGACATTCTCTTCAATGAACAAATCTTATTAAACTGCACAAGCCTCTTGATATACTACGTGTTCATCAGATTATCCATATGCATATACTTACACTGGGACCTCTTGTCATGGGACCTACATGTCTCTAAGCAAAGAATTTAGCAGTGTGAAATGGTATGTCCGATATTGAAGCATTTGAATATGTTGATTTTCTCCAATATTGATTTGATGCTGAAAGGGGATATTTGAACACGTGTCATAATTGAGCCTGTCATAATCAAGATACGACTAAAAAGAAACCAAGATACACAAACAAGAATAGTTAAAATAGTCAAATCAAGAATAGCTATTATTTGTTCTATTAGAATAGTTAAATTTCAAAACTCTTAAAAATAATCTATTCTACTAAGACAAAAAGTTTAGATTCACTATCTTAGCTACTCTAACTCAACCAAACACCGAATAAACTATGAGATAGGAGTAGGTCCGATGGACATCGGACCTACATTTAGGTTGGATTAGCTCTAGGACCGTACGATTAGCATCAAGATCTATGCGCACAGAAATTGATACAGACTTGTACGGATTTTGATGCATAGCACACGAATCTTGATGCAGATCGAATGGTCATCACACCCATCGAACCAAGGTAGGTCCGATGGGTATTGGACCTACTCTGATTCCATAAACTATTATGAATAACCTAATCCTAAGTATATACCCTATAATGACATAGTGACAGGGCCCAAAACATTTTGGTTTACTTTAAAAAAAATGAGATAATTACTTTTTATGTACTATTCAACATGTGTGACCGGCCGAATTTGTCCTTTTTTTGCCCCCATTAGAAAAAAGTTGGTTACAAAATCCGGAGAAAGTCCACCAGAATATCTAATTTCTTTTCTGACGACCGGCTATCAACTATCAACAGTTGAAAAATCTTACTTAAAAGAAAAGAAAAGAGAAGGAAAGAGCAACGAAAGAGGATGAATCGGATATGTACTAAAAAGGGGATGGTGCTATGTATATAGGCCGCCACAGTCACAGGCCGACAAGAGGTCATTTCTACACTTGTAGTTGTAATCCTCTTTAGTCTTTACATTATTTTCTATTATGCTGAAATGGACGTATTTGGGTAGCGTTCATGCATGCTATTGCTAATTGCTTGGTGTCATCAAGTTCTCAACTCATCCATCTCTATCGCCAATTTTTCAGTACGGAATGTTGACTATATTTTATCTATTTATCAAAGGCGCCGGAATGCAAATATACATGATTTGAAACTGATGCACGCGGTTGCTACTCTTTCTCTCTGCTGGGGTCTAATTCATTGAAAATAGATTAATTATGCGGGAAATTTTACAAAGTGCCATTTTTTTTCAAAATACAGAACAAAATACCCTCCTTCCAAAATTCTTAACAAAATGCTCTTGTGGACCCATTTGTTTCCTCTCATTTCCTCCCTCTCACTCCTCCCTATTTACTCTCATTTATTCTTTGCTTAAGTAAAATATACAATTGTGATCTCATTTAGTTTTGAATAATTTTTATTTTTTGTGTGTATAAATGATTTAAAATAAAAAAAATAAGTGTGAAATTTTATTTGCTAAAATCAGAAAGTATAGTATTAGTGTATATGTAGAATATTTTCAACATATGGGTCTTTTTAAAAATTATTATAAGACATGTATTAATTTATTATATAAAATCTTTTTAACTAACATATAAATAATTTTAACATACGTATTTTATCTAGTTTATTCGGTATAAAATTTCATATTCTTGGTTTTCACAATTATAAAATTTTTATCACATCACATGTTAAGAATAATTTAGTAAGATACTTATGCTTCAATAAAAATATACTAATTATGTATATGATATAATCTTAAGAAATTAAAATAAGCAATGCAAGAAATCATGCCAGCAGCTTTGAATCAGTTACAATGCATGTAATACGACTCGCCAGTAAATACATTATGGTGAAAAATTAAAAACTAAACTTTGTTGAATCTAGTAATTTATCGGACCAGATATGCAATTCGAAGGTGTAAAAAATGTATCCCAAACCATCTATACCACTCATTGCTATAGTATTCAAACTTAATATTTCTTGCATTGGTTATTTATTTCTTAATTTCTTAAGATTATATCAAATACATAATTAGTATATTTTTATTGAAGTATAAGTACCTCACTAAATTGTTCTTAACATGTGATGTGATAAAATTCTTATAGTTGTGAAAACTAAGAATATGAAATTTTATACCGAATAAACTATATAATATGCGTATGTTAAAAACATTTATATGTTAGATACTTTATTTTATGAAATAAGTTAATACCATGTCTTATAATATAATAATTTTTTAAAAGACTCATACGTTGAAAATATTCTACATTTACGTTAATATTATACTTTTTGATTTTAACAAATAAAATTGCACACTTAAATTTTTTATTCTAAATCATTTATACACGCAAAAAATAAAAATTATTCAAAACTAAATGAGATCACAATTGTATATTTTACTTAAGCAAAGAATAAATGGGAGTAAATATGAAAGAGTGAGAAGGAGGGAAAGAGAGTGAACAAGTGGGGTCCACAAGGGTATTTTGTTAAGAATTTTGGAGGGAGGGTATTTTGTTCTATGTTTTGAAAAAGAATAGCACTTTGTAAAATTTCCCTTAATTATGCAATTATTCTTGGTTCCTACTGTTTCAATGTTACAGTTTTAGTTGCTGGTTTTAAATTGATATGCCCTTTTATTTTGATTCTACTATTATATTTGAGGGAGTTTCATGTATAGCCCTCAAAAACTTCAAAATTACATATTTCCCCTCTAAAGTTCATAGTATTATATTTACCCTTCTAAAATTTAAAAACTTACCAATTTACTCATTTTATTGTCTTTTCGATTAAAACTCATTTTAAATTTATAAAATACTCATTTTACCCTTTATTGAAAAAATAAAAAATATGCAGCCTATTTAAGAAAAATGTTAAATTTCTGAGGCAAATGGTTAGTTTGTCTACTTCCGACACATACAACTGTATACCTAAATGTCACCGCGTATACATCAAAAGTAGACAAATTAACCATTTGCCCTCAGAAACCAATCAATTTTAAAACTGAAATTTATCTTAAATAGGCTACATATTTTTTTAATAAAGGGTAAAATGTTTGTTTTATAAATAAATGAGTTTTAATAGAAAGGACAATAAAGTGGTAACTTTGTTAGTTTTTGAAATTTAGAAGGGTAAATATGATATTATTAACTTTAGAGGCGGAAAACACAATTTCAATTTTTTAGGTGTATATATACATGAAATTCACCCATATTTGTGTGTAAAATATAGTAGGGATGCAAACAGATCGAATACGAATAAGATAGTGGTAAAACTATATATATATATCCGTTTTTATTTTTTGGATACGAATTTCGATTGGATGTTAAACATATACGGATAAATATCGAATATTAAACGGATGCGAATATGAATCAGATATTAAACGGATATGGATACAAATATAATTCGGATTCATATTTAAATATTATTTAAGTAACAAAATGAACATACTATTCAATAAATTAATTTTCTCATTAGAAAACAAAAATAACATAAAATACGATTATAATTAGAATATTTCATCATTATGGTAAACAAAATAAATTTTTTCATGTTGAACTTGTTATGTCATTATAAAATATATATCTCGTTAATAAAAATTGATCACCAACATAACTATATTTTTAATCAAAAAGATACTAAAAAAAATATTCTTCTCTCTAAACATATATGTGATTGTAAAACAAACTGATATCCGAAAACAAAAAATACGAATATTGATAATTATATTCGTATATGTATCCGCACAAACAAATATCCAAAAAATTAAGAAATACGGATACATATAATTTTCCGTATTTAACTATTTATATCCATATTTGTTTCTTAAAATGAAACTATATATGTATCCGTATCTGCATAAATCATATCCATATTCAAATCCGTGTCCGCAAACTCATCCATATTCAAATATATGAATTAACAAAAATTTGAATGGACGGATAATATTCGATCCGTTTGCACTCTTATTTTGCACACAAATAGAAGGGAGAATTTGATGTATACCCCTCAAAAAGTTGAAAATTACGTATTACCTCTAAAGTTATATCATATTTACCCTTCCAAATTTCAAAAACTCACAAATTTACCCATTTTATTGTCTTTTCTATTAAAAAAACCAATTTTACCCTTTACTAATTTTTTTTACTCTTTCAAATTTATAAAACACCAATTTGACCCTTTATTAAAAATAAAAAATATGTAACCTATTTAAGAAAAAATGTTAAGTTTTTAATTTGATGATTTTCGAGGGCAAATGATTAGTTTCATTATTTGTGTACTTCTGATGTAATACATGGTAACATTTAGGTGTACGTAGTTTTGATGATTTTGAGGGCTACACATGAAACTCCCCCAAATATAATAGTAGAATCAATATAAAAGGGCATAAAAATAAATAAAATCAAACCTTCTAATTTTTATAAGAAATTTCTCAATTGAATTTCAAATTTATAAGATTTCACTCTTATTAAATTAAATATAATTTCAATGTCATTTTGACTTTTATAAAACATAATAACAATGTTTCTATTTCAAACAAGAACAATTTATGGGTGTATTTTTTTCTTAGTTAGTTATAATCCATCAGGGATCGGCTTGTATGTTTATATGTTGGTAAATATTGTTGACACCAATCTGATACAAAATTTACGATTAGTGGATGGTTGCTGCGAATTGGTATAGTCTAGGTCGGATTAGAGATCAAATTTAGTTTCATTTAGGCTCAAAATTAGGTGCTTAATTTGGTTTGTGGCATTTTAAAGTTTGTAATATATAGAACTATTTACATAATTAATATTAACTTTATTAAATTGAATTTTATTTTGAGGATTAATAAATCAGGAGGGATCCACTTACAAATTTGTAAGTTACAACATCTTACAATAATTTGGTTTTGTGATTTTAAAAGTTCAAGCAGTCAATCCAAACAATTCAACATGATCTCTATATTAAAATGTGCTTGGAGATCAAATTTTACATTTTTTTTGAATTTTTTTACTATTTATTAAGTATTTTACAAAACAGCTGTTTTTAAACAATTCTGAACCACTGAAAAACAACGGTTTTACAAAATATTTAATGAATAGTAAAAAAATTTAAAAAAATGTAAAATTTTATATCCAAGCACATTTTAATATAAAGATCATGTTTAACAGTTTGGATCGACTATTTGAATTTTTAAAATCACAAAACCAAATTATTATAAAATATTGTAACTTCCAAATGTAACAAGTGAATCTCTCATCTTAGTAAATTAGCACCTCTTGTATAAACCAACCCCATATTAACTTATATGAACATGATATCCGATAGATTATTTATTTAAAAGAATTTCCACATCGTACGGTTTATCATAATTCTCAGTTTTATGATTAATCACGAGAATTATCTTTTAAGTACATCATTTTTTGGCTCCAAAAAGTTAACAATTTACATTTTGATTGAAACTTCTAATAAGTTTGTCCGATATAGTTTATGCTCATCCAAGAAAATGACCGTACCTTTTGATTAAATTTCTAAAATAATCCTCAAAACAATAAGGAATGTCATGCTAAAAAAAAGGATATAATTAAGGAAATAGGACATTGCTTTATGTTTATGATCATGTATACTGGAAAAAGTTTTTTAACAGAGAAATTTTGGTTCCTAATGAAATGCCACAATTTTTCTTTTAATATCAGCGACCGAACTCATACATCCAGTGTTATCAGAACCGGACAGGACCGAACTGATGGTTTAACCGGAAAAAACCGGATCCGGTTTTGATTTGTTTACAAGACTGTTTAATGTTTATGTTGTTGAACCGGTAAAATCCGGTTTAATTGACCGGTTTTTGATAAAACCCGGTTGGTTTTTATCAAAGAACAATTGATTTTTGAAGTTTGAACGGTTACATTCTTTTCAGGCATTAAATAAGAGAGAGAGAGAGGCTATTGATAGGATTGATAGACTATATCTATTAGGCCCTGTTCGGCTGCAGTGTGGGTTCGGAAATGGGTACGGGAAAACAAAATTTTTGAACTGAAAATCACTGTTCGAGTGAATTTTTTTTTTTCCCACGTGAACAGTGATTTTCAGGCTACAGCCGAACAGGCCCTTAGGGAGTGCGTATCCTCAGAGATATCTCATATTTTGCATGACCGACGTGTCTAGTGTCTAACTGTCTATTCGGGATACGCAGGGGCAGTATTATTTGAGCATTGAGATTTCTTGCAGAACCTATTTGAACGATTGAGATTTTACAAAAAAATTACGCAAAATATGAGATATCTCAGAGGATGCGAATTTCTTTGGTTTGATGAACTCAGTTACCGCCCGATCTACATTAAAATATATGCGCTCTATTTTAAAATCCGTATATATATATTTAGAGTGGCTAATATTAAAACATTTGCATCAAGGCCCTCGTGCAATCAAAGTCATTTTCGGATTTTCAAAGTCCAAATAGTTGATCCAAACCGTTAGATGTTCAATCTATATTAAAATCTGCTTAGAGGCCAAATTTTATATTTTTTGGAATTTTTTTACTATTTATTAAGCCACTTTGAAAATTATTGATCCGGGTGAACAGTAAAAACAGTGCAACCAAATTCTGAACCATGTGATCAGCAATTTTCAAAGTGGCTTAATAAATAGTAAAAAAATTCCAAAAAAATGTAAAATTTGGTCTCCAAGCAGATTTTAATATAGAGATCACATCTAACAGTTTAGATCGACCGTTTGGATTTTGAAAATCCGAAAATGACTTGGTTGCACGAGTGTCTTGTGTAAACGTTT
This sequence comes from Carex kokanica, assembly GCA_025461125.1. NCBI lineage: Eukaryota > Viridiplantae > Streptophyta > Magnoliopsida > Poales > Cyperaceae > Carex > Carex kokanica. The sequence continues at coordinate 394,124 of JAJGRX010001361.1, read as the reverse complement.
TGACATTAGCCACTCTCTATGTATATTTTAATTTTTATGCGTATAGATCTTAATACAAATAAAATGTTAACAAAGCTCATTGGATTCAAAAATAGATATGATGTGCATATTTACTCCGTTCTCATCGCGGAGAAAGGAAGGATAAGACAACTCACTACACTAGTACTTAGAGTGGGAAAAACGTGCCATGCCGTGACTAACACGCTGTGACTTTGGTCTCGTGTCGTGCCGTGCCGTGACCAAGTTAATTTTTCACATGTCGTGCCGTGTCGTGACCAAAATATCAAAGGGTGGTCATGACACGCGAATGGTCACACCACGTAAGTCACGCCGTGCCTAACGTGCCGTGACCATACGTGACTCACGTGACCATTTAATCATAATTTAGGTTAGTTTATTCAAATTACACGTGACTCGTGTAACTATGTGTTGTGCCGTGCTGTGCCGTACCAAAGTTTCAAAAAATGGTCACAGCACGAGACAAGTGAGTTATGGCACATAACTAATATGCGTGCCGTGCTGTTCCGTGATGGAGCCGGCTCCGCCGTGCCATTTTTCCCTAGTAGTACTGGTACGATACGTGGCCCCGACGCGTCACAGTCAAAATCTGACATGGCTCAGTTTTACTCGCGCTCCTTCCGGAACTTTTCTCTTCAATTAATGCACTTATACATTTTCTTTTACTTCTTAATAAATGCTCATGTTTATTTCGGCTTTCGTTAGGTGTAAATCAGACCAAAAGTTAATGGCCGTGCTCGTTTTCGGCTTTCGTTGGTTGGAGCGTGTGTCGACATCCCATCCAAAGAAGCGTTTGTTGGATGATGGGCTAAAATGGGTCTTTCTGAGCTGAGTAGGAAAAGCCCAATACTAAACAGGCCGAGTCATCACTTCACTCAACTGTCGTTGGCATTGACGTGTTACTTACAGCTATTATATGGGCTTTTATTGGGCTCTTATGGCCAGTTACCTATTTTAAACATTGACCGCTGGACTTAGGGTGTCAATGGCACCATTTTATTCTTTTATCCGACCCGTATCGTATCCGAAAACACAGGTAAGAGTAAGATTTTTTTTTCCTTTATCTTATTGGATAAGGGTAATGATTTTTTCCATTATCTTACCCGTTATCATATAAGATAATTTTTAAAAATAAAATTATATATAAATATATATTTGTATGAAGATGATATATGTACAATGAAGTTTTGTATATTATTAAATTTTCATAATACACATTATTCATATTCATTATTATTATTATTATTTTCTTGTTTTGAAAAATAATTTTTCAAATCGAGATGTCAATGGCATTTTTTATCCGTTTACCTGACCTGTACCGTATTCGAAAATATGGATAAGGGTAAATAATTTTTTTAGTTATCATAACGGGTACGGGTATGAAAATGCCTACACCCTACCCGTATCCTACCCATTGACACCCCTAACTGTGGACTTAAACGGTTAAATCTTAACTGGTCAAGCCACTCAACTATTTAATATCTACAAGAGATTTCTCCATTCATATTTTAAACCTGCGATCTCGCACACAGAGGACATTGTCTTTGTCACTAGATCAAATGCTAGTTCTCGTGGAGATGGTGCTTTAATTCTCATTTATTGTTGTGTGTTTCTCAACTATCTGTATTCATTTTGGTAAAAAAAATTTAACTTTCGGGTGATTTTGACTTTCCAAGATAAGAAGAGCTTGGATGTCGGGGCAAACCTCTTCATAGGCAACCTCGATCCCGTAAGTAATTTTCTTTGTTTTAGGTTTTCACAGAAGCAATTTAAGTAATTTTCTTTGTCCGGTGCTTACTAGACTTCCTGTGTATGATACATTCTGGTATTGTAAAAGTTAGTGCCTTTTTTCATAGTGTGCTTTGTTTTTTTCTTACTACTGAAGTAATGAAATAATATGATAGTAAAATGTAAATATATATATATATTAAAAAAAAGTTTGAAGAGATTAACTGGCTAAATAGAGTATAGATGCAAGTTTGACCCAGTGCATATCATGAAGTCTTAACCCAAAAAGGTATCTAATTATTATTTTTAATCTTCTCTTGCAACAAGGGTTGTACAAACCCTTTCTGATCAATATATTAAGCAACTTCTACTTTTCACTGTTTTGTATGTGTATAACAAGTTTACTTACTGACTACTTTGTTAAGTAATATACTAATATCACTATCATTTGTTCTGTCAATTAATATCTATACGTTGGCATTACAACTACTAATGGAATGCACATAATGCGCGATCCTGAAACTGGTAACTCGAGAGGATTAGTTATGATTCATTTGGAGATCTATAGGTGATATACAGGGTTAAAATAACCATGGAACGGCCTTCTTAACTGCAGCCATTTAATCTTTTTTTGTTTTCTCATCAGCTGAACTGGTAATGTGGCTACTAAGTTTTTCTTGGGGTTGCATTAAGAGGCAATAGTAATTCAATTTGGCGATTGAACTGCTAAGAATATATTTGTTTTATTTTCAGGCCATGAACAGTCAATATCTGTGCAACCGTCAGATTACAGTCTCTTATGCATACAAAAAAAAACACGAAAGGAGAGCGTCATGGCACACCAGCTCATGAGTCTTCGTCCTTTCATGAATTTAGGGTTTGAAAACAGATATAGTGGATCAAATTGAAAGAGCATGATAAGTATACATTCTTGCTTGCATGAAAACCATAAATTCAAGTATTGCAATACTACTTTGTACCGACTCTATTCAACATTCTTGGTTGGTCTTGCATGGATCTGTGCTCTATCTGGTAAACTAAAATATAATAATTGAATATCAGAAATTATTAAAATGAAGAACATTTTATTAAATTAAACAAAAGAGGATTCATAACCTTTCACACCCTCTACCTGGCACCAGGTACCAGTTCAGTCTGATACGTACAGCTCCTGTACCAGTACCAGTAATGACAGTCAGTCAAATATTTCTAGTATGTCATATCACAATAACATAATTCTGTTCTCTGTATCCAGAGAGAGTACTGGCAGCGAGCAACCCAATAGTCTAGAAGAGAAGAACTGACCCCACACATTATCTCAGATGATGCCACCACCCCCTGCTGGAATGAATTAATGAGTGTTGAGAGCCTCTAGTTCTTGTTTAATGACCTTAGGTTCAAATTCAATGCATGAATACCTAGTTGATTTATATTCCCTTACAATTCCTTTTTCTGGGTCCATGTTTAATTATATGGCAAGCTCCAAAAAATCATTTCTGTGCATCTGTTTAAAAGATGTAATCCTTTTTGCTTGACGAGTTCTTGAATGAAAATTGTTGTATAGGAAATTTTGATTGGGATGAGGTGGATTTCTCTCTACTATTGAGCAAACTTCCTCTCTACTGTAGGCTGAGAATTTGTTTTTTTTTTATATGTTATGATTGTAAAGGTAATGCAAAACAATTTTGTTTGCTTGTGTGTGCTTGCTTGTTTGTTGTTTTTAGTTCGGTTAGTGGTGACCAAGACCGGTATTTATCCTCACTAGTATCTATCTTTACCATTGAATGAGAAAGGTGATCAATCAGCTAGGTCTGAGATGTTTGCTGAGAAGTCTGAATAGGGAAGTTTAAAAAGAGGTTTGTTCCAGTATTTTGTGATTCCTTTTCTGGTGTTTGATCAGGGATTTTGGGACTTGTATTCAGGTTTCACTATAGTGTAGTATGTAAATCTTTCATGGTGGGTCTGTACTCTGTACCCCAAAGCGGCTGTTCTAAATAAGTAAATCCTATACAAATAATTAGATTCATACTTCCTATGATTTACATTTATCTAAATTCTAAACATATTGTATAGAATTCATATATGTGTCACCGCCCTATTGGTAACGAGTGCTGAGGGAAATCGTTCCAAGTAGCAAGCCACATTTACAATTAATTAAGTTACCAAGAGATCACTATTCTCAGATATCGAACCACTTGAATGTATGATCTGACACGAAGGAATTAACCAAGAAGGTAACTAAGCAGCTCTTCATGCACATGCTTTGTAACATCTGGCACTTGTAAATACAACAGTAAACTAATAAATCTACTGACATGTACAACTGTGTACCAATAGCCTGGTACCAGGATTAAGTATAGAGAAGCAATGCTCCGTACGAAGGTTACAGCACCTCTAATGCATCTCTAGGTAGGTCATGGGACATAGCAAAAGGAGGCAACTCTAATAGCTGGATGTACTTTGTTTTAATCACCCATTATGACCCTAATTAAATCTTATCAGGAATTTGTCCTTTTTAATTAAATAACTATTATAAGACACTGCCATCACACTGCAACAATAACTCCTGCAATATATGCATCTTATATTTGATTTTAATTAATTTTCTTGACTTTTCTTCTAAGTATGTCAGCGCAAGACCTTCCATGCACCTTCCATGCACATTTTAATACCCACTAAATGTACGTATGGGCGTGGATTTTGGTATCTCTGACCTTGGGACCAGAGTTATTATTTTTTATTTCTTTGTAATTGATGCCCGTAGGATCGAGGGATCAATTATAGAGAGTAGAGACCAGAGTCTTGTGGTAAGAGAGGTTGTAATTTTCAAGGTTCAACAATACAACAATTTATAATTAGCAAAGGCGATTTAGGATCAAACAAAAAAAGCTTCAACACATGCATGGAGGATATCGACTCGCGTTGTTACCAAAGGCGATTTAATTTGGTAACAACAGATAACCAAAACTAATATTAAATTAGTTATGTCAAATAAGTCAATGGACAATACAATTAGTTCAATAATTTTATACTATATATATTTTAGTTGCAAATATAATAATTGTGTATGTAAGAAATTTATTCAATTCTGCATGTCTTCACTTTATTAAAGATAAAAAACTTTATAACTAGCTAGCAACTAATTATAACCTTCGAGAAAATTTTGGTTTAACTACGCATGCAAGTGCTTTGATTGTGTGGGTTCATGAAAATTAAATTTGTGTGCCAGCGATCTTGAAGTTGTTAAATTGGGCTGTAATAAAATATTTGTTGCACGTTGCGGGCCATATTACTATTACGTGCTCAAACGCCGACAGCAAATTAGTGGTCACCAAGGAGCAACAAATTCAATTCAACATTAATTGATTCCCTAATTTTGTCTCTAATGGATGCATGCATATCAAAGTGAAAAAAGAGAAATGTGAGTCTTGTGTAGAAATAATTACAATTTTTTTTGTATGATCATCATGAATTATATAATACATTTATGATAGATAGGGTTGTTGTGAAAATCCAAGTCACAGATCAGTGAGAAGTGAGAGAAGAGAAGCAAATGTCACAAACTCACACCCCAAACCCAATACAGAAAGCAAATGTCACAAGCTCACAAATCATCCTTTCGGTTCATTCCTTTTAGTACCGAACCATGTTTATTCAAGAATAATTAATATAGGAGGAGAGTGGGCCGGTAAATTTCACAAACCATGTTTATTCCTTCTTTATCCTCTTTGATCTGTACTCTGTAGTCTGTAGTGACTAGTGTATACTCTCATCTACTACTACAGGCTCGACTGCATAGTACAGGACCGACACAGAAAAGTGAGGAGTCACTGACCTCGTTATCTATTATTTTTATTATTTTATAAATGCCAGTATAAGTACAAGGAACAAACTCATCGTCCGTTGCTAACGGTTCTGGATCAACTTTTTTTTTTCAAACCATAACCATAGGAGTTTTCCACAAAATCATAATCTGAAATTTCAAACCGAATAGGTCGCCTAAGAAATTCTTCCATAACATAAACTTGACAGTTCTTTTTTTTACTTATTTTCTACCTCAATTGTTATTGTCCATCCTTCTCGTCTAATTAACAATTCAATCTAACATAAAATACTACAATCCATACTATGACTTAGGAGTAGTGGACTTTCTCCTGTCGTCTCCGAAGACTTGCAGCAACACGCAACACACTCTCACATTTGGAAACGATAGTCATTTACCAGATCTGCATTATTGTCGATACATTTCGAGTGAACTCTTATGCCACAGAGATGACAAAAGAACATCTCCGCAATATCTCCTTTGACAAGACATGCGGGGCACACTTCCCATTCAGGTGGAGGGTCGATATCGCCGAAGTTCTCGTCAAGAACGTTTCTATTAGTCGGATCATTCGTGGTCATGTATTCTTCAACATCTTTGGGTGGAAGAAAACGAGATAAATGTCTCTTCAAATGGGCTTCATCGTCAAAAAAAATTTAGCAATGGATATGCAAGCATCCCTGACAAGACGTGCGGTTTCACTTCCTCCTTTTCGAAATTTGGATTTGGATGTCATGGTAAGATCTAGGATTTCAAATGATAATGATGGATTAAACAATTTATATTAATTCTAAACAATTTCTAACCAATTTTGGGTATTTTCTAACGAACCCTAACAATTTATATTAATTCCTAACAATTTCTAAACAATTTTAGACTAAAAAATTAAATACAAAAAAGTTGAGAGACTTACATGCAAAAGGGGAGGCGATCTGTTAGAGAAAAATATAAACAGAGAAAGAGAGGAGAGAGAGAGAGAGTGAAAATTTGAAATGAATGGGGTGAAAAACAGGAGGGGTACCTGTGAATATATAAGCAAAACCAAACCGCCTCACTGGGGAGCGGTTTGGTCTGGAGCTGACCGTCCCACTGAGGGGCGGTTTGGTGTTGATATCTGACCGCCCAAACATGGGGCGGTTAGGGTAGTTTTAAAAATATTTCCAGGTGGAGGGCATATTTGCTATTTTTTGTGAGGGTATTAATAAAATTTTCAGTCGGTAGGCATAAAGTTCATTACCTCTTAAAAATGAAAAATCAGAGATGGCTCAAAAATTGATGAAAAATAAATGCAATAAATGACTCAAAAAAATATTTTTCGACTGCTTGATTTTGCATCAAATAAATTTATAAATATGCATCACTCATGATTTAGATTGATTTTAACGGTTTGAAGTCATCTTGCAAATTCTAAAAATAAAAAGTCTTCTTGATAAGCATAGCACACTTTGAAATTTTTATTCATATCCTCCATTAAATAAAAAATTCCACAAATATCCTCATTTTTTTTAAATATCCCAACCATCTAGATTATGAGCGGTTCACTTCCTACAGGTAGAAGATTAATTGAGGAATAAAATTGTTCATTATTTATTTTTTCTAATGATGAATATCACTTTATATAACCTTTGACTAAATGACATAACAGAACATAAATATTATATTAGTTCAAGTAAAAAAAGGCAAATGATAATCCACATTTTTTGTAATATTAATACTCAATTTTAGAATGTTTATTATTACAAAATAAAATTTTCTAATTAATAATTAGCGGAGCGACCACATAATCAGAAACCAACTTCATCTTAAGTTTTGAGGATCTAATGACATATTTTTGCAATTATGATTCTTCTAAGGTCCGATGGCTTTAGCCTCGGATACTAGGCCCTTTGTCTCTTCGCAACATTTCCAAAATTGTGGTCAAACGCTCAAATCGGAGTTTCCTACCAACATTTATGGTCGTTTAAAGTTTGGAACAATGCATCAGTGTTTTACTGCAAAAGCATTGATGACGCATCGATGCTTTATAACCTGATTAATTCCAGAACAAGTGCATCGAGGTTTAATTGCAAGAGCATTGATGACGCACTGATACTTTATACCCTGGTTAATCCCAGCACAAGTGCATAGACGATCTATTGCAAATGCATCAATGATGCACCGATATTTTATAAATCTCAGCAGTTGTCTATTTTTTTTATAGCATACCCTAGATCTGAGGTTAATATAGCATACAATTGTTGGAGCATTCATGTACAATTGATTTGTTCTATCATTTAGTCAAGATTATATATGGTGAGATTGATATTAATTTTACTCCTCAATTAATCATTTATCTATATGCTATTTGTTTGAGAATTAAAAAAAAACTGCTCAGATTCTAAGCGGTTCACTTTAAAAAAAAAAACACAACTGCTTAGATTTTGGGCGGTTCACTTCAAAACAGAACCGCCCAAAATCTGAATGATTGGGGCAGTTTTAAAAATAAACAAATTGATAATCTTTGTGAAATCTTTTGTTTAATGGAGAATATGAAAAAAAAAAATCGGTAGAACACTGCACACGCTAACTTTATTCTTATTATATTGCATAATACCTTTGATTATTACATAATAAACACTTAACTGTCATAAAATACATACTTATCTATTAATTTTTCTTTTTAAGAGTTTATATAAAAAGTGGGCAAAATATTCGGGAACAGAGAATGTGAGTAACTATAATATTAATTTTTTTTAAATTCTCGGAGAAGTGATTCCGGCCCCGCCGCCATGATAACTGCGATGTAAATTCGAGCCGAGTCAGCTCACCACTCGAACAATTTATTACTAATAACTCTCGCCACGTGGCAACCCAACAATTTATTATTCTTTTTCAAATCGACCCTTCTACCCTTTGTTTTCTATTTCTACCCTAAACAAAAACATCTATTATAAAGGGGTCAAAATAGCCGTAATTTATCATTAAAGTGACTCTTTGCATGGCGGAGTAAGGATATTTCAATAACATAAATTTATAAAATTTATATCACAATTCAACTTCAATCCAATCATTTAAAACATATAAGTGTCATGGAGAACAAATTTTTGATAAAAATGTGAAGGTTTAATTTGAATTTCCTTTAAAAAATTGCAGTAGTAAAATATATATATGGCATTTGCTTCGGTGGACATAAGGACCTATTTGTAAATGAGTCATATTTTCATTTTCAAAGTTCAAACAGTTGATCCGACCGTTCAACATTATCTCCATATTAAAATGTACTTGGAGGTTAAATTTTACATTTTTTTGAATTTTTTTACTATTTATTAAGTATTTTACAAAAACTAGTCAAATTCAGACCATTGAATTTGTAAAATACTTAATAAATAGTAAAAAAATTCAAAAAAATGTAAAATTTGACCTCCAAGTACATTTTAATATGGAGATAATGTTGAACGGTCAGATCGACGGTTTGAACTTTGAAAATAAAAATAGTACTCATTTTACAAATAGGTCCTTATGTCCACCGAAGAATCCCTCATATATATATATATATATATATCTCACCTGAATAAGCTTATTTAATAAAAGAAAAATGGATTGTTGAATGTATGATCTTAAAGTTGAATATGCATTTAAGCTCTATTAAAAAAAACTTACTATATTTTACGACAAATTTAAAGAATGAAGGCTTAAAAAAGCCTTCATATCATTTATAATAAGGAATTTAGGAAAAAAAAAATTATGTGAAAATTTTGACCATCATTTTGTTCTAAAAAAATATTCGTCTCATAAAGAATGATATATGTTTGACAGACATAATTAAGTCTAGTAAGTCCTTAAAAAAGCTTAACAGTGCTCAAACTTTGGTTGCCAACATATGTAAATACAAAAGGATAGCTCTAGCCGAATTTTTTTTTTTACCATTTAAAAAATAAACAAACCATTTTACTCTATTTTATGAAAAATTTCATATTTACTAGAACATCAATTTGAAACTGTTGTACCAGTATTGTGATACCGCAGTTTTACACTGCGGTACCATCAGTGCATTCAACATGACACGGAGAGCATTAATTTAATATGATTTTTTTTAAGAAAATAGTGTTAAATGGTTTATTTTTTCTTAAAGATGGCAGATAAAAAAAAAATTCGGTAGTTCTAGTGTACATCTCTATTTCATGGTATATTCATTTTTAAAACATATACATTGATATGATTTAATTCAATTAAAAAGTTAATCAAAATTGTAGATGTGTTTTTCATTATTAAAATACGACATGTGTGAAATTTGAATTCATTATAAAGCTTGTTTAGCTCTGTATATAAAAAAAAAAAAATTTAGGCAATTGACGAACGAGTTTTAACGACCTTTTGATGCATGATCAATCAAATTGTAAATTGTCTCAAAATTTGATACACATTTTATCTCAAAAACATATTGACAATTTTACTTTTTTAGTTTGAATACTATTATTGAATTTATTAAATGAATCTACCATGAAAAATGAATGTATGATAGACCTACCAAAAAAAACAATAATAATGCGATTATGTTAACTCTTTGCAAGGCGGAGTTTGAATATTTTTTTACTACAAGTCAATAACATAAATTTATATAATATATACCACAATTCAACTTCAATCCAATAATTTTAAAAATCAATTGAAAGCTAATGATTATGCCTAATGCAAATGGAAACCAAACCACTAAATTGGAAAGGTACAAGTGGCCATTGCATATAATAGCTATAATAATACTCTGGTCCAAGAGAAAAAAAAGAAAAGATAGCTAGGGTACTCTTGGAACTATCTAATTGAAAGCTATCGCCGAACTACAAAGATTTTTTAAATTATTACACTTACATATAACATAACAGAGGAAGGATTTTGAAAATAATTACTTTAACAATTATGACAGTAATTTTTTCAAAGAGAATTTTAAATAATATTATAAATATAAATTTTTTTTATAGATATGTTATTAAATATATAAATAATGTAACAATTAAAATTAATACAACTTTAGCATTGTTTGATGGTACACTAAGAATAGTTAATTTGAGATTGTTAAATGTTTAGTCACTAGAGAAGGTATGGTGAAATATATATATATATATTATTTTAAGCGAACATTGGATCTATGTGGACTGGTGAGTCGATAGGTTTCTGTTACCATTATTTGTTCCAATTCCGTTGCAGTGATCACATCGACAACTTAATGATTCAGAAAAAATTCAACGGACTAAAAAATTCATGATTCGGGAATATTTCAAATATAATTTGAGAATAATTCAGAATTATACATTGAAAGCAAAAAAAAAATTCCCACAAAAGAGCAAAAACAAATGCAAAAATTTCGTGAAAAATTCACGAATAATACGCGGATTGATTCACCAACAACTCAAATCTGATTCGCAAATCTTGTTACTATGAGAGGCGAAGCCAAGCTTTCGAACTATGGAGTCAAATACACAATGAGAGTCAATTATATAAAAAATTTCTATGAAAAATAGAGTAAAATTTACAATAACATAACATTTTACTTTAAATTATATTAAAAATCATACGTAAATACAATATTTTAAAAAAAAATCGAGTCAGTTAGACCTATTCCTCGGACTTACTAGGGTAGTGATAAGTGAATGACAAATTGTAGAAAGATATTTTGAAGGGTAGGTGTCCCAAAGACACAATATTTAATTTAAGTAGGGTTTATAATGCAAAAAGACTCCCTTCAGCCTTCAGGTTGAGGAAGCATATAAACCCCTGTTTTTGTCCCTTGTTCAGTGACTCACCATCCGTGCGCTTCAATATCGTCTCTATCTCCTCCTCCCTCTTTTTTTTTGAAAAACCTGGCAGTGGCTGCCTAGGTGCTATCTCCTCCTCCCTCTCTCTCTCTCTCTCTCTCTCTCTGTCTGTCTCTCTCTCTCTCTCTCTCTCTCTCTTCACTGACATCCCCAAGTTAGAATCTCCACTCGCTTCCCAATTCTTTCATTCCTTCACTTAAAAAGTAAAAAGATGGTGCCAGAAAAGCCTTTGATGTTGAAAGACTACCTCGCACTTGACACAGAATCCAGCAACGTTGGTTTCCAATGCTATCCACGGATGGCTAATACCGGGCCAACAGTGCGCCACCTGTTAGATGTCGAGCTAGGTGGCAACGGATCATTGGTTCGTTCAAGGTCGAGAAACAATACCCTCAACAAGATCTCATCAGCGATTAAATTCAGGTTTTTTCAAAAGCAGGAGAGTTTTCTTTCCAGAAGCTTATCTAGAAAACTTAAAGGAAGCTTCTGGCGAAGGAGGTGGCAACAAGAGAAGGAGGATATGGAATTGGAGAGAGGATCGTTTGATTATCCCTCGCCAGTGGTGAGCAGCTTTCGGAGCTGGTTAGAGATGGGAAATGCATCCGATTTCGTATTAGGATCCGAATCCGAATCGCCTCTGCCCAGCAGGAAGGAGATCCGAGAAGATAAAAAGGTTAGTTAGTTAGTTCCTTCATAATTTTATTAAATAATGACATATATAATAATTGATGCGACACTTTAAATTTTATTAAATGATTACTCAAAACAGTGTAAACATTTATGTTTGAATAGTTGAAATTAATTTTTCATACAGCTGTCTAAAATTGTCCGGGCGCCGCGGGTTGCAGCTTTCTCGTTTGACCACTATTTAATAATTTATTTCAAAATTTAAATTGGTCTTGTTTTTATCAAAAAGAGGGGGAAGAAAAGAAATTCATTTATATTATTATTAAGGGCACAGTAGTCTACAAGCTCTGATTTGCAAGGTAAAATTGGAATTTAAACATACTAATAATTTAAACGGCATTTCGTTTTTCTACGCCAAAGCCAATAAGGTGAGCTTATCGATTAGGTGGATGATTATTGCGAATGAAAACGGTGGTTGGAAATATAAATAACACAATAACTTTCAAGTGTTTTGTTTTCTAGTGACAACTAGCTCAGCTTTATCTGAGAATGTGAACCAGAGTGGTACACGTGGCACATAAATTCAAGTTGGTCCAGTTGTCATTCTCCTATTTAAACTTCAGCTTTCTCCAAATTCGATAACTTGTAATTAGAAAATTCATTTTGCACATTTTGGTGGGTTCATATGCATATTTTTAATTTGTAATCTGTTCAGATAAATCCAACAGAACCCACTCGTGCTAACAAAAAGTTTATTAACATGCATTATTGAAGCAACTTCACCTTTTAGTACATTAACATTAATTGTATTTTTTTTTTTTTTTTAAGATCGAGGAGAAAGAGTACCCAAATCCAAACCCAATGGAGCAGTGCCTAGATGTAGAGAAGGAACAGCTGAGTCCGGTGTCAGTAATGGATTTCCCATTTGATGAAGAAGAAGAAGAGGAGGAGGAGGATGATGTCACAGTAACAACCAGTAGCTCACCTCCTTTCCACAGGAGCACAGCCAATCATATAGAGAGTGCGTAATCTCCAACCATATCTCTTTTATTATTCACATTTTATATTATCCTAACGAACTACTTGAGTTTGAAACTATGAGAATATGTGCTTTCAATTGTATAATAATAGTAATAGGTTGCCTTTGCTTCAAGCTAACGGCTCTCATAATGCATATTTCTTCAAAAAATACAGTTGAGGTAGATGATATCCTCCCATCCTCAACACACAATGATAGTGACATATGAAATAGAAACACGTTGAATTTAACATTTATTTATTAATATTTTTCCTTCTGAAAATCAACAATAATGTTGACATCTTGACATAATTTTCTCATGCTGACCAAAAAAAAAAAAAAAGGATTAGTTGCATCACAAATTCGCAACAGAAGCTGATCAAAATTCTAATATAACACCATTATATTACTATATATTAACCTCTTTAAGAGGAGGGTTCAAATGCCTCCATTTTAATGTTATTCGATGTATTATTAGAAAAGACTAACTAACAATTAGTGCAGCATTAATTAGTTACAAAATCTAGCATTAAGGGCGTGTGCATGGGATCTGTTATTTGCATTATTAGTTGGGCCGTGGGACCTATATATGGGCCCGAGTGTTGAGGCCCGAATAGTGTATAGATGATAACTGTTTCAACTGCTTAATTCCAGTTGGCCTTCTTAAGCAATTAAGACTTTTGCTCCTTTTGGGAGGGGAGGGGACCCCAATTAGATTTCTAAATATTTTCTACTAAACCAAACCTTTCCCTACTCCACTGTTACATGCTTTCTCATAATCACTAAGCTCTCTGAAAATTTTGATATATATAAACTATTTGAGTATAGAGGTGTGCTACCGTACTTTCGGAAGTAAAGAGGATATTTTACTTCCAGCTTATAACTTCATTTTCAAATTTTAAAAAGTTGATTCGAACCTTCTAACATAATCTCCATATTAAAATGTGCTTCGAGACCAAATTTAAAATTTTTTGAATTTTTTTCACTATTTTTTTAGAATTTTTGAAAATCACAGCTTTTCATTAAATAAAATAATAATAAAAAATTCAGAAAAACAATTATTTTCAAAAATTCTAAAAAATTAGTAAAAAATTTCCAAAAAATGTAAAATTTGGTCTCCAATCACATTTCAATATGAAGATTATGTTGAGAAGTTCGGATCGACTTTTTGAACTTTGAAAATAGAGATATGAGCGGGAAGTAAAACACCTTCTTTACATTCCAAAGCATCTGGAGTATATATCTGTTATATTATACTAAAATATTGATATATTAATGATAGTTTCCCATGCTTTTGTTATCAAAATTAGCTATTCCGGACTATTTATCCCTCTTATTTTGGAACACAAGATATTACTTGAGAAATTCATAGAGTTTTTATTTTATTGAGTACGTTTATTTTCTTTACCGTTTGAAAAAATATATAACTTGAAATTTTTTTTTTCTTTAATATTCTTTATTAAATCTTTCTTAAACACTAAATTGTTAAAATGTAGGAACAGATCTACACATAGTGCAGAAGAGTAGGCGATTTGATAACATCGATGAGATCAAACCTGTAGATCTCGAAGAGGAGTTCAGTGCCGTGGAATCTAGATACTGCAGTGCTTTATACAACATGGATGAAACTGAAATAGCATGGAATCTACTGGTACAGCTAGGCTCAGTAGAAAATTTCGAAAAACTTCTATTAGATTTTTTTACAGAAGGCCTATCAAGTAATGTGCAGCAAATGAAACTGTTAAATGAGGCGAGGGATTGGGTCAATAACGAGGGATGGCGATGGGAGTTGCGAGGACATCGTGGGGAGTTGGAATTACGTGAAATGGAAAAGAACGGAAAGTGGAGATGCTTTGAGAGGGAACAACCGGAGGTATGTATCAATTTGGAAAGCATCATTTTGGAAGCACTGGTACAAGAATTGGTAGATGATATTATTGTAGAGTGTTGAGATAATTAATTATCAGAAGGAAGGAGCATGTTAACTGTTAGGTTAACAAAATATATAAATTGTGCCTATATTGATCTGTACATGCATGCAATCGATATTATGAACTCAGAAAATAGTAGGATCACCTTAGTTTATGTAAGAAGAGATTTGTCCAGCATATATAGAGAATCAAATCAAGTTTGCACAATATATAGTAATAGATAAACAATTAAGTTCATCAGAAAGATAAACAAGTTCTTTTTCCGTTATATAATTGGAACATTTGAACTAATGGATGGTTTAAATGAATGATGAAGCAATGCTGCCATTACAATTTATCCAAGTCATTCTTTCCTTTTGTTCTATCCTTTTCTTTGCATTCCAATTATATCTTAAGAGCTGATATTTATGCAACATTTTTTTTAGCAAAGTTAAGATGTGAAGCCACCCAACTAGTTGGTTATACATAAAAATTCTCTCATTTGAATTTTAAACTTGTGATCTCTTACACAGAAGATATTGTATTTGTCACTAAACAAAATACCGGTTCTTAAACCATTGTTTGGTTGTTTATCAAATAACACATTCTAACTCTTCATTAATATGTTGATTTAGTTTATTAAATACTATATCCGATTAACATCAAGAAAGATCTCTCGATGAGATTAGATCTTTTTAAATATTCTTAAATTAAATATTTTCATATTTAAATTCTACTTTTTATAAGCAAGACCTTAATGATATAATCATATACTAAATATAATAATTAAAATATATTTGGAATATAATGATTAAAGTTTATTTTTCATAGCTTTTTTTCTTCTAATTTTAAATTGGAACATTTCATCAGTTTAATATCAAAATTTGTCAAATTTTACCTAATTTTGAGTGGGAAACGTTCAAAACAAACTAGAAGCAAACATTATACGTGTAAACAAAGAGGATGATTCAAATGTGAAAATTAAAATATATAAAAAACAAAATGAAGTTAGGCTAGTTATAATAGTTATAAAAGGGCAAATCTTTCATAAGACATCACTTCACTTCATCTCAGATTAATTCTTAACTGAGCTTGGAAAAAATAATACTTATTGTTAAACAATCCTAAGGATTATTTAGCCAAATTTTGATTTCGATGATACTCATTAGTGAATGTATTGTAAGTTTCGAACTACAAAATTATCAACTTATCTTATTTGATTCAATGAAAAAACCAGACAAAATCAAATTAAAAAGAAGAGGAGAGTTCAAATGTCTTGTGTCTTTTCATTTCCTATCGTGTCTCTAGATTTGCCAATGAGTCAAGTTCAGCTCAAAACTCAACCCAACTCGTCATATAACTAAACATGCCCAACTCGAGCTCAGCTCGATCTTGAAGAAAAAAATCCGGCTCAGTTTAATGAGTTTGAGCCTTCAGCTCGGCTCATAACTCGCGAGCTCAACTCATGCCAAAACCATCTCTCCTCTGCTGAGCTCCGTTATATATCCGAATCCTCGGTCATAACTCGCGACCCCCACTGGACCCATTATTTTACTTAGTCAAATAGCCCATTGGGCCCAACTTTATGCCTCCTCATCCTTGTCCGAGAATAACGACAAAAGCAAATTCATGCTACGAATTTTGTTATCCTTCAAATCAAATTCATGGTACTGGAGTGAATCACGTGTGGTGCACTAGAATTCCAACTGAAATAAGAGATTCAGAGCCTCTGATTAGGTTTTCATCTAACGGTCCTGATAAGGTTTTTAAGATTATCAATATAAGCGGTTGTCAAGGATCCTTAGTTCCCAGCTCATTTCTATGATTCTATCACATATTTACTATTTTAACAATTACTTTTCAAACAATATTAAACCCAGTGTTGTAAAAAACGGTCTTAACGGCCGATTAAACGGCCGTTTAATCGTTAACGGCGGCCAAACCGTTACGAATATGCTAAACGGTTGCCTGTTTGCGGATGAGAACGATTAATCGGCCGTTTCTTCCGATTAATCGGTAGAATTTTCAGATAAAGTGATTTTCTACCTATCTAAAAAAAGAGTAAAAAAATTCGAAAAAATGTAAAATTTGGTTTGCAAGTACATATTTATTTTATAATCATGTTGAACGGTTCAGATCGACCGTTAGAATTTTGAAAACTCAAATATTGAACCGTAGCAATGCCCAATCCGTGCTATGCATAGTACTGTAGCCTCACTCTTCTTCTATTATTTATATACCATATATTTTTCTTACTTACTAATGTAATTTTTTCAATTAGTACGACGTGTACATTTATGAAATTAAGTTGTTATCATAAACTAAGTTTAGTGATTTTAGGTTGGAATGTTTCATTTATTTCAAATAATATGTTATTAGTATTTGAAAAAACTTAATTCTCAAATTTATTTTTTCATTAAATAAATGTGTTACTTACACATGTAAAAATATTTATGTGTTAAGAAGAAATAAGCGTAGTGTCATGTTATAATAATAAAACTAAGTTAGATTAAGTTTATTTGATAAGTTTAATGAGTTCAATAAATTATTTTTAATAAATTATGATATATATACATAAATTTAATAAAAACGTTAAATTGTCCGCATAATTCCGATTAATCGGCCGCATACCGATTAATCGCTTGGCGGTACCCCATCCGTCCGACGACCGCATACCGTTATTTACAACACTGATTAAACCATCTTTATCCATACAATTCAAAATTCAACCACAGATTTCTGATTCTGAAGAGGATTATGAATGGAGACCTAGCGAGAGAGCGACAGACGGAAAGAGAAGAGACTCAATGGGCTACTCGGCTCGGCTCGGGCTCGAGCATGTTTGAGTGATAAAATATGAGCCCAGTCGAGTTCGGGCTTTATTTAGTTTAGGACCTGGCTCGATATAATTTATTGAGCTGTCTAACTCATTGGCTCATGAGCCGGCTCGGCTCATTAGCAGCCCTACGTGTCTCACATTCTTTATCTCTATTTTTGAAGTCCAAACAGTCGATATGAACCGCTCAATATGATCTTTATACTAAAATGTGCTTGGATCATGTCAAAAAATTCCAAAGAAAAAAAAAACATAACATTTGGTCTCTGGACACATTTCAATACGAAGATCATGTTGAGTGGTTCAAATCAACTGGTTGGACCTTGACGACGAAAATAAAAAAAAATGTGAGACACAATTAGATATGAAAAATACGAGGCATACTAAATGGGTTCAAGGCCCATCAATAAATAAACATAGATGATTCTATAACAGGGACACTTGGACGGTTGGACCTGGCCTATTTTGCCTTATTTTGTAACAGGGACAAAGTTCCAGCCCAACATAATAAAATACCAAGAGAAATTTAGCACTTGAAGAGAGAGAGAATAAAAATAAGAGTTGCATGATATATCATGCATGTTTTGCGTAATCTTTAGTTTATATATTTTATAAATTAGATGAATGATGCTAATTATAATTTGTTTTGTATAGAAATAAATTTAAAAAATATTTACTAAGAACATTTATTTTTATCTTTCTAATATAAGTGCATTTGTTAAAGGATATATATTTTTAAATATTATAATAAAATATAAGAGAAAATCAAATTTATCTAGTATAAATGCATTTATTAATTTTTCAAAAATAAATAAATGCATTTGTTATGTACATAAATTTGGTCACTACTCACTGTACAGGATTTCTGATACAAGATCCACTAGCTATCAAAACTACTGCAAAATTTTATACTTTTAAGCAATTTCTTTTTATAAAATGGGAATTAAACAGTCCATTAAGTTGGTTATTTTAATAATAGTAAAACATAATTTATATTTTTAAGATTTTAAGTTGTGATCTATATATATGATATAAATTAAAAATGATGGAACTTTGTTACACATTTCATCGTTCATTAAGCGACTTAAAACTTATAATTATTATTTATGTTTAATGACATTTGATGGAATATCAAATAATGCTAAAATTGCATAAAACTTGCTGACAACTAATTCAAATCTAACAATAATTTATATTTATATTTTTGTTTAATTTTTTAAATTGATAGAAATATATTGTTAATAACGTCAAAATATTCATTGTCATTGGTTTCCAATCTTTTATTATATATCTTGCTAAATAATTTCTTTTAAAGAAATATTGCCGGTTGAACATAAATGTTTGATCGAATAATACTTTCCGTGACAGATGAAAAAAAAGAAGAAGGTTATTTAGTAGAATCAAGGATAACAATTCCATTAGGATATTGGTGAAAGAAATTATCTAATTTTACAAACTTACGTAGCAATTTTGCAAATTAATTTTATAATGGTTCGAGTAATGTGTTATTTAACTCATATGAAAAATATATTTCGGTTAATATGAGTTTGCATTTTAGCATTTTGATAAATGAGTTTCAAAGTTAAGGTATTTATAAATAATTATTCAATTGGAACAAATGATCAATTAGTAAAAATTCATTTTGATTTGTACATATTCTAATATAAACGAATGTGTATTAATTCGGTCATAATCCAATTATATGCATTCTAAATGTCAATTTCTTGAAGCCTACATGTTTATTTGAACAGCAAAATGTCAACGGAAAGGTGAAGTGTTTTCATGTCTATATACCGCACTCTGCATGTGAATTAATTTGAAATAGTTTTTAAGTCAACGATTCATAATATACTAGCATGTTGCCAATTAATATTTGCATATATAATTAACCAATGACAAACTAACGGTAATTTAGAAATCATTTTTAATTATAATTTAGAGTAGAACTAAGGTGTTTCTAACTTCATCAAGTTTCTTTGTAAACTCAACTCTGAAATCTATCAGATTGGCTTCAAATGAAGAATCTGAACCGTTGAAATCTATTTATCTTATGAGTGATGCGTCTACATGTGAAAATTTTAAATTTTCAAATTAATTTTGTATAGAGTCAAGTGGTCAAAAAAGATTCAAAAAAAATGAATGCATTGAATTAATTTATAAACCTTCTAATTTTGACTGTTTGACTTTATACTAAATTAATTCAAAATTTTATAATTTTCACTTGTAGACGCATCACTCGTAAGGTAGACGGATTTTAACAATTCGGATTCATCATTTGAAGCCAATCCAATAGATTTTAAAGTTGAGTTCACAAAAAAAAATTGATGAGCTCAGAAAAACCCTAGTTCTGGTCTATAATTTATGCAAATTTGATTGTAAAAACATATTTGTGCTTGTTTGTTAACTTTCTGTTTCTAGATTATTATCTGATAAAAGGGATAGATTTTAAATAAAATTGAGGGGACCAACTGGCCAGGGCCATTTTAAGGAAGAAAAAGTCGATATTTATGTACATATTTTATTCACAGTTAGTCATGGCATTGCTAATAATATCTCAACTGATTCCCTATTTATTTAGAAAAAAGATTTCCACTGTTGACCTCCAACTTTTTTTAGCTGGGTCTTGTTTGAATTATCTGTTTAGTCACGAAACAGATAACATCACTTTTCCGACCTGAAATATATATATATATATATATATATATATATATATATATTGAGTAGAACTAGGGTGTTCCTAAGCTCACAAAGCCCTTCGTGAGCTCGACTCTAAAACCTATCGAATTGACTTCAAACGACATTTTCAAACCGTTAGATGTTCAATTTATATTAAAATGTGCTTGGAGACCAAATTTTATATTTTTTGGAATTTTTTTACTATTTATTAAGATGGTTTGAAAATTGCTGTTTTCCAATGGTGCAGAATTTTAATAAAAATAGCGATTTTCAAACCATCTTAATAAATAGTAAAAAAATTCCAAAAAATATAAAATTTGGTCTCCAAGCACATTTTAATATAGATTGAACATCTAACGGTTTGAAAATGTCGTTTGAAGTCAATTCGATAGGTTTTAGAGTCGAGCTCACGAAGGGCTTGGTGAGCTTAGGAACACCCTAGTTCTACTCATATATATATATATATATATATATATATATATATAAGCAAAGCTAGGGTGTGATGTGCTAAGTTTGGTGAGCACAACTCCAAAAGTATATTGGATCGGCTTGAAACGACGAATCCAAACTATTGAAATCCATGTAATTCATAAGTGATACATGTACATGTAAAATTTTGAAAGTTTCGAATTCATTTGCTACAAGGTCAAGCGGTCAAAGAAATTAACTTTTTATAAGTTATTTTATAAGCTGTTTTATATATTCATTTTTCATCATTTTTTTTTACCGTTTGACATTGTAGCAAATAAATTTGAAACTTTCAAAATTTTGTACGTACATGCATCACTCATAAAGTACATAGATTTCAACAATTTGAATTCGTTGTTTGAAGTTAACCCGATATACTTTTAAAGTTGTGCTCACCAAACCCTCTTATTGAACACATTACACCCTAGTTTTGCTCTGTATATTACACACTGATGAAAGAACACATGATCTTTGGGGGCACTGGATAACTATTAAATTATGGTCTATATATAGAAATTATCCAAAGACATCTTCTCCAATAAACATTTTTTTTTCTCATTCTCAATTATAAATCCATGAAGGAGCATGTTACAGGTCTTCATAGATCAGTTTCAATATTTTGAATTCGTTATTTTATTTTATAGCTTTACTTTATGAATACAATGGAGTAAAAGAAGTTGAGCCGCAATATTATCATACTTTTAAACTCTTGATTTTGCAATCTTTTAATGTTCTAATTCTGAAATATGATAATACTATTACTATTATTATGATAGTAAAAGTAAGGGTGCAAACAAATTGGATAATATTCGACTGTATCCGGATCCGTATATGAAAATTAGATACATATATATGATATCCGAATATCTGTGCAGATACATATACGAATATAGTTTTGAATTTTAATTATCTGTATTCAAATAGTAGATATATGTACTATATAATTTAAGATGAGGGATCCAATTACACCTTTTTTGGTGACATACTTTGACATCTACAATTTTCAAAGTCCAAATAGTCGATTCAAACCGTTCAACATGATGGATATATTAAAATGTGCTTGGAGATCAAATTTTACATTTTTTTGAATTTTTTTGCTATTTATTAAGATGGTTACAAAAATCGTTGTTTTCAGACCATTGAAAAACAATGATTTTGTAACCATCTTAATAAATAGTAAAAAAATTCAAAAAAATGTAAAATTTGATCTCCAAGCACATTTTAATATGGTGATCATGTTGAACGGTTCGGATCGACTGTTTGAATTTTGAAATCGCAAAATTGACCTATATAAAAAACGGTGTCATGATGTGTCACCAAAAAAGGTGTAATTTGATCCCTCCTCATAATTTAATATATATTATAAAAATATTCATGTATATATCTACGAATATCTAATATATGTACATATCTGTCAAATATCTGATCGATGCGTTTGCACCTATGAATTGAATTGATTTGGAGTAGACAAACCAGTTTTTAGTTGCACGTTAATCGGGACATGTGCTAAGTTATAAGTTGTAGATATGTCGAATTAAGAAATTACTTTGGAAAAGAATGCACAAATTTTGAGGAATTGACTAAAAGGTACGAAACCAAAAATTATTGAGTGGGGGTGGCCGGGTGGGTACTTCTCAGTTTAGACTAAATTAAAAAATATTATTGACCAGATAAAAATTATAGTTTGCTGTGTAAAAGTAAATGTATGATTATGTAATGATTTCTCCATCACCTTTTTGGGCGACAATGGCACGAAAAAATCATCAAAAATAATTTCATCGTTATTGGATTCTGATCATTTGGGTTTATTTTTTTTACAGTAAAAAGAGAGTAGAACTAATGTGTTCTTAACCAAACCTCTTTTTGAGCTTAATTCAAAAATTTATCGGATTGACTTCAAACGACACATCAAAATTATTGAAACCGTTCTAGTTCACGAGTAATGCATTTATATGTCAAATTTATAATTTTTCGAACTAATTTAGTATAAAGTCAAGCAGTAAAAAAATATTGAAAAATGAACTCATTAAAATTAATTTATAAATTTTTTTTTTACCGCTTTTTATACTAAATTAGTACAAAATTTTAATACTTTAATTTATAAACGCATCACTCATGAAGCAGATCAATTTCAACCTTTTAATGCATCATTTGAGGTCAACCTAATAATTTTTGAATTAAGAAGTAGAAAGAAGCCCTCAAGGCCTTAACAAATAAATGAACTTTTGACTATTCCTTACAAGCAAGCGACCACGTGGCAAGGCGCGAGGTAACTCCGGTACTGCTTTTAACCTGCGGGGCCCACAGCTCCATTTCGGTATAGACGCACCGCTTGGACCATTGATTTATCAATTTAAACCGATCCATGATTTATCAATTGTTAGTTTGTTACCATTGCATTTGACCATTTCGGATTTTTTAATAATTGTCGATAAATGTAGTTGTAAGTTAAAGAAATAACTTTATAAGCTCATCGTTTAATAAATTTTTTAATTTTAGAGTGAGACTATAGTACCATGTATAGTGCGGATTTCATATTGATATGTATTATGAATCGTTATTATTGCTTTTAAAATTCAGATAGTTGATCTGAATCGTTTAACATAATTTTTTTGTAAAAAAATATATTTACAGACTAAATTTTAGTGTTTACTATCTTGTTAGATATATAAGTAAAAAAAATCATTGAATATTCTAAAAAAATAGTATTATTGAATGGTCTAAATGATTATAAAGCAAAGCATTTTATCTTTGAGCAAAAATATATAAGAACTTTCATACCTTATAAGAAAGTTATAAATCAATTCATTTAAAATTAAAGTAATAAGTTTATTAGTTTAGCAAAGACCAGATGACAACAATCGTGTGTGTGAATTGTTAAATAGTTATCAACGCAAAAAAGTAAGATTTCCTTTTGGATTATAAAGTAATTGAATTAATATTATCAATTAATATTTTTAGTAAGCGATGAAATTTAGTTTTTTAGTGAAGAGTGAATATTTCAAATATGTGCTCCGTAGTGTATATCTTCTTTGTTAGTAACTAGAATAGCTCATTTTTTTTTTCAAATAACTATTTGTTTTTGAAAAGTAGTGGATCACTGTTTTCCTATAAAAACAATTTACCTACAATACCAAAAAGGGATGAAAACGGTATTCGAAAAATTAGATGTGGATATCTGATATCTGAATATCCGTGTGGATATGAATACCGATATGATTTTATATATGTTTCAATTATCCGTATCCGAATAATAGATATATATCATATATTTTAATATATATTATGAAAAAATATTATTATTCACCATTAAAATTAGATAAATATTATAAACTTTGATATTTTTTAATATTATTTTAATAAATATCTGATCCGATCCGTATCTTTATCAGTATCCGGCTGATATCCAATCCGTATCCATATCCGAAAAATAAAAAAAAAATATGAATATAGTTTTATCACTATCCGTTCCATATTCGCTCAGTTTTCACCTCTAATACCAAAGCAACAAAATATTCAAGCTCCCACAAAATAATTTATTTACCCGAAATGCCTTCGAAAATCTAAAATCCTAATTCAATAAATTAGTTCATCGTTAGGTTATCAGCACGATTAAAAAAAATTAAAATATAAAGTATAGAAAAAACACTCATCAAATTTTACATTTAACGAGACGCCTATTTGGCCAAACTATTTTTAAATTTGTTTTCGTTCGTACGGCTTTTGTAATATTTGATAAGGGCGTAACCAAGATAATTAGTAGGGTATGACAAAAAAAATTAAATGAGACAGCATTGTCATTATTTTGAATAGTAAGTATATATTTATATTTTGTAAACAAAAAATAGAAATAGAAGAATATTCTGAAGAAAAATTTTACATTTTTTTGAAGCTCAAGTATACTTTTATATTTTTTTTTTCTTTAAAAAGGTACAAAAAGTATGTTTTTGAATTTTTTTTGAGCTAGAAGCAAGTGTCCACCCCTAACTCCACTTGACTCCGTTCCTCATTCTTTAGCTAGTTTGAAGTTCATGTAATATAAAAATATATAAATACATTTTTGGTAGAGAGTATTTGAATGGTATTTCAAAATTTTATAATAGAAAAAATATTAGAGTTGAGATGTACGACTATTGCTAAAAAAGAAACTTTTTTTAAAAGCAAATATTTTCTAATTGACACACTGATAAAAAGACAAAACTATTCGCTTTTTTCCGTTGCACTCTTTTTTTTCTTTATTAATTCGCTGACGTGGTATTAAAAGAATTACTACTAATTTCAAGAATGTAGCCGTATTGAAATTAAAATTTAGTTATTTTGATTATCTAACGTGGCTATCTTTTGTTGTAATTGTCATTCAAAATTATATTTATTTATATTCGTAGGTATTTAGTGTGTTAATGAAACTTGGAATTGATAGGCTTGGGGTAAAAATGAAAAGGAAAAGCATGTTGTGCACCGTGCACGCATTAATAGAGAACCAAATCTTACCGTATCATATTATATATTTGCAGTGCAACCTTCCTTGATTTTCCCGTTTTACACCCAACTCTCCTCTCCTCCTCCCTTTCTCAATTCGCATTTCTCAACGCTCGACTGGGAGAAGAGAAGGAAACGAGAAAATCTACAACAAAAAGAATTGTTTTTTCTCTTTATATTATTATTATTCATAAGCAACTCTGGCTGTCTCTTTTCCTATTCCTTTCTGATTCCTTCCTTCTAACATCTCCCCTCCACCTTTTTGGGTTCAATTTTTAGCAAGTTCAAAGTTGTTCCTTTCTTCTTCTTCTTCTTCTTCTTCTTCTTCTCTTCTCTTCTCTTCTCTGATCTAAGAGAAGGAGATAATGACTGGAGGAGGGGAAGAACAGAGGAGGTCTCTGTTTGGGATATCTCTGACAGATAGACCCAGGTGGCAGCAATTTCTCATTTGCTCCTCAGGCTTCTTCTTCGGCTACCTCGTTAATGGCATCTGTGAGGTATCGCATCTCCTCCCCAATAACTCCTTTCTTTCTTTCTTTCTTTCTTTCTTTCTTTCATCCAACAATTCCAATTGCAAATGCAGCTGTCCTCACCTATTAATGGCAAAAGAATCAATCTTTATTGCATTGCATTGGTTTTATTCCCATTTTGAAATTTGAAGTGTTTTAGTTCCCAATTATGCATGCAAATTCTCAAGAATTTGTTTTTTAATTTTCAGGAATATGTATACAATCGGCTTCAGTTTAGGTAAGACTTATCATTCCTCTTCCCCTTATCTTTATAATATCAAATTAATAACTTTTTAATTGAAGCAAAACAGTAAGTAGCAATTCCTTTGTTTTTGTTTAGCTATGGATGGTACTTCACCTTTGTTCAAGGATTTGTATACATTGTGTTGTTACGTCTCCAAGGATTCACTGATAAGCAGATGGTTAATCCATGGAAAACTTATGTCAAACTCTCCGCTGTTTTAATGGGTTCTCATGGCCTTACTAAGGGCTCTCTTGCTTTCCTTAATTACCCTGCTCAAATCATGTTCAAGTCCACTAAGGTCTTCTACTCTTCTCTATTTACCATTTCATTATCTACCTAATTTTTTACTTGCATGTGTTCCTCTTCTTTTACACTATCGATTCATTAATAGGTGTTACCGGTTATGGTAATGGGAGCATTTATTCCTGGTCTTAGAAGGAAATATCCTTGCCATGAGTACTTCTCGGCAGTACTTCTTGTGGTAGGGCTCATTCTATTCACACTCGCTGATGCACAAACGTCGCCGAATTTTAGTGTAATAGGAGTTATTATGGTGTCGGGTGCTCTAGTCATGGATGCCTTTCTCGGCAATCTACAAGAGGCCATTTTCACATTGAACCCTGATACAACACAGGTGATTTGTGTTTGATTGGTGTTAGTATATTTTATTTTGAGGGAGCGATCACATCTAATGCATGATATGGTTTGATTATGATCCAGATGGAAATGCTATTTTGTTCAACGGTAGTAGGGTTACCGTTATTGATCCCTCCAATGGTGCTTACTGGAGAGCTTGTTAAGGCATGGAATTCCTGTTTACAGGTAAGCTTTAATTTCTCTCAATTCATCCAAAACATGTGAATTAACTAAAGCCTAAAGCAGATCACAAAATTGTTGGAGATCGAGGTGCTATTTTGATTTAGAAATTGACAGGTAGTTTAAAAATTGTTTATGAATAGCATCCGTATGTTTATGCTGTTTTGGTGTTCGAGGCAATGGCGACCTTTGTGGGCCAGGTGTCAGTCCTTTCTCTCATTGCCCTCTTTGGTGCTGCTACAACTGCCATGGTATTTTACTTAATCAACCTTGTTATTAGTAGTATACCTAATTAATCCATTTCAAGTCTTTACGGTCTGTGTATATATATATATGCTTACAAAGATGATCATCTCATTTATTTAGGTGACAACTGCACGGAAGGCGGTCACACTTCTATTATCTTATCTGGTATTCACAAAGCCATTAACAGAACAGCATGCAACCGGTTTGTTGCTCATTTCAATGGGGATTATAATGAAGCTTCTTCCTGAGAATAAGCATCCCCTTCCGAGAAAAGTTCAAATTATCTCTCGTTTAGATAAACAATCTTTGCATAAAGAAGAGGAAGAAGAGAAGGCACCTTTGGTTTAAGAGTGCAAAATAGAGAGATGACATGCACTTAGTTTTTGTTGATTGGAAATATATAGAGATGGTGGTGCATGTTTAATTTCATTATTAGATGCATGCTCCACAAAAATTAAATTTAGATGAAACTTGTATCCAGTGTTTAATTTGTTCATTAAGATTATGGATTTTACTTGTGTTCTGGCTTCTTTTGGTAAAATGCTAGGTTTCTACAGTTGTATGAAAAAAATAATTTTGTGAGAAGTGAAAAGTCAAATTTAACATTTGAAGTTGCTACATTAATTTAATTGTGCTATGGAATTCAGTTGAGATTGTTGTTTTTATTAAAATAGTTCTTTTAATTGTGGCCCATCACTGGCTGAGGTAATATAATTGTAGCCCAATTGAAGTTTAACAATTTTGGGCTCATCATTTAAGTGGCCCATTAACACTTTACACGTTTTGGTTGATTTTCATGCCTGTTTGTATAACAAGTCCAAATCAAGTCTCTTATCAAAGTATTTAATATCATAAATTGATCACTACAATCTCTCAAGCCATTAACTTTTGGGGTCGTCTAAGAACTGCTTTTCCTTTTTCTTTTGCTTTCACAGGTTTTGTGGCCCTGGGATGCCTTTTTTTTTTTTCCTACTTCAAAATCTATAGTTATTTTTTTCTATATAATTTTGATTAAGATTGAATGGTTAAATGAATCGTATAAATCGTGCTATTTTAACCTGATTTATCAAATCATTTTCCAACTTTATAATTTAATATCAAAGATATAAAATATGTATTTCTTGAAAAAAAAAAACTCTGTATAAGTTGTTTTTTGTCAACCTTCCAATAAGCATCTAGCAGCCATCAATACTTTGTATTTTATAATTTTAAGTTAAAATATATATAGAATTGTCCGATCAGAAACCGTACGACCTGGCTATGGCCTGTCGGAAGGAAAAAAAAAAAAAATGGCAACACCGTCAGTTTGGAATCTGACGGTGGAGGAAGAATGAAATATGGTTGGTTGTTCCTAGGGGTGTCAATGACACCCGTTTACCCATTTACCCTACCCGTATCGTATTCGATAAGACGGGTATGGGTAAGAATTTTTTTTCGTTAGCTTATTGGGTATGGGTAAATATTTTTTTCATTAGATAAACGGGTATGGGTACGGGTAAAGATTATTTCGTACCCGTTGGGTAACGGGTAATTATATAAAATAAATTATATATAGATATATCAATATTATAATCAATTTATTTATTTTCTGTTTTCCATATTGCTGTATCAATGCTGAATAAATGTATGTATTTTGTTATAAGAAAAATATTATGCTAAATATATTACTTTTTTATTTGAATGTTTTGTTATTTAGTTAACGAATTGAATTTGTTAGAAGAGATATTTGTGATTTTTATTTTATTTTTGCTTTATAAAAAACTATTAGTTAGAATTGATTGCATATTTGTATTTTCATTTTTATATTAATAATTGTGATGGCCTATGCATGATGTGATGAATTTAGATGGTTTATTTGTAAAAATAGTAAAACCATTATATTAGTATTTTTCGTTATTCGCCCACTACCGTTTTGTTACCCGTTAATCATAACGGGTATGGGTAGGGTGGGATAAGACAAATTCTTAACGGATATGGATAGAATATGAGTAGATCAATTTTTAGTGAGTATGGGTATGAAAATAATTCCACCCTACCCGTATCGTACCCATTGACACCCCTAGTTGTTCCCTGGGATGCTGTCAATTTACCTTTTGCTCCTTTTTCTTTTTGAAATGTCTCCCTGACCCTCCAGACATTAATTCACTGTGTGTTGTCGATTTTAGGTACTATGGAATTCACCGTTCCTTAAAATAAGGACCTTAATCAATGTGTACCTAATAGCAAAAGTTGGAACTTGACAGAGACATCTCGGAGCTGGAATAATTTTTAGCATATCCACTTTCATTTAGAATGTCTTTCTTTGTCATGTATTATATAGATGGGCTAACTTACTTTAGAAATTAAAGAGTGTTTTACTTTGTATTTATATTTTTATTTTCAAAATTTAAATAGTCAATTCGAACCTTCCAACATGTTCTTCATATTAAATGTGCTTAGAGACCAAATTTTACAATTTTTGAAAATTTTAACTATTTTTTCAGAATTTTTGAAAATCATCACTCTGTTAAATTTTTTATTATTTTTTATTTAATGAAAAGTTGTGATTTTCAAAAATTCTGAAAAAATAGTAAAAAATTTCCAAAAAATGTAAAATTTGGTCTCCAAGCACATTTTAATATGAAGAGCATGTTGGAAAGTTCAAATCGACTATTTGAACTTTGAAAACGAAGATATGAGTGCAAAGTAAAATACCCTCTTTAATTTCCAAAACAAGTTAGCCCATCTCTCTCTCTATCTCTCTCTCTCTCTCTCTCTCTATATATATATATATAGAGAGAGAGAGAGAGAGAGATGGACTTAGCTACTTCATGGAGTAAAACGACTTTGTACTCCACGCCATATCTTAATTTTCAAAGTACAAATAGTCGATTCGAACCTTCCAACATGTTCTTCATATTGAAATGTACTTGGAGACCAAATTTTACATTTTTTGGAATTTTTTTACTATTTATTAAGCCACTTTGAAAATCTGAAAATCCTTATGAACAGTAAAAAACAGTAAAAATTTCTGGACCGCCGGATCAGTGATTTTCAAAGTGGCTTAATAAATAGTAAAAAAATTCCAAAAGATGTAAAATTTGGTCTCCAAGCACATATCAATATGGAGAACAACTTGAGTGGTTCGGATCGGTCGTTTGGATTTTCAAAATGGAAATAATGAGGCGTGGAGCACCAAGTCGTTTTACTCCATGAATCGACTATTTGAACTTTGAAAATGAAGATATGAGCGCAAAGTAAAACGCCTCCTTTAATTCCCAAAGCAAGTTAGCCCATCCCATATATATATATATATATATATATATATATACATGGCAAATTCTTCTATGGACATAAGGACCTATTTGTCAAATGAAAATATTTTCATTTTCAAAGTTCAAACAGTCGATCCGACCGTTCAACATTATCTCCATATTAAAATGTACTTGGAGGTCAAATTTTACATTTTTTTGAATTTTTTTTACTATTTATTAAGTATTTTACAAAATTCAATGGTTTGAATTTGACTAGTTTTTGTAAAATACTTAATAAATAGTAAAAAAATTCAAAAAAATGTAAAATTTGGCCTCCAAATACATTTTAATATGGAGATAATGTTGAACGGTCGGATCGACTGTTTGAACTTTGAAAATAAAAATATGTTAATTTTACAAATAGGTCCTTATGTCCATAGAAGCATCACTCTATATATATATAGGGCTGGGCTTAGCTAAGCAATGGAGTAAAACGACTTGGTACTCCACGCCTCATTATTTCCATTTTGAAAATCCAAACTACCGATCCGAACTGTTCAAGTTGTTCTCCATATTGAAATGTGCTTGGAGACCAAATTTTACATTTTTTGGAATTTTTTACTATTTATTAAGCCACTTTGAAAATTGCTGATCCGGGTGAACAGTAGAAAAACAGTAAAAAATTCTGGACCAATGGATCAGCGATTTTCAAAGTAGCTTAATAAATAGTAAAAAAATTCCAAAAAATGTAAAATTTGGTCTCCAAGCACATTTCAATATGGAGAACAACTTGAACAGTTCGGATCGGTAGTTTGGATTTCAAAATGGAAATAATGAGGCGTGGAGTACCAAGTCGTTTTACTCCATTGCTTAGCTAAGCCCAGCCCTATATATATATATATATATATAGAGAGAGAGAGAGAGAGAGAGAGAGAGAGAGAGAGAGAGAGATGAGCTATTGTGCTTTGCAAAGTAAAGCCATCGTTTTACTTCGGCTTACTTTTTGGATTTTCAAAGTCCAAAACATCGATCCGACCGTTCAAGTTGATCTACATATTGAAATGT
The DNA here is from genome assembly GCA_025461125.1 of Carex kokanica. NCBI lineage: Eukaryota > Viridiplantae > Streptophyta > Magnoliopsida > Poales > Cyperaceae > Carex > Carex kokanica. The sequence goes on along the minus strand of JAJGRX010001361.1, from coordinate 362,639 downwards.
GCTTGCAGACCAAATTTTACATTTTTTGGAATTTTTTTACTATTTATTAAGCCACTTGAAAATTGCTGATCACATGGTCCAGAATTTTGTTGCACTGTTTTTTCTGGACCATGTGATTAGAAATTTTCAAAGTGGCTTAATAAATAGTAAAAAAATTCCAAAAAATGTAAAATTTGGTCTGCAAGCACATTTCAATATGTATATCAACTTGAACGGTCGGATCGATGTTTTGGACTTTGAAAATCCAAAAAGTAAGCCGAAGTAAAACGATGGCTTTACTTTGCAAAGCACAATAGCCCATCTATATATATATATATATATATTTATATTCAAATAGTCGATTCGAACCTTCCAACATGATCTTCATATTAAAATGTGCTTGGAGACAAAATTTTACATTTTTTGGAGATTATTTACTATTTTTTTAGAATTTTTTAAAATCACAGCTTTTCATTAAATAATAAATAAATAAAAAATTCAAAAAAGCTGTGATTTTCAAAAATTCTAAAAAAATAGTAAAAAAATCTCCAAAAAATGTAAAATTTGGTCTCCAAGCACATTTTAAATGAAGATCGTGTTGGAAGGTTCGAATCAACTATTTGAACTTCGAAAATGAAGATGTGACTTGTGAGCGCAAAATAAAACACCATCTTTAATTCCCAAAGCAAGTTAGCCCAACTCTCTCTCTCTCTCTCTCTCTATATATATATATATATATATATATAGAGTATGGCTAATTTGCTTCCGGAAGCACTTCGGCTAGGTGCTTACGGGATCATATTTTAGTATTTGATGTTCAAACAACAAATTCAAACCGTTAGATGTTCAATCTATATTAAAATGTGCTTGGAGACCAAATTTTACATTTTTTGGAATTTTTTTACTATTTATTAAGCTGGTTTGAAAACCGCTATTTTTATTAAATTTCTGAAGCATTGAAAACAGCGGTTTTCAAACCAGCTTAATAAATAGTAAAAAAATTCCAAAAAATGTAAAATTTGGTCTCCAAGCACATTTTAATATAGATTGAACATCTAACAGTTTGGATTTGTTGTTTGAACATCAAATACTAAAATATGATCCTGTAAGCACTTCGATCGAAGTGCTTCCGAAAGCAAATTAGCCATACTCTGTATATATGTATATATATTGAAACGAATTGAATTGTGTGAAATGGTCTTTCTTTTAACTTTTAATTGATCTGATTATCTTCCAACATGCCACTTTCTATCCACATAAACTTTTCTATTTCAACAAATTAATCTGATTATCTTCCACCTAAAAATGATTGGGGAGCATCTCTCTATATTATATATTTGAAGAGATGGAAATGAAGAATGATATATGAAAATGACAGTTGCGGCTCTAAAGCAATACAATCAATCTGTCGATCTGTCACCTTGTCCACGGCATCCACAACGAAATCATGATGTCGATTGCTAAAAGTTCATCAGCGGTTTTCACACACACACACACACATATACAAAGAGACACACACACATATATAAAGAGAGTGATGCAACGGTGTTTTGGAAAGTAAAAAATGTGTTTTATTTTCTGCTTATATTTTTATTTTCAAAATTTAAATAGTTGATTTGAACTTTTCAACACGATCATTATATTGAAATGTGCTTGGAAACCAAATTTTACATTTTTTGAAATTTTTTACTATTTTTTAGAATTTTTGAAATTAGTGTTTTTTGAAAAAAAAATTTATTTAATGAAAAGCTGTTACTTTCAAAAATTCTGAAAAAATAGTAAAAAATTTCAAAAAATGTAAAATTTGGTCTTCAAGCACATATCAATATAAAGATCATATTGAGATGTTCGGATCGACTGTTTTAGGCCCTGTTCGGATGATTTCATTGTTCACGTGAGAAAAAAAAATTCACTCAGAGTGAATTTTTTTTTCCCACGTGAACAGTAAAAATCAGTTTAGATTTTTTCTGTTCCCACGCCCATTACCCTGCGCCAAACAGGGCCTTAACTTTAAAAATAGAGATATGAGCGGGAAGTAAAACACCATCTTTACTTCCCAAAGCATGATAGCCTATCTATCCGAAATTTTTAAATGTAGCACAGATCCAAAAAAAATATACCAAAACGGCACCGTTTGACAGGAATTTCAAATTTAGCACGGCCGCAGATCGGCTGAGCGGCCCCATTTTCTGGGGACCGCAGATCAGCTGAGCGGTCCCCTATTTTGTGAATTCTGTATTTATAAAATCTCTGTTCTATACACATGGCGTGGCAAGAGGAGCTGAGATGATGGCCTGGGGATACGAGCGTCATCTGCTTTCGTGACATGAAGTTGAGGCGTTAAAATAATTATCATATCAACACATTCTTCATTTTACAAACTTTTACACGTTAAAATAATTTCCGTTTCTGTTGGTGCTGGAATCAGCTGCGACCGAAATTGAGGCGAAGAATACGAACACGCTGACTTATTCGTAGAAATTTGTAAAATCACCGAGTTACAGAACATTAAATCCTATTTATCTTGTCCGGTTGTCAGAATCTGGAAATAAGGGACCGATCAAATTTCGTTAAAAAAAAAAAAAAATAGGGGACCGCTCAGCCAATCTGCGGCCCCTGGTCCGCTCAGCCGAAATGCGGCCCCATTTCTGGGGCCGCTCAGCTGATCTGCGGTCCCCAGGAAATGGGGCCGCTCAGCCGATCTGCGGCCGTGCTAAATTTGAAATTCCTGTCAAACGGTGCCGTTTTGGTATATTTTTTTTGAATCTGTGCTATATTTAAAAATTTCGGGCCTATCTATATATATATGCGCTTAACGCAACGTGTGAAATTACACAATAAGGGCCTATTCGGCTGATCTCCAATTTTTACTTTTCACGTGGGAGAAAAAAAAATTCACTCAGACTGAATTTTTTTTTTCCCACGTAAACAGTAAAAATCAGTTCAAAATTTTTTTTTCCCCGTGCCCATTTCTCGCCCACTGTGCTGCCGAACAAACCCTAAATTTGATCAATTGAACTTATTTATACGCTATATCTGTCTAAAAGCTGTTTTCCGAAGAAAAATAGTAGAGCTAATTGCTATCTAATAATGGAATAAAATTAATTAATTAATTAATAAACTAAAAGTTAGCTAATGACTAAAAGCCCTTGTTTGATTGCAGGTTAAAAGTTATCACGGAATAGATTGTTTATTCTAAGTTAAGACTACATAAGCTATTTATGTTTGGTTGTGACTTAAAAATGAAGTCATAACTTAAACTAATTGTTCAATTGTATGTTGTTATATTTTATTTGCTATGCGAACTGTTGAATTAAGACATGATTTAAAAATTTAATAATAATGCGTAGACAAAAGAAATTGAGTGAGGCTATGGTGCTATGCATAGCACCAATAGCTAGTGTACTACGGCTCAATATGGTACTTTTTAAAATCCTAACGGTCGATCCAACCGTTCAATGTGATATCCATATGAATATGTACTTGCAAACTAAATTTTATATTTTTTAGAATTTTTTTACTATTTTTTTAGATAAGTAGAAAAATCAGTGTTTTTTGAACATTCTGGACCATCAAAATTCTACCTATCTAAAAAAATAGTAAAAAAAATTTGAAAAAAATATAAAATTTAGTTTGCAAGTACATATTCATATGGTTATCACATTGAACGGTTGAATCGACCGTTAGAATTTTAAAAAGTACCATATTGAGCCGTAGTACACTAGTCATCCGTGCTATGCATAGCACCATAGCCTCACTCAAAGAAATTACAACTAAAGGTTTTTAAAAATAATATTACATAATTTAGAACTAAAATTACAAAGTGGTGGCACTTTATTTAGAAATTTAAAGTAAAAAAATTTTGTAAACTAAAAAAAGTAGCAACATATAATTTAGAACATAACACTATATCTTCACAATGTATTCTTAATATTATTTCGAATAACATCTCCTACAGCAATGATAGTAGCGCTAAGCAACTATTATGAATCCACTGATTCCACATTGTCTTGGGTGAATTTCATATTTGATGATGTATAAAAAAAAATGGTTCGGCGCATTTTGCATATTTGTGAAATTATAAATTATGCAACAAGCCATAACTGAGAAAGTTAATATAACAGAAGAGAGAGAAAAATTGTGTAATAGGTTATGGACCTGAGTAAATGGGTTACTTTTTAACCACTTTTATCTTACACTTACTTAGAGTTCGCATTCATGTGATACTTTAAAATATTTGGTTAATCTGAAAAAAATTCAGACTGTTTAGAATCTAAAAGTACGAATTTGAAAGCAATTTAATTTCTATTAATACTCTAATTTTGTGATAAACTGAAAAGTTCAATTATTTCAGAGGAGATACATTATGTACTTAATATGGTCGATGAAGTAATCAGTCTCTAAATATATTATCTCAAAGGATATACACTCCGTACTTAATTTATTATGTCATCAATTATGATACGAGATAATGAAATATGAATGTTTAAATTTTTATTACTATAACTTAGTTTTGGTTATCAATTAGTAATTAATTAGGTCTTTTCGCTACAACACGTGAGCACTTAATTAGTAGTACATCAGATTTATTTAATTAACAATCTTATAAATTTACAGTTAATATAATGTTTGTTCTGTTGTTGTATTGTTGTTGTTGTTTGTTGTTGTTTATTTTGAAAATTAGAATTTGGTTTAGTAGCTAAGACAATGCTCTTTATGTGGGAAGTTGCAAGTCCGAAACTCAGATGAGAGAATCTCTTTGTGAATATTAAATAGTTAAGTGACTTGATCTCCAACTTTTACTAAAAAACAAAAATACAATGTTTGTTTTCATTAAATCTGAAGGAAGATCAATAAATAGAAGTTTGCCAGAAAGAATTGTATTACTAATAAATTGGAAAAGAAACCACAACTCAATAAAAAAAAGCATACGACTTGCTTTCATAATGATAATGTGGACAAATAAAAAAAGAGTATATGTGTAAAGATTGATTGTGTGTGATCATCAAAATGTTATAAATAATAGTAAAATGATGAATTAAATTTAAAGTTTTCATTTTCTATTGATATGTGTTATTCTGATATCTCGTTTGGTTTGTACTTAGTTTTTGTTATTTTTGAAAGGATTAAAGCCACGGAATTCTTGCAAAGTATATGTTATAAATAAATTGTTTTCCGAACTTTAAATTTCTATAATTATCATTATGAATATTTCTATCCATGACAATAACACTTTAAAAATATAACTCTCACTCATTGTTATTAATTAGCTGTGGCATTCAAAATTACTTAAATTTCCATAAATATTTATAGTGTGTTTTACAATTCGAATCAGAATAATTTTTTTACATTTTTTCTTTCTCGAAATAATAATTTTTTATAACATATAAAAAAATGTATCTTAAAAAATCAATTTCATAAACAACTGAATTTGTCTGATTAACTTTAATTTTACAAATGCAAAGGAAACACTATCAAAACAAGTATATATATCTATTCGAAGTTGATACTGAAAAATAGATAATCTTAAATTTCATAGAGATATTCAATTAATAACAATATATTTTAGGGGTATCATGGTCACTTTATGGTCAAAATTAGTGATATTAAATAAGTTTTAAGAGGAGGGTTAAAATGCACCCTCCCTCTTGTGCTCCTAACGTGCACCCTCCCCTCATATCTTCATTTTCAAAGTTCAAATAGTCGATTCGAACCTTCCAATGTGTTCTCTATATTAAAATGTGCTTGGAGAACACGTTGGAAGGTTCGAATCGACTATTTGAACTTTGAAAATAAAGATATGAGGGGAGAGTGCACGTTAGGAGTACAAAAGAGAGGGTGCATTTTAACCCTCCTCAAGTTTTAATAGTGAGTGGAGGAATTCTTGCGAATTAAAAAGTTTGACAAGGTGATTATCAAATATTATTTTTATTGATGGGATGCACATTTTATTCATGAATATCATACAATTCCTTCAATTGGTTGTACTTCTCCTTCTATACTTATTCATACACAAAATAAGTTTTGCATGATTCAAATATATTTATATAATGAAGATTTCAAATATCTCGAAATATGTTTTGCATAATTTCTCCAAAAAATATGTGATTTTCACAGAGAAGATATGAATCAGATATATCAAAACTAAATAAATAAGTAGAATTCATCAAAATAACTATGCAAAAAAAAATATAGTAGATGTTGGAGAAAATCAAAATATTAATTTAGCACTATATTTCAACATGTTGTTTTTCTCCTTCTATTCTTATTCCTAAGAAATAAGTTTTGCATGATTTGAATATATTTATATAATGAAGATTTTAAATATCTATAGATCATATATATCAAAACTCAATAGACAAAACTCAATAAATAAGTAAAATCTATCTAAATCAATGTGCAAAATTTTTTGTCAAAAAACAATAATATAGTAGGTATAGGAGAAAATCAAAATATTATAATAATATAGTAAATGTTGGAGAAAATCAAAATATTAATTGAGGATTATTCTTCAAGTTGTTGTACTTCTCCTTCTATTCTTATTCCTACTCAAATAAGTTTTGCATTATTGAAATATATTTATATAATGAAGATTTCAAATATCTCAAAATAAGTTTTATATAATTTCTCCAAATAATACGTGATTTTCACAGTGAAAATATGCCGATTTTTTTATTAATACCCTCTATCAAATATGCCCTTAGTTTTGTTTTTTTGTTTTTTTTTAAATGCCCTAACCACCCCGTAGGGCGGTCCACTTTTCCAACCAAACCGCCCCCTGGTGGGGCGGTCCACTGTTAAAAAAAAAAATCACCAAACCGCCCCACTGTGGGGCGGTCCGGTCCACTATTATTATTTATTTTATTTTTTTTAGAGACAAGATTGGTGTTTAGCAGAATAAGGGTGGTTTGTAAAATTTTGCCAAAAAGGTAAAATTGAGATTCTAATTTGCATCCCCAGTACCTCACCATAAGGAGTAATTAAATGTTATAGCCAGTCTAATATATAGATAAATGCGACTTAATGAATATTAAGTCGCATCCAATATTCATTAAGTTGCTCAAGGCAGTACTAAGCTGTTTCCTCCATCGTTTTTCTCTTCTTGTGCCATCTTTCATAAATCATAAAAAATAGTAAAAAAATTCCAAAAATAATAAAAATTTGTATTCTACAAGTTCATTATATAGCTAATTTACTGAGCTACGAAGATTGAACAATAGAAATGGAAATCTTAATCGGAAACTTCAACTAAAGTTTTGAGGCTCTTCCCTTTGTTTTTTGACAATTCTGAATTTTGGAATCCAGCATCGCGGGCACTGACGCATTCGTATTTTCACAAGCTTTCTAAAAAGTGGTCATTTGCTGAAATCGGACACTCGAACACCGTTTTATAGCCGTTTGAAGTTTCGTCATCGTTTTTCGCCTTCTCAGTGAATATATCATCCCTATTCATACGTAATTTAGCGTAATTTACCATATTTTAGCATAATTCTACATAATTATTGTAATTTAGCATAATTTAGTGTAATTCAGCATAAATTAATATAATTCAGTCGTATAATCGACAATTATTATAAAAGAATCAACGGTTCTAACATCAAACAACGTATCCAAACTCAACTCACTTTTATTGAAAATTACAATAAAAAAAACTTAATATAAAAAATACAATAGAAAAAATATATATCAATATATATTTCCTTATAAAAATATATATCTTACTACAGAAAATATATCTTACAATAGAAATTTTTATAAGATATCTTATAAGAGGGATGCTTCGGTGCACACAAGGACCTATTTGTAAAATGAGTTCTATTTTTATTTTCAAAGTTCAAACAGTCGATCCGACCGTTCAACATTATCTCCATATTAAAATGTACTTGGAGGTCAAATTTTACATTTTTTTGAATTTTTTTACTATTTATTAAGTATTTTACAAATTCAATGGTCTGAATTTGACTAGTTTTTGTAAAATACTTAATAAATAGTAAAAAAATTCAAAAAAAATGTAAAATTTGACCTCCAAGTATATTTTAAAATGGAGATAATGTTAAACGGTCGGATCGACTGTTTGAACTTTGAAAATGAAAATATGACTCATTTTACAAATAGGTCCTTGTGTGCACCGAAGCAAATGCCATCTTATAAACTCAACCCACTTTTATGTCATTTTTATATAAAAATTACAATAGAAAAAATATATATCAATATATATTTTCTTATAAAAATATATATCTTATTAAAAATATATATATTTAAAAAAAATATATCTTAATAAAAATATATCTTAACAAAAATATATATCTTAATATATCTTATAAATATATCTTAATAAAAATATATATCTACAAAAAAAAAATATTCGAACCGCCCCAGCAAGGGGCGGTTAGATTGGGGTAGTGGACCGCTCCCTTACTGGGCGGTTAACTTGGCATACTGGACCGCTCCACAAGGAGGCGGTTAGGACATTTTAAAAAACAAAAATGAAGTCGAGATCATATTTGTTATTTTTCTTTTTTTTAGGGTATTAATAAAAAAATCGGAAAATATGCATCATATATATCAAAACTCAATAAATAAGTAGAATCTATCTAAATAACTGTGCAAAATTGTTTTTTGCCAAAAAAAATAATATAGTAGATGTTGGAGAAAATTAAATATTAATCTAGTACTATGAACAATAACATTTAGATAAAAAATATTGTCAGCTTTGCAACCACCTATGTTGCCCAACTCCTTATTAGACTGGGTCGCAATAATGATGATATTACAAATTTTGAATGATTGCATTTTTTTTTAAATGTCACTATTTTTGTCAATACTGTGAACAACACTTCCAGTTTTTAACTAATTCCTTACTCTTCTGTACGAATATCATGATTAGTGCTACTTCTATTTTTTTTGTAATAAAATAGCCTTTAATCATTGACAAATTAAAGCTAATCCTGCACCCCATACAAGTATTTTTTCCCCCAACTTTTGTAAGCAATTATTATATTTGTAGGAAAAGTCATGAAAAATATTCACCTGACTGCTTGGTTTTATAGTTAAAATACTAAGACATGTAATTAATTTCTACCAATTAAATTAGTTAAAGTATCTAATTAGTATCGTGTTCTAACAAACGGAAGACATAATAATATTTTTTTTATCATTTTCAAATTAAAATTCTTGATGCAAGATTAATCAACATAACTTTATGAGAGTTGGCTAGAAAGCAATAGACATAATTACAATCGTGTGAAAAAAATGACATGGTTTAGTACAAGTCATGTAAAGGAAAATAAAATGAAGGTAATAGGAGAGGTGACCGAATATGTTTACTTGTTTCATAATAAAAAAATTTAAGAAGGTAGAGGAAAAAAGAGAGTGTGAAAGTCACTGATTTTTATAACCTTCATATCGAATATATGAGGTGAATTATTATGATGTCTCTCTCCTTTCATTTCCCTTCCTTTTATTTTATTTTAAGACAAGTTATGAAGATAAATTGTGTACATTGACCGCATTGTATAGTGTTTTGAAACATTTTAATATTGAATTCTTCAATAATGATGTTTCATGTCGTTCACTAAAATAAGATTTCAATTGATGATGTTGTTTTCTGATATTTTTCTGATCAATATTTTTCTTGTAGACTATTTTTTTTTTATCAATAAAATAAGATCAATATTTTTCTTATAGTCTTTTTTTTAATTGAATTGGAGTCACAATTTATTTTCTTTCAGTCAGAATCTATATATACTAGAGTGTGTCAATTAAGTTGGTCAATCTTGGATGATAATGCTAGTTGATTTATTGAGACTCTCCCAAATTATTAATAATCAAGCTCAAGATACATTGTTGTCGGAAAACATATATGATAAACATATCAGTTTCCATCAAGGTTATAAATAGCATTTATAGCGTCATAGCGGAAAGGCAAAAAAAAAAAGTTATAGCGAATAGCGTCGCTATAGCAGAAGCTATACCACATAGCTTTTTTTTTTTTTTTTACATTCCGTATATTCAATATTTGTACTAAATATCAACATTATCTAAAGTCTCATAGAACAATAAATAACATCAAAGTAATTAAGAAATTATAATATTCATATTGAATCCGTACAAAGTCCAAATTACGGTTCAAAATATCTATAGTAATATCATAAACTATCGATTTTTCCTATTAAAAATATCTTAAGCATCATGATTCATGACATAATCTGTTTTTTTTTATTCAAATTTCAATTTCGGTTTGGACTTTTTTTCTATTCAAATAGTGGAAATAGTGGCCGTAGCGCAAATAGCGGACCGCTATCACCGCTATAGCGGCCGTAGCGCATTTTGATGTCATAGCTTAGCGTTTTGGGTCCAAAAACGCTATAGCGGCGCTATTTAGAACACTGGTTTCCATAATGCAAAAGCCATAAAGAATTAGAATGTAGATTCATAGTGTTGGAGGTGGACTGTGATTTGTTGAGCCAACTTCTCTGTAAGTGTCAAATGTCTCAAGTTTTTCAATTATGTGAACTTAATTAATTTTTTAAATTTTCTCGCAGGACCACAGGGTGGTGCAAACACTAATCAATGAAGCAACTGAACAAACATTACTGTGGATTACCAACTGTTAGTAAGAGATGGGTGCGAGCGAGAATGGGAACTAACGACTACTCCAGATCATTTACCGTACTAATTAGTGTTTTATTTACGAGCTGAGTTTGTGTTTTTGTATAGGAGATACCCTCCTGAGGGAGAATGTAAATAACTTTTTATTATTAATATATTGACAGCCGGCAACTTGCCAACTGTCCTTCAAAAAAAAAAAAAATTAAATTGAAAAAATAAATTAAGATTTCTAATATTAAATTCAAATCAGGTAGAAAATTGGACAAAAAAGGATGAGGACCATACCCGGCCTGCATCCTATGTCTGTGCCAAATCCGGAATGTGACCCACTCCGTCCATGTTTTTTTACCCGTCAGTGGCCCAAAACGTGAGTGCATTTGGATCTCATGCAATCCGGAAGGATGCTCTCGCGTCCTGCGGTTTTGATCTGTTTCAGAGTATTTATATGTTTGGTTTGATTCCTATTAAGCCAGTTCTCGAGTCGTATCGATCCATTCTCTACGTACACCGAAAATTCAGATTCAATCCATTAGTTACTTGAAATTTTAATTTCCACATATTTATTTAAATTCAGCACATAGCATGATAGACTTAAGAGTCTTAGAGATATTTAGTCTGATCTTGTCCCATGTCTTAATTATACAACTCAACATGTTAATATAAATGCATCGCATGACTCGTGACAGTACACACTTGCAAGTTGCAACTATAAATTAATTCATCCGATGCTTTTGGGCCTGGTGGGGTATGAAGCATGAATGAATTGGTGATATGAGATAGAATTTAGTAACATGCGGCTGAGATTGCACGCAGAACACATGAACCATTAGCACGCTTGCCGGCTGGCGCTTGCGCTTAATAAGTAGTACTAGGTAATAACTATTTGAGGCTTGAATAGTCGGCATAGAATTAGATGCAGGCTTGGAGGTAGCTTTTGTCAAGTTTCTTTTGTCACTGACTAACTTGCTCGTTTTTCTTATTTGCTTCACATGCAACTTTTGTGTTGTGGCAGAGGCAATTACTAATTAGTTGGGTTCATAACTTGTCACGTGACTCTCATCCCACCCCCTCTCCAATGCTGTGGGGTTGGATGCATTCATAACCCTCTGTCAACTTAATTGTTCCTTTCCTTTCAAAGGTTTCCCGATCGTTAATTAGTTATCTACCAAATTAGCCATACTCATATATATATATATATATATATATATATATATATATATATATATATATATATATATATATATATATATATATATATATATATATATACAGAGGAGGGATCCAATTACACCTTTTTTGGTGACACATCATGACACCGTTTTTTATATATGTTAATTTTGCGATTTCAAAATCCAAACAATCGATCCGAACCGATCAACATGATCACCATATTAAAATGTACTTGGAGATCAAATTTTTTATTTTTTAAAATTTTTTTACTATTTATTAAGATGGTTACAAAATCGCTTTTTTCAATGGTCTGAAAACACCGATTTTTGTAACCATCTTAATAAATAGCAAAAAAATTCAAAAAAATGTAAAATTTGATCTCCAAGCACATTTTAATATATCCATCATGTTGAACGGTTTGAATCGACTATTTGGACTTTGAAAATGGTAGGTGTCAAAGTGTGTCACCAAAAAAGGTGTAATCGGATCCCTCCTCATATATATATATATATATATAGTAGAACTAGGGTGCTCCTAAGCTCACCAAGCCCTTCGTGAGCGCGACTCTAAAACCTATCGAATTGACTTCAAACGACATTTTCAAACCGTTAGATGTTCAATCTATATTAAAATGTGCTTGGAGACCAAATTTTACATTTTTTGGAATTTTTTTACTATTTATTAAGATGGTTTGAAAATCGCTGTTTTTATTAAAATTCTGCACCATTGGAAAACAGCGATTTTCAAACCATCTTAATAAATAGTAAAAAAATTCCAAAAAATGTAAAATTTGGTCTCCAAGCACATTTTAATATAGATTGAACATCTAACGGTTTGAAAATGTCGTTTGAAGTCAATTCGATAGGTTTTAGAGTCGCGCTCACGGAAGGGCTTGGTGAGCTTAGGAGCACCCTAGTTCTACTCTATATATATATATATATAGAGTAGGGCTATTGTACTTCGCGAAGTAAAATGGAGTTTTACTTCACGCTCATACTCCCATTTCCAAAATCCAAATCGTCGATCCGAACCGTTCAAGTTGTTCTCCATATTGAAATGTGCTTGGAGACCAAATTTTACATTTTTTGGAATTTTTTTACTATTTATTAAGCCACTTTGAAAATCGCTGATCCATTGTGAATAGTAAAAAACAGTAAAAAATTCTGGACCAATGGATCAGCAATTTTCAAAGTGGCTTAATAAATAGTAAAAAAATTTCAAAAAATGTAAAATTTGGTCTCCAAGCACATTTCAATATGGAGAACAACTTGAACGGTCGGATCGACGATTTGGATTTTGGAAATGGGTGTATGAGCACGAAGTAAAATATTGGTTTTACTTCGCGAAGCACAATAGCAAAATTCATATATATATATATAGTAGAACTAAGGTGCTCTTAAGCTCACCAAGCCTTTTGTGAGCTTAACTCAAAAACTTATCGGATTGACTTCAAACGACATTTTCAAACCATTAGATGTTCAATCTATATTAAAATGTGCTAGGAGACCAAATTTTACATTTTTTGAAATTTTTTTACTATTTATTAAGATGGTTTGAAAATCACTGTTTTCCAATGGTATAGAATTTTAATAAAAACAACGATTTTCAAACCATCTTAATAAATAGTAAAAAAGTTCCAAAAAATGTAAAATTTGGTCTCCAAGCACATTTTAATATAGATTGAACATCTAACCGTTTGAAAATGTCATTTGAAGTCAATCCGATAGGTTTTTGAGTTAAGCTCACAAAGGACTTGGTGAGCTAAGAGCACCTTAGTTCTACAGAGAGATAGACTAATATGCTTTCGGTAGCACTTCAGCCGAAGTGCTACTGATTCAAAATCGGATTTTCAAAGTCCAAATGGTCGATCCGAACCGTTCAAGTTGTTCTCCATATTGAAATATGCTTGGAGACCAAATTTTACATTTTTTGGAATTCTTTTACTATTTATTAAGCCACTTTGAAAATTGCTGATCACATGGTCCAGAATTTGTTTGCACTGTTTTTACTGTTCACCCGGATCAGCAATTTTCAAAGTGGCTTAATAAATAGTAAAAAAATCCAAAAAATGTAAAATTTGGTCTCCAAGCAGATTTCAATATGGAGAACAACTTGAACGGTTCGGATCGACCATTTGGACTTTAAAAATCCAATTTTGAATCGGTAGCACTTCGGCCGAAGTGCTACCAAAAGCATATTAGTCTATCTATATATATAGAGAGAGAGAGAGAGAGTGTGTGTGGATAATATCAAAACGTTTGCACCAAAGTCCTCGTGCAATCAAGTCATTTTCGAATTTTCAAAGACCAAACGGTCAATCTAAACCATTAGATGTTCAATCTTTATTAAAATCTGCGTGGAAACCAAATTTTACATTTTTTTTGAAATTTTTTTACTATTTATTAAGCCACTTTGAAAATTGCTGATCACATAGTCCAGAATTTGGTTGCACTGTTTTTACTGTTCACCCGGATCAGCAATTTTCAAAGTGGCTTAATAAATAGTAAAAAAATCCAAAAAATAAAATTTGGTCTTCAAGCAGATTTTAATATAGATTGAACATCTAACGGTTTGGATCGATCATTTGGACTTTGAAAATCCAAAAATGACTTAGTTGCACGAGGACCTTGGTGCAAATGTTTTGATATTAGCCACTATACATACATACATACATACATACATACATACATACATACATACATACATACATACATACATACATACATATATATATATATATATAGAGGAGGGATCCAATTACACCTTTTTTGGTGACACATCATGACACCGTTTTTTATATAGGTCAATTTTGCGATTTCAAAATCCAAACAGTCGATCCGAACAGTTCAACATGATCACCATATTAAAATGTGCTTGGAGATCAAATTTTACATTTTTTTGAATTTTTTTACTATTTATTAAGATGGTTACAAAATCGCTGTTTTTCAATGGTCTGAAAACAACGATTTTTGTAACCATCTTAATAAATAGCAAAAAAATTCAAAAAAATGTAAAATTTGATCTCCAAGCACATTTTAATATATCCATCATGTTGAACGGTTTGAATCGATTATTTAGACTTTGAAAATGGTAGGTGTCAAAGTGTGTCACCAAAAAAGATGTAATTGAATCCCTCCTCATATATATATATATATATATATAGAGCTGGGCTTAGCTAAGCCATGGAGTAAAAGGACTTGGTGCTCCACGTCTCATTATTTCCATTTTAAAAATCCAAACTACCGATCCGAATCGCTCAAGTTGTTCTCCATATTGAAATGTGGTTGGAGACCAAATTTTACATTTTTTGGAATTTTTTTACTATTTATTAAGCTACTTTGAAAATCGCTGATCCATTGGTTCAGAATTTTTTACTGTTCACAATGGATCAGCGATTTTCAAAGTGGCTTAATAAATAGTAAAAAAATTCCAAAAAATGTAAAATTTGGTCTCCAAGCACATTTCAATATGGAGAACAACTTGAGCGTTCGGATCGGTAGTTTGGATTTTCAAAATGGAAATATGACGTGGAGTACAAAGCGTTTTACTCCATGACTTAGCTAAGTCGGACTCTATATATATAAAGTAGAACTAGGGTGTTCCTAAGCTCACCAAGCCCTTCCGTGAGCTCGACTCTAAAACCTATCGAATTGACTTCAAACGACATTTTTCAACCGTTAGATGTTCAATCTATATTAAAATGTGCTTGGAGACCAAATTTTACATTTTTTGGAATTTTTTTACTATTTATTAAGATGGTTTGAAAATCGTTGTTTTCCAATGGTGCAGAATTTTCATAAAAACAGCGATTTTCAAACCATCTTAATAAATAGTAAAAAAAATCCAACAAATGTAAAATTTGGTCTCCAAGCACATTTTAATATAGATTGAACATCTAACGGTTTGAAAATGTCGTTTGAAGTCAATTCGATAAGTTTTAGAGTCGAGCTCACGAAGGGCTTGGTGAGCTTAGGAACACCCTAGTTCTACTCTCTATATATATAGAGAGAGAGAGAGAGAGAGATAGACTAATGTGCTTTCGATAGCACTTCGGTCGAGGTGCTACCAATTCAAAATCGGATTTTCAAAGTCTAAATGGTCAATCCGAACCGTTCAAGTTGTTCTCCATATTGAAATCTGCTTGGAGACCAAATTTTACATTTTTTTGGAATTTTTTTACTATTTATTAAGCCACTTTGAAAATTGCTGATCCGGGTGAACAGTAAAAACAATGTTACAAAATTCTGGAACATGCGATCAGCAATTTTCAAAGTGGCTTAATAAATAGTAAAAAAATTCCAAAAAATGTAAAATTTGGTCTCCAAGCAGATTTCAATATGGAGAACAACTTGAACGGTTCAGATCGATCATTTGGACTTTGAAAATCCGATTTTGAATCGATAGTACTTCGGCCGAAGTGCTACCGAAAGCACATTAGTCTATCTATATATATATAGAGAGAGAGAGAGAGAGAGAGAGATTGGCTAATATTCAAATGTTTGTTCCAGAGCTGTGTTGCAACCAATTAGTTTTATGATATTCAAAGACCAAACGGTTGATTCAAACCGTTAGATGTGATATCTATATTAAAATGGGTTTGCAGACCAAATTTTATATTTTTTGAATTTTTTTACTATTTATTAAGTCAGTTTTAAAATCGCTGATTTTAATAAATAATAAAAAAAATTGGATCATTAAAAACAAATATTTTAAAAATGGCTTAATAAATATTAAAAAACTCCAAAAAATGTAAGATTTGGTCTCCAAGCACATTTTAATATAGATTGAATGTTGAACGGTTTGGATCGACTATTTGGACTTTGAAAATGTAAAAAATCGAAGAGTTTGTTCCACGGTCTAGGAACAAACGTTTTGATATTAGCCAATGATGAGTCCATGGTACTATGCATATCACGAGTTGGTCCGTAATACGGGTCAATATTTCCATTTTCAAAATCTTAATGGTCGTCCGAACCGTTCAACATGATCCTCATATGAATATCTACTTGTAGACCGAATTTTATATTTTTAGAATTTTTTTTACTATTTTTTAAGATAGGTAGAAAATCAATTGATCTGAAAATTCTGGACCATAAAAAAAGTAATTTTCTACCTATCTTAAAAAAAGAACGGTTCAAATTGACCAAATTTGTTTGAAAACAACGATTTTGTAACCATCTTAATAAATAGTAAAAAAATTCAAAAAAATGTAAAATTTGATCTCCAAGCACATTTTAATACATCCATCATGTTGAACGGTTTGGATCGACTATTTGGACTTTGAAAATGATAGGTGTCAAAGTGTGTCACCAAAAAAGGTGTAATTTGATCCCTCCTCATATATCTATATATATAGAGGAGGGATCCAATTACACCTTTTTTGGTGACACATCATGACACCGTTTTTTATATAGGTCAATTTTGCGATTTCCAAATCCAAACAGTCGATCCGAACCGTTCAACATGATCACCATATTAAAATGTACTTGGAGATCAAATTTTACATTTTTTTGAATTTTTTTACTATTTATTAAGATGGTTACAAAATCGCTGTTTTTCAATGGTCTGAAAACAATGATTTTTGTAACCATCTTAATAAATAGTAAAAAAATTCAAAAAAATGTAAAATTTGATCTCCAAGCATATTTTAATATATCCATCATGTTGAACGATTTGAATCGACTATTTGGACTTTGAAAATGGTAGGTGTCAAAGTGTGTCACCAAAAATGGTGTAATCGGATCCCTCCTCATATATATATGAGGTTGGCTAAGATACAAACGTTTGTTCTTAGCCTCCAGAACAAACGTTTCGGTTTTCTAATTTTTAAAGTCCAAACAGTTGATCCAAACCGTTAGATATTCAATCTATATTAAAATGTGCTTGGAGACCAAATTTTACATTTTATGAATTTTTTTACTATTTTTAAAGATGGTTTAAAGGTCGCTATTTTTCAATGGTGCAGAAGTTTAATAAAATCAGTGATTTTCAAACTATCTTAATAAATAGTAAAAAAATTTCAAAAAATGTAAAATTTGGTCTCGAAGCACATTTTAATATAGATTGAATATCTAACGGTTTGAATCGACTGTTTAGACTTTGAAAATCGGAAAACCAAAATATTTGTTCCGGAGGCTAGAAACAACCGTTTGCATCTTAGCCAACCTCTATATATATAGTCAAGCTTAGATTTGTGTACATTAATTTGATTATACATACGAGCATGCCTGCCGGATTTTTAAAACACAAGATTGTACATTTGTACTTGTACCGGAGGGGCATGTTGTACATTTAGTAATTTTCAGATTTTCTGTGAACATTTAATTAATATATTTGTTCAAACAAGCAGCATACAACAAATCTGCTTCCCGGGCCCCCGGCTATCCAAGTCCAAGCTCGAACAGTCACGTTCGGTTCACTACAAAAGGCTGCCTAGTAAGCGTCACTTAAGATCCTGAACTGCATTTGTCCCATTCCAATTTACTAGAATTAATATCCTCTGTGGCTGATATGGTTCCCACCATCCTGTAGCATATCGCTGCATCACCATCCGTAAACCTAGAGTGAAGTTATACACGATTCGGGATATTGGTGGGAGGTGTAAAGAATCTACTTTATTAAATCAACTCGTTTGGTCGAAGAGAGGCGAGCCCGTTTAAGTCTCTACCCGGTCCAAACCTCCGTTATCCAGTCAAACTCAAAACACAGTTGGGTTGGGACTTGGGAGGGACTAAGAACCAGACCCGACCAATGACCAATCCGATCGCAGCCATTCCTTCGCTTTTTAAGCTTTTTTTCCCACCACATAACTCATTCATAACCACCGCGATTCGATTCGAAACCCTGCGCTTCCCATCTCTTCTATCTCTCCGCGTACCCAAATCATACACCAACTTCTCTGCATGTGTCAGAATCCTCTTCATTTTCAATGCTCATTGGTCAAGCACATTAACCACTACAGACTACACTATCCCAGTTACCTTTTTTTTTTTTTTTTGATTCAATCCCATTGTTCATGAATCATGATATTGTACAATAGCAAAAATGAAAAATTATAATACAATATTATGAACAATATGAAATTATAACATATTTACTCTTAGTCAATGCATAATTTGTCAAACACAAGCCACTTTTCTCCATTTATAAATCAACTAATTTTAACCAAATAATTACATAATATGTTTTAAATACACTATCATAGTTATTTAAAGGTGAGGTTTTATTAGAGAATAATAAGAATTATTTAATCGGTTTAATTGCATTTATAAAATAAAAGAGTATTAAGTAATGAATACGTAGAAGAAATATACAGAGTAGATGAGAAGATTGAATACATTGTATGTATAAGAGAAGGCGTTGCTATTTATAATTGAAGTCGAGCAGAGACCAGAGAGCCAGCCCCAGTTGAAAGCGACAAGACTGGAAAGAGAGAATTTGGAGAGAGAGAGAAAGAGGGGGAGGCGGTGGTTCCGGCAGCCGTGCTCAGCGAACGCTCTCTTCTCTTCTCCTTTCTTCTCCCTTCTTTGAGGAGAGAAATACAAAACAAACTCTCAAAGACGTAGTAAGCCCCTCTTCTCTAATCAAATCAATCTCTCTTCTCTTCCAATAATAAGATCTCCACTCCATCTCTTCCCATTCTGATCCGATTAGACCTTTCTTTCCTTTAATCGTTTATTTCTACAAATCGAGTATATTTTGTAATGTATTCGAATGAATACTAATGTTTGTTTCTCTTTCTCTGTTGTCGATGTAGGGAAATCTCTATCGTCGGCGTTGAATGGACCAGGTTTGTGTCTATGCGATCCATTTATTACTCTTTTTATCTTCTATCTCGCTAAATAGGTTTCCTTTATGATTGATTTAGTACGAGAAAGTAGAGAAGATCGGAGAGGGGACATATGGCGTGGTCTACAAAGCGCGTGATAAGCTCACTAACGAGACGATCGCTTTGAAGAAGATCCGATTGGAGCAGGAGGATGAAGGTGTTCCTAGCACAGCCATCAGAGAAATCTCTCTTCTTAAGGAAATGCAACATGGCAATATAGTCAGGTTTTTGCTTTGCATTTCTCTTTCTCATCTCCAGATTTAGACAATTATTACTGGACTATATAATGTTGCTAACTGTTGATTGATTAATAACTTACTGTGGCATCACTTGCTATTGTTAGATGTTGACTTAATGCATTCTGTTTGTCAATTGTAAAAAAATTTCCCCTCTTGATATAATGTATGTCTCGGATAGGGTTGAGATGCCATATGTCTATTTTTGTATAATTCCTTTCGAGTAATTACAGCGGACAAGGCAATAACTAGAACAAACTTCTTAGCTCAGAAAAGCAAGTATTTTATTGTATAGGCAATTAACAACTCTACTGTCGATTGTTTTGTTAAAGTAGTCTATGGTTAGCTAAAATGTACGTATATTGTCATGCATAGGTTGCAAGATGTGGTTCACAGTGAGAAGCGCATTTATCTGGTTTTTGAGTATCTTGACCTGGACCTTAAGAAGTACATGGATTCATGTCCTGAACTAGCTAAGAACCCTCGCCTGATTAAGGTCAGACTCTTTGCATCATCACATTTCTCTAATTATTTGTTCTATCGATATGTCTCTGTGAATTCTCTGTTGCAAACTCAGCAGCAAACTGTTCAGTTCTTCCAGGATAGCATATTTTGTGGGGAGGATAAAACTTGTTGCTTTAGTTATGGGATTTGACTGATTTTCCTATTGAATTTCTTCCACTAGTGTGTAGATAACATAAAATGTAGAGCTTCAGAAAAGAAGACTTAGGAAAGACACTAGTGTGTAGATTATCTAATTTTGTTATTTAAATGGTGTTGTTTTTGGTGTCAGACATACCTATATCAGATTTTGAGGGGAGTGGCATACTGCCACTCTCATAGAGTGCTTCATCGGGACTTGAAACCTCAGAATTTACTGATTGATCGCCGCACTAATTCTCTCAAGCTGGCCGACTTTGGCCTGGCCCGTGCCTTCGGCCTTCCTGTTCGTACCTTTACCCATGAGGTATCTATCTCTATTTCTTAATCCAACAATTTTGCATATTCTTAAAATATTTATTTAACATAATTCATCATGAAAATGAATTATATGTAAAATAACATTAATTTTAGTGTTTATGGGGGCCTATGATTGCTCGTTTCATGTGAACTTGAAAGTATTTTGATTGTAGCTCTTGATTTGAAGAAGAATATTACCCTTAGAAAGATCATATTGGCCCCTGTATCATAATTCTCTCTCTGATGTGTGACCACTGGCTGAAAGGTGAAGAAAGAGAGTTTAAATAAAATAATGGATTGAATGTCAGGTGGTGACGCTGTGGTACAGAGCACCAGAAATTCTGCTCGGGGCGCGTCAGTACTCAACCCCTGTTGATGTGTGGTCGGTGGGTTGCATCTTTGCGGAGATGGTAAACCAGCGCCCCCTTTTTCCTGGTGATTCTGAGATTGATGAGTTATTTAAGATTTTCAGGTCTCAATCTATACTATTTCTTCATTATTCTCTCTCACTACCTACTCAAATATATATGGTTGAAATAATAAAAAGTATCATAATGACTGACTGTACCATGTTTTTAAGGGTAATGGGCACTCCAAATGAAGAGACATGGCCTGGAGTTACTGCACTGCCTGATTTCAAGTCTGCATTTCCTAAGTGGCCTTCTAAGGTACTCAAAAAGATAAACACCTTAATTTACCAGCATTTAAACCATTCTACCTTTTATTTAATTTGCATACAGCCCCTTGAATTTGAAACCAGATATGTGTTACAAAATGTAGCCACAAAGTTGCTGTCCCTCAATTAGCATCAAACATTATTTAAGATTGCAAAAGAAACTCACCTGCTATTGTTGATATATGACGAACTCAGTTTACCTATCAGTGGTCTGGGTTCACCTGTGGTTCAAATGTTGTTCTTTGGGTCGGTTATAATTGCACAAGGAGTTTTCCATACTTTGTAAGAATCACGATGAAAATAAGGTTTTGTCATTATAAGTTGATATGTTTGGGAATGCTTTTGTAGGATCTGGCAACAGTTGTTCCGAATCTTGAACCAACCGGACTTGATCTTCTCTCTGTAAGTTCAGCCTTTCAATTTCTCTTCTGATATGTATTTATAACAATATTAGGGGAGTTAGACAATATCCTTGTGACTGTGATGTATCCTGATTTGTAATTGTTGCTTATAAAATTAACAGAAAATGCTTCGTCTGGAACCAAGTAAGAGAATCACTGCTCGACAAGCTCTGGAGCACGAGTATTTTAAGGACATTGAGCTGGTACCTTGACTTTTCTATAATACCCCTCTTGTATAGTTTCTGAGTTGCTATTTTTAATGTGATCTTCACATTGTTATTTCTGTTTTTCATGAAGATGATGGTTTTGTAATCTTAGTTTTTTCTCTATTTTATTCAGTTGCTTTTTAGTTAATGAGACATCTGTTGTTTAGCAAGTACTTCTTGTGTGAAATATTCACTGGCATCCTCTATCACTTTGTTGGGTTGATATATTTTTTCTCAAGTAAATTTTGCTGTCAACTATCGTTGGTAAATAAGATTTTAGTGGCTACTAATAAAGTTGCGAATTGAGGTTATCTGTTGTCATAGAGAATGCTAAATCTGCCTGTCTACTATGTTTAGATCACTGTATACTAGTAAATAAAAGTAGCTTTACGTGTTTTTATGATTTTCCAAAAATATTTCATGTTTCAGTAAATTTGTTTGAAATTATTTGGTAAATGTAAAATATCTCCTCTGTTGATTTACTGTTCGGAAAAATTTCAGTAAATCTGTTTGAAATTATTTGGTAAATGTAAAATGTCTCCTCTATTATGATTTTATTTTAATAAGGATTTTACACTTTTATGCTAAATCTGAATGTTTTCCAATCCCTCTGAGGAAGTTGGAATTGGATCAAAAATTAGGCCGAATAAATTAGATTTGAACCTTTCAACCAAAAAAGAAAAGAAATGATTGAGCATAAAAGAGATAGAACAACACTGCAAGCTACTACTATCACAAAAAAAATACTTAATAAACTGACTTGGGAGTGAAGCGCTAACCAGTTTCCAGTACCAAGTTTACAATAAAGGCACCATGTGATGTGAATACATTAAAACCCCATTAGCTATCTATGGGGTCAAAAACCAACAATAACACAACCAAAAAAGGTACACAAAAATAAGCTGCAACCATTTAACCATCCAACTGGCAAAAGGGTAAATACAGTCAAAAATCAAAGGAAAACTATCAACAAGTGTGAAAGATTTCACATATATGACAAATGAGCTTTGCAAAAAGAAAGCTGATTTACTGAAACGCCCCTATTTAGTTTTCTTCATGATAGCTGAGGTGCGTAACTCAGCATCTTCCTTGACAAAGCTCCACCAGAGATAAGAGAGAGGTATTGCTAACAGTAGACAGAAAGCATGTGCATCAGCATATCCCATGTATGGTGGAAAGTCATATATTTCCAATATAATAGCAATGATGCCTCCAATTGTGATTATCCAAAGTTTTGCACTTGACGGATGCCGGGTTATGGAACCCCAAATGGCCCAAATTAGCAATTGGGCTGTGCCCATTGCAATGCAAACCTTCATATTCAAGCCTATGGAATAAAAGTTATAAATATAGTGAAAAATAATTAGATTTATTATTCATCTAAGACATCAATATACTTGTGCTTTAGAGAGAGAGAGAGAGAGAGAGAGAGAGAGAGATGCTCACTGTAATCAAGTCGGTAAAAATTGAGATAAAGTATGTGAGTGGTCAAAAAGGCCAATAAAGGAGCAGCAACCATAACTCTCGAAGCTTCAACTCTCACATTAAAAGCTCGTATTATGGCCACAATTAGTGAAAAACCTAGTAATGCCACCGCAGATGAATAGTATGACTTCTCTGTCCAATCAGCATACCTTCAACAACAAAACCAATCATGTCAGAAACAGCCTTCAAATATGTAAAAATTGAAGGCTTAAATATGATGATAATGATAATAAGAGGCCAATAAACACCTCTTAACTACACCATATATGTAAAAATTCATTGTGTGGACATTACCCTATAATCATTTAGTTTGCACCATATCTCTTTGCTTTAAGCCATCTTATTATACAAGAGAAGCAATCAGTCCAGTTCCCCATTGTCTTATTAGTAAGTGGAAAATGAGAAAATGCTAACTCACATAAACTGTGAAACATCTCAAGTGTCAACAATCTTACCGTCTTTCGTAAAAACTAGTTTTCTTGGCTAGTCTGCACAGTTATCTTTTCAATTACAAAAAAAAAAAAAGAGACCTGAATGACAACCTAACTTGTATGGCTTACAGTCAATTTATCTGTAAATTAGACTTCTATTATTATCACTTTTGTTTTCAGTGAAAGAATGGGTTTTTTTGTGCAGAATAATAATTAACCTGCTATGGTAAATGGAGCTCCAAAACCAAGCATTCATGGAGAAGATCCCGTAAATATGCCACAGGCCAGTAAATTCGTAGTATGTTTTACGTGTCTCAGGCCTCAGAGGCAACTTGTAATGAACCAGAAGAAAAAACGATAGCCACCCATTGAATTGCATTAAGAGTGTCAGAGCAGACAGAATGGCAGAGAGCGGTTCCTGTACAAAAAGGAAAGAAGAAACATATATATAAGCTATTTTGTCAGGGAAGAAACCTATTAGACACCTGATTTAAATAATTAAGTGGATATTATTAGACTTAATTTAATGCATCTGTTGTAAATTCATACTTGGATGTTGAGGAAGTCTTATTATTTTTCTAATAGTGTATTTTTGCCAAGTCAACCAGTTGAGTAGAGATCAAAACAAATAGCTAGGTTCACAGCTCAAATGATATTATTCATCAGAAATAATTTATTGATTCATGTGTTACATATTCTTCCATGTCCATCTCAAAAAAGCTTCCCTTAATTAAATCCAATTTATTTAAATCCGAGACTTTCAAGGATTTTTCCAGTCTACATCAAAGTCTAATCCAAACACCTGTTGAAAACCAAACCCTCCATTTGGGTGCCAGTATCCTACTGTCATTGGTAATAAGTTGCTTTACATTGTTAGAGTCATTAATTTTGCTTTAACTAAACGGTTTAAAGGCTTATTGAAAGCCTCGCTTGAAATGAATTGATTCGTGTATCAGAAAATTAGACAGCAAGTATTAAAAAATAACCTGAAAAACAGAAGCACGCTTAAAAAGCCATTTGCCATGATACTTAACAGGTTCAAGCCCGAGCTCTCCTCTCTCCTTTTCGCGTTGCATCATACACTGGTACCGGCACTCACTTTTGCAATTCCATTCTTTCCATTGCACGTACAGTGGCTCTTGTTTGTACCAGGGTTCATCAGAGGGAAAACTATCTGACGATGCCTTACAATGCTTCACTGAACTTTCTTTCAAAGCTCCTGTCTTTTCACATTGGTCAATACATTCTCTGCCAAACAAACCACACATTGGAATGGAATTATGGAACTGAACTGATATAGCAGCTAAAATGGCAACATACTATGTTGTGTTTCAGTAAGTGAAACAATTAATACAATCAATTTTCAGGGACCTGTCTGCATTAATTACAATAACAGATAGATATAAACAGTGAAATTCCAAATTAACTGTTAATAATTCCCACATCTTAAAATTGTGGAATGAACAGATTGGAACAAAAGCAATAGAAACTAAATTACAAGGACGATATTGAAAAAAATATATAAAAAATGGAATCGAGAAAGGTGAAAGCATACATATAAAGAGGATCGGCATCTCCTTGGGTAGCGTGTACAGCTCCGATGAGCACAAGACCCAAAGCTGTGAGTAGAAGAAACAACGCCAAAGTTCGTCCCATGGATGAATGGATCCAATTCCAATTCAGTTTCAGTCAAACCAAAATTAGTCAAGTCAGCAATCAAAATCCATGGAAGAAGAGCAGCAGGAATCAATCGCATAAATCAAATCTCCGTATAAAAAGGAGATGTCAATTTGAATGAATGGATTGATTGATTGGACCCGAAAACAGAGAAATGGAACTCGAAAAGCTTGGAAGAGAGGAATAGGGTAGGTGTTTTTTCTTTTCTTTTCTTTTGTTTTCCTCCTCGGATGAGAGAGAATGAGGTTAATTCGTTTCTCTGGCTGAGGCTGTGCAGTGCTGTGCTGGCTCTCTGGTTTTATTATTGGAGCACCACGCGGCACGAAAATCGTGGAGACTTCTTTATTCTTTGCTCCTCCTCATCTGTTAACTCTACCGTCTGTCTTTACACACTTTGTACGGGTCAATATTTTAACAGAGAAGCTCTGGCTCCGTACAGCGCACGGACTGTAGTATCAAATTAGCGCTGCTTATTGTCCGTGCGCTGCATGAAGCTGAAATTCCTATGTTAATATCTTTACCCCTATGTACTGTACCCAACTTCTCTTTACTTTATTTATTTAACAATTTCGTACTTCGTAAATTGATTTTCATAAAATTCTGACAGAATTTCGGAGAGATCCCATATTGCTCCGTCATTGGCTCGCATGAATATTAATGCACACCGACGAATTTTCGGTACCAAATTTAATGTTTAGTGTCCGTACGTGTAAATTTGTATTCGGTTTATTTGACGTATTAAAATTAGAGTAAACCTTGCGTGTATTATGTTCACGAATAATGTTTAGTGAGTATGATTTTAAAATTTGTTGGATTAATTGTAAACAAAAAAAATTCAAACTATTGAAATTAATTTATTTCGCGAGTGATGTATGCACATGCAAAAAAATTTAATTTTCAAATTCACTTAGTACAAAGTTAAACGGTAAAAAAAAATGAAGGTTTATGAATTATTTTAATGCATTTATTTTTTATCATTTTTTGACCGTTTGATTTTGTACTAAATGAATTCGAATATTTGAAAATTTTGCATGTACACACATCACTCGTGAAGTAGATCGGCTTCAATGATTTGAATTCGTTGTTTTAAGCCAACCTGATTGATTTTGGAATTATGAGTACCAACACTCCTCAGTAAGCATAGTGCATGCTAGTTTTACTCTTAAAATTATATATATAGTTCATATTTATTTTGACCAAAATAATTAATTAAGAATCGCTAATGTGTTTTTCAAAATTAAAATTTTATGTGCCGAAAAGATTTAGTCGAAATTTTAATACGCCAAAATAATTTAATCAAGAAAAAGTTTTACTGTTTTATAAGATGACACATTCTTATTTTAATTTATTCATGATATCATATAACACGAGAATTGATACTAGTCAAAGTTTGAGGATCATGAAACTGTAGTTGACATATGCTTTGTATCATTTGAGTAATCATAATATATATTGATAAATATCTCTTATCATTTATGAAATTAAAATGAGTTCTAATCCTACTAAGTTACTTCAAAAGAGAGTTAATTGAATAAATTTATTTTAGTATCATTAGACTACAATAAATGTCATGGATATAATAACCTTAAATCTAAATATCTAAATAAATTTAAATGAACGTGGAAAATGACATGCGAATTTATATCTCAACATAACATGAGAAAATTAAATTGACTAAACCAATTATAATTAATTGGATATTTTATTTATGGGTATTTAATCAAATAAATGGAATAGAGTAAATAGACTAATATTGCATCTGAACCCATTGGTCCAAAAATTTCACGCATAAATATAACTTTAGTTTTGGGATATAAAAACTCTCTCACCCCAGGGTTGAAAATGCGGTTGTCATTTCCTTCTCTTCCCTCCTCTCATGTGTCAAGAAAACTCTTATCAAATTCATCTAGTAGTTAGATTGAAGAAGATGTAGCCTTTGACTTAATTTTAATTTAAGTAATATCTTTACAATGAAAACTTTGATTCTCTTTTTGAATCTTTGGTATATAGTAGTTCAGGTTTTCTTGCTTGGAGCCATTAATCCTACATCTATTCTCTACTTCTTGAAATCTTTGTTTGAAGACCAAAATTTGAGATATAAAGTTTAAACAAATTAAAATTGTTAAATTAGATTCATATATAGTCAAATAATAATATCACTGTGCTTTGATGTATTTAAAAAAAATGTTTTCTATTCTTAAAAGTATCAGATCCGTATCCTCTACAGTATTGTAGACAATTTTCCTCACTTTACAGTTTGAGATTACATCCCAGCCACTTTGGGATTCGGACTAGCGCAGGAGAAGTATTATCGGACTTTGAGATTCGTGTCAAATTTAAAAGAACAATCCATATACACTAATTGTAAAATATTCCCTTTTGGGGTAACATAGAGGAAGTGAATTCGAAAGTATCTATGTTGCTGCAACAGACAGATCAGCAAGCGACACAATCCGCATCTTGTGCATTAAGGGCCTGTTCGGCTCCTCTCCAAATTCACTGTTCACGTGGAAAAAAAAAAATTCATTTAGACTGAATTTTTTTTTTCCCACGTGAACAGTAAAAATTAGTTAAATTTTTTTTTTTTCCCATGCCCATTTCCCAACCCACTGTGTTGCCAAACAGGCCCTAACTCAACTTTTGAATTAATACATCTCGGCTGTCTGATTAGAATCCGAGCCAATCCGGTTCTAGATAAAGCTCACAGAGAATCTTTAATATTCGTACCAACACAGATTGCACGATCCGGATTTATTCTGAACTAAGTCAAAAACATGCGTTCAAAATAAATGACTATTACATGCATCTCTTCACTGCTTCCATTGCCTCAACAAAGGGCACATCCTCAGTAAATGCAAACAACAGAAGAGTTGTCTAAATTATTTTTCATTTTTTTTCATTGTTGCTCTACAAATATTTATCGAGGAATTGCAATATAGAAACGGGTCATCCTTTTTAACAAAGCAATTTATTAGTTAACTCGTTACTTGCAAAAATGTTAATATATACATTGTATTTGGAATTTATTAGAGAAAATATATTTTAATTAAATATTTTTTTCATATGTAAACTGCTGAAATCTAGTAGTAGATTACTATAATATTGCATTGCCTTACGAAATTGGATCTTTCGTGTCATCAAATATTCATGAGACGATGGCACGATGCATAAGCTTGATTATTCAAATTAATTAATTAATTAATAAAATTATATAGAAAATGTGCCGAAATTGTATTTGAAAATAATTCCTACGAGCTGTTGTTTTGAAGGTGAAGTAATGTACGACACAAGAATTCCGAGACATGCATTGGTCGGTTATGAAAATATCATATTCGAAGAATTATGACTTGTTACTGACCCAAGCTCGAGATTGACAACGAGCCTTAATATTTGAATATACAAAATCGGTATTACATTGTGACATCCGAATTCAAAATCAAAATTAATTGAACGATTCAAACTCAAATTCAAAATTGGAATTACGACAGTTGTCAATTTTCAAGTATTTCAAGTATTTTATTATACGATATACGACTAAGAATCTTTAGGAGAATTATTATGTGTTGCACACAGTTTGCATTCACAGTAAAAACAGTGCTGTTGTTCTTAATATTAAGAGAGAGAAAAAAAGTAACTGCAAGGTCATATTAAAATCCAACACAATGTTTAAAGAAATTAAAAAAGAGATTGAAATATATGAGGCGTTTCCAAGACCAAATGGCACAAACAAGTCCAAAGATCAGGATCACCACAAACTAATTTAATATTGCGTCCAAGCCATTATACCAAAGGAAATTAATTTATCCTTTAGAATTGGTAAAAAGGACGCCAATTTGCCAAAGGAAGAGAAAGAAAGAAAGAAAGAGGTGCTCAGACAGCCAAGGGTGAGTCTTCAACTAATGGGTAAAAACCCAAATCAGAAACTCTAGTCCATAACCAAATTCATCCTCATCGCAATTCTACCGAAATTGAGAAATAAAAATTTGAAGAGGAAAAAGAATCAGAAGAAAAAGGAGACATCTACCGGAGGCGCTCTTCGTTCTCCAACGAAGGTTTGTTTATAAACTGAGAAATTAGGGTTTTCATTTGATTTAATGGGCTAGGCCCAGAGAGAGAAATCATTTTTATTCTCTTTGTTTTACTAATAGGAGGCCCATCATTTTTCAAATTCAATACATGCTACTAGGAGAGGATTGAAAACTTGTAATCATTAATTCATTATCCCATGTTTCGAAAATTAAAGTAAAAAGGTAAAAATCAAAATTTCAGTAATAATTTCTATCTTCAAATTCGTATCATCTTCACCGCAAAAAAAGTTTTTATATATAATAGATCAGTCAATTTTCTTTGAAATACATACTAAATCTCGTACTAAAAATTTAAGACATGTAGGAATAAACAAACAAAAATTTGGCATCTTAAATTTTACTTGCCATTGTGTGAAAGAGTGTCAATGAAGAAGAAAAATATTGAGGAGGGATTCATTAACACTTTTTTTTTGTAACACCGGACAACACTCTACATTTTCAAAGTCCAAACAGTCGATCTAAATTGTTCAACATGGTGGATATATTAAAATGTGCTTGCATATCAAATTTTACATTTTTTTGAATTTTTTACTATTTATTAAGATGGGTACAAAAATTCAATGGTATGAAAATAACAATTTGTAAAATACTTAATAAATAGTAAAAAAATTCAAACAAATGTAAAATTTGATTCTACAAGCACATTTTAATATATCCATCATGTTGAACGGTTTGGATCGACTGTTTGGACTTTGAAAACTTTGAAAACGTAGGGTGTAATTCGATGTCACTAAAAAAGAGTGTAAGTGGATCCCTCCTCATATATTATATATATTATCATTAGTTCGGCTAATATGTTTCTATAAGCACTTCGGTAGAAATACTTACGAATGAAATTTCAAAACTTTACATTGGAAACGTCGAATTAGGTAACTCAATAAATTGGTTATATATTAAACTTGTATAATACTAATTTTTACTATTTTTAGAATATTTACTATTTTTTATGATTTTTAAAGGATGATTTTTTTTGACATACCAACAATGCATCAATATGCGCACAAATCTTCATTTTTTTATCGCTTGACTTGATACTAAATGATTTCAAAAAATTTAAAATTTTATATGTAAATGAAACTCTCTTGAAGGAGATCAGTTTGAACGGTTTGGATTTTTCGTTTGAAGCTAATTAAATAAATTTTAGATTGTAAGCATATGAGTTGAAATGCTACTAAAAACATATTAGGCGGACTCATTATCATTGCCTTATTATTATAATATTATTAAAGGATGTTCTTCATAATTATCAATAATATAATTTATATTATTAGTATGTAGATATGTACTCACAAGTATAATCATCATCATTGTCATCGTCCTCACCATATATATAATTAAAAACAAATAAAAGAATCTGAGAAGAACCGTGCTGTTTACAACCTAGTGTCGTGGGATGGATCACTGTAGGAAAATGCGGTTCATGCGGCCGCATATGCGTATGCGGTTGGCAACCGCATGGAAAATCAATATGCGGTTTTGCATATGCGGTCGCATATTAGGCCGTATATTACCGCATATTACCGCATTTTGATTGTATGATACCGAATATTACCGTATATTACCGCATATTACCGCATATTTCCGCATATTACCGCATACTTGTTTATATATATATGAATTCTCATTTTAAAATCCGCATATATAAGTACCGCATGAAAACCGCATATGCGGCCGTATACCGTATATGCGGTATGCGGTGGCTTTCCGCATACCGCATGAAAACCGCATTTTATAACCTTGGGATGGATAAACTCTGGGAAAATTGAAACCTTGGAAACTCACAAATCACAAATAAAACAAGGGGCTGATATATAATATACCGAATATATTATTCGTGGCGAAGTATTCTGTATTCACTAATTAATTTGTATAAATTAGTCTTTTATTTTATTTTTCACTGAGAAAGGCTGTTCCGAACTTCCGATCTTTGAATTCCGAAATTTTTATTAATACCCTTAAAAAGCAAATCTACCTCAGTATTGAAATTTTTGCAAAGATAACCTAACCGTCTCATGTTGAGGCGGTTTGCTATAAAAATATATATTTCTTTTTACAAATGTTCACCAAACGGATCGGATCAGATAGTGGTAAAACCATATCCGTATTCATTTTTATTTTTTGGATACGAATACGGATCGGATATTAGACAGAAACGTATGGATACGGATCGGATATCGGATATCCGTAGATATATATATATAAATATTTTCATAATATATATTACACTATATGGTATATATCTACTGTTCGGATACGGATAATTAATATTCAAAACCATATCCGTATCTAACTTTCGGATATGGATCCGGATACGGTCGGATATTATCTGATCCGTTTGGAGCATCATATATACTTTTTATAAAGAGTATGACTACAAAACTACTATAAATATTAGATAAAATATTAGTACTCAGCTAATTAACAACATCAGAAGAGTACTCACTTGAGATGAGACTATACATTACTATAAATATTAGATAAAATATTATCCTACATATAGTCAGTTTCCACAATAAATTGTTTTTCTAAACAACTTAATTTCTTTCAGCCACATATTACAAGCAAAGACAGTGAAACAGTGTAGCTATGCTAATATAGCCCGAAACATCAAGTACCACATTTCAATGAACAACACACAACAAATCCAAAAGAGATATTTGAACAAATTGCTTCACTAGAAATAATTCTAAATCAAATAATACTTCAATTAAAAAATAATTTCCCACACTTTCTAATTCAACGAAACCCAAATTTAACTTGGATTATGATAAGCATAAATTATATACACATTTGATCTAGTTTCTATCATAAAATAACTTCAATTATCATGTATTTTGAATATAAAATGAATTAATTACACTTAGAATCAAGTTACTGCGTTTGCTCGGCTTAAATTTGCAGGAAATGAAGAAAAATGAAGAAAAACGAAGAAAAATGTCCAGTGCGGACACACGGATTGCGATACGGCCGCACTGAGTACTTAGAAGGATTTCTGAACACGCGCCAATTTGAAAAAGGTATAATGAGGTTTTCATCAAAATCCGTGCGGACGCACGGATATCGATGCGGACGCGTTCTGGTCGCACAGGAAAAGTCCGAGCCTAGTGCGGACGCAGTGAGAACCAGTGCGGATGCACTCTGGCCGCACTTAAGACGCATTGAAATTTCAGCTTCCGACACACAGTTCGTATTTTGGTCATAACTTGGTCATACGAACTCCGATTTGGGTGAATCAAAGTTTGACGGAACCAGGACAACAAGATCTATAACTTTCATGAAGGAACAATATCCAAATTCGGAATGTAAAATCCCGTGTGGACGCACTAAGGTCGCATTCAGCCTAAAAATCGAGTTTTCTATTTCCGGCGCTTCTAAAAACGACCCAGGAGTGAAATATGGAAAGTGGGGACGTGGAAAAACTTGTGGAGCAAGTATCTAATGACTCCCCATGTCCATTTGCTCCAGAATTAACAAGTACTTCTTCTCTAAAAAGGGCGCCCACTAACTCCACCTTCTAGCCTCTAAATTGGGCATGATCTCTTGCTATAAAAGGGCTAGAACTTTCCCTTCCAAATCCACCATCATCCATCCCCACAACACATCTCATTCTCTCTCTACACACAAATCTTAGCAATATTTTCTGAAGAAGGTGAAGTTTTCAAGCAAGGAGAAGAAGGGTTTCCTGAGCAAGATTCGGCAAGATTGAGGTTTTAGATTCAAAGGGTGTAATTTTTTTTTATTTCATTTCCTTTATTATTTGCCAAACTTTGCAATGTTTCTCTCCAAGAGGGAGTAGTTCTCTCTCTAGGGGTTTAGGTCAATACATGAACTTGTTTAATTCTATTTTATTCGATTATTTGCTTTTATTATGATTGTTTTATCGGATTTGATTGTTAATTTCTGGGATTTTAATAATTTGTGTTAGAAACATAATTAGTACTTGAATTGTAGCATCTCGTTTTGGTTTCAAAAGAACCAAAATTGACTAGAATCAATAGGATAGTACCAAATTATGAATGCAAATATCTTAGGTTTTAGATTAAGATTCTAACCAATTTAATCTAAGCCGGAATTACAGAAATTAAGGTTAGGGACTTGGTGAAGGACCTAAACGAGAAGTCAAACCCTAATTAGGACATCCCAAATCGAGTCGGATATTGTTATCATGAACTTAATTGAGAAGTACCAATATTTGAGGAGATGAGAGACTAACAAGAGCTTATAGTCTAGGTAGCTAGGGTAAAGAACCTAAAAAGTGAAGTCCGAATTACTTAGACACATTATTAATTCACGAAAGTGACCCTTAATGGCATATTAGGTTAGAAACCTCATCAAATCATACATGAATTTAAGCAAATACCGAATGAATAGAATTAACAAGAGATTGTAGACCAAAGACCTCTAGATTCTCTAAACCTTGAAAACAAACCGACTTTTCTTTCTATTACTTTTACTTTTAATTGTTTAAAAACTCCTTTCTTCGGATATTGAACCCAACTTTAGAATTTTTAGTACAAAACCCCCCTAATTTACTTTATTGCACTTTACTTTCTTTCTTTTCTGAAATTTAAAATCTAAAGTTGAAAACTAAGTATTTATCTTACTCCTTGTGGTTCGATACCCGATAATATACTACACGGTAGGATTGTATACTTGCGATCTGAACCGAAAGTGTATTTGAGGATAAAGCTTTTTACATATACCCTTTGCACGTATCAGATTAATCTAACAAAACTATATATCATCTGGATCCGCGCAATATTAAATTGGCACACCTTATTGGATCCAACAGAGATCCAACGGTGATTATGGAAATACTTTAACAGCTGCCAGGCATTAATTGGAGACGTAAAATTGATAAATGCCCCACTAAACATCTCTAAAAAAAACTAACAAATTATATACACACTAAACATCTCTAAAAAAAAATTATAGCAAACCGCCCCACTATGAGACAGTTAGATTATTTAAAAAAAAATTCAATACGGAGTTTGCTAAATTTTTTTTAGGGTATTAATAAAAATTTCGGCTCTGAACTGAAACAAATCATAAAACAAGAACAATTAAGAGGGCCAGAGACGACCCAAGAACAGTAGGCAATAGACAACATGACCTTAAATATTTTATTTTATACTTTATTATCTTTGTCAAATCCAATGGGCAGCTCAATTTTCTTCTGACGGATTGCCACTCTTTTGCTTCAAAATAAATTCCAATTTAAGCATGGAGCCCACAAGTCAGTAGTTTTCTTACAAAATATGAGGCACGGCAGTTAAGTTATATATAATTTTTTTTTTTTGAAATTATGAGTTGGAGGCTAGTGTTATGCAAACGGGCCGGACGGTCCGGGCCGGGTAAAACCCGTGGCAGGCAACGGGCAGACACGGGTAGGGTAGCACGGGTTTTTTTTTTTTTTCAAAAACCCTACCCGGCCCGGCTCAACTCCCCGGGTAGCACGGGTAGGCGGGTTGCACGGTCCGGATCCGGGTAGCACGGGTCTGGTCCGGTTCGGACCCGTTTTTTTTTTAAACCAATAAAATATAAATCAAAATTCATTTGACATGATTGTATATTTGAACTCAATAATTTTTGTTATAATAAAATATAAATCAAAATTACAAATTATTTTAAAACAATGTTGCTTAAATCAATTACTATAAAATATCTTAATCAATTACTTTAAATTTAAAACAATAAAATATAAATAAAAATTTCTTAGGGTACGGGTTGCACGAGTTTAGGGTACGGGTATCACGGGTCAAGGGTATGGGTACAGGTTAGGCGGGTACACGGACCGGACCGGGCAGTCCGGATTTGAAACGGACCGGGTTATCACGGGTTAATGGCAAAAAACCGGATTCGGCCCTTTTCAACCCTTACCCGGGTTACCCATGGACCCGTGTCAAAACCGGGCACGGTTCGGACCGGACGGGTACGGGTCACAGGCGGACTGGACCGGGTTTGACCTGCCCGGGTAATTTCAAAATACTAGTTGGAGGTCAAACTATCCAATACATTTTCAAACTTCTGTGTATATTATAAATGATTTCTCCAGATTGTGATTTTCGAACTCAAGTCATGTGTCTTTGCCACTGATCAAAGTCAAGTTCTTATTATATATAAAATTATAGATACAGTTGACCTAAAAATTGATGAATGCTTTCACCACGTTTAACGCAACAACAGCGGATCTCAAGAATCAAAACCACCATAACACTTTTAAAATTTAAATTTACATCTCGGCAGCAAAAATGGATCATTTTAAAGTACAGAACAAGAAAACCTGTGCAAGTTTGACATGTGGCTGTTTTAAATTGGCCTAGGGTTTTAAAAAATACTTGTTTTTTTATTTAACACAACCATTCTAAGATTTAACTTTACTTAATTAACACATACTTTCTATTATGAAAAGAATATTGGGTGCATGCCTCTTTATTTATTATATGATTTGAGCCATTGGTAATTTTTGGATCATATAAATTTCTCTAATTTCAAAGTACCTAGATTGTTATTTTAAAAAAAAAAAATTCCTTAGATTTGAAAAGTGGGTCACCTAATATACTCCAAATCCATTCAACACCCCTGGTCCGGTCTTGGTTTTATTAATTTGTTGTCCAAATTAAATTCCCTCCTGCTAATCCACTAACCAGTCAGCAGTCTAATGAAGCTTTCTTTCTTTATAAAGAAACCTCATATTCAAAACCACAACAAGACCACTCGATCCGGTTCTTATGTGACCTCATCTCTGTATACAAACATTAATTATTATCACCAAGGATAAGGAAGGTCCTCATATTAATTTTCAAACTCTAGGGAATATATATAGAGTAGAAATAGAATGTTCCTAAGTTCATCAAGCATTTTTGTGAACTCAACTCTAAAATTTATTAAATTGGTTTCAAACGATGAATTCGAACTGTCGAAACTCATTTACCTTACAAGTGATGTGTCTATATACAAAAAATTTAAATTTACGAATTAAATTTTTATAGAATCAAGTGGTAAAAAAAAACATTACAAAAATGAATGCGTTAAAATTAATTTATAAACTTTCTAATTTTGACCGTTTACATTAAAATAACCTCCATTTGCAGCAATAAAATTTCATATGATTAACATTTTCTTTTTATGTTTGATTCTCATAACTTGAAAATCTGATTTCGTTTCTGAGTATAGAAAAGTGTTCACATACTTTAGAATCACAGGAAGGCCACAAGAATCCATATTCTCTGGTGCCAATGCCGACAGTAAGAATGAATATATAGTAGTAGATCGATGTAGATTAATAGCAGATTGCAAGATCCGTAACGTTCGCAAAAATAAGCAATTAAAATTAAAAATAAAAACGAGGCCAGTATCGACAGTCCACAGACACGAAATAAATAGGTCAAATTTACTAACACCTGTTTCTATATATGATTCAATCATATTCATATCAGTCCGAATTAAAAATAGTTGCTTTGGATGGAATCAATCAGCCGATCGAGTACCCATTTCGTAATATAAAAATCAGTCGCTCACATCCAATGAGATCGCATCGGACGGTTCAGACTAAAAAAAATTGGTCCCATACCCCGGGATTTAAGCCACCAATCCACGATTCCAGCGACCTTGCTCTCATCTTCCCTTTCTGCCCCTATAAATGAAAGCGGCTCTTATCTTCCTTCCCACTTGAGCTGTGGAGCAAAAGTCAAACTGAACCACAACCATAACCATCACCATCAATTCATCTCATCTCTAAAACCCCTTCAACGACTTAACCACACCACAACTTCACAAATTTATTAATTCCCTTTTCTACTCCTCACTCCTCTCTCATGGCTGGAGGCCTCGACAAAACAATCCTCAAAACTGCGCTTTCCATTGCCGACGCGGCATCCTGGTCATGCGCGCTAGCGCTCTTGGCGCTCATCCTCATGAGCTCACTGCACGAAGGCAGGGGTCGCATGTCAGAGGTAGAGATAGAAACAACTGATCAGAGTACAATTGTGGTGAAGGGAAGCAGTCTGGTTGGGCAGCGGCCGTGCGATGAAATATATGTTGTTAGTGAAGGAGAAACTCTGCATAGCATCAGTGATAAATGCGACGATCCTTTTATTGTCGAGAGGAATCCACATATACATGATCCCGATGATGTTTTCCCGGGGCTGGTTATCATGATTACCCCTTCTTCTTCTTCACCAGCTAAGTTCAAAAGCACAATTAATTAGTTAATTAATTAGAGGAGAGAAGTAGTAGAGTTTTATCTTAATTTCTTCTCCCTAATACTTTTTGTTTAATTTTGTTGCTTTTAATTTAGTATTGTCAGATAGAGAAGTGTTGCTTGGAGAGGTCAAGTCACAATTAATTAAGTGCATGCATCATTAATTCAATGTGAATATCATGAATGAATTAGTACCAAGAATTAATTAGTGGAGCTTAATTATATATATATATATATATATATATATATATATTATGCTTTTTTGTGGTGTGTGTGTTTGGATTGTTGTATATGGATATTGGTGCGTATCATATTATCCTCCAATAAGTTTTGAGGCTGCAGTTATGCTTTTACCGAAAGCTCCTTTTTAGCATTGCTATTTGTTTGCGTCATGGTCTATTATGACCTAAAAGTTAGGCTTCTATGACTATATGCTACTACTGCAGAACATGGCAAGCCTCTCAAGTAGGGTCAAAAGTTAATTTCACATATGCGTTACACAAAAGCATGCAGAACAATAACATGCTTTATTAATTAACACGCAAAGCGCAAGTGTACGTTCTGATGCATTTCAGCAAAAAAAATAATTCTTAATTATCTTTCTTGTTTGGAATTTTCTATCGGAATTATAAATTACTCAAAATCAAAGTCATGCTTCCAATAGCGGAAAAGCAGTTCAAACAACGTTACTAAATTGACTGAACCAAAAATTAATCTTTGAATTCATTTTATTTTATGATAATTTCTATAGTAAGAAAAAGGAAAGATGGACAGGCTGAAAGCTTTTCTGAGAAATGAATCAATGACATGTGAAGATTTCCAATGAGAGAGTTTGAGTTAAACAGACTGCTTCCCAAGGAGCATTATTACATTCTGGAAGGGGAAAAAGGTGAAAAAGAAAGAAAGAAAAAATGTTAGAAAGCTTTGGCAGAATAGAGAATAGTAGTAGTAAGAAACATTGAAAAGACTTGCCATAGATGACCATGAGCTAACTACGTTGGCCCAATAAGGCCCACTTTCTTTCAAAGGGGAACATATATGTTGAATGAAATGTATAATTTAGCAAAGATTTAGGTGGTGTTGCTGAATAATTATTATGTGTTTCGGACCTTTTGGTAACATTCCAATGGTCCCGTATTTTCTTTACTTTTTTGGGCTTTATTCTTCTCTCTACTGTTCAACTTTGATTTAGGCTGATTGTATAAAATTGCATTTTAGAATATATCATTATTAGAGGTGCTATCGGGTCGGGTCGGGTCCGGATACTATTATATTTGGACCCGTACTCTAAAAGTGTTCGGGTCCAAATTTCGATCCATATACTTATTTGTTTCAAATCGGGTCGGGTTCGGATCCGGATACCTATCTACCCGTAGATATTTCGGGTCCATTCTTTCGGTTCCGGGTAGATAGATACCCATAACTTGTTTGTGGATTATCGGGTCCGGTTCGGATATAGGGCGGTTCCGGATCCGGAGCGGGTATATGTCACAACTCCCATACTACATATGTTTTTCTTTTTTTCTCATTAGAGCCTTCAATAATATTTTGTGGAACTTGGGTAGTCATGGTGTAACAAAAAGTATTCGAAAGTTTTTTGTTTTTTGTTAATAGCTTTTGAATTCAGGAGGGTGGAGATAAATAACTTTTGAAAATCAAAATATTGAAGAATAGATATAATTTTTAGAAAGTAAAATATTGGAGATGGTGATTTTCTTTTCTATGATTCAAAAAATCCATGAATGAAATATTAATACTAATTTGTTTGAATAGATAATTAAATTTATGGCAAATATTTGATTTCTTGAGATTTATTGCGAATGACATATCAATGAGAACAATAAATTTTTATGATTATGAGGATGAAATATAAGGCAGATATTGAAGGATATATTCAAAGTAATAAATTTTATTCAAAAAATTAATATGCAAAATGTGATTACTGGCGTGACATTTGTTGATTTGATTATATGTAAAATTGTATTTTCATAGTTATTCATATATGTTTTATCAGGTATTTATATGGGTATCGGGTCGGGTTCGGTTATGAGTCGGATAACTAAATCAAACCCATATCTTATCCATTACAATATCGGTTCCGGTTCGGATCCGGATCGGATATTAAATTATTAATTTTGTAACCGTACTCATAATTTAACCGGTTATATTTTTTAAACCATACCCTACCCAAATTAACCGGATCCGGGTCGGATCCGGGTCGGTTCCGGGTCGGATCCGGTTCGGTTCCGGATTGGATCCGGGTAATCGGATAAAAGTAGCACCTCTAATCATTATATTAAAAATATATAATACTGTTTTTGGAGAGGATGCTTTGCTAGAGCTAAGTAGCAGCTAATAAGAAATTGATATGACCTGGACCAACTATAATCAAATTGTTATAAAAAAGAAAGAAAGAAAGAAATACAGTGTAGTCTACTGAATAACCTAACTAGTCAACACCCAATCTGCCTTTATATATATATATATATATATTAGTTTATTACCTTCATAATTAATCACTTAACCAAGGGAATTCAGGCTCTCTATAGTAACGTATGTCAGTCATCAGTTTTTGTTAAATAAATAAATGTTAACTATTATTAGTTGTACTGCGTGGAGAGCTGGACTTGAAATTCATGAATGCTGTCTGAGTGTCTGGAACCAATTAAATGTTTGTTTACATAGATCGAAGCCGAAAAGTTGACTTCTTCCTTAATCGAAATCAATTAAGAAGAAATTAATCACCACCACCAGTCTTCTCATCTATCACAAGTCCTACACTACAATCAATGTGAAATATGTGAGTTTCTATGATAAGGAAATGTAACTAAAATTACTATACATAGATTTTGTAACTGAATATAAGAGTCCACCATATGTAATTAAAAAGAAAAATTGTTCTCATAAACTACAACATTAATTAATTGTACATCTAATTATATGTTACTCTCCTTTTGCTGAAATTTTGATTTAGCAAAACATGTTCAGGAAAAAATTTCAGCTACATAATTAATGTTTTCTTACCCACTTATTACATGTCTTGCATGAAGCTACCCGATTGGGTGATAAAGGGCAAAACAGTCAAATGCAATTTCAAAGTTATTCAGAACCACTCTGACGGCAGCTGCACAAACAGAATTGCAAACATTGATACCTATTCTGTCACAGACAGTACTCAGATCACAGGTACATGCTGATGTTAATTACAAGCACCAAGACAATTTAAACAAACGGGGCTGGGCAATAGTCAACAGATGCGCTCTTTGCAAAAAATGCACAGGAATCGGTTAATAATTTGTTAAATGATTGTTCTTTTGCGATGGAATTGTATCAAGCACTGGCAATAGATATCTCACT
Organism: Carex kokanica; assembly: GCA_025461125.1. NCBI lineage: Eukaryota > Viridiplantae > Streptophyta > Magnoliopsida > Poales > Cyperaceae > Carex > Carex kokanica. Next base: position 321,331 of record JAJGRX010001361.1, on the reverse strand, counting down.
AGTGATGCCTGACGCACAGACAACATCCATTTTAACTTCTAGATTACCAAAGAGGAACATGTCTAATATATTAGTAACTCAATTCATCCTTTGGCGAGAGCGTTGTGTGAGAACATTCACGGAACATAGCAAAGAAGAAGTTATTTGGCAGTTGCAATTCTTACAATGCAACAGCAACACACAGAAAAACGCAGCTGCAACGGTCACTTTTCTGACAAACTGAGGCAGATAAGTTCAAGAGGTTGACATGGGTGCCAGCGTACCAGCGTACCAGCAAAAGGAGATGTAAACAGCAGAACTGGTACGTGACTGGTATGGTCTGCCGGCTGGTACGAATGATCGCACACTGGTACAGAACTCATTCTATCTATTAGTAAGGAAGGCCTGTTCATACAAGTGATACAGATGTTTTGGAGATGCTTTGAACTGCACTGGGGCTCAAAGAGACACCTACAAAATTGATTTTGTGGTTCTAGCTCTTAGGGACTTAGAAGCAATTTTTACATTTTGTTCTCTTTTTTATCTTCTAATTTTATTTTCTGTTTCTTATTTTTCAGCTCAACACAGTTGAGCAAATTGTAATTTTTATCAGTAGATACAATCTCTGTACTACAATTATCAATTGAGTGAATATGGGCACGACCCATAATTTTCTTCAAAAAAAAAAAATTAATGTTTTCTGATAAGCTGGAACGACATTATTTCATAAGCAAACTGCTATCAGCTCATTTATTCATACATAATAAAAGGAGAACAGAAGGGAAGAAGGTGTTCCCCTGTTGCAAAATCCAAACCAACACTTTAGTACCTACATTTTGTTGTGTTGATTAGAGGTTGTACTTAAAAAGAAGAAGATACTAATTAGAGGTCACAACTTATGCATGAGGTCAGGTAGATGTTATAGAAAGCTTAAATCCCGGTAAACAAACGGAGGCCATCTTTTTGCTGCTATAAAAAAAATAGAACCAAAAGATATCACCTCCTTTGCATGGTACGTAGTGCCGTTCCCTTTTATCTTTGTCTAGATACAAGGGGCTCTGTTCTATGAATATTTAAAGAAGATAAATTCTGCATATGAAGTAGAAACATCGAAAATATAAAGAAAGAAAAAAAGCATTGATCACAAAGAAAAGAAAATTAGTACTCAATTTTTTTATTAATGCACAAATGCAGAAACTTGAATAATCTTCAATGCTTACTTGAGTCTAATAAAATCTTCTGAAGATTTTTATCAGGTGTAAAATGGAATGTTCAACTTGGAGATCGGTATCTATTATTATTCTCTTCACAATTCTGAGCTTTGTAGGCTCTGGTTATTCTCAACAAGGTAGTGTTCTTAGCTCTCATTTATTCCAATAACCGATATTTCTGCTTAATATACACAGTGTATTAATATTTTTTATGACAAACAGCAGAAAGGTACTCCTTTTTGAACCAAGCAGCAGAGGCGCCGATAACATCTTACTATGACTACATCATCATAGGAGGTGGTACGGCTGGGTGCCCTTTAGCAGCCACACTATCACACAATTACAAGGTGTTGTTGCTTGAGAGAGGAGACTCACCTTATAGCAACAAAAATGTTTCGAATTTGATGAATTTTCCCGACACCCTGGCAGACACCTCACCAACATCTGCCGCTCAACGGTTTGTATCCGAGGATGGGGTAATAAATTCTCGGGCCCGTGTACTAGGTGGTGGTAGCTGTCTCAATGCCGGTTTCTACACACGTGCAAGTCTGAATTATGTGAGAGAAGCCGGGTGGGACGGTAGACTTGCAAATGAATCATATGAGTGGGTAGAGAAAGTTGTAGTTTTTGAACCGACAATGCCAAAGTGGCAGACTGCTTTAAGAAACGGGCTACTTGAGGTGGGGATTACACCTTTCAACGGGTTTACTTATGATCATGAGTTCGGGACAAAGATAGGAGGGACCATTTTTGACGGTGATGGGAACCGACATACTGCAGCAGATTTGTTAGAGTATGCGAACCCAGAAGGGCTAAATGTGCTACTTCATGCCAGAGTGTCAAGAATTCTTTTCAAGATTAAAGGTAAATTACAGTCTAGTTAATTGTCGGGCCTCTAATAAGAGCAAAGTAGCAAAAATAAATTAACCATCCACTTGATATATATACAGGAAGGGTAAGGCCGAAAGCTTACGGGGTGATATTCTGGGACCAATACGGCAAAAGACACAAAGCATATCTAAACCAAGGCGCTGATAACGAGATCATTGTCTCGGCTGGAGCGCTTGGTAGCCCCCAGCTCCTGATGATGAGCGGTGTGGGCCCAAGAGATCAGCTCGAGGCATTGAACATAAGTGTAGTATTGGATCAACCGATGGTGGGCCAGGGGATGTCTGACAACCCCATGAACGCCATTTTCGTGCCTTCACCAAACCCGGTTGCTACTACTCTCATTCAAGTTGTTGGAATAACCAAGTTTGGTTGCTTCATTGAAGGTGCTAGTGGGTCCAATTTTATCATCTCCGGATCTAATTTCACCGGCGGGACACCTGGTAGAAATTTTGGCATGTTTTCTCCTCAGGTCTATATATCTCTTTTAAACACTCTTTCTTTATTAAGAAAAAGTAGGAAAAGGATTAGCATAATTGCATTATGTGATGTACGGCAATTGTAATTAATGAATATATATATATATAATTATGTTATGACAGACAGGCCAGTTGGCCACGGTGCCACCAAAGGAAAGAACACCTGAGGCCATAGCGAGGGCAGTTGAAGCCATGAACAGCTTAGAGGAGTCTCATTTCCAAGGAGGCTTCATCCTCGAAAAAATAAGGGGCCCCATTTCCACGGGTTACCTCAAACTTAAAAACCGAAACATCGACGACAACCCCTCGGTTACCTTCAATTACTTCAAAGAGCCCATAGATCTAGAGCGGTGTATAAGAGGTATCCAGACAATAGAACGAATCATCAAGTCACCCGGTTTCTCAAATTTTACTTACTCAGATGTGCAGATGGGAACTTTGCTTAATATAAGTACACGTTTCCCGGTAAATACACTTCCGAGGAGTAACGAAGACACAAGGTCACCGGAGCAGTATTGTCGGGACACTGTTATGACGATATGGCATTATCACGGGGGTTGTCAGGTTGGTCAGGTGGTGGACTTGGACTATAAAGTGTTTGGAATGGATGCACTTCGGGTTGTGGATGGTTCAACATTTAGGTTTTCTCCCGGCACAAACCCGCAAGCGACAGTAATGATGCTCGGAAGGTACCTACTCCCTTTTCTTTTCTCATCTCTATTGCCTATTGTATGAATCAAGGATTCTAATTTTGCCTTTTATTAAATTTAGTTAATCTAACTACTTCCTTAATTTGCAAAATAAAAATAGGTACATGGGTGTCAGAATTCAAAATGAGAGATTGGCTAGGCAACGGGCAGCAAGGGAGACATAATTGTCGACGTCTTCCTTCGTTTGCAGGAAGAAATATTTCATCAAAATATATATAAAGTTTTTACAAAATATAAAGTGATTGTAATGTGTTTCACATATCATGAGCTAATTAAGGTCAAAATGTAAAGAAAAGTTATATAAAAAGAATCAATTCTTGTCTTTGAGTTAGTCACTAAGCAAATTAAGCGACCAAGAACAATTTTGACGGCGGAGGGGGCCAGTAGTATTTGTGCTTTGAGATTCGTGCAAAGTTAAAAGAACGGTTAAAATCCACTAATTCTAAAAGATTTTCTTTTTACGGTACGGGGAAGATCCGAATTCTTTCATGTGGCGCTTATTTTTTTTTTTACGGATCATGGAGGTACATTGTGTCGGATTATGCTCTCCTAAATGGTGTGGCGGGTCAAGAGCGCAGAACAACAAGTCACCTAGAATTTTTCACCTGATACCTATTTTTTCCTCATTTTATTTCTGTATATTTTTTAAAAAGAAGTTGTTGGTGGTGCTTCTGTTGACTTCTCTTTCTTTCTTTTTTCTTCTCAAATCTCTTTTTATTTTTTATTTTATTATTATTTTTTTGGTTGAAAAGCCTGTAGGCAATTAGATTAACTCAAAAAAAGTTACAAACTAGCTGTTACATGATATTAGAAAACGAATGTCGTTAAAAACATTCAGCTGTAAATAAATAAATACACACAGGGTTTGTGTATTCTATGAACACAAATTTAATCATCTTTGTCCGATGGAATGATAGTAGCTTAGTAATTGTTTCCTATGCGCATATTTGTTTAAATGAAATTTAGTAGGCAAAATCTACAGTTTCAGAAAAAAAAAGGGCTAACAGATTGACATATTAAGGCCCAATAAAAATATTTTAACAATAGCAGGCCTATAAATATTTTGGCCCAAAAAGATGTATAATTTTGGGTTACTTTTGCGGGTTTTGGAATACTACTCTTGATATGAGCATAACTTTGCAAGAGCTCGTCAGAAACCTAAAAAAAAAAAAAAATCCAATTGTTCCTTGTGCTTTACTAGAAGGAGATTAGCAATATTAATATTTGACAAAATATGAGAATAAGAAATATAAATAAAAACTGAGTATTTTCTGAGTGAGATTATGGTACCGTACATAACGCATATTGGTATGTACTATGGATTAATTTTTTTATTTTCAAAGTTCAAATCGTCGATCTGAACCATTTAATGTGATCACAATATGAAAATATACTTGCAGATTAAAATTTTACATTTTTTAGAATTTTTTACTATATTTTTAGATAAATAGAGAATCACTACATTTGAATGGTCTAGACTTTTTAGATCAAGTGATCTTCTACCTATAAAAAATAGTAATTTTTAAAAAGCATATATAAAATTTGATGTATAAGTACATTTTTATAAGGAGATCATGTTGAACTGTTCAGGTGATGTTGAACTGTTCAGATGTTGTTTGGACTTCAAAATAAAAAAATATTGATATATAGTACGGATCATTGTATGCTATGCATAGTATCATAATTTTTTATAAATATTCAAAAGTTAATATAATACTTATCTTACAGTTTTATGCAAATTAAGCATGTTTACAAGAATCATCTAAAAGCCCAAAATTGGGAAGGAATAATTATAATTCAATTGGGCCATGGTGAAATAGTATCCAAAACAAGGAAGCAAAGCACATATCCCAGGTGCTTAACCACCCACCGCCGTTTAACACAGCATGTAAAATCCCTTTCGTAAACTAAAAACAAATAGAAGGGGAAAAGACGGAGAGAGAAAGAGTGACAGAGAGAAAAAAAGAGAGTTGATCGTAAATTTGTAATTTGTAATTTATAATAAATAAAATCCTTTTCGTGTGCCTCGACCTCGATCAGCTTATTACTTCCTTCACAGCTCAGCTTTAGGCTTTAGGGCATCTCCCGTTGATTCATACGTCGAGTTTTTTTAATCTCTGAATCGGCGATATCTCCGGCGGCGGCGCTTGTAGGTTCTGCGAGCCGCGAGTCCGATCTTTACTCTTCCAGCTGGATTACATCGGGATTTGTTTGTTCAGGTTAGAGATTGTCTTCTCCAGATAGATATTAGATACTTTGAGCTATATGTATTTGATTGGGGATTTATTGGATTATAAGATGCATTTTTTGGGTGATTAGATTGCGGTGAACAATTGTTAAATCATACGAATAGTGATCACTGATAAAATTTATTTTGACAAAGTAATGAGAAAGAAAGGTCAACTTATCATTTAGCTAATGTATGGTCCATATGTTAATATACTTTTAGGTACATTATTATTATATACATAATATGGCGATTTTTAATAGATCATTCTACTGTTGTAAGATTGTGTTTCGTCTAGGCCCAATTTCCAAACATGAAATGCTCTTTTTCTTATTTTATGTTAAAAGAAATGAATAACTTCAAGAGATCTTTATAAATAGATTGCTTAGGTTTATACCAGATTACACCCTTTCTTTTCCAGCTAACACATGTTCTTAATTTCTCTGAAATTTTAGGTTAATTGATTAGTAATTTACCTGCAAGTCTAAATGGAAAATGCACCCAACAGTCCTGTGACATTAAACCAGAACATCTCAAATGGTGAAGACACAAACTGCCACGATCGTGTGCAAGCCACATCGAAGGAGGCATTTGTCTACAGACAAGATGTTGTCAGATTGAACATCAAATCTGAACCACTAGGAATAGTTACTGAGGTGGCAGGGGAGTATGATTCCGATTCCAGTGTTTCTGACTTCAGTGAATCAGAGGAAGAAGAAGAACAACAAAAGACCAACAACACAGTTTCTGATGCTACTGGAGACAAAAACAATGGTGGTGGAGACAAAAACAGTGATGGTGGCACAAGTCTTAAAGAAAGTGATACAGATGACCTGGATTCACTGCCTGATGGGATGATTAGGGTTTCATGGCTAGATAACACCTTCACGACTGAAGATATCACTACTGTGACTGTTGTGGATAGGAGCTTCTTGCAAGGGGACATAGTAGCCTCTGTGTCAGATCCCACCGGCCAGCTTGGACAGGTTGTGGATGTTGATATAACAGTTGATTTGCGTACCGGGAATGGTGATATGATAAGAGGGGTGTCCTCCCGGGATCTTAGGCGGGTTACTGAATTTACTGTCGGTGATTTTGTTGTATCAGGTTGCTGGCTTGGGCGGGTTGACGAGGTCATAGATAATGTGACAGTGTTATTTGATGATGGTTCTGTTTGCAAAGTGAACCGGGCTGACCCGTTAAGGCTTAAGCCTGTGGCGAAGCCAATTGTTGAGGATACCAGCTTCCCATACTACCCCGGGCAGCGAGTGAAGGCAGTCTCATCATCTGTTTTTAAAACCTCTACATGGCTTTCGGGCTTATGGAAAGCCAACCGATTAGAGGGTGTTGTGACGAAAGTTGAGACATTTGCAGTAATGGTTTATTGGATTGCATCAGCATATTTTGGACCATCCCAGTTGTCTATCCCGCCTGAAAAGCAAAACCCGAGGAACTTGACCTTGGTCTCTTGCTTCGCTCATTCAAACTGGCAGTTGGCTGATTGGTGCCTTCTCCATTCAGTGCCAAACCAAACATCTACTCTAATAGAAATGCAAGAAAATGAGGAGCAACTAGAAAACAACCTTGAAGTTGCTGTTGATGGCAAACCGAATGGCCATTTAAATGTTGATAATAATGCCGAAGATGGAAGTCTAGATGCAGCTGCTGAGACTTTGTCTCAGTTGAAGATTTCAAAGGAACAACACCAGCAATCAGCTCACGAAAATGTGACGTATCGCAAGAAATTGAGGAAAGTGTTCTTCAGGAAAGCTGACAAGAGAGTTCGCAGGAGAGAGGAGACTTTTGAGAAGGCTCTTTTTATTGTCAACACGGCTACAAAGGTCACTGTGGCATGGCAGGATGGTACAACTCAGTATGGGTTAGAGTCCACATCTTTACTTCCAATTCATAGCCCGAGTGACAATGATTTCTTCCCTGATCAGTATGTAGTTGAACGGGCCCCGAATGAGACCGAAGAGCCACTGCTAAAGAATCGCCGTGCGGGTTTGGTCAAGAGCGTGAATGCAAGGGACAGGACTGTGTTGGTGAAATGGCTCAAGAAAGATTTCACATTTGTGGGCCAGAAAGAGTTTGAGAGTGAGGTGGTGAGTGCATATGAGCTGGAAATGCACCCTGATTTTGATTATTGCTTTGGGGATGTTGTTGTTCGGCTTCCACCGGTTTCTAATCCAATCGAATCTAGCAATGCTGAAAATGGAAGCTCTACCGAAACAAAGGAGGAGTATCAGGATGCAAGTGGTAGCCCGTGCGAAATGGACATGGATGGTGATGAGACAAATGAGACGGCAGATAGCACATGCAAGAGACACTTACAAAGTAGTGAGGCTGACAAGGACGAAACTGTGTTGAATCTATCATGGGTGGGAAACATTACTGGCTTCTCTGATGGTGACATTGAAGTAATGTGGGGTGATAGGACAGTATCAAAGGTATTAGCTTTTATTAAGAGTTGTTTTTTATTAGAATGCATGGAGGTAGTTAGCTTTGTCTCATATTTAATGTATGTGCTATTTCAGGTGGGCCCCAATGAGGTATATGTGGTAGGCCGGGATGACGAAGAAACCTTTGATGGGGAGAGCGACGAGGGCGCAAGCTGGGAAACTGTTGATGATAATGAAATGGATACACTCGACAACACCATGGAGGTAAACACCACTTTGACTTTTGAACTTCATTCAAAATGCCCTTAGTTTTATTCAATTGTATGGTTATCCAAAAGATCATTCTACTCTTTCCATAAGAAGGTTTGAGTTTTCTTTGATACGCTATTCTATCTAGATCAATAATTTTCTGTAATTTTATCTGTTCAAATTGGCTGCGAACTGAAGTTATGTCTTAGGCTTAGCTTAAAGAACCGGTCATGTTTGGTTGTGGAGTAAAGTTAATGAGGATTAAATGGCTTACTCCATCTTACTCCACATATTTTATATCTCGTTTAGTAGTTTAACTCATGGCTTAAATTAATCCACCTAGAGGAGTAAGGTGTTGGAAAATGAGCCTCTGCCTATGACACTAGCCCTGCAGGGTGGAGTAAGTTAATCCACCTGGAGAGGTGGATTAACTTATTCCGGATTAACTCGCATCTTACTCCAGCTTACTCCTCGTTTGGCTACTTAAGTGTGGAGTAAGGGGTTTACTCCACCTCTTACTCCACAACCAAACATGGCCTATGGTATTGCATGGAGGGGATTTCTGCATTTAACTCCTTTTTAATGCTTGTTGTTGATTGGGATTATTTAATAATAGCTGTGTTAAGTTTGAGTTATCATTATCCATCTTTTTTTTGCGCATCATTGATTTATATTGTCATTCCAAATATATGTTGGCTCCTGCTATCTTTATGATATCTCCCTGTACGAACCGTATTCACTTATCTATTCTTCGCTCATTACCAGGAACAGAATAGTGCACAGAACAATGAAGAAAATACGTCAGAAAAGGACAATGATAATGTGCCTCGTTACCTAGAAGAAAACAATGCCCCTCAAGCACGGGCTGGGCCCCTCGCTGTGCCACTGGCGGCTATTGGTTATGTTGCACGTTTTGCCACAGGGTTATTCTCTCGGGGCAAGAAACATCCAAATTCTGAATCTGAGGATGGTGCTGAGGCATCAGAGATAACTGGCAGTGAAGATTCTGAGAAAGAAGATTCTGTAGTTGAAGGTGATGTCAGGGATAATGCTGATGTGGTGGCTGATCCTTCGCATGCTGATGCTGCTGCAACTATTGGTGATGCTCAGGGATTTAACCACTTTGATATCATGCAGAGTCCCTTGGATCATCATTTCCTGGACAGCAATGGGAGGGTGGGTCATGATTTCTTTGTTATCACTGTGGTTTGGATCAAAGGTAGCCATACTTGGTTGCCAGTCAATTCTGGTGCTGTATATTTCACTGTGGAACTTACCTTATCCATCCCCATTCTTGGTTTTCAGTACCATCTTATATGACGCTATATCTCGGTTTTTAGTGTGTAGTTTAATTTGCCAGAACAGAGGGAAATTACTGATTGAGACCACTGTTGGCTAGGCAATGTCTCTGCCAGGTCCTGTACCAGTAAACTGATCATGTTTTGTACTAAGTAGCTGAAGATAATTCAACTACTCATAGTTGCAGGTTCCGTATTCTTGCAAAAAAGTTCTTGAATCTATTCAATTACTTCAACTTTGTTTTTAAGGGGTTTGTATTTGCAGGGCGGCACTACTGGTGGAAAGAAGTGGGTCAGGAAAGTCCAGCAGGAATGGAATATTCTTGAAAAGAATCTACCAGGTGTTTAATATATTCTCTACCATAACAGCACCTTGTTCTTTCAGCTATAATTGTACTAGGAAAGTGTGTTGAAGGTGTCATTTTTTTATTATCGGTTGCAGATGATATATATGTACGGGTATTTGAAGACCGCATGGATTTGGTACGGGCTGTGATAGTTGGTGTGCCTGGAACACCTTACCAAGACGGACTTTTCTTCTTTGACTTTCTCCTGCCATATGACTACCCTCAAGTCCCACCTGTAAGCCATTCTACTAATTTTTTTATTAAAAAAAAAGGATGGTTGGGTTCTACTTGTGGCAAGGCCTCTATTCACTGCATTGTCATGCTGTTTTTTCCCTTTCCCTCTTTTCAATTGTTGATTCTTTATTCTTCTTTTTCATTTATGTTACTTGATAAATGTCCATGTCAGGAGCTTGGTTTTGGCAAATGGAACTGACATGCAAGCCAAAATATATAGTTAATGCAGTCTTTCCTTGTTTTGCTTAGCAAGTTGAGGTTAATTGAAACTATCTGATTTTCTGAAACAGTCAAATGAACATCTTTCTGAATTAGATAATACTTCACATATCTATCAATTTAGCATTGCAATATTTGTTCTCTACAACTTCCAAGTAGAGCATGATACTAATTCTTAATCTGAACAACTAATTGAGATACATGTTTACATAATTTTCACCAAAATTTCAATTGTTTCCTTCTCTGGGAAAAATGTACTTTTATTTCAAATTAACCTTTTTATAATGCTTTATATATATATATTAACCTGGAAAAACCTGACAGACGGCTTACTACCACTCGGGCGGGCTGCGACTGAACCCCAACTTGTACACAGATGGGAAAGTTTGCCTGAGCTTGTTGAACACATGGACAGGCAAGGGGAATGAGGTGTGGGACCCATCTACTTCAACCATTTTGCAGGTGCTTGTATCAATCCAGGGCCTTGTTCTAAATGAGAAGCCGTACTTTAATGAGGCTGGATATGAGAAGCAGGTGGGGACCATAGAAGGGGAGAAGAATGTCTTACCGTATAATGAGAATACCTACTTGCTTAACTTGAAATCCATGCTGTATCTCCTCAGAAAGCCTCCCCTGGTATTTTATGTCCTAAAATAATATATTTTTTCTTTCAGTTGCCATGAAGGTTTTGATGATTCTGAAAATTAATTTGTCGTGATTTGCTTTGTTGTGGTGGCAGCATTTTGAAGGTTTTGTTAAAGATCATTTCCGTAGACGTGGTTACTACATCTTGAAAGCTTGTGTGGCCTACTTGCAGGGCTTTGCTATTGGGTCCCTTACTTCAGATGCTTGCCCCACTGCGAAGAGCACAGAGTATTCTTGCTCTGTCGGTTTCAAGCTAACCCTAACTAAACTCTTGCCCCGTCTTATTTCTTCCTTAAAGGATATTGGCGTAAATTGTGATGAATTTGAACACCTTGTGAAATCTGAAAATAATCAATAGAGAAGAGGCGGTGGTGAAAATAAATCAATATTTTACATTTTAGGGTTTCATTCTTGTGACAAGGTGCTAAACAAAAGATCTCTGATCTTGTCATTTTTTTTTCCCTTTTGCCAGTGTAAATGAACCAGGATATTTGATCAAAGTGTTTTGGCAAGTCCCAAATAGAGTTTTTTTTTTTTCTTGTTCAATTATTAGAAGGGGGTAGCACTGAAAATGTAATTTACACATTAAAATGACAGAAATGGGTATTTTTTTTTTTTGTTTCCATTATTTTTCTTTGTTTTTCTATAGGAGGAGAAGGATTACAGGGGCTGGAAGTTTGCAACGGGTTTTTTGTATGCAAATTGTAATTTAATGTTGTCTACTCATTCACTCGAGTATTATTGTTCTTTTGATTGGAAAGATGGACACTGAAGCATTAAAAATAAATGTTGAAAGAAGATTATCAGTGAGTGAGATTTAAAAAAAAAACACTAGAAAATAAAAGTTTTAACTGAACACTTAGGCATATAAAGTGAACATGAAATTTGCAAACTAGGATTTCAAGTATGCTGACACCATGGCTTGTAAAGTACACATTCAACCTGCATGATGAACAATAAGCGAGATTTTAATATAAAAAGAATAGTTTCTGGTTATTAAATTTTTGAAAAGAAAAATGCAGAAACGTAGTTCTTCAACTTCCATTTATACTAGTTAGGATTTTGACTTTACAAATTGACACTTGTAATATGAATTGATTCTTTTAGATAATAAAGAAAAATGTGACGTGACTAACATGTTGTGAAGTCGCATTACGTGATAAAAATTTATTTTCACATGATGTGACGTGACATGATTAAAATGATGAATAACAATTACGTCATACAAATAGTCACACAACGTGTGATCATGTTGTGATCAAACTTGACGTAACTGATTATGTTTAATTATCTTTTTTCATGTTTTAAGTTAGTTCATATTGTATACAAAAAAGATAGGAATCTATTACAAAATAAATTATAATAAAGAAGTAACGTTGAAAAAATTAGTTACGTATCACGTGACATGATATAACATGATTAAAATAATGGAGAATAGTCAAAACACGCAAATTAACACGTCATGTGACACGTTAGTCACGTCACGTACTCACGTGACTGACACACATAACATGATGTGTTATGACGTACCCAGTAACGATGTGACTAATTTGCTTCTCACTACTTCAAATAATATCAATTGAAATTTGTAATATAGATTGCTTAAATTGTTTGTAACAAAAATCAAAATGTCCTATTATTAAAGTGAAATCTTAAATTTTTTTTTTTTGCTGAAATATAACCAAAAAAAAAAAAAAAAACTCAACCTGTTGATAAGAAGCTACGCGTTTAAGACTGGTTCAGATGTTCATCATTTTAGTACCTCCACTGCTCTACAGACTACATGGCGGCATATGAAGACGATGAAACCCTGGAATCTCTCCTTCAAGCTTCCAAAACCCCAATCGGTCGTTCCCGCCTAGCTGCCTCAGGTGTTGTCGCAAACACCCTCCGCCACCTCTCCACCTCCTCCTCTACTCTTGCACTCCCATACCTCCGCCTCCTTCGCAACCTCTGCGCCGGTGAGATCTCAAACCAAGACTCCTTCATCCACTGCTCCGGCCCTGATACTGTTGCCTCGATTCTCCTTTCTTCTGCTCCGGCCTCGGCCTCGGCCTCAGTGGAGGTACTTCGGGCCGGGCTTCAGTTGCTATGTAATGTTGTGTTAGCCGGAGAACCTCATCGAGCTGCTGTATGGCACCGGTTTTTTCCCCACGGGTTCTTGCTGCTGGCCAGGGTTATGGAGAGAGGCGTGTGTGACCCGCTCTGTATGCTGATTGACACATGCTGCTCAGGGATTGGTGGCAAAAGGAGATTGGAGGAGCTTTCTGGTACTCATTCGGGGTTGCCAATCCTTGTTGAGATTATTAAAACTGCTTTCAAAGGTGAAGGTTTTTTTTCTTAAGGTGTTACTTCTGGTTTATGGTTGTCAAAAATAGAAAATGTTTCTGGTTTTGAGGTATTACTCTGAATCAGTATGCCTGTCAAAATAAATATGAAATTTTGCATTCATTGCACTATTGCATGTAGATGAAATGATGTTGATAATATCTAATGGAAGAACTATAATTTGTGAGCATAGAAAAATTTCTGACAGTTAATACTAACTTTTTTCAGCTGGTTACCAAGAGGAATGGATAGAATGGCTTCTCTTCAAAGTTTGTGTTGAGGAACAAAGATTTTCTAGCTTGTTTTTGGCTCTGAACTCATCTGACAATATCAAAATAGATCTCGACATATCTCTTACCTATGAATTGAAACCTCAACTCTTCAACGCTCAACATGCATTCCTTTTGCAGATACTATCAAAATGCCTCACTGAACGACCTAAAGAAGTCACTGTCTCTGATAAATTTGCAATTGAAATTTTACAACTTTTGAAGATGACCTACAATGTTGTGGATTTCAGTACTCCGCTGAACTCTTCAATTCCTACAGGTTGCCCTGCAACCGACTTGTTGGGTTATTCGCTGGTAATACTGAGAGATATCTGTGCTTGGGAAGATGCAAGCTCACCTGATACTGATACTGATACTGACAAGGATGGACTGGTTAAGTTATTGCTAGATGGTGGCTTGTTAGATTTTGTTTTCTCTCTGCTTAGAGAACTTGAGCCCCCTGCTATTGTGAGAAAATCAATGGTTAAAAAAGATTATTCATCTTCTCCTGTTGAGGTGATGAAAAAGGTCTGCCCGTACCAGGGGTACAGGAGAGATGTTGTATCAGTAATTGGAAACCTATTGCATCGGAGAAAGAGAGTACAAGATGAGGTGAGAGATAAACAGGCAATTCCTCTGTTGCTGCAACAATGCATGGTTGATGAGGAGAATCCGTTTCTGCGAGAGTGGGGCCTACTGGCAGTAAGAAACTTGTTAGAAGGGAATGAAGATAACCAGAAAGAAGTGGCTGAGCTTGAGGTGAAAGAGCCAGTTACCACACCTGAAATTTCCAGGTTGGGCTTGAAAGTTGAGGTTGATGAAGTGACCAAACAGGCTAAGCTTGTTAACATTTCAGGCTGATATGTGTACAGTTTGTTGTATTGTTTTTGAGTAACTATATTTAACAATTGATTCCTATTTAATTTTTCGCTACATGGTTTTTTTTTAAATGTTTCTGACAGTGAATAACATATGAACCAAGTTTAGTGTGAAATAGTATACATCAACTTGCACAAAGTTTTATTAGACCAATTTCGATAGTATACGTCAAACTTTTTACGGATTAGTAATGCATTTACAGCAAGTACCATGCATATTAGATGTTTTTGATAAATTTGCGCTCATTGGAAGTGATTAAACTATTAAAATTGACAGTTGTACTTCGAATAATATCCAATACATGCACAAATTTATTAGACCAATTGCATTAATTATAACACAAACAAAATCTATATTAATGCAATGACAACATGTTTCATTCGTATTAGGTGTTTGTGATTAATTTCGGGTTCATTTTTAAGTTATTAACTTGCCAAAATTTACAGTTATTAACTTGTCCAAGGTTTATTACATCTGTTTCAAAAGGATACATCAATTTTTACGCAAACAAAAGTTGTACTAGTGCATTTACAACATGATGCATGCATATTAGATGTTTTTTTTTATTATTATTTTGTTCTCATTTCAAGTGATTAAATTATTAAAACCGACAATATAATTTTTATATTTCCTGGCACTTGCACAAAGGTTTATTGGATCAATTTTTGGAAAAGATATGTCCACTTTTACGCAAACAAAAGCTGCTACAATGCTTTTATAGGACGTTGCTGGCATGATAGATGTTTTTTACTTTTATTTTTTAAAACTCATTTCAAGTCAAAATATCACCAAACTGAAAATTCTTCTCTAAATAATATCAAATACTTGCACAAAGATTTATTAGACTAATTTTTCAAATAATACACCCATTTCACGAAAATCAAATCTATAATAATATATTTACTTTAATCTGGACTAACCTATGATAATACACCTATTAGATGTTTTGATGAAATCTGGACTAATCTGACACGATTAAAATACGAAAACTAACAATTATACTTGAAAGTTTATCTAATACTTGCACAAAATATTTAGAATAGATATTTTTGTTTGCGCAAACAAAAAAGTTTTTGCTCAATAACTTTCAACGGAGCTAAGCAACTATTTTAAGTTCTAAAGGGAAAAATATAACTTTTGAAGTTTTGATGGCGGTATGTCGACAACTAATTTTCATCTACCCTTATTTACTACATTTTATATCTATAGGTGTAAATTATAATGTATCTTCAAAGTTCAAATAATGTTCCAATGTAAACATGAAAAGCCCACAGCCACAACCAAGCAATTTATAACCAGCACACATCCAATATCAGAAAAAGAAAATGAGGACATCAGCATATATTTTCTCTCAAGCAAAAGCAACATCTGATCGTAGTACATACTTAAAATTTTTTGAGACAACCCGAGCTTCATGCAACATGCACTTGTCTCCGTGAATGTGAAGCAGTGCCATCCCTTCTATCGGAGCTACCTAAATTCCAAAATAACCGAACAGGTTTTTAGGTATAGATAGCATTCTATATCCTGCTCTAAACTGAACAGGTTTTTATTTACCATCAGATGTTCAATTAAAACATGGTTAGGTGACAAAAAACTTTCAAATGGACAGAGTAAATCTGTAAATGTAATGCACCTGACCATTATAAAAAGAAAGCATATAACATTTATTGTTACCTCAGCTACGACTCGTCCCTGATCATAAAAAACAGTCTCTCCCCCAACAAGAGAGTCTGAGGAAGCATCCTTGTTCCCTCCTCTGCCACTTAGATAAATCAAGAGGGTATAATATGTTCTGAGTCCATTTTCAAGGTAGACACTCTCATCTATATGCCTGCCAAATCTCTGGCCCACTGTATACCTGCAATTGTTACATAAAGTGCTAATAAAACTAGATGCAATTTGATAGGTCACAGATCAAGTGCTAACAAAATTAATTTGACAAGTGTTGTGTCAGTTGGCAGATCGATGTCAATTTAACTTTCTCATAATACTGCCAATTTATACTGACACTTGCTTCAGTTGTCACAATTAAGGATAAACTAAAATTGATCACAAAAGCAAGGGTTAACAGAAATCACAAGTGATCACCTATAAAATCTAATATTTGGATTCAGCCCAGCAGCTATTTTGCCCCGAATTTTTATATCTTGGAAAATTCTACTTAAGCCTGATTCCCAAATACACCGCGCAAGTTCGGGATCATTGACAGAAATGCGATGGTTGTCTCTGAAAGCTTCTCCTTTGGTGGGTCCCTGGCTTCCCTGGTGAACAAAGCCAAGTGACTCAGCTGTCTCAATAAATGCCTTTGCTTCTCCAGAACTCAGTAAATTTGGTATCTGAAAACAAATTATTTATCAGTTCTCTCAGCTGATTGAACAAGACCAGAAAGTGCTGTGCATCTGAAATTAGGGTTAATTGAAGAAGAAAATAACCCCAAAATCGCAAGGGATTGAAATGGAAGATTGGATGAGAATCATACCGTAAAAAGATGGGTAGCTTTGAGACGATTGATCTGGATATCCTTCTTTGGTTTAATGGTAGGCCATCTCCCTCCAACTCCAACTCCAATCGTCTCTTTCCCTCCACTCGCCTTCTTCGTTCTCTTGCTTTTCCTTCGTTGATCCTCCTCTACCTCCGCCATCTCACCTCTCACCAGCCTAAAGAAAAAATATTTTTTATGGGCGCAGAAAAATAAGAAAGTTTTCGACAAGGGCAAAAGTGGTATACAGAAGAAAAAAAATTCTCTCTCCACTGAATAGACGAATTTTTACTCTCAAAATTATGATGTTGCCTCACAGGGAAACGAAGAAGAATGAAATGGATAAAATGATGTGAATGGATTTTAAATGTGTATGCTTCTTCCTCCGATATTTTTATTAATAACCTAAAACAAAAGAAAAATATTAAATATAACCCCCTTTGAACTAATTTTCAAATCTAACTTAACCGCCCAAATTTCGGACGGTCCACCCTTCCTAACCGCCCCCCCATCGGGCGGTTAAGTAATAAATTTTTTTTTTTCACAGATATGTTAGGATATTTTTTTTAGTAAGATATATATATTTTTTAAGATATATTAAGATATATTTGTTTTTGTAAATATCTTTTCATTAAGATATATATATTTTTTATAGTTATATTAAATTTTTTTTTTAGATATCTTTTTATTAAGATATATTTACAACATATATGAAGATATATTAAGATATATATTTCTGATAAGTTTATATTATTTTTGTAAGATATATTTTTTCTATTGTAATTTTTATATGAAAATGTTTTTTTTATTGTAATTTTAAATAAAATTTGGTTGAGTGTGGATGCGTCGTTTGACGTTAGAACCGTCGATTCTTTTATAATAATTGTCGATTATACGGCTGTTGTATTGATTGTCGATTTGGATAACGTGGTAAACAGTGAAAATATGTAATCTAAATCGTAAGTCCACATAAAAAAAAAATCCAAACTACGTAAAATAAATGTCTACAACTCATGCAAAACAGTCCAGACCGAATACACAAAAGTAGAAACCCATCAAACTACAAAACATAAAAAAACCTAACGACGAGGACGAGGGCGACAACCAGAGAGATCCAACCTACGAGGTGGATGACAGTCCCTGGGCGGCTGTACACGCCTCACGTGAACCTCCTCCTCCTGTGCGACTGTATCCGCCTCGGCCCATGGATCCTCCACCAGTGGGGGATGGGCGGCATAGTAGGCACCTCCCATGGCTCCCAAGTCGATGGATACGTAGGCGGAGGAGGCGGTGTGCCAAATATAGCAGATGCATAGGCATCTGCATGCTGTGCTCCACTCCCACTGGCCTCGTCATCGTGCTGTCTGGCCTCCAGATATCGTGGTATGTGGAGGCTCGGTCCCTCATCCTCGGCATAATCTCTGGTAAGGTCAGCCATAGTGAATTCCGGAGTGGCATGTCGTGGGGGAGCTCCATTCTTAATGAAAACAATGTTAGTTTTGCTACATACAAATAAATAGTAAGTTGAATAAATAATAAATTTTTGCTACCTGTCCAACCTGCACTGGAACTCCATGCTCATTGTAGTAAGCGCTCCACGCATTATTATTCAACACCCATTCGTGGAAGCCCTAACCTGATTCATCCACTGCATAATTGACGAAAAATTAACGAGAATAGTTTTTTTATCGAGTAATGAATGTGTACGACAAAATCAAATTACCTGGAGGAGGTGGCGGCATCTCATGAGCGTATATAGCGACTGGGGGCTGATCCGGATCAAGTGGTGGGGGCTCTATCTCGCGCTAGTTTATGTTCTCCCCACTGTCATGCAACATGCCAATAAGGCGGCTGTCAAAGCCGGAGTCCTCCACCATAGGAGCACTGTGCTGGAGCATTGTACATCCCACTGCTCGCCAACCTTCTTTTGCCATGCACACCAAGCTGTGTGTCACTCCTCTGATACCGGTAAGAATCTGCACAAAGTGTATTTTTAACTTTTTTAGGGAAAAATAAATAAACATTTAATGCTTTAAATATGTTAGTTTCGTAAGTAATTACATGGCGAGCCTGGATCGGTTCGAAAGACACAAAACCTCTAGACCCTGCACGAGAAAGCCTCCATCGAAGGGTCTCACCCCAATGACCCGTGAGGTATACCGAGGGCATGCCCCACCTCTGGTATCAAACTAAGTACCTCAATCCCCCAGGCCCTGCGCCCAGTGTGACATCATCGGTCGTAGGAGGCTGCCACATGTGAAAATGTGGAGACTGTGCTCAGAGGTAATGATCAGCGTGGTGCAATCTCCAGTCGAGTTGGGCTTATTGTGTTTAGTCCTGCAGTACATTTAAAATAAAAAAGAATGTCAATCACGTGCAGAACTGAACAAGTAACAATAAGAAAGCAATTAAGTAATTTTAACTTACTTGTGCAGCTTGGTGGTCTCAACCTCTCCAAGGTCTGGGAACTGCGGGACAAATGCGTCCAGACCAAACTGTCGGGTCACGCGATCTGGCCACGTGTACTCAACAATCCAGTAACATACGCACGGCCCCGGATAAAACCAGAGATGCCTCTGCTTATGCATCTTACTTACTGGTACAGTAATTGAACTTACTTATTGGTACAATAATTGAACACCATATCTATGCCTATGCTTATGCATCTTTTTCTAATTTTGGTATTTGATAGTACAATTTGTTTGAAAGTACAATTTTTTTTCTTTCTGATAAACTGTTCCAGTTCAATTTTACTGGTAAATAGTACAATTTAATTTCCAATAGCATGCCTATGCTAATGCATTTATACTAATTGTATTTTTAATTAGTGTACTTACAAATCATATTGAACAAAAATATGAAAATACCCAACAATTTATTTCTTTAATTAAAAAAAATGGTGTTGATTAGCCTATCCTTATGCATATAGACTAGCTGTTAATTGTGAATGGTGATCAGGAAAATGGAAACAATAGAGTTATGTACACAGAGTACCTGCTGCAAGTGTCATGGAGTACCAAAAATTTCATTATTGAGCGCTAGTACATGTTTCATCACAAGCTGAAAACAAATTGTCCAAAGTATTATCACATTTTTTTAGAAAAATGATCTCATCTTTACTCTGAGTACAAGTTTGACATTGTGTACTGGTTCTTTGTTAGCCCCATTCTGGTTCTGGTTCTGGTTCTGATACTGGCATAGTACCCAATTTCAAGATGATAACAACATAGTATGTGTGCAGATAGTACTATCAATATGTATAATGCTACTATTATTGTTACTGATCTGCTTGATTCTTTTATGAAGTTGGACAAGAAAGTGGCAGAGAGAACACTTCGGGAGCATAAAGGCGATGCTGTGGCTGCTATACGCTACTTTCTTCGTTAAATTATTCTTGTTTTATTCACCTTATTTGTATGTAAGGGATGTTGTTCTGTCGGTAAAATGATATGTTAAATTTTTAAATTTTAGTGAATTTTTGAATTAATTTGATTTTAGTGAATTTTAGTGAATTAATTTGAATTAATTTGAATTTTAGTGAATTATATGATTTTAGTGAATTTTAGTGAATTAATTTGATTTTATATGATTTTAGTGAATTTTAGTGAATTATATGATTTTAGTGAATTTTAGTGATTTGCGGGAATATGTTAAAATTTTAAATTTTAGTGAATTCTTGAATTAATTTGATTTTATATGATTTTAGTGAATTTTAGTGAATTAATTTGAATTAATTTGAATTTTAGTGAATTATATGACTAGTGAATTTTAGTGAATTATAATGTTTGGTATGAGTTGAACTCGCGAGTTATGAGCCGAGTTTGAGCCGAGCTAAAAGCTCAAACTCATTAAATTGAGCCGAGCTTTTTTCTTCAAAATCGAGCCGAGCCGCGAGTTGAGTCAATTTAGTTATATGACGAGCCGAGCCGAGTTTGAGCCGAGCTTGACTCATTAGCAGCCCTACCTATATGCCTCGTCCACAAAGAGTATCCCTCCTCCTGCTTCTTTTATCTGTGAATGTAGAGTAGAACTAGGGTGCTCCTAAGCTCACCAAGTCCTTCCGTGAGCGCGACTCGAAAACCTATCGAATTGACTTCAAACGACATTTTCAAACCGTTAGATGTTCAATCTATATTAAAATGTGCTTGGAGACAAAATTTTACATTTTTTGGAATTTTTTTACTATTTATTAAGAGGGTTTGAAAATCGCTGTTTTCCAATGGTGCAGAATTTTAATAAAAACAGCGATTTTCAAACCATCTTAATAAATAGTAAAAAAATTCCAAAAAATATAAAATTTGGTCTCCAAGCACATTTTAATATAGATTGAACATCTAACGGTTTGAAAATATCGTTTGAAATCAATTCGATAGGTTTTAGAATCGCGCTCACGAAAGACTTGGTGAGCTTAGGAGCACCCTAGTTCTACTCGTGAATGTATGGGTTGGTTTGATTCAATTCAATAAAACAAACATTGAATTCTGGTAATTGAATGCATTAATACATCATATAAGTGGGTCATGTTCCTTGGCTATTGATTCTTGTATGATTTTATTGGCGAGTTGATTTAATGCATACGTAATAAAACATGACCAGTACAATTAAGACTTGAAGATGCCTTACCTTACGTTACTGTATAAGTAATGTCAGGCACATTCTAATTTCTAGCGCTCAATTCTAACATCAATAGTGACATTTTAAAGTTGAGACAAAAAGTAGATCAGAAATTTAAACAAGGGCATCTATGTACCTTTCGTCTTGTCTTTGGTCCTGTCTGCCCCGTAAATTCACCAACAAGGTCTGTCCTTTGCACAACAGCATACTAGATTTTGAGCAGCTCAGGTCATGAGCGAATTCATATCACCTAAGGTACCAAAAATTTATAGTTTGTATCTCGACCGTCCAATCAGCACGAATATTAAAGCAAGCTGTGCATTCCATCTCGGATCGGATTGGCCCGGATGCTGATCGGACGGTCCAGATCCAAACTCAACTTTGAGTTCCTTCAGTGGATCGGACTCGGCCATGAGCAGATGAGCTTCCCGGGTGTTTCCCATATCACCTAAGGTACCTCAAATTTAGGGTTTGGATCCAGACTGTTTGATCTTCATTAGCACGAATATTAAAGCAAACCGTGCAATCGATGTGGTTCATATTGGATCGGACGGTCCGGATCGAAACTCAAACTTTGAGTTATTTGACTGGATCGAACTAATATTAACACACGGCTCATTAACCTCATCTCTTAAAAAATCTTAAAATTGAATTCCCAAAAGCAGCATCAGCCCCAGCCGCTGTGAGAACTGAGAAGAGATGGCTACTACTACTAGTAGTAGTGCTGTTTGCTCTATTAATCCAATTCTCCCTGCCTCTCAAATAAACCCCTCTTCTCATTTGCTCCAACCACCACTGGACCTCTTCTCAGTGTCGATGTTTGATCAAATTTGAAATTAAGAGGAATCAATTTGGCTTCAGTTTGAAGCCAAATTTCAATGAAAATTATTTTAGAAATTGCATTTAGTCTGTCATTAGTCATTTATCACTTTTCAGATATATCTAGAATTGACCTTTTTGTGAAGGTAATATCACAAGAAGAGTAAAAAAGAAGAAGCAAAGTTCTATGTATAAATTTGGTACCATTGCCCCTTGTATTAATTTGTCAAATAATTATTTTCTGCTATAAATGTCTGTTTCTTTCCTCTGAAAATTTGTTTAATGATCAGAAAAACAAACAAAATGTCCAGATTTTGCACTACAAAAACAAATTATGAAATCCAACTATGACATTAGGCTCTTTCATTTTACTTGTCTAACTTCAATCATCAATCTTTTGTGTCTGAAGCAACTATCGTTTTCTCTTGTCAAGCTGTACTTAGTAAAGCAACTATTGCCGGCAACTGATAGGCTACAAGAACTTCTCCAGTCCATAAACCAGATTCTATAAAAGCAGGAGTTTGTTAAAGTTGTTCATCTAAAAAAAGACAATCAAACAGTACAATTCTTTCTAAAATAATTAATTACCTTTAATCGAACCACCTTTCGAATTGCCAGAATTAACCCTGGCATGAGGCACTGCACATTTGTGATGTCATGTCTTAGTGTATAAACCTGGAAGTAAATAAACAAAAATATGCTTATATAGATTGAGGCACTTGATAGTAAACTTTTAGATTAAATGATGAAATGATTTATATCTTACCTCACCAGGCCCAGAGAAGTGAACTGAGGTACTCAAAGGAAGACCAGGAAGAACTAAACTATGAACACGTACACCATCTTCACCTAAGACTTGACCTCTTGCCTTTTGAAATAGAATTCATCAATTGGTCAAGTTATATTTACTGGTATTATCTGTAGCAATTCAGTTGCAAATTGATTCAATATGTAAACTTCATACAGGATTATCTGTGGATATATCTTCTCTATTATACAACTGACCCAGATCTGACAGGTTGTTTGCAATCTGAATTGCATCTTGTGATGGAAATTCCTGCATATAGACAACAATAATTACATCAATATTTATTTGAGAAATTTAGGTATTTGCCCATCATAACTTGTTTAATTAGATATTTCCCCATTCAAACTTATAAAAATTAGTTATTTCCCCATCTAAACTCATTGATGTTATTAATATGTCCATTTCTGATTTTTTGTACTAAAAATAACAGATTAATAATGATGAAAAATTAAACTGACGATTTTACCCCCTTTTAAAATTTTGCATCGGCCCTCTTCTCTCCATTTCTCTTCTAAGAGGAGGCAGCCTCAACTGGGCTCTACCCCTTTGAAACGAGCATCTCCGCCTTGATTGAAGAAGAAGACGAACTGTCCATGGACTGGCTGTGGTGACCCTTGGCGTTTATTTTTATTTTGAAGGGTATGCATTGCCAAAACAAATAAATTCCTCAAGGATTTGAATCTGTCACAATGCTCCCCATCTACTGGGAGGATCAACACAGCAAACACCAAGTTGCTGAGACTGGTGCCCTCATGCTCATCAGCTAGAGATAAAATATCATTTGACATTGTGTATAAAAAGCCTTCATTAAAGCCTTGCAACGGTCTTAAGAATAATTATATTTTTAAAAAATTGAGATTCCAAGTTATTATTTTGTTCAAAAAACCTTCCTGGTACTCCACTTCTCTGTGTTTATGTCTGTCAGGTACACTACTGTTATAGTGCTGGTATTAGAACTGACGGTTACAGAATTACAGTCATTTAAAAATTATTTGTGTGTTATTTTTTCTTGCAAGATACAAATAATTTTTCAAAGTATATATGTTTGTATTTTCAGGAGATTAATATTTTCCGGGCGTCCTGGCTCCAGCCATGAATATGTTCTGGCTAAACAGAAAAATAACCCATCCTAAAAAGGTAGAAAAGCAAATATAAATCACCAAATTAAGAACACATTCATTCAATATACTTATGAAGGATAAATCAAGAAAATATCCAACACTCAATGATGACTAAACAGGCTTTGATTTACCAGAAAATGGAACATCCATATGAGAATGCACACAAAGCACTGGTACTGACCGGTACCAGTGGCTAGAAAATTGTGTTACTCAATTCCAATCTCTTAACAAAACTCGATCCCTCGTCAATTATTATTAACAAACCGTCAGTCCGGAACACATCCAATCCAAACTCGAGCTGTTACCAACGCTCTTACAAAAATCATCATACGAAATATATTTTTATGGCAAATTTTTTATATGCAATTTGTAAATTGTAATTAAATGAGTTTGGTCCATTAATTTTGGACTGACAGAAGTTCAGATAACTATCATTTAGTTATTTTGTGCAAAAGAAAAATCTTTAGAGGCAACACATAACCAATTATTGCTGAACCAGGCAAGCATCTTCGGTTCTTGTTTTGTGCGTTGCAATTTTTTATCACTAAAACCAAAAAATGCACAAAGACAGTATAAATATTGACCAATACAAGCATCTATTGCATTGGTCAGAAAACATTTGTCAGTTCGATGTTTTTGAATAGACAGCTGTGCAAATAGATTCCAGTTCTCTTGATGATTTTTTTATGGAAGAAGATAGCAAGATGGACTTGGATAGTTTGATCAAGGATTTCTCTTCTATACTATATGCTATAAAGAATATCAGCAAGAAAAATTTGTTGCTTGCTTGTCATTAATTAGGAAAGGAGAGGAGAGAGATGAGAGAAGAGAAACAGAGAGGAGAGAGACGGAGGACTTAACGATACAAAATTTTGAAAGGGGTAAAATTATCAGTTTAATTTTTAATTATTAGTAATCTGTAATTTGTAGTAGAAAATTTTAGAAATGGGCATTTTAATAAAATCAATGAGTTTAGATGGGAAAATAACTAATTTTCAATTTTGGATGGGGAAATATCTAATTGAAGAAGTTATGATGGGCATATATCTAAATTTCTCTATTTATTTCAAAGAGTCTTTGGTTTCAAATTTGATAGTTTAGTTGATGGTCTTTTATTCTTTGATCAATATCCCTATTTCTTTTGTAAGTTAACCATATTGCTTATAACTTTTGTGTTAGTATCTTGACATAAGGATAAGACTGGTATCCACTGGTAAGGGCAATATATATATATTTTTTTATTTACTGAGAACGAGATTAATTACACAAGATAAAGAAGATTCTAACTGATGGATTAGATCTTGATTCCACAATTTCAACATTGTTGTAGTGAAATGAAGCTTGAATTGCAGCTTGTTGAAGAAGAACTGAACCGATAGACAATGTCGGAGCAACCAAGCAGCCCTGTAAATTATATTGGCAATGCTGGTTTAAAAAGAGTGCATATAGATGAATTATTGAATTACCATGGTCAATTGACTAAGGCCTGAAAAAATTACCATGCTTGCTTTCTCACAAAATGCTGACAGAGCAGCTACAGTTTGTAACTCGAGTTTTGGAACATATACCACACTGCTCAATCCAAACGCCGATGCCTGCAACACATCTATTGCTTAAAATTTAAGTTTTTGTCAAAGTTGCATGTTTCTTTGTTCATGTTATCCATAATCAGATGATCTTAATTTGGGTTTAGATTTGTAACAAGACCAGCTTAAATAAACAATAAAATGATTAAATTTTATTGGATTGAGACGAATTCCTATTTAATTACCTACTTGACATACTACTAAGTAGTGAGTAAAGAAAAAAAAAAGGTTAACCTGTTTGACATTGTCATATACTGTAGAAGGCTCGGTGAAATCAACAACCACCCCAATTGCTCTGGACTAAAAGTACAAAAATAGTAAATTAATTAATAAATAATCAAAATAAATGGTAACCAGATTCTGTAACTAATTAATTACCTGTGAAATGGAGCCCAAAACCATCGTAATATCCTTGAGCACTGGAATTTCCAAAGGCTCCTCCATCCCACATAGCTGTCCAGCATCTTGGCCAACTAAGTGAGAATCAACGGCACCAGCCAACTCCATCCCTCTTGCTCTTGTCACAGCCAAAATGGCTGCTCTTCCTATGTCTTTGCTTATGCCATTGATGACGACCTTAATGGTGTTTGGTGTGGGCTGCACCGACATTGAGGCTACAATTGTATTTCTATAAAGCTTCTTGGAAGGGTAAATTGTATAGCTCAATATAGGTGTAGCCATGGATGCATGTAGCTAATGAAGTGAGTCGATCGAGGTGGATAAGAGAGTTGGAGAAGGAGTCTTGAGTCTTTTTGGCATACTGTTAGATGTCTCTGGTTTTCTGTTTCAAAAGATGGTTAGGCTCCACATATAATATATGCTTCTATAGTTGAGGTCCCACTGCAAGGAGTAGTGGATCCTATCATCAGCGACTCGCAACATTGGATTTAGGAGGGAACTGATAACAGAAGATTTTGATACGGGTTATATGTGCTAATGAAATGGGCCTTATTTAGTAGTGGATCCTAGTGGTTTGGACTTTGGAGGTCTTGCTCTTGTCATTAAATACATTGCCCATTTCTTTGCCTGGTCATCTTACGGAAAACCTATTTTTTTTTTTATAAAAGGCCCATTTCATATAATGAAACTGGTTAACTTACACGGAAAACCTATGTAAACAGGTAGTCACACCGTTATTTCGATCATGTTGTTGTAACTAAATCAAATATTTATGTGATATGTTGTACTCTGCTTAAATTTAAATAGATGATTACGGCCCGTGAATAATCATAGCACATTAGTCACGCTGTAATTAAAGCATGCCGTGACTACAAACATGACCAGTTATATTTGTTGTGTTTAGTCAAAGTTACAACTATTTTTTTGCGCATTTTAAATTAATTTATTCAAAATTCAACAATAGTTAAAAATCTAATAATTATGATCATACGTGACTAGCGTGACCACATACTGTGTCAATTTTTCAAAAAATAATCATATCGTGCGAATGATCATAACACGAGACACACAACTCACAGTACGTGACTGACACACGTGTTGTGTCGTGCCATGATGGAACCGTCACATACTGAGAAGAAACCGATCAGAACGTGACTTTTTTACATCTCTTCAACGAGTTTAATTATAAAAAAATTTACTATCTATTAATTTTTTGTAGTTTACTTAATTTTACTTTGTCCCTCAGAATTTCACGTGTACTATCCAACCCAAGGATCCCAACGAGCCAGGTTTGCAAGAAGTCCGAGTTTCGGTCCGTCTTGTTCGGATTCAGGTCATTGGGTCGAAAACTTCGACCTCGGGTCCGGCTTGACTATTCATAAATATACTTGCTTCTGCAATTCTAATTCATATATTTTCAACCATCAAATGAATATTTTTAATCAGAAGTACTTCATCATTAATGTAACTCAAAAATTCAATTAAAAAAATAAAAAACACTAATATAACCCTAAAGTACTTCGTCGTCGATCTCATTTGAAAGAGAAAATTAACTACAAGATATTCGTAGTTTTAAATTTGCAAACCTCACAGATTGTCAGAAAAATAGATGAGATTAATTATAATAAGAAAATATATTTAGGAGTCCAAATTTTATATTTTAAAAAATATTAACATTTTTTTAGATAAGTACAAAATCGCTATTTTTGGATGATCCACTAAACAGTGATATTGTACCCTATCTAAAAAAAATAAAATTTGGTTTTCAAGCACATTTTAGTATGAAGATCATATTGAGCGGTTCGGATTGAATGTTTGGATTTCAGAAACAGAAAAAAAATGTGAGGCACAATGAGACACATAAGTCGAAGCTGTGGTGTCATCAGCATGCAAAGAGATTTTGAAAAGCAGAGTAAAAAATCAGGAAATTAAAGAGGACCGATCTTATCATGTACAATTACTGAGTTTAAGGTGGTGGACTAAAGTTAAGGTGGCCTAAGTTGTTATTCCACCTTAGGCCGGTCTAAATTATTCGTGTTTGGTTGAGGTCTAAAGCTAAATCATGACTTAAGGTATTTCTTGTTTGGTTAGAGTTGGTGGAGGACTAAAGTTTTAGAAGCCTTAGTTAATTATTAATAATAGGATACTAATTATATAATATTAATATATTAATAATAACTATAACGTATTATAATATTATTATAATAATTATTTAATATATTAACAATATAAGATATTAATTATATAATTATGTATTAATAATAATTATTTACTATATTCATAATATAAGATATTAATTATATAATTATATATTAATAATTATTAATAATTAAGATACTAATTATATAATATTAATATATTAATAATAACTATAATATTAATTATATAATTATATGTTAATAATAATTATTAATAATAAGATACTAATTATATAAAAATAATATATTAATTATAACTACAATATATTATTATTATAATGATTTAATATATTAACAATATAAGAAATTAATTATATAATTATATATTAATAATAAGGTACTAATTATATAATATTAATATATTAATAATAACTATAATATTATAATATTAATAATAACTATAATATTATAATATTAATAATAACTATAATATTTTAATATTAATAATAACTATAATATTTTAATATTAATAATAACTATAATATTATAATATTATTATAATTATTATTTAATATAATAAAAATATAAGATATTAATTATATAATTATATATTAATAATTATTATTAGTAATAAGATACTAATTATATAATATTAACATATTAATAGTACCTATAATATATATAATATTATTATAATAATTATTTAATATATTAACAATATAACATATTAATTATATAATTATATATTAATAATAATTGTTTATAAAAAGATACTAATCATATAATATTATTATAATAATTATTTAATATATTAACAATATAAGAAATTAATTATATAATTATATATTAATAATAATTATTAATAATAAGATACTAATTATATAATATTAATATATTAATAGTAACTATAATATATAATATTATTATAATAATTATTTAATATATTAACAATATAACATATTAATTATATAATTATATATTAATAATAATTATTGATAAAAAGATACTAATTATATAATATTATTATAATAATTATTTAATATATTAACAATATAAGATATTAATTATATAATTATATACTAATAATAATTAATAATAATAATATACTAATTATATACTAATAAGATATTATTATAATTATTCGAGTTAGGCCATGACGTGGAATAAAATTAAACCACCATGTAAGGTGGTTTAGTTTAGGCCGACCTAAAGATCGGCTTACGACATGTTAGGCCGGCTCAATTAATTCACGTTTGGTGAAATAAAGAGACTTAAACCCCTTATTCCACCCTTTAGGCCACAACCAAACATGGTGTAAGATAATAGCTTGAGACGAGGTCCATAACTAAATCTTCAAAACTACAACATCTCACATTTTCTATTTTCTATTTATGTACTTTTCTCTTCTTCAATGTCAAAGAAGAGAAGAAAAATCTGAAATCAGAAGCGCCTGCTCAAGAGGCAACAATGAGAGGTTGCAGAAATGGAGCGTCGAAGACAGGAGCAGAGTGATGGAGTGGTGGGGGAAGGGCTAATATAGCATTTGAGCATACCGAAATGCTCTAAATTTTCAATTGAACTAAATCATTAGTTGAAAAAAATCAAATTGTTTAATCCAATTATGTTGGTTAGGTTCAAATTATAATAAATTGGATTGTTTAAAGATTACTTGACAATTGGAAAAGAAAATTCGCTTACGAGATCGTACGTACCAGCGGTATCAACTACATATTGCATTCCAGCTTATTCATTAACGAGTAATGAATGAATAATGAATAATTAAATAATTTGATAGTTTATGTGTTGTTATAAGTAATTTTCTGTGCTGCTTGACTAATTTGTAAAATATATAATTATTTAATTTTGCAGTTTCTCTATTAAGAATATGTGCATGTTTAAGAATTACGGTCAAAGATCACGAAAGTCAACGGTGCATATCATGACAAGTTGGTGTAACAAGGCGCGTCCGAAGATCAAATAAAGTCAAAATATTTATCATGACAAGTCAGAACGTGACAAGCTGCACATGATAATATGTTATATGATCTCCTTGGACTACACATAATGATTTAATGCATATGATCTGATGGAAGATTCACGCAAGTCTTTTGGAATGTCAGATATTGATGGGATGCTGAATCGTAAAGAATATGGAGGATCATATGAAGATCAAGATCATGAAGATTATGGAAATCATACTTTATTATTTGTGTTGTAATTTTTATTTATATCTAAATATATGGTAAAGTAGATCTGAGGTTGCGACTGCCTGATTCTAGCCGTTGCATGGCTAGAAGTTTGAATTCAAAATATGAATTAATCAGGCAGGCCAATAATGGTATCTAAGCACAAGCAAACCTGATAAATTCTGATTCTGCAAATCTTGAGATTTACCTCAGCCACAGTGAAAACCTTATCACTATGGGTGTGACATAAAACCCTATATTTGTTTTTCTATTTGGGAGATTCAAAACTACCAATATAAATAGAGGGTCGGTTCTAACCTTTGTGTCTCTACTTTAGAAATCTTTAAGAGTTAGCTAGTCCATTGTTACTTGTGCTTAAACTATTTATAATCCTTTCCAACAACATTAAATATACTCCACCTAAATTGATCCAAAGTGAGATTAGAGTGAGAGTAGTGATTGTCTGGACTTAGAGCCTGCGAGCTCGCTCATACCGGAGCATGTGTGCTCACCTTTCTTTCTTTTGAGCTATTGCGCTCAGCCCGTCATTTGTGTGGACCAAAGGAGTGTTGTCTCATACCGGTCACAACTTGTATTCTTTTTTTTATTGGGTAATAGAAAGACGCACCTATCAAGGTTGTATTGCCCGGGACACGTAGGTCATTTAAAAGCCGAACTTCATTACCAACTTCTATGTCACACCTTCTAGCTCTATCAAGTTCTTGATTCCGCCAAAAACTACATTTTAACTCACATGTACACTTAGCTTTAATTTATACATTAGATAATTAGTAGATAGTGTTAAATTTTTAAACAGACCTATTCATTCCCTCTAAGTGCCGTTAGGGATAACATTATGTAATTTAATTTTGAAATATAATAAACAAATAAATATATTAAACACGTTAACGTAATCTCATAAAATATAGAAATTATATTATTTATTTTATTATTTTAAAATATAGATTATTGATTAAATTAAATTATAAATATTGTGTAAATCGATTTAATCATAATTAAAAAATTATATAGTTATACATGAACAGAAAAAATTACACAAATTTTTTACATATATCATTTATCCTATAAAATAATAGGTACAAAATATTTTTTTCCATAACCTTATCCCATAAATTAACAAAAATATTTTTGTTATCCATATCTTATGCATGAAGTTAACCAAAAAAAAATTCTTATGCATATCTATTTTATATAAATAAAATAAGGGCTAATTTTTTATTTAACCTCAAAAACATTTTTGATTTTCTACCCTACATTCTTTATTATATCTAATATATCCCTTAACTCTATTTATAATTTTCTATTTAGTCATACAATACTTATAATTTAAGTATGACAAAATTTGTATTTTTCAATTATATCCTTCACTTAACTCTCACATTTTTTATTCCTTTCTCTACATCAGCATCTTCCCCCGATATTTTTATTAATAACCTCGAAAAAAAACAAATATCACGTATAATCTTGATTTGAAATTATTCTAACTCTAGAGTTAGCTCTAAAAGAGTCAAATCAAGATAAAGTATCCAAGCCTGACAAAATATGGTGGAAGTTTTGTGAAAGTTTTGCGAAAGAAGATCAGGGTATTAGGTTGTGATAGTTATGTAGTGTGTTGTGCAAGAAGATTAGGGTATTAGATTGGATGACTAGAGGCATATGAAATTAAATCCATGTACTATTGTTGTTGTTTTTAATATTACAATTCATGCGGGTGAAATGTTGTTTTTAATATTACAATGTCTACGCCTTAGTTTTTCATTGTCACGTAAGATTTTTTTTTCATGATTGTACTTAGTAATAATTCTCTTCCTGTCATATCTCTTCTAAATATTTTTATATGAAAAATGGATATGGAGATGGTGAACCAACTGATTAAAAAATTATATAGTTATAATGTTTGATCCATGTTTTCGAAAATTGAAAATCAGAATCGAAATCGGTTAGTTGTATGTGGACTTGGAAACAGTGGAGTCGATCATAATTGACCGAATGGCGGAGGTTCTTTGTGGACAACTAAAATAAAAATCAGTAAGTTAGATTTTTATCTTTCTATTGAAAAAATTAAATTTATATGAGTAATGGTAATAATTTTTTTCAAAATAAAAATATCTTCAATAATTAATTAAATATCCCAAATTTTTGGAGTATATATATTTATCTACAAGTAAGTCGTTCCGAGCAACCAGTCAATTATTTTAATGTCACTAAAAGCTATTTCTTGTAGTGAGGTTTTTAAATCCTCCTCATTTAAAATCACAAAAATAATTATTTGATGTTCTATTTCATTGGCAGTAATTTGTCGCCAAAATGTTAAGTATTAGATTATTCCTCTATATTAAATTTCATAATTCGGAATTTATAAATTGCACAAAAAGAATTGAATTTTCAGATTATTTTGATTCATATATCAGTTAATCAAAATTCTTATATAACTTAATGTGAATGCTTATATAATAAAACAAAATTCTTATAACTTAAGCAGAATACTTGTAATACTATAAACTTTAAAAAAGAAGAAGCTAGTTAGCCACTTTTTTAAAAATAAAATTGATTTTACCACTTCTGCAGGTATAAATTGCAGGACCAAAGTGCATTAAATATAACATTAGGTTGGAACCACTTCGGTCCAGCAGTTTATACCAGCGGGACCCACCTGCTAGTTTCGCTGGTATAACCTACGAAAATGGTAAAATTCAAAGTTAAAAAAATTGAATAAATTGTTTATCATTTTTTTAAAGATGGTAAAAAAAAAAATCGGATAATACTAGACTGCCTCATTATATAAGCACCTAGGTCAATAATACGCTTAGCACCTAGGTCTAAAAGGGAGGATATTTAAATGTCCAAACATCTGCTTTAATTATATCTCTCACCTTAATAATGGTCATATGATGAGATATGTAATTAGTGATTTATGAGGATGGATAAATTCAGGACATAACTTTGGAACAAATAAGGGAAGATGTGAGCTGTCAGATATGAAACTTTTAAATTGATACACTCATTCATAAGTGCATTAAATTTCTGTCGGGGTCTATTTCACATTATCGCAACTTCTAGTGCAAATTCCATTTTCATGTATATTTATTTGATATTTTAAAAAAAATATTCACACGTTCTTTATTTTTTAATAAAAAGTGTATTAAAACTAGACTCATCTTCTATCAAATAAATTTAAAATTTTAAAACGGAGTATTAATATTTGTATGACGGATGGATGATCAATTAAACTCGACATTAACTCATATTTGATACACACTCTAGTTAAATAATTAAGAATACACCTACAAATTTTTTAATCTTAATGATATTTCATAATGAATTAAATGGATGTACCAAAAAATGGATGTATACTTGGAATCATTTAGTCAAATATAATTTATTTTAAGTAATCGATAATTATAGAGTACAACTTTTATGGTACATATATTTTAAAAAATATATCTAATTTATAAATTGTAGATGCGTTCTTAATTACTAAGATAAAGCGCGGATCAAATTTAGGTCGGTTTGAAAGACATTAACTTTCTATCAAACAATTAAAAAATTGTTACTATGAAGTTTAAATAGTTTTATGATGAATGACCATTAAATTTCAAATTTACTCAAATTTAATATATATTCTATTTAAATAATTGTGAATATATTTACAATACAATTTTTTTAATATAAATAAATATTTTTGAAACATATATATTATAAAATTAAATGTACGGTAATAATTGAAAATATGCAAGATTACTCTAAATTTGTAAATTCAATTCAGGTTATATAAAACATTGTAGATTTGTAGGCTCCTTCCATCCTTTGTCCTTGTAATTTCAAAATGATCTTCTTCACATGAAGACAGTAGAAGTGTCGATTGTCGAACAGTGGAGAATTCTGACACCATCGAATAAATAATTTTAAAATAAAAAAAGAAAGGTAAAAGATATGAAACTGTTGCAGAGTGTTGTCAGCGCTTGGGCCTTGCCAAAAAGGCCTCTAGCAATGCATCCCAACGGTCCAAATCTTTGTTTCTCTAACTACCACCGTCCGATCTAGCCTTCCCACCATCCAACGCACAGCAAACAACCCAATTCAAAAATCTCAAACCCAGCGACAGGTACCAATAAGAAATTCAAATTGAATTGAATAGAGAAGCCGAGCCCCCACTAACTAGTACTTCTTCCCTCTCTCGACTCGAGATCAGAGGCAACTGTCGGAGTCGAGAAGCTTGAGCGATCAGAAT
The DNA here is from genome assembly GCA_025461125.1 of Carex kokanica. Classification (NCBI taxonomy): domain Eukaryota; kingdom Viridiplantae; phylum Streptophyta; class Magnoliopsida; order Poales; family Cyperaceae; genus Carex; species Carex kokanica. The sequence continues at coordinate 286,562 of JAJGRX010001361.1, read as the reverse complement.
TTTTGAAATCCCCATAGATATCATATCTACATCCTCTCGCCTCACAAGGTAATAATTATATCAATTTCATACTCTTCTCCTCTCCTCCTCAATCCTCCTCCTTTGATGATCGCTGCTTTGATCGTTGCTCTAGGTTGTACTACTTGGAGCTTCTTGAAGAAGAGAAAAGAGACGGGAGCAAACTTACAAGATTTGCTTTTTGACAACAACGCTTCAATTCCAAGCAAAGATATTCAAAGAGGTATTTCTTTCTTTCTCTCTTTTAATTGTTTAGCTTTTGGGAAACTCTGATTTGATACGTCCTTTTCTCTTTTCATTTCTTTTTCAAATTTTATTATAAGTGTTTTTTTAAGTAATGCATATCAGAATTTTAGAATCTACTCATTAGTAGTCTATTTTCTCTTCCAAGCCAAGCATTGCCTTTCTCGTCATAAATTCCCCCTTTTCTTTTCGATTTTAATTTTTTTTCCGAACTGGATCGCTGCCGACACGGACACGGCTTGAGGTTCGAACCAGGCACGGTTCCCCGCCGGCTACGGGAGGTTGTCTATCTGTGATTAAAATAACGACAATGCCCTCCATTTTGTTGCGGTATTTGGATAATTAGTAAGTAATTACCAATGTGGGATGGGGGTAAAAAGGTAATCATCGCTAATGTAGGACAGTAGGAGAGGTGTAGCTTTCCTTTCATGGGACCACTTTGGGATATTCACGCTGGTCCCCACTTTCCAACGTCTTCTTTCTAAAATTTGAAAGAGAGGCTTCTGTCCGATTCTTGTAAATTTCCAAACTAAATTAATTAAACTGGAAAGGAGAGAAACAACGATTTCGCTTTATAAATGGAGACTCCGTTTCACGTGCGATTGGCGCATCTTTGGAGGTAAAAAAAATGATGGCTACATGGACGAGTCTCAGTAAAAAGAAATAAGGACCGTGTAAATATAATTATATATGATTCGGTCACGCTCTACTTTATTTTTACACTTTCCCCAGCTGATTTGCCTCATGATTTTTCTATCTCACCAATTTAGTTTACATAGCTCCTTATTTGTAGTAGCTTATTATTAGGCTATTAATTAATATATTTCTTTAAACAAGTACTTTGAAAAAGAGTCATATGCTCGGCACTTACTGTCAGGTTCAGGTTTTTCTGTGGCTATGCCATCTATATTTCGTTGTGCAACTAAAGAACTGGTTTCTTTGATATATATCTTGCTTCATTATTAATCTATACATCAAAGAAAATCTGAGTGTATTGGTGGAGTTATAGTTTCTTATACCAAAATAGTCTTAAGTGTCATTGTTTAATGTACTAGAGGAGTAGGTGATTTAGTAACGTCTTCACATGGTCGATGGTGCTAACCTAACAACAGCATTAATGTCATTTTTTAAAATTTGAATCGATTACTGGAAGTGATTGGAACATGATCTTCAACTAAAATATTACTAATTAAGAAAGTGTGGCCTCTACCAAGATTTCAAAAAAAGAAAGAAAAGAAAGTGTGACTCTTTCTATGAGCTGTTAACAAAATTTGTTGAATTCGTTTATACCAATTTACTTCTCGAGTGTTTATATAAGTTAAAAATAATAAGTTTTTTAGCATAGTTAATGCTTACAGTTCACAGTTGCCTACTTTTAATGAGCACACACTGCATTAAATTCACGAGTGAATGGCCATTTTGGATTTTTGCTCAGTTGTAGTCAGTAGTGCTCAGCTCGTACAAGAATACTGTCTGGAGAGGGAGGGAGACTTCACACGTGCGGGACCCACATGTCATGTTTGCATGTACACTTGCTCCGAACAACTATTCTGTCCGTGTTATGTGTTGTTTGTTCTCATCTTCTTTCTTTGTTTTTTTCTGTTCTCGGGCTATTGTAACATGGGTGGAGAAGTCAAAGGGCAAATTGATTGAAAATAGATTAAATTTATTACTTTTGTTTATGAAATATATGATTTAATAACGCTATAAGACAAGGATTGCACATGCTACCTCCATAGATGGCTTGAATTGGGCTAAATGAAATATATTTCCTATAAAATTTTGGAGTAATATATTAATTCCCCCCATTATTTCACTCACCTTCATAAGTCATAACATTTTGAGATTAGATTGGCGCACCAAATCTTCAAATTAAGCAAATGGATTTTAATTCGCTGGGAAGACAAGTAAAATTAAATCAAGACTTCCAAGTTTAACAACCTTTTAGCATGTCAAATTAATTGCTTTGTGTTAATGTTAAGTATTCCATTAATTTTGTCTTCTATTTGGAGTTATTAATTTTGCTAGTACAATAATAATTGGACTCATGTTGCCTCTCACAAAAGACACTTGCAAACTTCTAATCACAGTCATTTTGAAAACGACTTGTCGGCCGTTACTTAAAGGAGCAACAAGCACGCTCTCCTAGTTTTGTTCTTACCCCTTTCCTTCCTTCATCTCGAACTTTCCCCTAATACCAACTTGTTTTTTTACATCCATCCTAAATCCACCATTATTTATTTTTTAATAAATAATATAGTGCTGGTTGGTCGGACCTGGTTTTCGTACAGTTGCGATCTAAAAAGGTATCAAAGATTCGCAGACGTAGAGAGGCAGCTTACTGCATCCTTCCAATCTTTTTCAAAAGTATTTCTCTTCTAATTATTAATATAATAATATATAGCATATTATAAAACAATAAAAAAAATATAAAAAAAGAAAAACATATTCCCGCACCGCCTTTCTTTCTTAGCTTTACTCCTCTCTCTCCTCTCATTTCTACTCTTTTTCTCTTTAATCACCTTCTTCCATTGCTGTTTCTTTTCAGATCAAGAAGACTCCATTGCTGGATCCATGGCTAGTAATACAGAACCCGTTACTGAACCTGAGTTATCAGCTGATTACTGGCTGGCACGTGCCCGGCAACTGGCACCCACTGCAATTGAGAGGGCCCACGCCACCACCGGCTTTCCGGGTCGGTGGAAATCGATCATTTCCAAGCTGGAGCGTGTTCCAACCTGCCTCTCTGACCTCTCCAGTCACCCCTTCTTCTCCAAAAACACTCTCTGTAGAGAAATTCTCCAGTCAGTGGCAAGCACGCTTTCCGAGACGATTAACCTGGCCGAGAGATGCGGGTCCTGTGATCCAATCCAAATTGGAAAGCTTCAGATGCAGAGTGATCTTGATTCACTGATAGGAAAACTTGACCTGAATCTTCGTGACTGTGCACTCCTTGTGAAAACAGGAGTGCTCAGTGATGCAACAGTACCGGCAGTACCTGCTCCGGAACCTGTACCGGTACCGGCATCTGCACCAATACCAACCCAGCAATTGAATGTGCGGGAAATGCTAGCCAGATTGCAAATTGGGCATGCGGAGGCGAAACACCGGGCTGTCGATAGTCTCTTAGAAGTGATCAGGGAAGATGAGAAGAGTGTGCTTTCAGTTCTCGGCCGAAGCAACGTTTCAGCTTTGATTCAACTTCTCACTGCCACTGCACCTAAAGTTAGAGAGAAAGCCGCTACTGTGATATGTCTCCTGGCCGAGTCAGGAAGCTGCGAGACTTTGCTGGTCTCCGAAGGTGTGCTTCCACCTCTTATTAGGTTAGCAGAATCTGGCAGTCTAGTTGGCCGTGAGAAGGCGGTGATCACACTCCAGAGGCTATCCATGTCTGCTGATACCGCTCGTTCGATTGTTGGCCACGGTGGTGTCAGGCCATTGATTGAGATTTGCCAGACAGGCGATTCGATTTCTCAATCAGCTGCTGCGGGTACACTGAAGAATCTCTCAGCAGTGCCCGAGGTACGACAGACATTGGCCGAAGAGGGGATTGTGAGAGTCATGATTAGTCTACTTGATTGCGGCATTGTTCTTGGTTCAAAGGAGTACGCAGCAGAGTGTTTGCAGAATCTGACATCAACCAATGATAATTTAAGACGATCGGTTGTCTCTGAAGGTGGATTGAGGAGTTTATTGACCTACCTTGATGGCCCGTTACCGCAGGAATCAGCAGTAGGCGCTTTGAGAAATTTGGTTAATTCAGTGCCAATCGATAGTCTCTTGTCACTTGGTTTATTGCCACGCTTGCTTCATGTGTTGAAAGATGGTTCACTCGGTGCACAACAAGCCACAGCTTCTGCTATTTGTCGGGTGTCGAGTTCGGCTGAGATGAAGAAATTGGTTGGTGAGTTTGGCTGCATTCCCTTTCTCATAAAACTTCTTGAGGCAAAGTCGACTGGTGCCAGAGAGGTCGCAGCACAGGCCATTGCAACTCTGATGAGCTGCCCGCAAAATTCACGAGAAATTAAAAAGGATGAGAAAAGTGTCCCCAATTTGGTTCAATTACTTGATCCGAGCCCATTGAACACTGCGAAGAAGTATGCGATTGGTTGTTTGTTAATGCTTTCGACGAGTAAGAAGTGCAAGAAATTGATGATTTCACATGGTGCCATCGGGTATCTTAAGAAATTGTCAGAGATGGATGTGTCTGGTGCAAAAAAACTGCTTGAGAGATTAGAAAGGGGAAAATTAAGGAGTTTGTTCAGTAGGAAATGAGTGCTGAATTATGAGGAGTGTTTTGTTTGTAACTTGTATAAAGTTCTGTTTCATGTTCTCTATGAAATAGTGCTGAATTATGGCAGCTGGATATTTTTTACTTTTTTTCTCCTTTTCTCTCGTGTTTAGTTAATTCAATGTGATCAGTTTAAAATGGCGGTCTCCTTTGGGTATGTGAATGTGCTATAAATCATACGAAGAAATGTGTTATTCTTATTTAGTTTTTGATTGACTTTCAACCATGAAGTATCATTCTCTTGTTATATGAGAGGAACAAATTTTGTTTGGACCACCCACATGCAGTTCTTCGTATGCTTTATAGCATATTCGATCGAGTGCTTTTATTTTTATCTGATTGGGACTAACATTTGATAACATCATAGGATGCATTTCTTATGTACGAAATATCTCATGTCAAAAGATCAAACATAATTATTATATGTAACTAATTGATGACACTTGTACAACAATAATTGCAGTGTTTTATAGTGGGCTGCCCAATATTATGTTCACCAATATGTATTGATGCTGATTGGCTTTATGTCTAATATTTTTAATTTTTGAAAACCTTTGCATAAGCTGTGAAGCTCTAAGAGAGAATCAAATTCTCGACTTTTGAGTAATTATTGTTCTAGAATTTTTTCTTAGCTAACTATGTTACTCCCGTTTCTCTCTGTCTAACATTCTTGATCCGTAAAATATGATCATTAGTCCGTAAAATATGATCATCAGTCGATATAAAGCTTTATAATATTATTCATAAAAAAAAAAAAATAGCACAATTATCTACATAATTGATCACTAAAAGCATATCACTAACAATTTTGAACTTCCAAATAAGCAAATGTTCTGTATTAACTTTATGGTTCTGATAATTTATGATGCCCCTTGAGTGATTTGGGGAAAGTTCCATAGTGCTATGACCCTTTATATCATCTCTATACCTTGCCTTCACTAAAAAATGAAAGAAACAAAATCCTGCCTACTTAACTTAATTGGATAACATACTAAAGAACAAATATGTATTGGTTTACTTTTCATGCTTACAATTCCAATTAATGGTTTGTAAAAAGGGACCATTCATTACAGAATATGTTTTGTTATAAAGCGCCATAAGTATCCGTTATATGTGTAATAAATTGCTACAGGCTGTACAATTTGGTTACTAGTCTCTGTCGGGGAATAAATGGTGATAATTTTTTGCAACTACTATAGCTAAAACAAACAAGGATTTTGTTTGATTTCTATCTCATATGTTATACAGAATAAAAAAAAAAGATTCAAATGTTTGGATAATTAAATCATGTTTAACCAAAAGAAACTAAAACTCAAGTATTACATTCAAACTATCTGAACCTGTCGGTTGTCACGGGATTACACGAGATGAGAATTGACTGGATGAATATCTACTTTTGAAAAAGTGAAAATCCATAGTTATGGTATGCACATTATTGATTATGAGAATATGCTGAAAGGAGTGTTTGATTGTACCATAGAATTAGTCGTGGGAAATCTTGATTTATTTAAAAAAGATGTATTTATATTTAAATTTGTCACTTATTTTAAATAAGAAAACATGTTTACCAAAAATAGTTATGTCTATTAAAAAAGTTTCTATGTAATTTGTACAAAAACATTCTATGTAATTTTTTTTAAGAAAAAGCTGGTCCGATCCGGACAGTTTACTTAGTCCCACATTGAAAAATCAAATTGGGAATGGGTCTTATATATATAGATCTTGAAATTTGTCTTCGAATAGAAGAGAAAGAAAATTTTGGCAACAATATTTGGTCCGTGATATGGCTCAATATTTGAGTTTTCAAAATCCTAACGGTCAATCCAAACCGTTCGACATGATTATAGAATGAATATGTACTTGCAAACGAAATATTACATTTTTTTTCGAATTTTTTTACTATTTTTTTAGATAGGTAGAAAATCACTGTTTTTGGATGGTTCAGAATTTTCAGATCAAGTGATTTTCTACCTATCTAAAAAAATATTAAAAAAATTCGAAAAAATATAAAATTTGGTTTGCATGTACATATTCATTTTATAATCATGTTGAACAGTTCGGATCGACCGTTAGGATTTTGAAAACTCAAATATTGAGCCGTAGCACAGACTAAACCGTGCTATGCATAGTACCGTAGCCTCACTCTTAAAAAATTGAGTTAAGACTCAATTAATTTTTTTTCCATGAATTGGGTCGAAAATAGTAAAATGGGAAGAAGTGAGAATAAATTATGAGAAGATTTGGACTAGGAATGGGCCAGCTCAACAGGGTGGAATTCACATCCTCGGACCTATCTCAAATTTTTTTCCATTTAAATTATTTCTGCACGAATCTCAAAGCACATTAAATCCACTTCAAATAGGCACCAAAATTTGAATCCACTCAAAGTTTGAGATATCAAAGAGGATATCAACGGGGTGGAGGAACTATAACCCAATCCCATCTAACTTCTTCATTCCCAAGAGTCTACGGAACATGCCCTTAAATCTACATCATAAATTTTAGGCACACATGAAAACTACATATTTTTTAAACTTATTTTGATTGTTATCAATAATTTATAAAAAGCCACCAATTATTATTAGTATATACAAAGAGTTAAATTTGTAAGATTCTTAGTTTTGATATTATTCATACACATTTTTGCATGATTATGTTTTCCTTTCCTCATCTATATATATTTTTTTGAGATAGATTTTTTGGTATTCATATGTAGAATTTCCGTACGATTTTACATTTTTTTTTGCTTCCGATCGTACACGTCTTTTAGCATTTTGAAAAAATATTTACCAAGTACAAAAAAAAACTTTTAGTAGATAATATAAGAACTCCGGAGTATTTATTGGTTGTCGTTCAATATAAGATTAATTATTTAAAATTTAATTTGGGACGTTGTTGTAAATTATACCATAAATTAGGCCCATTTATCCGGCTTCATCACTGAATCCAAGGCCAAGCGCACCTAAAAGAATTTTTTTTATAAACCATAATTAAAAAAAATATTTTTACGAAACCAACATGATTACTTTGTTTTTTTTACAAAAACTATAAGAACCGAAATATCATTTCGTTCCGTTATTTTTTTTATTCCGGACCGAAATGCCATTTCGGTCCGGTCTCCTTTTTGGATTTTTTGTGGCGGCTCATATGAAACTTGTGAAATCTGTATCACAGAAAATTCAAAAAGGGGACCAGACCGAAATAGTATTTTAGTCCGGAATAAAAAAAAAATAACGGACCGAAATAACATTTCGATTCTTATGGTTTTTGTAAAGAAAAAAGTAATCATGTTGGTTTTGTAAAAAAAAAAAATTAATTAATTATGATTTATAAAAAAAATTCCACCAAAAGGCATCCAAGAGCTTAGAGGGGTTCTATGTAGTTTTCAGACAAATGCTGAAAAGAAAATAGAGAATTGGAAAAAAAAAAAAAGATTTGGACTTCTATGTGTTTGCACACAAATGCCTTTCTTTTCTTTTCTTTTTTGAAGGAAAACCAGGCAGTGGTTGTCAGGTGATTTATTAATAAAGAAGAAAGTACAACAAGAAGTTTACATACTCATTGGGATCAAAGTCCCACAGTCATCTAAAAAGTATAACTCTAGCATTAAACCTATTTATGTATGTAATCCATTTTCCTCTGTTGTCTAAGACGTTCAAGTTAGAAATAAAAAGGAAAAAACTCTAGCAATGGATCATCTCATCTCATCTTGCATCATTTCTCCCACAACGTTGCTTTCATTATGATCCATTGAGCCACCACATTTGCAGGAGCTCTTTGATCCTTAAAGATCTTACTGTTCCTTTGCCTCCAAATTGCCCAACAGGCAGATGGAAAGAGGGTTTGCCATTTGGCTCGCAGGTTTGGGGAATGTTTGAATCTAGCAGACGACCTTCTCCAAACTTCCTGTATCGTATCCCCTTGTGCCAGTATGCTGTAACCCAACTAGTTATGCACACTGTCCCAAACTTCTTTTGCATATGTACACTCAAAAAATAAATGAAGGCAGACTCAAGTTGACAATCGTCACAAAGCGCACACCCACTAACCTGAAAAGTGAAATTCCTTTGCAACATTACTTCTCTAGTCAAGAGTTTGCCTTTAAGCAGGAGGTAGACAAAGATCTTAACAGAAGGAGGATTACTCTACTTCCAAGTGCCAACAAATTCCCATTTGAAGTGACCTCCGCAGGTGAGAATTCTGTAGGCCGATGAAGCACTGTATTGTCCATTTGAACTCCATTTCCAAATGAGTTCATCTGGAGCAGGTGAGTAGAGGGAATTGAAAGTCCAGCACATTTTGAGTCAAATTAATTGATGTACATGCTTGTCCGAGGGACATAACATGGTTAATCTGTCTCGAACCGAGCAGTGCTAATGGTTGAGGCCCCCATTTATCATACCAGTAGGATATCAAATTGCCATCTCCAATTAACCATTCAATAAATATTGTGAAGATGTTTTTAATAGATAGAAGTTGAACCCAGAAAAAAGAGCCCTGATTACACCAGAGAATAAGGCCCAGAGCATAATTTCCTTGCCATCTTAAAGTTTTGATCATGGATTGAGGTTCTTTATATCCCTTCCACTACCACCTCAGCAGTAATGAGATGTTCCTCATGTACAGGTCTGCAAGGTCCATACCACCCCATTATTTAGGCATACAAGCTAGTTTCCAGTTACACAGTGAGATACTGCGCTTTGTGTTGTTGTATCCACTCCATAGAAAGCTTCTTCTTGCCTTGTCAATTCTGACAATTAATTACCCACTTAGGTAGCTTGAAACAAATCATATGGGTATGTCGGAATAGTTGACAAAACCGATTGAATAAGTTCCAAACGTCCTCTTCTACTCAGGAGTTTTGTTTGTCATCCCTATAATCGTCTTTCACATCTTTTCAACCAGCGGTAGATACAGGTCCTTTGTAGGGGTACGAATGGTAAGAGGCATGCCAAGGTAGGTGATCGAAAATTTTTGTATGTGTGCAGCCCATGACTGCTCGAACCCATTGGCAATTCTCAGGTTGGATGTTCATCCATATGAAAGTGCTTTTGCTAAAGTTGACCTGCAGTCCAAACGCTTTAGTGAATAGCCTCAAAATCAGTTTAAAGGTAAAAAGCGAAGAGATGTCAGCACTAGCGATAACAACCATATCGTCAGCGTATTATAGAGCAATGATCAAATCTGAAAGCCTGGTGGAGAGCAGTGCATCTAGAGTTAGATTTGTCACATGTACCATTCTTTGAAATACATCTACAGCCACGTTAAAAAGCATCCGGGATAGCGGGTCTCCTTGGCAAAGACCCGGCTTGTAGAAGAAGGGATCCAAGAGCTCTCCATTGATACATACTCATGAAGATGAGGTAGACCAAATTGATTCCATCCACGCAATCCAATGGTCGGGGAAACCCTGAGCTCTCATGACCCTTATTAGAAAGTCCCACTCAACTGAATCAAACGCCTTCTTGAAGTCAATCTTTGCAAACACCGCTGGGTTGCATGTGTGGGCTATATGATGCAGGAGTTCACATGTGGTGACAAAATTCTCTGAGATTTGTCTCCCATGGACAAAAGCCGTCTGATTTTTGTAGATAAAATCCGATAATTATGTCCTCAACCTATTTGAAAGAACCTTCAATATTAATTTAGGGATAATGTTGAGCATAGTTATAGGCCTGAAATCCGATGTAGTTCTTGGGGAATTAACTTTCGGAATCATGATTATATTTGCCTCATTGTAAAGCCGAAGGTCCAGCTTGTTATCACAGAAATCCAACATTAATTGAAACATCTTATGCTTAATATCGGGCCAATAGATCTTGAGAAATTCATTGGGTATACCATAGGGACCAGAAGCCTTATTGTTGGCCAATTGTTTGACTGCCGCTTCTATCTCCTCCAAAGTAAATGGGAGATGCAAGTTTTGTAGTGAAGGGTTGGTTGGATACAAAACTTCAGCTTGGAACTGTAGCACCGGTTTGCTGGTGCCCAATATTTCCTTCATCGAATCTGAAAAATCTGTCTGATATGATTGCCATCTGTTATTAACCGGCCATTATCCTTAATTTCCAACACGTCCGGCAGCACTGGAAGCAGCGACCATGCCATTCATTGAAGTGGGAGAAGGGTGTAAACCGTAGCTGTGTTGGGCTGTGAGGTGATACCGTGATATGCAGTAAGTAGCCGACTTTTTTAAAAATACCCTACGTCAATTACAAATTATCAAATCTGACAACGAGTTCTCGGAATTATTAAAAATGCCCAAACTGGCCAATTATTGGCCGGTCCCGTGATTTTTTTTTTTAAGAGAAAAATAGCTAAAATATTGAAATCTAACACTAAAAAATCAAATTGTTTTTTTAAATATTTGTTAGATTACTTTTTTTGATAGCATATTTATACTAAAATATGCTAAATTACTTGAAATTATGTTAATATATGCTGATTGACACTAGATTACTTGAAATTATGTTAATTTATGCTGATTGACACTAGATTACTTTAAATTATGTTAATTTATGCTGATTGAAACTAGATTACTTTAAATTATGTTAATTTTTTTTTAAGAGACAAATAGCTAAAATTCTGAAATCTAACACTAAAAAATCGAATTGTTTTTTTACTACGAATAGGGCCAATTTTGTGCTAAAATACGGTAAATTTACTAAAATGCTGAAATTACAATAATTATGTAGAATTATGCTAAAATACGGTAAATTACGCTAAATTACGTATGAATGGGGTCTATTTTGTGGCATCTTTCATAAATAATAAAAAATAGTAAAAAATTCCAAAAATAATAAAAATTGGTATTCTACAAGTTCATTACATAACTAATTTACTGAGCTACGTAGATTAAACAATATAAATAAAAATCTTAATCGGAAACTTCAACTGAAGTTTTGAAGCTCTTCCCTTTGTTTTTTGGCGATTATGAATTTTGAAAACTAGCAAAACTAGTACGGACGCATGCGCATTTTCACAAGCTTTCCGAAAAGTGGTCATTTGCTAAAATCGGACACTCGAGCGCCGTTTTATAGAAATTTAAAGTTTCGTCGTCATTTTTCACTTTCTCAGTGAAGATATCATCCATATTCATACGTAATTTACCGTAATTTAGTGTATTCTAGCATAATTCTACATAATTATTGTAATTTCAAGTAATTTAGTGTAATTCAGCATAAATAAAGTAATTTAGCGTGTTTTAGTATAAATATGCTAATTATATATAAAAAAATGTAATCTAGCAAATATTTAAAACTAAATTCGATTTTTTAGTGTTAGATTTCAGCATTTTAACTATTTGTCTCTTAAAAAAAAGTTCTCATAATTTGAAGTAATCTAGTGCCAATCAGCATAAATTAACATAATTTCAAGTAATTTAGCGTATTTTAGTATAAATATGTTATCAAAAAAAGTAATCTAACAAATATTAAAAAAAACAATTCGATTTTTTAGTGTTAGATTTCAGTATTTTAGCTATTTTTCTCTAAAAAAAAAAAAAATCACGGGACCGGCCAATTATTGGCCGGTTGGGAATTTTAATCGGAACCGGCCAATAATTGACCGGTTTGAACATTTTTAATAATTCCGAGAACTCGTTGGCAGATTTAATAATTTGTAATTAATGTAGGGTATTTTTAAAAAAGTCGGGCTTGGCTGGGTGGTGGAAAAACGACGGGGAGGGGTTTTTGGCTTTGGCTGTGTTAGGGTTGATAGGCGGTTGGATGGATTTTGTGGGGGAGAGGAGACTATTGCCGGGTTACCGTTTGCCAATCGCCTGCTCCATCGCTCCCGCTGTTGCTCTTCATGTTCACGGTTATTTCTGTCACAAGTGACCTTGCACACAAATGCTGAAAATAAAATTCTGAATTAGAAAAAAAGGTTTGGACCGTATGAGTTCGGGATTTTTGAACCCGACGTGAATCGAACACGCAACCTTCTGATCTGGAGTCAGACGCGCTACCATTGCGCCACGGATCCCTTTGTTTAATACTAACTAAAAATACTTATAAGTCTACTAATTATATCCAATGAGAAATCCCGCGCATTGGCCCTCCAATCCTCGTCTCCGCGCGCGCGCCTATCCACAAATATTAAAATGGATGACAATAATTATTTAATAATTTTTCCAAGATATTATCCACTCACTCAAGAGTCAAGAGATAGGGTTGGTTACTTCTGCCTCTAATTGTTCCCATCTTCATTGTTACTCCTTCAACTCAGCGCTCACTCACCACACATATTTTTAGGTACACTTAATACTTTTAATTTTTATGAGAAACTCATTTTATAGCTAAGTGCCAGATTAGTTTTACTACCTTTGAATGTGGTTAAGCATTTTACAAATTAATTTGGTTTGCTGGTTGTTTTCTTAGGCTGTTATGTGCAATTTCACATAGTTCACCGTCATAAAATTTGTACAAATTTCTTGTCAATCTGTTCATAATTCTATTGATGATAGAATCATAGGAATTAGGAGTACCAGACAGTTCCATTAGTTATGAGCTAGATGATATCAATATACTTTGAATCGTGAATTTTATAGGAGTGCTTGTTTTAGAGTTGACTATCAATTAACATTCAATTGAAAGATGACTGCATTGGATGCGGCAAGAGCAGAACTTGGTGTGGTGGTATTGTACCTGAACAAGGCCGAGGCGAGAGACAAGATCTGTAGAGCAATTCAGTATGGATCAAAATTCATCAGTAATGGCCAGCCCGGCACTGCTAAAACTGTTGATAGCACTACCACCTTGGCCCGCAAAGTCTTTCGCCTTTTCAAGGTCTTTATCTGTGTTATTTCCCTTCTTTATTCTCTTGTTACCATTTATAGTGTTCATGCTTAAATAAACAAAGGTGATTGCTATACAAGCCAGTTTGCACTCTTTCTCCTGTACCAGTACTTCCATCTCCATCTGGAACCAATGCCTGAATTAACTGCTTGTCTCCACTTCAAGAAACTCCTAAGCCAGATATCCAAAATTAGTGATATCAACATTGATGCAGTAGATCTTCTGTATCTTTGTGTTATCTAATGACTAATAAATTATGGATTATACTTGCAAGAAAACCAAAGAAATACCGAGGATTATTGAATGTTACTTTCTAGATAGAGATGTAAAATGTTGATTTACTAATTCCACTTTTACCCTTCTAACACCTGTGAGTAATACAAGCATGCCTAAGATGAATGTATTATGATTATACAAAAGCATTATGATTCATAATTTTGCTCTACATAAGTTATTTATTTCTTGGATCTTATGTGTTGCAGTTTGTAAATGATTTGCATGCTCTTATTAGCCCATCTCCAAAAGGGACACCACTTCCAATTACCTTGATTGGGAAGGTACATGTTTGAAGTTTCCTAATTTTTATTCATCTCGACTCTTGAGTACAAATTTATGATAATTTTGCCTAAATTGTACACTGGATATTTTTTCAGGCTAGAAATGCACTGGTGTCGACATTCTTGTTCCTGGATCAGATCGTGTGGCTCGGAAGAACAGGGATTTACAAGGTTGGATTAATAAGTAGTTAAGCACTGATATTTTCTTCTAATTTATAACACCATTTCTTATTTTGTTTCCTTTGGTGTACAGAATAAAGACCGTGCCGAGTTGATGGGAAGGATATCATTGTTTTGTTGGATGGGTTCCTCTGTGTGTGGAACATTGGTCGAGGTATTTATGAATTGAGGCGTAAATCTAGAATTTCATTTTGATACTGTATCAGATATTTTTTCTTCGTTCTTCAATTTTTTGGTCTCTATGATTTAGTTCAGGGCAAATCCCAATTAACTCCACGACTATAGGTAAGTTTCAATCGTTCCAAACCGTATGCTAATATCAGTTCCTGTCATACCTTCATAAATCATAACAAGTATGTTGATATCTGAAATACATACATGAAATAATTTTGTAACCATATATGGTAAAATAATTTGAGCATTGGTATCTTAACCAATGATTATACCGATTGCGGTTGTTTATCTAGATCACTTATTTATTTATTTTTGCTGTCCGGCAGTGTCCATAATTACAAATACAGTTAAATTCAATTATCATGTACATAATTTTAGACTTGAAATTAATTCTTTTGTATATTTTTGTCAGCTTGCTGAGCTTGGAAGGTTATCTGTTTCCATAAACAAATTGGAGAGAGAATTGAAGTATGTCGACAAATATGAAGTATGTTTTTTTATTATCAAACTCTTCTTAGCTCATATTCTTTATATTTTGTATTTTGTCTTTTTCAATTATTGCTCTGATTTCAGGATGAACGATACCGCAACAAGGTGAAACAATCAAACCAGAGGCTTCTTGCTTTGATAAAATCATCAGTTGATATTGTGGTTGCTGTCGGGCTTCTTCAATTGTCTCCTAAGAAGGTCACACCAAGGGTCACAGGAGCCTTAGGTTTTGCAACGTCTCTTATTTCTTGCTATCAGGTAATTCATTCTTCAACCTTTCTTATTATATATATATGGTTTTAGCATTTCGCTTATATAATTGTTGATAATTTTGTGTAGCAACTTCCTGCCCGGGCAAAAGACAAGTCACAATGAAGATTTGTCAGTTCATTCAGGTTGCGAAGAATGCAGATTGGCAGTAGATAGTAGATAGCAAGCTGCTGTATTTAAAAAGATGTTATGTAAATGGAGTGCTAAGTTCTATGTTGGTATAAGATGCAAGGTTAATATGTTAATGGATTGCTTACTGGTTATATTATAACAGTGAGCTCTGTGCACTCTTCATTATGTTGTGTTTCTGTTTGGGTCCGAACTTGAAATATTTTTGGAGATGCAATTCTGGCAAAGCTTGTAAATATCTTGGCCCAAATATAAATTGGCCCATAAAAACTGATTTTAAAGATTTGCTTTTTAGCAAAAAAAATCACTCAATTATGCTCGAAGAGGTCATTAATTCTTTCAAAATTTCAATGCGAAATGGTCATTTATCCACAAACAAAAATATAAGTCTTCCTTTATTTCTTCGAGAAAAGTTGTACTGTCACGCACCAGACACTGGACCGGACTTGCGACGACAAAATGATATTCTAGCATAGACGGCTTATTCATCGCAAACATAAATAAATAGCAAAAAAAAATGGAATCAGCTACAAAACTCAGTAATTAGTTATTTAACAACGCACTTTCTTATAATTAATTTATTCAGAATTATAGTACAAACAGAATTGGATTAATCCACACAAATATATCAGATTACGTACGCATATTTAAACGGTTGGGTCTAGGTTTTCATATACCACGGTACTTAGACAGTTCAATCTCAGAAACAGATTCAGATTCCTAGACCCAATATCCCGTTAATTATGCCATCGTAATCCAATATCCAGATACAATACAATACCCATTATTCAATCAAACAGATCAAAACGAAAACACAGATTATAGAGAAGTCCGGTTACTTGATAACAAGTAGTTTTATAAAATCAAATCGATCTACAACCAAGTGTTTAAAATCAATCGTGACGTAAGTTTGAAACTCCAATCAGACATATTACAAAATTTCCTTTTATACTTCTATTTTTCTTTCCCTTTTCTCTTCCCTTATTTTTTTTTCTTTATCGGATTGTGAAACAAAAAAAATGACATATTAGTAATAGTAAAAAAAAATCATAAATAATGTTAAAATTAACGGGTGTTACATGCATATTTTATGTTCCGGTAAAATATACACTGGACAATAGTTGCTTTAGGTATACTTCAACATTTGGAAATTTCATTTCATAATCTGAAAGAATAATAAATAAAAACCAAAGGGACCCTATAAAAACAAGCAAAAAAGCAAAACAAAACTGAGAACGTGCAAAATTTTATGCGACATGTTGGTCTCTCAGAGACCGTGGCAAGATCATTATTTATTTATTTTGTTAATGTGGAATCCTTTCGTCATCTTAGTGCTAAATTTGGCATGCATGTATTCAATTTCGGTATAGTCACACTACGCTACTAGTTATAGTGGTTTAGGAGTGAGAACGCATATAAATCCTGTTCTTTTTACGACCTCATCACCCTATCATTATCCTTTTTACATTTTTCTAGATGCCCATGATGGGGGGATTCACACTTCAAAAGGCTCAGAAAATAACCAAGTCATCTAATTTACAATTCAAATCTTGGTCCCCGTCTTTAGACTTTAGAGGCACAATCAAAGTAAAGAAGATGACCAAATACAAATAAAAAGTAAAAATTGAAATTACAAAGTTCCTGATTGGCATCCTTGCATGCATCACACGATCAGACGTGTGATCATTCAATTATTCCAAATTTAAAAGATCATGTGCGACATGCCCATCACATTTTTAGCTTGATTTGGCAAACTCATCCGTGAATTCTTGGAGAGTACCGTTAAAATGTCGTATTGGTTGTGTGTCCTATCAAGTCCTGCATTTTTTTTTTCATTTTTAAAGTACAAACAGTCGATCCGAATCGTTCAACACGATCTTTATATTAAAATATGTTTGGAGATCAAATTTTGTACTTTTTAGAATATTTTACTAACTTTTCAGATAGGTACAAAATCATTGTTTTTTAATAGTCCAAAATCTTCTGAATAATAGTGATTTTGTACATCTCTAAAATATAGTAAAAAAAAATTCTAAAAAAAATATAAAATTTGATCTCCAAACATATTTTAATATGGAGATCATATTGAGCTGTTCAGATCGATCGGCAGTTTAAGCATTGAAAATATATAACAATGTGACATGATTGGAGTATTTTAACCCTACTTATTCTTTTTTTTTGAGTAAAAGTTGGAGATTAAGCCACCCAACTATTTAATATTCATAAAAGATTGTTCTTTCAGGTTTCGAATATGCGACATTTCACACAGAAATAATTACCTTTGCCACTATATCAAATGTTGATTCTCAACCCTATTTATTCTTGGAAGTTAGATCTTCCTTTCATTTTTTTTTTCAATAATCGCGCAATGCAAAATTAAATTTTATTTAATTGATTAGGAAACTTCGCAGAGTTGAACGGCTTTTGGTTATGTAACATCCATTGTTGATAAAAAAAGAAGGCCTTAATTAAGTTCATATGAGGGTCTAGAGTTGGTTCCAACGCGAATTGACAAAATTAACCCTCTGTTAGACTTACCTCTAGAAGCTGCATGACATTTTTTCACAAGTCTTATTAACTCTGTTAGGTTTAAGCAAATAACCGATGATTTTAAAGCAGAGTTTGTGATGATAGAAATGTTTCAACTTTTTGCTCAACTTCTAGAAGGCTACCGCACACAATATTTTACTGTATTTTCTTTTTACATTCCAAATTGTAAGGCTACTTTCTATATCCTTTTTTTTTTTTTTTTGGTCTCAAAAGCATTTTTATTGTGTTTTCTTGGCACAGTGCAATGTTTTTTTTTTCTTTTGGTTGAAAGCTCGTAGGCAAATTTATTTACCAGTAAAAGTTACAGGTGTTACATGTGCTCGTAAGATTGGTGCACCTAATTCACCTATACATAAGTCTACTGGCACAGTGCAATGTTGAACAGAGGCGTCACATCACAATTAATGGATTAAAATGTATTGTTCGTAAGGCATGTTTGATAAAAAAAAATTAATGTAAAGATAAAATAATTTGTATCACTATTTTCATGAACTATGTTTGATAATAAATACGGTAGAGAGATTAGAATATATTCTTATTTTATGTTCATTTTATGAGTAGAATTAAGATGTTCTTAGCTCACAAAGTTGTTTGTGAGTTTAGCTTTAAAATTTATCGGATTGATTTCAAACGTTGAATTCAAACTATTAAAACTGATCTTGTATAAATCTATCACTATTTGTGAGGGTAAAAATGTTTTTTGCCGATGGTATCTTAGCAGATACTCCTGTTGGTAATACTGATACACTCAAAAATAATAATTTTTGTTGGTGTACCCTCAGCAATAGTCACTTTTTACTCTCGCGAATAGTGACATATTTTTGTACGTATAAAGTCAAGGGAAATAAATCTGCTGTGATCCAAAGGAATTACAGGTCCTGTTATTCCAAATTCAACCTTTCATTAATTTTTGGAATGCACGAATCTCAATAGAAATTGTTTTATGTACAAATTTCGAAATAAATAAAAGGTTGAATTGGAATAACATAGTCCTTGCAATTTCAAAGATCACAATAGATATATTTCCAAAATCAAGTAGTAAAAAAAAATGATAAAAAAAATGTATTAAAATTAATTTATAAATTTTTATTTACGTGTTTAACTTTATACTAAATTAAATTGAAAATTTATGAATTTGATGTAATCACATTATTCTTCTTCTTGAAGTATATCGGTTTTAATGATTTTAATTCTTTAAAGTCACCTCGATGAATTTTGAAATTTTATATCGATAAACTAGGTGCAACTGACAAATTCAAAGAAGGTTTGGCTAAGATAGAGGATTACCTAAAAAGTGTTAAAATGGATGAAACAATTCTCAATGAAGGTTGGGCTCCACATAAATATACCTCCAAACCGTTAGATATTTAATCTATATTAAAATGTGCTTAGAGACCAAATTTTATATTTTTAATTTTTTTTTACTATTTATTAAGCTGGTTTGAAAACCGTTATTTTTCAATGGTGCATAAGTTTAATAAAATAAGCGGTTTTCAAACCAACTTAATAAATAGTAAAAAATTCTAAAAAATGTAAAATTTGGTCTCCAAGCACATTTTAATATAGATTAAATATCTAACGGTTTGAATCGACTGTTTGAACTTTGAAAATCGGAGAACCGAACCGTTTGTTCCTGAGTCCAGGAACAAACGTTTGTATATTAGCCATTCTCTCTCTCTCTCTCTCTCTCTCTCTCTCTCTCTCTCTCTCTCTATATATATATATATATAAGTTGGCTAAGATACAAACGTTTGTTCCTAGCCTCCAGAACAAACGTTTCGGTTTTCCAATTTTCAAAGTCCAAACAGTTAGATATTCATATATTAAAATGTGCTTGGAGACCAAATTTTACATTTTTTTAAATTTTTTTACTATTTATTAAGATGGTTTGAAAATCGCTGATTTTATTAAACTTCTGCATAATTGAAAAACAACGACTTTCAAATCATCTTAATAAATAGTAAAAAAAATTCCAAAAAATATAAAATTTAGTCTCCAAGCACATTTTAATATAGATTGAATATCTAACGGTTTGGATCGACTGTTTGGTCTTTGAAAATAAAAAAACCGAAACATTTGTTCCGGAAGCTAGAAACAAATGTTTGTATTGTAGCCAACATATATATATATATATATAGAGAGAGAGATGGGCTATTGTGCTTTGCAAAGTAAAGCCATCGTTTTACTTCGGCTTACTTTTTGGATTTTCAAAGTCCAAAACGTCGATCCGACCGTTCAAGTTGATCTACATATTTAAATGTGCTTGCAGACCAAATTTTACATTTTTTGGAATTTTTTTACTATTTATTAAGCCACTTTGAAAATTGCTGATCACATGGCCCAGAAAAAATAATGCAACAAAATTCTGGACCATGTGATCAGCAATTTTCAAAGTGGCTTAATAAATAGTAAAAAAATTCCAAAAAATGTAAAATTTGGTCTACAAGCACATTTCAATATGTAGATCAACTTGAACAGTCGGATCGACGTTTTGGACTTTGAAAATCCAAAAAGTAAGCCGAAGTAAAACGATGGCTTTACTTTGCAAAGCACAATAGCTCATCTCTCTCTCTCTCTCTCTCTCTCTATATATATATATATATATATAAAGATAGACTAATATGCTTTCGGTAGCACTTGGGCCGAAGTGTTACCGATTCAAAATTGGATTTGCAAAGTCCAAATGGTAGATCCGAACCGTTCAAGTTGTTCTCCATATTGAAATCTGCTTGGAGACCAAATTTTATATTTTTTGGAATTTTTTTACTATTTATTAAGCCATTTTGAAAATTGCTGATCATATGGTCCAGAATTTAGTTGCACTGTTTTTACTGTTCACCTGGATCAGTAATTTTCAAAGTGGCTTAATAAATAGTAAAAAAATTCAAAAAAATGTAAAATTTGGTCTCCAAGCAGATTTCAATATGGAGAACAACTTGAACGGTTCGGATCGACCATTTGGACTTTGAAAATCCGATTTTGAATCGGTAGCACTTCGGCCGAAGTGCTACCGAAAGCATATTAGTCTATCTCTATATATATATATATATGAGTAGAACTAGGGTGCTCCTAAGCTCACCAAGCCCTTCGTGAGCGCGACTCTAAAACCTATCGAATTGACTTCAAACGACATTTTCAAACCGTTAGATGTTCAATCTATATTAAAATGTGCTTGGAGACTAAATTTTACATTTTTTGGAATTTTTTTACTATTTATTAAGATGGTTTGAAAATCGCTGTTTTTATTAAAATTCTGCACCATTGGAAAACAGCGATTTTCAAACCATCTTAATAAATAGTAAAAAAATTCCGAAAAATATAAAATTTGGTCTCCAAGTACATTTTAATATAGATTGAACATCTAACGGTTTGAAAATGTCGTTTGAAGTCAATTCGATAGGTTTTAGAGTCGCGCTCACGGAAGGGCTTGGTGAGCTTAGGAGCACCCTAGTTCTACTCATATATATATATATATATGAGATAGGCTACCATGCTTTGCAAATTAAAGCACCTCTTGTGCTTTGCGCTCCTTTTCGGATTTTCAAAATTCAAAATGTCGATCCGACCGTTCAAGTTGTTCTCCATATTGAAACGTGCTTGGGGACCAAATTTTACATTTTTTGGAATTTTTTTACTATTTATTAAGCCACTTTGAAAATCGCTGATCTATTGGTCCAGAATTTTTCACTGTTTTGGAGCTGTGACCATTGGATCAGCGATTTTCAAAGTGGCTTAATAAATAGTAAAAAAATTCCAAAAAATGTAAAATTTGGTCCCCAAGCACGTTTCAATATGGAGAACAACTTGAACGGTCGGATCGACATTTTGAATTTTGAAAATCCAAAAAGGAGCGCAAAGCACAAGAGGTGCTTTAATTTGCAAAGCATGGTAGCCTATCTATATATATATATATATATATATATATATATAATATCTACAAATATCCAATATCCAATCCGTATCCATATGTATCCGTCTAATATCCGATTCGTTTTCACAGTTGACTTACTAGAGGAATAGTGACTTGGCAATTTCCAATGAATATGTGTGTGTCGTGTTTGTCATGTGTGACATGTGTAGTTTGCTAAAGGAAACATGGAGGGAGCAAAGGACAACTATGATTTGGATAGGGGCAGATACCATCGTGATATAATGAGGTTGGGGCCATATTACATGGAGTTGAACTATGTAGTGACCAGAAGGAGACCTAAGTAATCAGTGTTGCAAGCCGCACAAATACAACCATCATTAATTATTTAAATAAATAAAAGCCAACTAATACGCGTCTTGATTAATTAATTATAATATAATAACATGTATAAATTTCAACTCATTTTTTATTTATCATTCACTTTGTGCACACACGTAAGCATTGCCAATAGAGCACTGAGGCACAAAGAAATACTAATACTAATTAACCTTTTTGAGACGACAATTGCTATTGAGTTCTTAAATAATTTAAAATTTAAAATTTGTTGACTTCCATGGAAAAAATACATAAACCCAAAATATTTTGTCTGTTAAGATTGGCTACATCATTCCAATATTATCATACAGCGTATCACATTATTAACATTATTATTAACACTTTCACGACATGTAACAACATTAATTTACAAATTAAACCATTCTTTAACTTTAGTATTTGTATTCGATGTAATTATAACACCAGAGAGAACAATATTTCTAAGAATTTCCTTCTTTTTTTTTCACTTTAGCACTAATATTTACAATTTGTAATTTGATGAATGGATGCACGGAAACAGAGCCCATGGTCTGGAAAACAGTCTTAAAATGCACCAGGGAAATTATTAATATAAATAAAACAATGTTGACGATTTTAAAAAAGAATTGTTGTTTCCAAAGAAAATTCCATAACAAAAGTCAATTTAGACAAATAAATTCGAGTGAGGCTATGGTGCTATGCATAGCACCAATGGCTAGTGTACTACGGCTCAATATGGTACTTTTTAAAATTCTAACAGTCGATCCGAACCGTTCAATGTGATATCCATATGAATATGTACTTGCAAACTAAATTTTATATTTTTTTGAATTTTTTTACTATTTTTTTAGATAGGTAGAAAAAACAGTGTTTTTTGAAAATTATGGACCATCAAAATTCTACCTATCTAAAAAAATAGTAAAAAAATTCGAAAAAATATAAAATTTAGTTTGCAAGTACATATTCATATGGTTATTACATTGAACGGTTCGGATCGACCGTTAGAATTTTAAAAAGTACCATATTGAGCCGTAGTACACTAGTCATCCGTGCTATGCATAGCACCATAGCCTCACTCAATAAATTCAGTATCCATGATTGGAGCATAGTGACTCAATTCACGATAAATTCTTAAATAATTCGCGTTTTATTTGTTTTTTTGACGTTTCCGAACCGAATACCGAATAAAACGCAAAAAGAAATGTATAATACATTTTATTCGTGAAATTTTTTATTTATTTATTTTTAAAATTTTGTTTTAGGGTTTTTTTTTGGGTTATTTTTTTTTACTTGTGGTACAAAATCATTTCCAAATTATACCCGAATTATTTCCGAATTACGAATTTTTGACTCCGCTGAACCGAATCCGAACTATTCGTTGGTTATGTCTCGGTTCAAACTTAACATAAAAAGGCTACAGTAATATGTACCACAGAAGATCATTCAATTTGGAAGGAAGCAGGATGCAGGATGCAGGATGCAGGCTGCCCTGGTTTTTTCATACAAAAATTATTTGACTATTTTTATTCAATTATTTGACTTGAATTTATGTTAATATATTTATCCATTTTATAATTATACGTACAGTCTGACGCTAACATTAGAATTAAGAATTGTTTGACTCAGCCATTTATATATATATATATATAGAGTACGGCTAACGCGCTTCCTCTAGCATTTCGGCCGAGGTGCTTCCGGGGGCATATCTTGCAATTTGATGTTCAAATAACAAATTCAAACCGTTAGATGTTCAATCTATATTAAAATCTACTTGGAGACCAAATTTTACATTTTTTGGAATTTTTTTACTATTTATTAAGCCACTTTGAAAACCGCTGTTTTCAATGCTTCAGAAATTTAATAAAAACAGCGATTTTCAAACCAGCTTAAAAAATAGTAAAAAAATTCCAAAAAATATAAAATTTGGTCTCCAAGTAGATTTTAATATAGATTGAACATCTAACGGTTTGAATTTGTTGTTTGAACATCAAATTGCAAGATATGCCCCCGGAAGCACCTCGGCCGAAATGCTAGAGGAAGCGCGTTAGCCGTACTCTATATATATATATATATATATAGAGATTGACTATGGTGAGTTGCGAAGTAAAACGTCGTTTTACTTCACGCTCATACTCCATTTTGAAAATCCAAACGACCGATCCGAACCGCTCAACATGTTCTCCATATTGAAATGTGCTTGGAGACCAAATTTTATATTTTTTGGAATTTTTTTACTATTTATTAAGCCACTTTGAAAATCTCAGATCCGGGTGAACAGTAAAAAACAGTAAAAAATTCTGGACCATTCGATCAGCGATTTTCAAAGTGGCTTAATAAATAGTAAAAAAATTCCAAAAAATATAAAATTTGGTCTCCAAGCACATTTCAATATGGAAAACATGTTGAGCGGTTCGGATCGGTCGTTTGAATTTTCAAAATAAAAATATGAGCGTGAAGTAAAAATGACATCTTACTTCGCAACTCACCATAGCCCAGCTCTATATATATATATATATATATTAATTTTTCAATTCCAACACTGTTGGAGTGAGTATAAAGATATTTGAACCACCTCATCTCCAGCACATAAAAATATTTCCTTAAAATAAAACAAATAACATTTTTTATCGTATTATATCTATTTTACTATATCTTGTTTTATAGGTTGACACCGATGATGAATTGAAAAATTCTTAATAAAGAGAAATAAACAGAAAAATCAAAGTCAAATATGGTTGAGTTTTTCATCGGCTTATGATGCCACGACATTTGACAGATGTATTTCTATGAAACACTTTCAATAAATTAATATATCGTAATTTTTAAATTTAATGTCCGTACTAAATATTAGTTAAAAAAATTGGACCCTTATTTTATACACAAAACCTCTCCGAATTAACTTTTCAGTTATGAAAAATCAAATTTCCTATTTTTTTATTACGAAAAGTCGTCAAATTTTGTAAAGAAAAAGAAATATTTTTTTAGGAAGAGAAAAAAAATGAAAAATATTCTTTTAATTATACCATTAATGTTATAGAGTTTAGTCGTTGCACTTTTGAAAACAAATAACAGAATGTTATATACATGGTATAAAACTATATAAGATATTTCAAATTTAAACGATTTTAAAAAGAAAACATTAACGGGAAGAAGAGTGAAATTTTTTAGTCTTTTTTATTTTCATGATTTTGTTTTCAACTACTCAAAATTGAATTCAACTTTAAATATGATTAGTCATAGAGAAAATCATGTTCACCAAATATTGTTTTCTTTGGGTCAATAAAAAACAAAAGCTACTTTGTTCTCAAATGGGAAAACAAGACAAGTTTTAATTTTATCCTTCATCTTAGTTATTTTATTTTATTTTATTTTCTCCCAAAGAGTCCATCATGTTAATAGATCTAAGATGTGTGGTTTCGATATAATGCATATATAATTTGAAAATAATTTATTTTGTTATAATGCATATAAATATATTAAAATTCTAAATTTTTGTGAAAGAAAATAAATTCTGCGAATACTTCACAAACATTTTGAGTATATATAATTTGAAAGCAATTCATACAATAATATTTTTGTGAATTATTCAAAAACAACAGAAGTTTGTTTCATTTATCTGTTCTTTCGAAAAAAAAATACCGACAAAAAATAATGTGTATCCTGTTATTATTAGAATTGAATGGGATTTAGATATGAAGTAGTGGTGTAATAAAAATTGAAGTACAAGAATATGAAAGCATACATTTTTTATGTAGGAAATCATGATAATTTTAGATAAAAAAATTAGACATAATTATTATATGAAACCAACTGATGACACTTATAAATAGTTCATGCAGTGTTATAGAGTGTGTTTATCCAATATCATGTTCACCAATTATTATATAAAAAAAATAATCTTTGATCTAGTAGTAAAAATAGTGCCCTCTGTGTGAAACAAATTCGAAATCCGGATAGAAAATTTCTTATGAATATTAAACCAGTTGAGTGGCTTGACCTTCTAATTTACTAAAATATATATATATATATATAGAGGAGGGATCCGATTACACCTTTTTTGGTGACACACTTTGACACCTATCATTTTCAAAGTCCAAATAGTCGATTCAAACTGTTCAACATGATGGATATATTAAAATGTGCTTGGAGATCAAATTTTATATTTTTTTGAATTTTTTTGCTATTTATTAAGATGGTTACAAAAAATCGTTGTTTTCAGACCATTGAAAAACAGCGATTTTGTAACCATCTTAATAAATAGTAAAAAAATTCAAAAAAATGTAAATTTTGATCTCCAAGTACATTTTAATATGGTAATCATGTTGAACGGTTCGGATCGACTGTTTGGATTTTGAAATCGCAAAATTGACCTATATAAAAAACAGTGTCATGATGTGTCACCAAAAAAGGTGTAATTGGATCCCTCCTCATATATATATATATATATATATATATATATATATATATAAACTCCGCTAGGACAGTAAATGAGCTGAATTTGAGCGAGTTACCTCCAACTTGTGCTCAGCTCATTTAGTTAATGAGCAAGTCAACTCGAGTTCAGCTCATTACTAACTCAAGTTGGCTCACAACTCGTTTATAACTCGTTTGACCAATCAATTTCCTTAGTTATAGTTATATAATAGTAAAAGTTTATCTAAACACAAACAATTCAAACATAATTAACAAAATAATAATAAAACAAACAACAACTTAGGAGTCGTTTAGAAGGGCGTGAGATTTATTGTGACGAATTTTGTGTAGCTCTAGTTGTAAATGAGCGAGTTGGGGTATACTAAAAATCAGCTCATTTATTAAACGAGTCAGCCAACTCGAGTTGGAACTCACTCGAATTGTAAATGAGCGAGTTAAAACGAGCAGTTAGCGAATGAGTTATGAGCAAGTTACGAATTTGAACAATTTTGTACGGCCCTAGACTCTACCATCTTGATAGAGTCATAAGGCTTCACTTGTTGGTAGCATATTGATGACTTCGTTTGAAATCAGATAAGTTATAATGGTATTAATTCAAATGTTTAATTCCACCATCTTGCTATTTCTCATAAAAGGACGTTGGCATTTGCAATTCTATACATGATATGTGAGTGCAATTTTTAAAAGTTAGTTTCTAAAACAACATCACTTTCTGAGCCGACATTTTTTATTAATATCCATAATTAAATACAAATTATTAATTATATCCAGCTTAGCTAGGTATTTTTAAAAATGTCTAAACCGGTCATTTTTGGCTAGTTGAAATTTTTTTTTGGTGTGTTTCAAAATCTATAAATACCCCGTTTTCTCTCTCCTCCCTCTCACAACTCATTCAAACTCCCCAGAAGAGAAAGAGAGAAAGAGAGAAAGAGAGAAAGAGAAGGCAGTTTCCGAGGCGAAAATGGCGATTGCAGAGGCAATTTTCATCTAGCATCTGCCACATATCCTCCAATCCCGGATGTTCTGCTAGTTGATAATGCTCAGCCCAGAATAGACACCAGTCTCTGCCCGGTGCCATGTGCTTAGTCTTGTAAGGAACATGTTAGTTGCAATATAAATGTAACAAGTAATATGGTGATATGAATTAATAGAATATATGACTTACTGGTGTAGCCTCTTTATCTCAGACCTCGGCAAATCCGTATCTACGGGAATTAATGGCACCTGCCCGAATTGACGGGGGACCCGATTTGGATAATGATGCTCCACAATCCAGAAGCAAACTAGTGGTCCCCTATGCCACCAGCTATCTCGCTGAACCAGTGTAACCTCTGGCAATCCCTGACTCTCGTACAACGCATCGTACGGAATCCAGACAACCTGCTCTAGAACTAGACTTTGCAGCTATGCTCGGCCGATATAATACCCAAGGGACGTCCGTGGCACTGATCAACATAGTTGTGGGTACCGTGCCATTTCTTACCATATGCAGGGCATCTATGAATAACTAGCTGTCACCAATCTGGTTCGGGCTCATTCGGTCTAGGACAACCCACCGACAGCCGTGACCATGACTAATGCTGCAGCAATAAATCGGCCCATACATTTGCTTCACCTCCTTCTGCATTTTCAAGAATGTTAGCTGTCAATGTCTTTATCTTGATTGGGAAAAAAATTAAATAAGAAAAGAGCTAGAGACTAACCTTACAAGCATTGCAAAGGCTATGGTACAGGTGGGCTATGACAGCCCCACCCCAGTTGTACATCGAAGGCCTATCAAGGTTCTTTAGCAACGACAAATACATCATCGGGCGGCATCGCTGCTGAAATCATCAAACATGACAGATCCAAAGAGGTCCATTACGTATCCCCTTATATATCTGCAATGCAAAGTAGATAATAAAAATCTAATAAAATCAAAATATCAACATTTAATAGAAAAAGTTTACAAGTATTACTGCTGAATCTCCTCGGAGGTGGAATCTGCAGTCAAACATGCGCTGAAGTGCTGTCGTAACTTGGTCATATGTATAAGGTAATTAGATGTCCCACCATTCCACTGTAACTTGCTTGGATCAGCTCCCAACAATGAGTCGATGTACTCAGAAAAATGAGTACCGTTAGATACACCACCGATGGGTGTACCACTAATAGGCAAACCCCATAGGGCGCTGACATCCTGAAGTGTCACCGTCATATCTCCAAATGGTAAGTGAAACGTATGGGTCTTGGGACGCCATCGCTCCACTAGTCTTGCAAATAGAGATACGTTGATGATGCCACTCCCACTCTACATAGTAGTAATATTGTATAACCCCAGGTTGATAAGATACAGGTCCATCATCTCGTAGTACCGCATTTGAATGCGCCGAAGCTTGACATCTAAAATCATCGTGTCCTGCATTTAAAAAAGGAATCCACAATATATTATAGAGTTAACACACCCAAATTTAAACTTTAAAATTAAACCAAAAAAAGTAAAGTACCTCGCGAGAAGCTAGTGAGACTCAGTGATCACAATGTGGCATCCATAGAAGAGAATTGAAATGCTCCGTGCTATACGTGGCGACTAGCTTATCATTAGTGATGAAGCCAAAACATATAGTGAAAATCACTATCTTTTCTTCTGAAAAATGGCGAAAAGCAAATGCAAAGTAGCAATTTTCCCGATTTATTTACCGTAAATGTGTTTTAGTTTTTTTTGCAGGTTTTTGAGAAAGTTGCGTATTTAGGGCAAAAACAGAGAAAAAGTGTCATATTTAGGTGATTTCTGAATAAGGCGTCAAAATGGGACAATACATGGACTATGCAACACCTTACACGAAGTGCACAACATGCAAAATGGTGAAAATACAAGAAAATCCGCTAAGTCAGGAAGCTGTGCGGCCTCCTCTATGCTGCACGATCTGTGGACTGTCCTAAAAATAGGCGATTTCTCTAATGGGCCTTCCAGAAGGTCAAATTCCTGATGGGACTTCTAGAAGGAAGCATTTGTTTGAGAGCCAATCTATCATAACTATTTTTGGCTTCATCTATCTAATCATGGGTGGACTCCACGTTCCCATTACTGCCACTACTTCACCTCTCATTTAGGAAGGCTATAAATACCCCTCTTGTAATATGATTTGGTGTGCGTGTTTAATTGTATCAAGTCTATAGTATTAAACAGCAATCCTCATTGTTAGGTTAGGTTAAAGAGTTACTTAGAGAGAGAAGGGTAACCATCGGAAGTTAAGCAAGAAAAAAAGACGTCATCTAAGGAGGCAAATGTTATTCTATCTTCAATTGTGTTGTAATTTGTGTTCTCTTATTTTATTTCTTTTATTTTGCTATGGCCATTAGAAGCTAAACTTCTCATCTCTAGGGTGAGGGTTGTACTTGAATTCTTAAATATGTTTTAGTATATGTTTAAATTTTGTTAATGATGATTTGAGTTTCTTTTGATATTTTAAATTCTTTTTTATTACGTCCTTGCATACATAGTCCTGCTTACTATATTCCAATGATCCTCCACATACCAATAGGTGTTAAGTCGTTGCATCCTTGTGTGAGAAGGATAATGCATGTAAGTACTCCAAACACTTCAGCTAACGAGGCTTGGCAACGGTTCAAAGACTAGGGTTAGAACCCAGTGGGCTCCCTTGGCAGGATAGCATAAATTGTATATTTAGATTATATTATGAAACACTTAGATTATGTAGGGTCTTTGGGATATTTCAACTTCGGGGTAGTATAGGAAAAAAATATAATTGCGTACCTAAAATATTTTAGTCTTGGTAGCCCAAAAGTCGATCGCAAGATCGAAAAACCTTTCAAATCGCATGAACAAACACCCAGCACGCGCTGCGGGTAGTGACAATGCTGCATGCGGGGTAGCTGTGGAACAATCTAGGCTGCATGCGACAGTGACAGTGCCGCATGCGACATAGAGAGACGTCGAAATTTATATTTTGCATAATTTAGAATGATAGAACCTAGAGGCTCTCTATTTACTATTTAACCTTGATTGCAATTAGCGCCACCGCATCAAACCTCTTAAAAACCCCGATAATCTAGACTAGTGAAAATTATTTGAAATCTAATACACTATCCATGTGAATCGACACCCCAATCATACTGCACGGTAGGATCATGCGCTTGTGATCTGAACGTAAGTAGAAATTAGGGTTTATAAATCTTTAAAAGTAGTAGTTCAATTTGGACTCATTAATCAGCAGTTGGTACTGGCTGAGGTCGAGTCTTGGGCCGTCCTCTAACCATTCTAATTTCATAACAATTAACGGTAAATATAAGTCGATTCTTATGCTAATTATACTAAAATATACCAAAATATGCTAAAAAATATGCTAAATAGGCCAAATTAGACTAAATTACGCTAATTATGCTAAAATGTGTTAATTATGCTAAGTTAAGCTAATTATACTAAATATACTAAAATATGATAAAATATGATAAAGTATGCTAAAGTATGCTAAAATATGCTAAAATATGCTAAAATGTGCTAATTATGCTAAATTAAGCTAATTAAACTACAATTTACTAAAATGTACTAAATTAAGCTAATTAAACTAAAATATGCTAAATTATGCTAAAATTTGCTAATTATGCTAAAGTAAGCTAAAGTATGCTAAATTATGCCAATTTAACTAATTAAAACTAAAATATACTAAATATGCTAAAATATACTTAATTGAACTAATTAAACTAATTAAACTAATTAAACTAATTAAACTAATTAAAACTAAAATATACTAAATTTGGTACATTTCTAACAAATTCTATCAATTTACAACTATTAAACTAAAATATACTTAATTACGTCTAATTAAACTAATTAAACTAATTAAAACTAATTAAAACTAATTAAATTTAATTAACACAAATTAAAACTAATTGAGAACTAAATTTTACTAATTTTGTAACATTTTTAACAAATTCTATCAATTTACAATCATTTTGGACTTCAAATAAAAACAATAAAATAAAAGGAGTTACTTACAAATGTGAGAAGAGGAGGAGAAAATTTGGAGAAAGAGAGAAAGTGAGGAGAGAGAGTGTGAATTTTGTGAGAATGAGGTTTGGAAAAAAAATAGAACCCCTGCCATTATTTTATAAATACTCGGACCTGCCATTTTTTGGCCAGTTAGGATTTAAAGCCGGTTGTGAAAAAAATTAGAACCAGCCAAAAAATAGCCGGTTTGGATATTTTAAAAAATACCCGGCTAAGATGGATATAATTAATAATTTGTATTTAATTATGAATATTAAATTATTAATAGAAATGTAGGCTTTCTGAAAAGTAGAGAAAGGGAATGATTAAAATAGCCTGATTCAATCGATACAAATTGATCTATCCAATATTTTATATAGTATTTAATTAGTAATATATGACTGATTTATACAATATTTATATTGATTTATTTGATTAATAGTTTATTTTTTTAAAATAATAGTATAATTTTTTTTTTTTAATATTTTATGATATTTTTACATGCATATGATGTGTTTAACGTATTTATTTGTTTATATATTTGTAGATTAAATTATATAAGTTATTAATTTATTTGATAGTTATTTATTATTTATTTTGTTATATGTTATCTTAACATGTAATTAAAGATAAATTATGAATAAAATTAAAACTTAATTGACAGGGGTGGGCGAACTCAATAAAGGTTGGGGGGACTGTCCTTCTTGGATTTTGAATTTTTATGGAGATTTATAGATCCAAATGAACTTTGTTCTCACTGGAATTTTATGTGCCCCTCTGAAATTCTGATTTGTAATTAGAGTTAAATTTAAAGTTAAAATTAAGATATATTTTTTGAATTCTAATTGATAATTAGAATTAAAAGTTAAAATATTGAAAATTAGAAGTCAAAACATTTAAAATTATAAGTTAGAATATTTTTTTTATGTAGTATACAATTAGCTAATAAATTTAAACTTAATTAACTATTTAAATCCGATTCACTGTTTTCTTATTTACCGACAAAAATTGTGAATCCACCACAGCCAAAGATTACCGCTGATAAGTCGAATTCATATCCTCTGCATTAACTCAAAAGAGAATATTTTGAGTTAATGAATCTCGACTGTCCGATCTGTTTTAAGATTCGTGCAAACTAGATCTGCATTAATATTAAAGGGCCCCATATGTTATAGACACGAGCCAGAGTGGCTCCATTTAAAATCAGACGGTTGAAATTCATTAACTCAAAAGATCCCCTTTTGAGTTAACGCAGAGGATACGGATCCTGATAAGTCTAGCTCTCACGGACGGCACGACAAATGGCAGGAGAAACTTCTCCACTTGTTTGTGCAAATGGAGAGTGGTACGTAATAACTGCTGTTGTCAAGCACACAGTAAATGTTTGTTATAAATTAATGACTTACAGAAACTTTTTATATAAAAAATATTAATATTCAAATTGGAAAAAAGAGACCGGAGAAACCAAATAAATCTTTGCTTCTAGTTTTTGAGACAAGACTCCCATCCAACCAACAAATATCAATTACAAACAAAAAAGTCAAAAACTGTGAAAAAGCAAACAGGAGTTGCCGACATTTTTAATAATACCCCAAGTTAATTAAAGATTAATAAAAATACCCACGGTTCCCGAAAAATTTTAAAAATACCCAAACCGGCCATTTAATGGCCGGTTCTGAAATTTTTTTTTTTTTTTTTTTAGAGAAAAATAGCTAAAATACTGAAATCTAACACTAAAAAATCGAATTATTTTGTTAAATATTTGTTAGATTACTTTTTTCATAGCATATTTATACTAAATTACACTATGAATAGGGCCGATTTTGTGCTAAAATATGCAAAATTACTTCAAATTATGTTAATTTATGGTGATTTACACAAAATTACTTGAAATTACAATAATTATGTAGAGTTATGCTAAAACGGTAAATTATGTATGAATATGACCTATTTTGTACCATCTTTCATAAATCACAAAAAATAGTAAAAAAATTCCAAAATAATTAAAAATGGTAATCTACCGGTTCCTTATATAACTAATTTAATTGGCTTCGTTGATTGGAGAATTGAAATGGAAAATCTTAATCGGATACTTCAACTGAAGTTTTGAGGCCCTTCTCTTTGTTTTTTGGCGATTCTGAATTTGGCAATCCGGCATTGCCGGCACGGACGCATGCGCATTTTCACAAGCTTTCCGAAAAGTGGTCATTTGCTGAAATCGGACATTTGAGCGTCGTTTTATGGCCGTTTGAAATTTCGTCGTCGTTTTTCGCCTTCTCAGTGAAGATATCATCCCTATTTATACGTAATTTAGCGTAATTTAGCATAATTTTACATAATTATTGTAATTTCAAGTAACTAAGTGTAATTCAGCATAAATTAATATAATTTAAAGTAATTTAGCGTGTTTTAGTATAAGAGGAGGGTTCCAATGCACCCTCTTTTTTGTGCTCCCAATGCACCCACATTATTTATCTCTGTTTTTAAAATTTGAACAGTCGATCCGAGCCGCTCAACATAATCTTCATAATAAAATATGCTTGGAGACCAAATTTTATATTTTTTAGAATTTATTTACTATTTTTTTGGATAGATACAAAATCACTTTATCGGATGGTCCAGAATCTCCTTAAAACAGTGATTTTGTATCTATCCAAAAAAATAGTAAATAAATTCTAAAAAATATAAAATTTGGTCTCCAAGCATATTTTATTATGAAGATTATGTTGAGCGGCTCGGATCAACTGTTCGGACTTTGAAAATAGAGATAAATATATATATAATGTGGGTGCATTGGGAGCACAAAAAAGAGGATGTATTAGAACCCTCCTCTTAGTATAAATATGCTAATTATATATAAAAAATGTAATCTAGCAAATATTTAAAAATAAATTCGATTTTTTAGTGTTATATTTCAACATTTTAGCTATTTGTCTCTTAAAAAATAGTTAACATAATTTAAAGTAATATAGTATCAATAAGCATAAATTAACATAATTTCAAGTAATTTAGCGTATTTTAGTATAAATATGCTATGAAAAAAGTAATCTAACAAATATTTAACAAAACAATTCGATTTTTTAGTGTTAGATTTCAGTATTTTAGCTATTTTTCTCTTAAAAAAAAAAAAAAAAATTCAGAACCGGCCATTAAATGGCCGGTTGGGCAGTTAATTCGGAACCGGCCATTTAATGGCCGATTTGGGTATTTTTAAAATTTTTCGGGAACCGTGGGTATTTTTATTAATCTTTAATTAACTTGGGGTATTATTAAAAATGTCGGCAGGAGTTGCATGATCACAATATTGGACTTGTTACAAGTTTTCCGCACTTTTATTTAATAATTTTGTTGCTCATATTTGGGATTCAAATGCTGAAATCCGAGATCATTTAACTATTTAATATTCATAAGAATAAATTTGGTCGATTTAATATTCATAAGGATAAATTTGGTTGGAGATCATTAAACTTTGTCCTTTGTTACGAATTGGTTACTCAAGTTTGATTTGTCTCTCTATAACCACTGAACTTTAAATTTGTTCCAATCAAGTCACTCTATAACTTTTCCATCAAAAATATATAAATATAACTTTTCCGTTAGTATTTTTGACGGAAAGAGCATATTCCGTTAAAATTTTAAACGGAATGAGCATATTCGGCTAGTATTTTAGACGGAATGTGCATATTACGTTAATATTTTAAGCGGAAAAATTATGTAGTAATTTGATTGGAAAAAATGAAAAATTCAGTGGTTACAAATAGACAAATCAAATTTAAATAAATAATTCGTGACAAAAAAAAAAGTTTAGGGACTTGGAGCGAAATTAATCCTATCAGTAAGAAGATTTTCTATCCGATTTACATTTGACAAAGACAATTTCTCAAAAATTAAAAAGTCTTTGACTAATTATTACGAAGTGATATTCCTCTTTGAGAGGGCTCTTATACTTGTCTATATATAAGCCCCGTCCTTCTCGTCTGTTCTCCACATCCTATTCCATTCTGCTCTTTCAAAATCCAAAAGCATTTTCTATTTAGCAGAAAAAGAACTTTGCAAATAGAAGACGCTGTGCTTATTGTCTTTCTTCATCCCCTCAAATCTCTTACCTAACCTATATATTTCCATAGACGTAGTCATATATATATATATATCTTTAATCGAATTATTGGTATAGCCATGGCCAACCTGATCCCCAGCGATGGAAACACAAAAGAGCAGTTCGTCATCGTTGCATTACCGGAAATGACCCCGGTACCACAAAAGGAAGCGGCTTCACCGGTCTCACTATATGTAAGAGAGGCCTGGTCC
The DNA here is from genome assembly GCA_025461125.1 of Carex kokanica. Lineage (NCBI taxonomy): Eukaryota > Viridiplantae > Streptophyta > Magnoliopsida > Poales > Cyperaceae > Carex > Carex kokanica. The sequence goes on along the minus strand of JAJGRX010001361.1, from coordinate 250,909 downwards.
ATTCTGGGGCTCTCCACACCAATGATCCTTACCGGTCTAATCATGTACCTCCGTTCCATGATCTCCATGCTCTTTCTAGGCCAACTCGGTGGACTGGCTCTGGCAGGTGGGTCCCTTGCTATCGGCTTTGCAAACATCACGGGTTATTCAGTTCTCAGTGGTCTTGCCATGGGCATGGAACCGATATGTGGCCAGGCATTTGGTGCACGCCGCCATGCGCTTCTCGGTCTGACTCTTCAACGCACTGTGCTTTTTCTTTTATGTGTTTCCATCCCAGTTGCACTTCTCTGGACCTACATGAAACCAATTCTGATTCTCTGTGGTCAGGAAGAACAGATTGCTTCAGCTGCTCATGTATTCCTTTTATACTCCCTTCCTGACCTCCTCCTCCAATCTTTCATCCATCCGCTTCGAATTTACCTCCGCACTCAGTCCGTAAATTTTCCATTGACATTTTGCGCTATGCTTGCAATTTTTCTTCACTACCCCATAAACTACCTTCTAGTCTCAGTTCTCCAGCTAGGAATCAAAGGCGTTGCATTGGCATCTGTCTGCGCAAACCTTAACTTTGTTATATTTCTCCTTACATATACATACTTCTCAGGGGTGCACAAACTCACTGGTGGCTTTGACATTACAAAAGAATGCCTAAGAGGTTGGGGCTCTCTCCTCGCCTTATCCATTCCTAGTGCCGTAAGCGTATGTCTCGAATGGTGGTGGTATGAAATAATGATAATTCTTTGTGGATTACTATCAAACCCTCAAGCCACTGTTGCATCAATGGGGATACTTATTCAAACCACCTCTCTTATCTACATATTTCCGTCATCTCTCAGCTTCGGCGTTTCGACTCGTGTTGGCAATGAGCTTGGTGCAAACCGTCCCAGCTATGCCAAGAGAGCTGCAACAGTTGGTATCATACTAAGCTTTATATTTGGCTCAATTGCATTTGGCTTTGCTACATCGGTGCGATATTCATGGGCAACAATGTTCACCACTGATTCCGACATCCTTAAACTCACGGCATCCGTGCTTCCAATTTTGGGTATGTGTGAATTGGGAAATTGTCCACAGACAACTGGCTGCGGGGTCTTACGAGGGAGTGCTCGACCGAAGATCGGAGCGAATGTAAATCTCGGTTCTTTCTATGTGGTCGGAATGCCAGTAGCGGTCGGGCTTGCGTTCTGTTCTGGGCTAGAATTTAAAGGACTCTGGCTCGGGTTGCTATCGGCACAGGGCACATGTGTGCTGTTGATGCTTTTGGTTATAAAATCTACAGATTGGGAATTACAAGCAGAGCGTGCGTTGAAACTCACGGGAGCAACACAGAGAGATCATGTGGTGGATGATGAATGTGGGAAAAAAGAGATTGTTTGCGAAGACAAGATAAAAAAGCAAAAAACGGCTGCCATGGATGGAGATGAAAAGTCAAGTTTGGTAATCACCGTCAAAGATTATAACCAGTCAACGATATAACATGCATGTATTGCTTTTTTTTTTTTTTGACTGAGTCGGGTTAGTCGACACTATAGGCCAAAAGCAAGTTGTATTTACTTTTTTTTAACTTAATTTTTATTTTTTTCTTCGAGAAAAATATATTGCAAATTAAGAGCAATATATATTAATTGATTTCATTGGCTGTAAACATTATAATGCAAGAGATTCTTGAGTTAATGTAATTATTCGGTTTCAAAACTGTTAATTTTATTTACTCAGATACTTAATTACTAGTATTGTTCCCATTTGTTTATGACTTGATCAAAGATTACTAATCTGGTAGAGCCACAATAGTTCAGGTTGGATATGTGTCCTACTATGGATTTTGAATTTTTTTTTATAAACCCCTATGATACAATTTGTATTTTTTGAATTTATACTTTAATATTTTTGTCCATTCTGACTTGAATCCTGACTACGCCACATAGATTATTCAAAAAGTGATAGCATGATAATTATTATTTGTACGTATAGCTTACTGTAAAAATTAAGGAACGTAGAAATTAACAAAAAATGACGAGGTTAATTAGTGAGCTACGTAGCATAAATTCATTCCTAATTTAAGTGGCGAGTGAGAATTGCTATACGGATTGTAAATTCATAATCGATATATAGTCCAGCCATTGTATATGTCAACGATAGCCGGCGTATAACATGTCAAAAAGTTCTTTGCTAGCTTTAGTCCGGCCTAGAATTTGGAATCTTTCAGACATGTTGAACATGTCAGCGAAGCTTGACGTGTAGGGTTAAGTCAATTAAGAAGGAACATTTTGGGCCGGAAATTAAATGCTTACAGCCCGTAAAACAGCCTAATTTTTGTCGCATTTAAAACATTAATTTAAACTTGAGGAGGGTTCAAATGCACCATAATTTTTGTGCTCCAATATGCTACATATTCTTTATCTCAATTTTTAAAGTCCGAATAATCGATCCGAACCGCTCAACATGATCTTCATAATAAAATATGTTTGGAGACCAAATTTTATATTTTTTAGCATGTTTTTACTATTTTTTTACATAGGTACAATATCACATTATCGGATGGTCCATGATACGTCCTATCTCCCGAGGAGAGTAGTCCGTATGTGAGAGGTGATGGAATGATCTCGCCCTGCCACGAGATGGCAGTCCGAGATGTGTGGAGTGTGTGAGAGTTAAAGAGCGAGGTGGGTGTAGAGAGATTCTGACTCTGACCTATTCGATATCTCTCTGTGTGTGTAAAATCTCGACCCCCGTTCAATGGGGATTTTTGCCTTATATATGCTGAATCATAACCGCCTCATAACAGCTATCTCGGTGGTTATCTCGCCTTAAGGCGGTGAAGCGGTTATTGTGACCACGTTGGGTGGTTATCCCGCATTAAGGCGGTACAGGTTTATTTCGGGCCGAGTTCGACCTTTGCAGGGCCTTCGGCCTGTTTCTGTGTCTGGATCTTAAGTATCTCGGGCTTTGGGCCTCTTTACCTTGGCGCCGGGCTGGCTCCTAAAAGGAGGTCCGAATCCCGGGCTTTCATAGGCCTAAAGTTTATTTAATAAAGGGCCTTGGGAACATGGCCCTATCATTAGCCCCCGAAGTCAGAATGTATAGCGATATGCTTCTGACTTGATATTACTTAGTCATGTGAAAAAATATGTAAAATTTTTTATGATTTCCCGAGATGTTGTTTGTTTGAACCCTATGTTGTATTGTCGTACGATAATGTACTCTTGCGATATTGTGATCTCGCACGATGTTTTTTTTTTTTTTTTATGGCGGAAAGAAATATCAAGAGAATGGAAAGGAAGTTCATTATATTAATAAGGACTTGTTACAACTCGAAGTAAGCGAAAGATGCAAAAAATTGCTAATTTATCTAACTTAAAGAATACGAGTAAGTCCTTATGTAATTTATTAAGTGCGTCCCGGAGGTGGAGGGAGAAAATCCAACAACTCACTATCAGGATCTTCGAAATGATTATCTGCCCAAATCTGGGCTGGAGTGGCCGTTGCCAATGTCGGTCCCGTGGGATGTTGGTTTTGGCAGGATAAACACTTGAAGAAGCGACGTCGAGAATCCGATCGGTCATGGATCAAAAAATGAGAGGAATGCCACCATATGCGACATCCCCGACATTTGATCATGTCCTCTTTTTGGGCTGACTGTCCACAGGCCAAGTAGTCACGGAGAGGTCCAAGGAGGTCGGCGGTGTCGATTTCATCGTTCAACACTTTGTATGTCGCCAGTTTATAGTTCAGGAACTCTTGAACGGTAAGGGACTCGTTGTCCAGCATCCAATCCAAGTCATTGGGAATGTCTTGAATTAACTGCTCCCGTTCCGCGGTCGTGAGTACACGTCGTTGAGGACCTCGGCTTGAGCTGGATGGACCAGCAAAATGAGGTGGAATACCGCGGCAGTGAAGAGCTCGGCGCTGTTTCTCACGTTCGGCTAAGAACTTTTTAATATGTCGCTGAACAGACATAATTGATGCGAGGTGAAAGTAGTTGTAAGAGAAGCAAAGGGAAAGTGAAATGTTTGTGGTTCGGGAGTACTCTATTTATAATGAGAGTCGTACACAGTATCATTAATGAGAATAAAGTTGTCAGGACAGTACTGTCGTTTTCCCAACTGCTCCTCATAAATGATAATGTATTAATGAGAAAAAAGCCTTACGCGAGGTGTCGTGTAATTCCGAGGTTATGTGTCCCTCCGAGGTGACATACATCTCGGGTTAGGACATGTAATTTGCTATAGTAACATATTGATTTGAACGGAGAATACCGTTAATCGTAGCGGAAACGGAGTTATTCATGCCGTTCGTTAAGCCGTTAACGCGATTAAAAGACGCGAGTATTCGAGACGTCGCTTCGACATTATGGCGACAGCTGTCACCTGTGAAGAGAGCGTTAATCTCGAGATAAATGGCGGGAAACGAAACGTCGCTTGGATGAATGCCGTAGATTGCGCCAGGTGTCATTCCTCGGGATCCGAGACCAAAAAAGTTTCCCAAATCGGACCTATATATACCCCCGTCTCCATCATTTTCACTTTTTCTGATCGAACATCTGTTATCTCGGAAATAAAGAACTTGAAGCTGCCGACTCAAAGTGCGACAGAAGACAGAAGATCAGTGAAAGAGGACCTCGCTTCGATAAGGTTAGTGATTCCTGGATCTCGGTATAACTCGGTTAACAAAAATCAGTACAACCCGGAATTGAGAGTGTAAATAACTAGGCCAACTCGGTGTATTCGTAGAACCAAAACCCGGATTAACTATGCATCAACCTCGAATAAGTCTGTACCTAAGCCGATCCCTTTGTTAATCGTAAAAATGGCTGACCTTTCTGGTGCGAGATCTGAAGAAAACCGGTCCAAGTTAGTAGGGCAAAACCCATCCATCTCGGGGAATCACTCTGGTTCCCCCGAGTTCTCTCAGAAGCAAACAGCGCCTATTTCTCATCACGGTGCTGGCAAGAGCATAGAGGTCATGCTTGAGATAGCGGCTGACGTGGTTTATGAGGGTGGATCTGATGGCGGGGAGGGCACCTCGCCAAGGTCAAGTGGGTACTTATATGAGCCCGATGAGGAAGAAGGAACTGTGGGGATAGAGGAGGATGAAGCTACCGACGTGGAAGTTGACATACTCAACTCGAGTCCGGAAACATCATCTCGGGGTGAGCGTTTTTGGCCGAAGCCGGGACGTCCAAGGGTAAGGGTCCTGCTCGGGCCAAGAACCCTAAGCCCAAATCAAAGGCCAGAGTCAAGCCACTACTCGACGTGAATCCTCGGCCCGGCCATCCAAATGACACCCAATTCCTCCAATCATTACAGCGAGCCCCTGCACCCGAGGTCCAAGATCAGGCCTGGGCAGAGACGTTTTATGAGGAGTTGGTGTTAACCAAGGATAAGATCCCCAGGGATCAAATCGTACTACGGGCACCTGGCCCGGAAGATCGGGCACATGACCACGAAAGGGGTATGTGTATTTACTGGAAAATGCCGCAATGCGGCTTCCATTTAAGGTTAACACATTTTGAGAGAAGCCTCTTAAACTTCATGGAGGTGGCTCCCGCACAATTGACCGGGGTGGCATGGAGCTATATACGTAGCTTCGAAGCAGCTTTTAGGACCTTTAAGGCTGAGCTCGGGATGAGCAGGCCAACCATTGGGTTGTTTTTCCATTTCTTTTCCACGCTCTATGTGGACTCAGGCCACCTCGCGCTTCGCCAGAAAACACCAAAGGATCACCCGGCCTTGTTTGAAAAGGATAAAAAGATGAACAAAATAGAGGCTTGGGACCACGGATGGGTGTATATAGAAAATTGGCACGACGTGACTTGCTTGCAGGATGTAAATGCGAGGTGGAGGCCGTTGAAGTCCGGGAAAGGGTTGATCCCGGCAGTTGATAAGAAACTTAATCTGCAAGAGCAGTTGGCTGCGCATGAATTGAGAGAACTTGTGAGAAGTGAGTCCTGTTCTCGCGGGTTTAGTTGCAATTTATTTTATGCTTATCCCTATCTCGATTTATCCAATTGCGTAGCCTAATATTAATTGTTTCGTTGTTATTTTTGCAGAAGAAGGCTGTATGGAGCTGATCTGGACTAGTGCCTCACACGTCTCATCTCGCCCGGCCCCAAAGAAAAATACTTCCTCTGCAACCGAGGGCCTGGGAGAAAAGAAAGCGGGAAAGAAGGGTTCCCGGAAAAGTTCGAAGGCTGAGACTTCAGCCTCTCTTGCTTCCAAGGAGCCTGTGCGGTCTCCGACATTAGATATCTCAGAGGACGCCCTACCCCGCAAACGGAAGAAACCCCCAGGGTTTCCTTCACCTCGGCCGAGAAGGGTAAGGGCTTGGCACCTGAACACCCTAAAAAGAAGAAGTCGAGAAGGGCGTCTGATACCGCGGTTGTTGAGGCCGTCACGGTCAGCAGGGCATCGCCAGCCGTTACTAGTGTACATTCTCACCAGGAGAATATCTCTTTGGCAACCACTCCGAGGTCTGCCACCCCTGCAATCGCGGCCAACATAGAGGAGCCGTGCGACATCGACCTCCAGAGTTTCTTACAAGCGACCGTCCCGGGTCAAGAGCTTGCTACCAGGGTTGTATTCAAGGAAAGGATTGTACCCAGATTTGCTGATAGCTTGGGCTTACATCTCCCGGGTCATTCCATCATGCAAGAATCTCGTGAAGAGAACAGAAACTTGCATGCCTGATATGCTCGGGAAGTGTTCAGGGTCACAGAGACTGCCTACCAAAAAGAAACAATTCGGGAGAAACCCGATGTGACACTGAATCATGCCATCTCGGCCGTACATGACCTCGGGGCTATCCTTGGTCATTGCAAGGATATGATCGATAAAGAGCAAAACAACATGCTTTTTGTCGATTCTGGCGGGGAGATGGTCAAGAAGGCCGTGTTGGAGCGGGACTATTTCCGCGGCCTGGCTAGAGAGCAAACTATCCGGCTCGAGGTTGCCCAAAAAGAAATAAAGGTGCAATCGAGGCAAATTCTCATCCATGAGGCAACCATAAGAAAATTGAAAGAAGCTGAGGAACACCTCAAAGTTCGAGATGATAGGATAGCGAACCAGGAGGAGGAAATCAAATCCTTGGAGGAAAGGATCTCGGCTCTTACGTTGGAGGCAGAGGCGAAGGATCTCACCATCTCAGGAAGAGAAGCCGAGGTATCTCGTTTGGAGGGGGAGTTGCAACGAGCTCCTGGCCTTACGCTGAATCGGTTCTTGGGTAGCCAGGCCTTCGCGCAAGCCGCGGCGCTGGCCTTGTATAAACCAATGAAGGCCGTTATTTATAACGAGTTGCGGAAGGTCGGACATCATTATCCGTTCACGCCGGAACATGCTGGGTTTAAGGCAGTCCCCCCAGAAGAAGTTAAGGTGCGGCAGTTGACCGATTACCGGTGGGATGAGGCGCGGGATCGTTTGGTAAACCCAGATGGGTCTATCTTTGATCAGCAACTCCCACTTGATGATCATGAAGCGTACTTCCCGTACCCGTGGTGGGGGAGATTTAGGTGGCCGAAAAATCTTCCCGATCCTGTTGACGAGGTGGATGGAGGAGGGATAGCAGGAGGAGAAGGAAAGGAGGGTGATGAGGAGGATGAAGAGGATGAAGAGGAAGAAGAAATCGACCAAGGAGATAGTACGCATCCCGATGTCATGTCTCCAATAGCGACACCACGGGATCAACTTAAAACTCCTTGATTTGTAAGTTGTTTCTATTCTTGATTTGCATGTACAATTATAGCTATCCCTTTGTATGAGGAACTAAATGTAGCAAGCGTTTGTTATAGGAATGATGACCCGAGGTGTGGTGGCTATACAAGGATGAGCTAGCCATTTCGTCCGACTTCGTGCCTTAGAGTAATTTTTGTAATATTTTTATACCCCCGGGATGTGGGGGTTAAACAAAGAATGTTTGTAAGTGATATTCATTTTTGTTCCCGAGATGTGGGAAATTAACAATGTTAAAGATATGAAAATATATTTACCTGTTATTCTTCCTTGTCAGCATGTGATTATTCTGCGACGTCATCTGTCAATGCGACGTCGCGACTGTACTTGTTTATCCTTCTTTCCTCTTTTTTTTTGTCTCTTGTGTTAATAAAAAATTTAAAATATAAAAGGCCGACGTAGAAAATGCCGGTCAGAATAATACTGTGATCGGTAAACTCGTATTCGTTACCCCAAAGGGTTTTCGTTCGTTAGTTGTTTCCGACATAACAAGAGGCACTGCTAATAAAGCATGCGCTAAAGTAAAGTAGCAATGAAACTTCTTGTAAAATTGAAAATTTATATAAAATATGCTTATAACGTCGCATACAAAAGAGCAAAAAAGTTACATGAGATGGAAAAGCATCTCGTTAAAAGTAACTAAAAGCCTATCTCGCCTATAGTAAAGTGTTCGGCCTATCTCGCCTCACGTTCAGCTTATTTCGCCTTGTATTCGGCATATCTCGCCTTGTTGAGAGTTAGTCGCACCACATGTATTCGGCCTATAACGCCTTTCGATGTGTTGCAGGTATGCCAGTTAAGTGTAAAACTTGCGGAGATGGCCTGCGTTCCATGGTCTTGGGAGCGGAGTCCCCTGCAAGTCTTCTAGCTCATATGCCCCTTTCCCTCTGAGGGAGACTATCCTATATGGGCCTTCCCAATTCGGCTCGAGCTTGCCTACATGTTTACCCGTGGCTTCGACTTTCCTTAGCACGAGATCACCTGGCTGGAAGTCGCGAGGTATAACGTGCTTGTCAAAAGCACGCTTGACTCTTCATTGGTACTCCATTGTCCGAACACGGGCTCGTTCCCTGGTTTCGTGAAGGAGTTCGAGATCGACCTCGTGAGAGCCCGGATTTCCTTCAACAGAGTACGTCGCAGTGCGAAGGAATGGTTCTATAAGTTCCAAAGGAGTAACTGCTTCCATGCCAAATACCAGCGAGTAAGGTGTCTGTTGCGTTGCTTCCCGCGGGGTTGTTCGATATGCCCAAAGGACTTCGTCCAACATATCAGGCCAGTTTTTGCGGTTGGCTTCCACCTTGCGTTTGATGCCTTCCAAAATGGTCCTGTTGGTGACCTCGGCGAGCCCATTGCTGGCAGGATGGCTGACCGAGTTGAAATTGTTGTGGATCCCGAGGCCCGACAGGAACGCTATCGTGTTGGCTGCGTTGAACTGCGTGCCATTATCAGAAATGAGGGCATGGGGCAAACCAAATCGGCAGATGATGTTGCGCCAAATGAAGTGTTCGGCTGCTTTGGCCGTGATAGTCGCCAGGGCCTCAGCTTCCACCCATTTGGTAAAATACTCGACAGCGACTATAATCCAACGTCGCTGGCGAACGGCTTTGGGGAATGGACCCACGATTTCGATTCCCCATAAGTCGAAGGGCCATGCCCCCGAGATAGAGATCTGGTCGTAAGGCGGGATATTGCTGAGCTTGCTGTGATATTGACACTTATCGCATTTCTTGACCAAGTCCGCAGCGTCTTGCTGCATTGTTGGCCAATAAAATCCCGCTCGAAGTATCATCTTAGCTAGGGTTTTTGCACCTTGATAACTGCCACATATGCCGGCGTGTACCTCGGCCAACATTTGATGGGCGGTGTCGTTCGGAATACACTTCAGCCAAGGGCGGACATATCCCCTCTTATAAAGCTGGTTGTTGAATATGGAGTAAAGCGGGGCTATCTTCTTCAAACGTCGCGCTTCAAGCTGGTCCGTTGGCATGACTCCGGTATTGAGAAAATTCCACATCGGAGTGAACCATGTTTCTGTTGGTTCATGGATGGCATACACCGCAATGATATTTACATCAATGCTGGAATTGGGTATATCCATAACTATGATTGGTCTGTCTTTGTCGAGGTTCCCTGCAGCTCCGAGCTTGGAGAGGGCATCGGCCTGGCAATTCTTGTTGCGAGAAACATGTTGGATCTCGACCTTATCGAACTGGTTCTTCAGGTGGTTGAACTGCTCCCTGTACTTGCGCAATTTGTAATCCATGACGCGACATTCGGCATTAATCTGTTTGACAGCCAACTCGGAATCGCTATGGAGGTAAACCTCGCGTGCCCCGAGTTCTCTGGCTAGCTTGAGCCCGGCTATCATTGCTTCATATTCTGCCGTGTTGTTCGTCATAGGAAACTGAAAGTGGAGGGCGTAATTCAGGACTTCGCCCTGCGGTCCGATAAGGGAGACACCGGCCCCGGCCCCTTGTAGAGAGGATGCTCCATCGACATATAACGTCCACCGTCCTTCTAATTCAGGTGGTGCTCCTGAGTATTCCGCGATGTAATCGGCAAAAATCTGCGACTTGAGAGCATTCTGCGGATGGAAGGAGATGTCGAACTCGGAGAGTTCCAGAGCCCAAACCAGTAGTCTGCCAGAAGAGTTAAAGTTGGCAAGGACCTTCTTGAGTGGTACCCCGGTGTATACTTTGATAGGGTGCGACTGGAAGTATAGTCGCAGCTTCCTTGCCGCCACTACCAGAGAATACGCTGCTTTCTCGATCTGGGTGTACCTTGTTTCGGTATCGCGGAGTACATGTGAAACGAAGTATATGGGCCATTGTTCCCGCCCTTCTTCTCGGACTAAGGCTGCACTGACAGCATGGTTGGTAGTTGCCAAGTAAATGACAAGGATATCGCCTGCTGATGGCCTGCTGAGGCAAGGTGGGTCTGCGAGCTAAGCTTTGATTTTGTTAAAAGCCGCCGCGCACTCGTTAGTCCATTCGAACTTGGCTGACTTACGCATAGCTATGAATATGTTTAGGGCTGCCAGCCGTCCAGTTAACGACTGGAGTTCCTTCAAGTTCCGAGGTGGTTGCATGTCGAGTATGGCTTGGGATTTAGAGGGGTGAATTTCGATACCTCGCATGGATACCATGAACCCGAGGAACTTACCGCCGGTCAGGCCGAAGAAACTCTTTTTTGGGTTGAGTTTCATGTCGGCTCCCTTGAGCGTCGCGAAAGTTTCCTCGAGATCCCGGATGTGATCGAGATCCGACATACTCTTGACCAGCAAATCGTCGAAATAAGCTTCCATGTTTCGGTTGATTTGATCTTGGAAGACTTTATTCACCATTCTCTGAAAGGTTGCTCCTGCATTTTTCAACCCGAATGGCATTACTCGATAGCAGTAGAGGCCGGAATGGGTTGTAAAAGCAGTATTTTCTTCATCGTCGGGACTCATCCTAATTTGATTGTACCCCGAGAATGCATCCATGAAACTGAGAAATGCATGTCCCGAGGTGGAGTCTACAAGTTGGTCTATTTTGGGCAAGGGAAATGGATCCATTGGGCATGCTTTGTTAAGGTCTGTGTAGTCGATACACATCCGCCAATCTCCATTTGATTTTTTGACCAGGACCGGGTTAGCCATCCACTCAGGACAGTCGACATTGCGGATGAATCCCGCAGCTAGAAGTTTTGCGACTTCTTTTTTTACTGCCAGTTGTCTCTCTTCCCTCATGTTGCGCTTCTTTTGTCGTACCGGTTTGAATTCCAGCTTGATATATGCAGCTTATGTTCCGCGATCGACCTCGGAATGCCTGGCATGTCGGCCGCGGTCCAGGCAAAAACGGACTGGTTATTGCGGAGGAAAGTAATTAGGTCTTCTCTAGCTGATCCCTGGATGACTTTTCCTATGTTTAATGTCTTTCCGTCACCTAAGTCGAGCTCGTCAACTTCGTCTGCGGGCTCCAGGGAAGACTTAGATTCCGCTTTGTCTGTGGGGTCCAGCGCGATCTGAGTGTTAGGGGACATGAAGCCACTGCTGGCCTTCATATGCCCGCCCGAGTGGCAAGTGGTTGTTCTGGGGGTGTCGACTTGATGGACTTGGCCGCACCTTTCCTGGAGAGAGACGTGGTAGCATTCCCGAGCTATCTCCTGTACTCCACATTCTTCTCCCACCCCATGACTTGTGTAAAATTTGATTTTTAAGTGAGTAGAAGAAACTATGGCCCCGATTTTGCTCAGCGTACCCCTCCCTAGGATGGCATTGTTGGCGGACGGAGCGTCGACTACCAGGAAGTCGATCAATGTTTCCACCATTTTAGACGAGGTACCGAAAGCGGTTTTGAGAGAAACCATACCCTTTGGACGGAGGGCATCGCCTGTGAAACCGATGAGGGGGGGTGTTATCCTTTTGAGTGTATAAGTCTTGAGTCCCATTTTGCGGAAAGCGGATAAGTAAAGGATGTCAGCTGAACTTCCGGTGTCCACTAGCATCCTTTTTACCCTATGTGTATCGATTTTTAGGCTGAGCACAATTGGATCAACATGCGGGCCAACGATCTCGCCTTGATCTTTTTCATAAAACACGATTACCTCATCCATTCTTGGTCGTTTCTTATCTGTCTTATTCAACATTTAAAATGGTGGGGTAAGGTTTAGTCTTTGGGCGGGTTTCGACCTTGCGGGGGTAATGCCCGATGCCACCGCTGATCGTGTTGACAACCGGGCTGCCCTGTCGCTCCCCGCGCTGCGGACCTGACCCATCATCGGTGTTGGGTCCTTGATCGGGACGTCGGTCACCGTTGTAATTCCTCTTGTACGGAATTTTGTTCTTGTAATCTCGGCCGCGTCCATTGTAATTCCAAGCGTATTTTTTGTAGAAGTCGGGCTGAATGAAGTCGGTTAACTTTCCTTCCCGGGCTAGCCTTTCCAGTATGTCGCGTAACTGGAGACAGTCGCTTGTCGAATGTCCTTCGAACCCATGAAATAGGCATTCCTTAGACTTGTCCTGTATTTCGAAGATGTCTTTGGGCAATGGGGGGGTAGATCGAACATGTCCTTCACGATATGGTACATCTCGTGCCGCTTTTTGGTGAAGGGGGCATACCGTACGTAGTGGGGGCGGTACTCTGCTTCATTCGGTTTGTGCCCTCCCTTCTTGTCTTGATTGTGTCAGCGGGATTCATTCTGGGTCCGAGGTTCGACCTGCGCCCGAGGTTGATCATTTTGAGGTGGCCAGTGGTTCTGTTGTCGGGGTGACCTCGGTCGGATTCTTGGGGGACTGCCATTATCTTCTTCGGCCCTGATGTACCCTTCTACGAAGGCCAAAAACTCGCGTAAGGTAGTCATTTTCTTCACGTGTGCATCATACCTCAGGGTACCGGGACCGCCCTTGCGCAGTCCTTTTTTAATGGCGGCCAGGGCAAATTCTTCGTTCAGGTTCTGGACCTGACGAGATGCCTGTATGAAGCGGTTGACGAAATCGCCGGTTTTTTCCCTTGGGCCTTGAACGATGTTCAGGAGCATCTCGCTGGTGATCTGAGGGGGCCTGATCACGGTGTACCTTTCTAAAAAGGCCTTAGCGAGGTCTTCGAATTTAGTGATCGAACCTCGGGGGAGGTTCATGTACCAATCCCAAGCTTCTCCCTGAAGGCAAGTTGTGAAAACCCGACATGTGATCGCGTCCGTGGCTCCTAAGAGCCGTAGTCGCTCCAAAAACCCATATACAAAATTGTGCAGGTCTGTGGGGTCTCCGTTACCTCGAAAATTTGGGAGGAAAGCGGGGTATTTGAAGTCTGTCATAGAGGCTCCGTATATATTGGCTGATAGAGGTCCGTCCGCAATCCCCATAGGTTTAGAATAAGTGCCAGCTTTCTGGGACTCGATCTCGGCCATTTTGGCGTTGAGTCGGGTCTGTATCAGCTCTTCCACTTGGGTCATGCTGATACCTCTAGTGGGGGTGGGACACCTTCGGGTGCGTTTCCTGTCGCCCTTACGAGTCCTATGTCTTCCCCGTAGTTGGCTATCTTCGCGCTCATGGCGAGAGCGAAATTGCTTTCGGTGGTGTGATCGTCCTCGGTCGCCGATATGGACAGATTTTTGTTCCTTTTGGGGTGATGGGTTGCGTCCCACCCCGGCTTCCTGTCCCTGTTCCATCCCATGGTTCTCGTCCTGACCTTCCTGGCGCCCTTGCTCGATCGGCTCAGGGCCGTGCGGCACCTCGAGGTTTCGAGGGCTAGGAGTGTCTGTCTCCTCACTGTTCGCAGTCCGGACTACGACGAAATCGGAGTGAAGGTTTCTGGGCGAGATAGCCGCCTGGAGGTTCTTGGAGAGAGGCTTTGTTGGCTTCGTTGGCGCAGCGCACGTGGCTACTATCTGGGCAGTGTGCTGCCGCTTGTTGGAGGGGGAGGTAAGTGGGTGGAGCCAGGGGATAAGGTGCTGCAATACCGGGGTGATAGGTTCCCGGAGGGCCTTCCTGGGTCATTTGACCGGGCGGGGTCATATACGGGTATTGTGGCACCGGTGGGCCATATGGTGAGTAGGGGTACGTCCCGTAATAGTATACGGGCGTTTGTGACTGGTATGATGCGAATGGCGGCCGATATTGTTGTTGTGGTCGGGGCGACATCGGCCTTGTCGCTGTTGAGCTGAGGGGTGGTCCTATCGGCGTGGTGCCTGGCGGAAAAACCTGACTTGAAGTTACAGTTCTTGGGGGATTTTGAGAAGTCGCCCCTAAACCAACCCCGGGTTGGCTTTTCGGTGGGTTGGCAGTACGCCTGTTGTCTTTCTCTCCTGCAGGGTTGTTGTCGGTCCTCGGAGAGGGTTTGGAGGTGTTTCCGGTATCCTTACCTCCTGTGGGGTCTTTGTTGTTGCCCGGAGGGGGGGGATTCGAAACATCTTGCGCGTCCATTGGATGCTTCAGTATTGGAGCGATGGGGGCCCCACGGTGGTTGATACCTCCTATCTCCCGAGGAGAGTAGTCCGTATGTGAGAGGTGATGTAATGATCTCGCCCTGCCACGAGATGGCAGTCCGAGATGTGTGGAGTGTGTGAGAGTTAAAGAGTGAGGTGGGTGTAGAGAGATTATGACTCTGACCTATTCGATCTCTCTCTGTGTGTGTAAAATCTCGACCCCCGTTCAATGGGGATTTTTGCCTTATATATGCTGAATCATAACCGCCTCATAACCGCTATCTCGGTGGTTATCTCGCCTTAAGGCGGTGAAGCGGTTATTGTGACCACGTTGGGTGGTTATCCCGCATTAAGGTGGTACAGGTTTATTTCGGGCCGAGTTCGACCTTTGCAGGGCCTTCGGCCTGTTTCTGTGTCTGGATCTTTTAAGTATTTCGGGCTTTGGGCCTTTTTACCTTGGCGCCGGGCTGGCTCCTAAAAGGAGGTCCGAATCCCGGGCTTTCATAGGCCTAAAGTTTATTTAATAAAGGGCCTTGGGAACATGGCCCTATCAGTCCAGAATCTCTTTAAAAAAATGATTTTGTACCTATCTAAAAAAATAGTAAAAAATGCTAAAAAATATAAAATTTGGTCTCCAAGGATATTTTATTATGAAGATCATATTGAGCGGTTCAGATCGACTGTTCGGACTTTGAAAATGGAGATAAATAATGTGGAGCATATTGGAGCACAAAAATTATGGTGCATTTGAACTCTCCTCTTTAAACTTATAACATTAAACATTCCTTCTTATAGACGCGTTCAACCTGTCTGAGGTTATCTGAATATTTGTGTAGATATGAATCATATATGATTTTACATTTCAATCTTTCGTATCAGAATAGTGAATATCTATCATATAATTTAATATATATTATAAAAAAATTATGTTATTTATCATTATAATTAGATAAATATTATAAACTTTGATATTTTTAATAATATTTATATATTTTTTTCGAATATTCGGTTTTGATCTGGTCAATCCAATTTGAAGCCGACTCAAATCCAATCAAATTAAATATAACTTTTTCGGGAAGCTTTGGACCGGAACTTGCACGGACGATCAGATCGCACTCGACTGAAAACTGCACTGTTGTTGAAGTGTGGCATCGTAGAGAATAGAGAAAAAGTAGAGAAGAGGAGAAGAAAGTTTGAGAAAAGAGAAGAGGAAAGGAAGTTTTCAGAAAAAAGAGAGAAGATATGTCTGAAATAGGAAATATTGTAGAGAGTACTGCGAACCCTACACCGATATTTTTATTAATAACCCCAAACAAAAGAAAAATATCAAATATAACCCCAACTCTCAAAAAATTTCAAATCTAACCCAACCGCCCCATTATTGGGCGGTTCACCCTACCCACCAAACCGCCCAACCACTGGGCGGTCCACACGGCCAAGCAAACCGCCCCCCCAATCGGGCGGTTAGCCATAAATTTTTTTTTTTTTAGTAGGATATATTTATAAGATATATATATTTTTTTAAGATATATTTTTTTTGTGTAGATATCTTTTTAATAAGATATATTTACAACATATATTAAGATATATTAAGATATATATTTATGATAAGTTTGTATTATTTTTGTAAGATATATTTTTTTATTGTAATTTTAAATAAAATTTGGTTGAGTTTGGATGCGTCGTCTGACGTTAGAACCGTCGATTCTTTTATAATAATTGTCGATTATACGGCTGTTGTATTGATTGTCGATTTGGCTAACGTGGTAAATATTTTTATGTTGTCAATTTGTGTATATTTAATTGCGCTATGAAAATAACAAAAATGAAGCATACAAAAATAGTTACAAAACTACTAATTAAATCAGTTCACAAATTTAGCGACGACGACCGAACAAATTTAGAAGTCGACGAGTTCTCGATCTGCTTCCAGTCTATTGTGCGACACTACTACCGCTACCGGTGCCTCTGCAACAACTCTAGCATTTTCTCTTTCGTTGGCTTCGTTGATGGCATCTGCATTCCAGTTCACCAAAAATGGTATGTTATTGAAATCTTAAAATGTAAAATGAATTATAAAATATAAAATGAAATGTACCTGCTCGCTGCCTGTCACAAGTTGAACGGCGAGCCTGATGTCCCATTCGCCTACCCTGCATCTGATCCATTGTCATTACAGCACGCTTGTGGGGCCTTCTCCCTTTTCTGATATAAAAAGAAGTTAAATAACCATATTAAAAAGAAGTTCAGTGCATACACAAAGTATTCTCCCTAACCTGATCCACTTTATCTACATTAATAGTACACAAAGTATTTAACCTGATACACAAAGTAACCAACATTTTATCTACATTAATAAACAAACTTTTATCAGTTACAAAATAATAGTACACAGTTAAATTATTAGAAAACAACAACAATAAAAAAAAATATTTAATAAAATTAATTACAAAAATAAAATAATAATAATCTACAGTAATCTACAGTACTAAACAGTAATGCACAGTATCTACAGTAATCTACAGTATAAACAGTAATCTACAGTAATAAACAGTAATGCATAGTAAAATAAATAATAACATAATAATAATAAATACTAATAAAAAATAAAAAATAAAAAATTACCTGCGGAGAAGAGCGAGGAATTCGGGGCGAGAGAGTGTGAGAATGAGAGGCAGAATGGCCAATTTATAGGCTGCATAGTGAACCGCCCGATTGGGGGGCGGTTTGCTTGGCCGTGTGGACCGCCCAGTGGTTGGGCGGTTTGGTGGGTAGGGTGAACCGCCCAATAATGGGGCGGTTGGGTTAGATTTGAAAATTTTTGGGAGTTGGGGTTATATTTGATATTTTTCTTTTGTTTGGGGTTATTAATAAAAATATCGGAACCCTACATGTCTTACTGTTATTTTTACTTTTAGAGTACAACTATATATATAAATATAGAGAGAGAGAGAGAGAGAGAGAGAGAGAGAGAGATGGACTTAACTAGGCCATGGAGTAAAATGCTTTGTACTCCACGCCATATTTTCATTTTGAAAATCCAAACTACCGATCCGAACTGCTCAAGTTGTTCTCCATATTGAAATGTGCTTGGAGACCAAATTTTACATTTTTTGGAATTTTTTTACTATTTATTAAGCCACTTTGAAAATCGCTGATTCGGATGAACAGTAGCTAAACAATAAAAAATTCTGGACCAATGGATCAGCGATTTTAAAGTGGCTTAATAAATAGTAAAAAAATTCCAAAAAATGTAAAATTTGGTCTCCAAGCACATTTCAATATGGAGATCATGTTGAGCGGTTCGGATCGGTAGTTTGGATTTTCAAAATGGAAATAATGAGGTGTGGAGCACCAAGTCGTTTTACTCCATGGCTTAGCTAAGCCCAGCTCTCTCTCTCTCTATATATATATATGGGCTATTATACATTGCAATGTATTGACCCTTCCATGCATTACATTTTAAACCATTGATTTCGCTTCAGGATCCGTGCTGATTTGATGAGATCAATTCAATTTTTTTCGGAACTGGATGTCTCCAGTTCTCTTTCTTTCCCGTCTCTCCAAATTCAACATTAATTCCCGATATTTTTTAGAAAGAAAGAAAACCTAAGCGACCACATCGTCTAGTGACTCCTCCCATAACCTCGTTCCTGTGCCGACCCTCCGCCGCTGATCATCACGCACACATCTCTCTCCTCCTCCAGTGGTGCGCTTTTCCTTCATTTGTTCCCAAACGGATTTGGTTTTGTGCTTTTTTCTTTGCTTTTGCTTTTTAAGTTTACATGATGATTTTGGGGATGTAATTTCATATGATTATCAGCTTTATCAAATTTTCATTGTTTGAACTTAGAAATGTGATAAAGCTTATTTACCTAAAATATTAAAGTAATCAGAGTAATCATACTATAATCATTTTGAATTTTTTTTGTTGAGGCTCTTAAGTAATTATATATCATAATAAAATAAGGATATTCCACAAGTAATTCATTAAAAAAAATCCATTAACACTAGCTAGGTGCTTATGCAAGAATAAATTAACTTATTTAGGACCATTAAAATATTTCCAAGTTTTAGAAATTTGCTTGTAGGTTTTTTTCTATTATAACATTTATACTTGTTTTCTGTTTCAATATGTCAAAAACTTGTCCATGTTACTGATTTTTAGGCTCTCTGCTTTTTTTATGTTTACTTGGATGAATAAAACCTTGTTGCTAATAGCTGACAGGGAATGCCAAAGATATAAATGTTTGGTTCCAAGCTGAAAATTACATAGTTGAATCGAACAAATTGTTAAACATTATTTTATATATGCACTTGAAAGATTCACAAATGGATGCCATTTTGGTCTCATGCCTATTGTTCAAACAACACCTTATTCCCATAATCTTATTAGCAAAATATTTCGACTAATACAACTCATTCCTATGGATGGAGATGATAATTGTCAGAGAATTCAGTTGGAGGTAATTAATTATCATTTTGTTTGTAATCTAATAGTCAGAAAATACTCAATACCTTGTTTGATTGACTTTTGCTTTTGTTGAACAGGTAGATATTATTGATCCCAATACCTACCACATGGAAGCATTAGGAGTTAGAGAAAAAAATTAGTTGCAACCTTAATATAACACTCTAATTAAAGGTCTTTATAGCACTCTAGTTGTGTCGTCCAATAAAAAGAAAAGTGGGTAGTGACAACCCCAATACAACACTACAATGGAAGATCTTTGCAGCGCTATATTAGTATCGCTAGATGACATGAGAAGTGGGCAGTTACAACCCTACTACAAGACTCTAATTGAAGGTCTTGGCAGCACTCTAGTTGTGTCGTCACATGGAAATAGAAGAGGGTAGTTGCAACCCAAATACAACACTTTAATTGAAGGTCTTTGCAACAATCTAATAGTGTTGTAGTATGGCAAGATAAGAGGGTAGCTTAAACCCTAATACAACACTCTCGTTGAATGTCTTTGTAGCACTCTCATTGTGTTGTCAGATGAAAAGAAAAGAGGGTAGTTACAATCCTAATACAACACTCTTATTGAAGGTCTTTGCAGCACTCTAGTAGTGTGTATGGCAAGAGAATATGGTAGTTTTCAACCCTAATACAACACTATAATTGAAGGTCTTTGCAGCACTCTAGTTATGTCATCGATGGCAACAGAAGAGGTTAGTTGCAACCCTAATACATCACTATAATTGAAGGTTTTTGCAACACTCTAATAGTGTCGTTGGATGGCAAGAGAACATGGTAGCTTCAACCCTAATACAACACTCTTATTGAAGGTCCTTTCATCACTTTAGTTGTGTCGTTATATGGCAACAGAAGAGGGTACTTGCAACCCTAATACACACACTTTAATTGAAGGTGTTTGGAGCACTAGAATAGCGTCGCTGGATAGCAAGAAAAGAGGGTAGTTACAACCCTAACACAACACTCTAATTGAAGGTCTTTGGGGCACTCTAGTAGCATCGTCGTATGGCAAGCAAAGATGGTAGTTGCAACCCTAATACAACACTCTAATTGAAGGTCTTTGTAGCATTCTAGTAGTGTTACCATATGGCAAGACAAGATGTTAGTTGCAACTCTACTACTACTCTCTAACTGAAGGTTTTTGCAACACTAGTTGTGTCACCGGATGGCAACAGAACAGGGTAGTTGCAACTCTAATACACCACTCTAATTGAAGGTTTTTACAGCACTCTAGTAGTGTTGTAGGGCAAAAGAAGAGGATAGCTGAAACCCTAATACGACACTCTCGTTGAAGGTCTTTGTAGCACTCTAGTTGTGTTGTCAGATGAAAAGAAAAGAGGGTAGTTACAATCCTAATACAACACTTATTGAAGATCTTTGCAGTACTCTAGTAGTATCGATGTATGGCAAGAGAACATGGTAGTGTCAACGCTAATAAAACACTATAATTGAAGGTATTTGCAGCACTCTAGTACTGTCGTTAGATGGCAAGAGAAGAGGGTAGTTGCAACCCAACTACAACACTCCAATAAAGGTCTTTGCATCACTCTAGTAGTGTCGCCGGATAGCAGAGAACATGGTAATTTCAACCCTAATACAACACTCTTATTGAAGGTCCTTTCATCACTTTAGTTGTGTCGTTATATGGCAACAAAAAAGGGTACTTACAAACCTACACACTCTAATTGAAGGTGTTTGGAGCACTATAGTAGCGTCACTGGATAGCAAGAAAATTAGAACCCTAATATAACACTCTAATTGAAGGTCTTTGGGGCACTCTAGTAGCATTGTTGTATGACAAGCGAAGATGTTAGTTGCCACCCTAATACAACACTCTAATTGAAGGTCTTTGCAGCATTCTAGTAGTGTTACCATATGACAAGAGAAGATGTTAGTTGCAACCTTACTACAACTCCCTAACTGAAGGTTTTTGTAACCCTTTAGTTGTGTCGACGCATGGCAACAGAACAGGGTAGTTGCAACTCTGATTTAAGGTTTTTGCTACACTATAATAGTGTTGTAGTATGGCAAAGGAAGACGGTAGTTGAAACCCTAATACAACACTCTCGTTGAAGGTCTTTGTAGCATCTAGTTGTGTTGTCAGATGAAAAGAAAAGTGGGTAGTTACAATCCTAATACAACACTCTTATTGAATGTTTGTGCAGCACTCTAGTAGTGTCGCCGGATGGCATGAGAACAGGGTAGTTTCAACCCTAATACAACACTCTGATTTAAGGTTTTTGCGGCACTCTAGTTATGTCGTCGATGGAAAGAGAAGAGGGTAGTTGCAACCCTAATGCATCACTCGAATTGAAGGTTTTTGCAACACTCTAGTAGTGTCATTAAATGGCAAGAGAAGAGGCTAGTTGCAACCTAACTACAACAATGTAATTGAAGGTCTTGCATCACTCTAGTAGTGTCGCCAGATGGCAAGAGAAGAGTGTAGTTGCAACCCTAATACAACACAACAATTGTAGGTGCACTCTAGTTGCGTCGTCAAGTGGAAAAGGAGACGGTAGTTGCAACTTTAATACAACACTCCAATTGAAGATGTTTGCAGCACTCTAGTAGTGTCGCTAGACGACAAGAAAAGAGGGCAGTTGCAATCCTACTACAACACTATAATTGAAGGTCCTTTTATCACCTAAGTTGTGTCGTTAGATAGCAATAAAAGAGGGTAGTTGCAACCCTAATACACACACTCTAATTGAAGGTGTTTGGAGCACTATAGTAGCTTCGTTGGATGGCAAGAAAAGAGGCTAGTTGCAACCCAAATATAGCACTCCAATGGAAGGTCTTTGAAGTACTCTAGTTGCGTTGTCACATGGAAAGAGAAGATGAAAGTACCCTAACACAACAGTCTAATTGAAGGTCTTTGCAGTACTCCAGTGGGGTCACCGGATGGCAAGAGGAGAGGGTAGTTGCAACCCAAATACAACACTCTAATTGAAGGTCTTTGCAGCACTTTAGTTGTATCGTCAAATAGAAAAGGTAGTTACAACTCTAATACAACACTCCAATTGAATGTTTTTGCAGCACTCCAGTAGTGTCGCCAGATGGCAAGAGAAAAAGTTAGTTGCAACCTTAATACAACACTCTAGTAGAAGTTCTTTACAACACTCTTGTTGTGTTGCCCAATAGAAAGAGAACAGGGTAGATTCAACCCTAATACAACACTACAATGGAAGGTCTTTGCAACGCTATATGAGAAATCGGCAGTTGAAATCTTACTACAATTGAAAATCTTTGCAGCACTCTAGTAGTATCGCTAGATGACAAGAAAAAGAGGGCAGTTGTAATCCTACTACAACACTCTAATTGAAGGTCCTTTCATCACTTTAGTTGTGTCGTTATTTGGCAACAGAAGAGGGTACTTGAAACCCTAATACACACACTCTAATTGAAGGTGTTTGGAGCACTATAGTAGTGTCGCTAGATGGCAAGAAAAGAGGGTAGTTACAACTCTAATACAATACTCTAATTGAAGCTCTTTCGGGCACTCTAGTAGCATCACCGTATGGCAAAAGAAGATGGTAATTGCAACTCTAATACAACAATCTAATTGAAGGTATTTGCAGCATTCTAGTAGTGTCACCATATGGCAAGATAAAATGTTAGTTGCGACTTTACTACAACACCCTAACTGAAGGTCTTTGCAACACTCTAGTTGTGTTGCCGAATGACAACATAACAGTGTAGTTGCAACCCTACTACAACACTCTAATTGAAGAAAAATCAATTGGATCACTCTTTTATTTCATTTTCTTTTTTGGACTTTACTATGTGATCGATAATACCATAATCTTGAGCTCCTGTTGCCGACATAAAATAGCCTCTTTCCAGACCCTTCTGTATAACATCTACAGATTTTCAGCACTCTAGTTATGTCATTTAATTGAAAGAGAAGAGGGTAGTTGCAACCCTAATACAACACTCTAATTGATGGTCTTTGCAACGCTCTATTTGTGTTGTTATATGGCAAGAGAAGAGGGTAGCTGCAACTGTACTACAACACTCTATTTTAATGTCTTTGCAGTACTCTAGTAGTGTTGCCATATGCCAAGAGTAGAGGCTAGTTTTTGCAGCACGTACTAAAGTTGTGTTGTTAGACGGGAAGAGAAGAGGGTAGTTCCAACCCTAATAGAACACTCTAATTAAATATCTTAACAAAACTAGTCACGTCAGTGGATGGAAGGAGACGAGGGTAGTTGCAACCCTAGTACAACACTCTAATGGAAGGTCTTTGAAGTAGTTGTGTTGTCATATGGAAAGAGAAGAGGAAAGTAGAAACCCTAACACAACATTCTATTTGACGGTCTTTGCAGTACTCTAGTAGTGTCACTGGATGGCAAGAGAAGAGGGAAGTTGTAACCCTAACACAACACTCTAATTGAAGGTCTCTGCAGCACTCTAGTTGTATCATCAGACATAAAGGGTAGTTACAACTCTAATACAACACTCCAATTGAATGTTTTTGCAGCACTGTAGTAGTGTCGTCGGATGGCAAGAGAAAAAGTTAGTTGCAACCATAATACAACACTCTAATTGAAGTTCTTTACAGCACTCTAGTTGTGTTACTCGATAGAAAGAGAAGAAGGTCTTTGCAGCGCTATATGAGAAATCGGCAGTTGCAATCGTACTACAATTGAAGATCTTTGCAGCACTCTAGTAGTGTCGCCAGATGACAAGAAAAGAGGGCAGTTACAATCCGACTACAACACCCTAATTGAAGGTCCTTACATCACTTTAGTTGTGTCGTTATATGGCAACAGAAGAGGGTACTTGCAACCCTAATACACACACTCTAATTGAAGGTGTTCGGAGCACTATAGTAGCGTCGCTGGATGACAAGAAAAGAGAGTAGTTACAACCCTAATACAATACTCTAATTGAAGGTCTTTGGGTCACTCTAGAGCATCGCCGTATGGCAAGAGAGGTAGTTGCAACCCTAATACAACACTCTAATTGAAGGTCTTTGCAGCATTCTAGTTGTGTCACCATAGGGCAAGAGAAGATGTTAGTTGCAACTTTACTACAACACTCTAACTGAAGGTCTTTGCAACACTCTAGTTGTGTCGCCGAATGGCAACATAACAGGCTAGTTGCAACCCTACTACAACACTCTAATTGAAGGTATTTGCAGTACTCTAAGTCTGTCGTTTAATTGAAAGAGAAGAGGGTACTTGCAACCCTAATACAACACTCTAATTGATGGTTTTGCAGCACTCTATTTGTGTTGTTATATGGCAAGAGAAGAGAGTAGTTGCAACCGTACTACGGCACTTTATTTGAATGTCTCTGCAGCACTCTAGTAGTGTTGCCATATGCCAAGAGTAGAGGCTAGTTTTTGCAGCACGTACTATAGTTGTGTTGTTAGACGAGAAGAGAAGAGGGTAGTTCCGACCCTAATAGAACACTCTAATTGAAGATTTTAACAAGACTCTAGTCATGTCAGTGGATGGAAGGAGAAGGGGATAGTTGCAATCCTAATACAACACTAGTGGAAGGTCTTTGAAGTACTCTTGTTGTGTTGTCAGATGAAAAGAGAAGAGGAAAGTAGAAACCCTAACACAACAGTCTAATTGATGGTCTTTGCAGTACTCTAGTAGTGTCACCGGATGGCAAGAGAAGAGGGTAGTTGCAACCCTAATACAACACTCTAATTGAAGGACTTGGCTGCACTCTAGTTGTATCGTCAAATAGAAAGGGTAGTTACAACTCTAGTACAACACTCCAATTGAATGTTTTTGCACCACTGTAGTAGTGTCGTCAGATGGCAAGAGAAAAAGTTATTTACAACCTTAATACAACACTCTAATTGGAGTTCTTTACAGCACTCTAGTTGTGTTGCCCAATAGAAAGTGAAGAGGGTAGATGCAACCCTTGTAAACACTACAATGGAAGGTCTTTGCAGCGCTATATGAGAAATCGGCAGTTGCAATCCTACTACAATTGAAGATCTTTGCAGCACTCTAGTAGTGTCGCAAGATGACATCAAAAGTGGGCAGTTGCAATCCTACTACAACACCTTAATTGAAGGTCCTTTCATCATTTTAGTTGTGTCATTATATGTCAACAGAAGAGGGTACTTGCAACCCTAATACAAACACTCTAATTGAAGGTGTTTGGAGCACTATAGTAGCGTCGCTGGATGGCAAGAAATGAGGATAGTTGCAAACCTAATAAATCACTCGAATTGAAGGTTTTTGCAACACTCAAGTAGTGTTGTAGTATGACAAAAGAAGAGGGTAGCTGAAACCCTAATACAACACTATCCTTGAAGGTCTTTGTAGCACTCTAGTTGTGTTGTTAGATGAAAAGAAAAGAGGGTAGTTACAATCCTAATACAACACTCTTATCTCAGGTCTTTGCAGCACTCTAGTTGTGTCGCCAGATGGCAAGAGAACATGGTAGTTTCAATCCTAATACAACACTCTAATTGAAGGTGGTTGCAGCACTCTAGTTATGTTGTCGATGGAAAGAGAAGAGGGTAGTTACAACCTTAATACATTACTCGAATTGAAGGTTTTTGCAACACTATAGTAGTGTCGTTAAATGGCAAGAGACGAGGGTAGTTGTAATCCAACTACCACACTCTAATTGAAGGTCTTTGCATCACTCTAGTAGTGTCGCCAGATGGCAAGAGAAGAGGTAGTTGCAACCCAAATAGGAAATTCTAATGTTTCTATGTGGCAAGAGAAAATGGTAGTTGCAACCCTAGTGCAACACACTCATTAAAGGTCTTTACAACACTCAAGTAGTGTTGGCAGATTATATTAGAAGAGGGCAGTTTCAACCCCAATACCACACTCTAATTGAAAGACTTTGCAGCACTCTAGTTGTGTTAGATGGAAAGCGAAAAGGGTAGTTGCAACCCTAATACAACACAACAATTGAAGATGACAAGAAAAGAGGGCAGTTGCAATCCTACTACAACACTCTAATTGAAGGTCCTTTCATCACTTTAGTTGTGTCGTTAGATGGCAACAGAAGAGGGTAGTTGCAACCTAATACACACACTCTAATTGAAGGTGTTTGGAGCACTATTGTAGCATCGCTGGATGGCAAGAAAAGAGGGTAGTTACAACCCTAATACAATACTCTAATTGAAGGTCTTTGGGGCACTCTAGGAGCATCGTCGTATGGCAAAAGAAGATGGTAGTTGCAACCCTAATACAACACTCTAATTGAAGGTTTTTGCAGCATTCTAGTAGTGTCACCGTTTGGCAGGAGAAGATGTTAGTTGCAACCTTACTACGACACTCTAACTGAAGGTCTTTGCACTCTAGTTGTGTCGTCGAATGGCAACATAACAGGGTAGTTGCAACCCTACTACAACACTCTAATTGAAGGTATTTGCAGTACTCTAGTTATGTCGTTTAATTGAAAGAGGGTAGTTGCAACCCTAATACAACACTCTTATTAATGGTCTTGCAGCACTATATTTGTGTTGTTATATGGCAAGAGTAGAGGGTAGTTGCAACCGTACTACAACACTCTAATTAAAGGTCTTTGTAGCACTCTAGTAGTGTTGCCATATGCCAAGAGTAGAGGCTAGTTTTTGCAGCACGTACTACAGTTGTGTTGTTAGATGGGAAGAGAAGAGGGTAGTACCAACCTTAATAGAACACTCTAAGTGAAGATTTTAATAGCATTCTAGTCATGTTAGTGGATGGAAGAAGAGGGTAGTTGCAACCCTAAGACAACACTCTAATGGAAGGTCTTTGTAGTATTCTAGTTGTGTTGTTAGATGGAAAGAGAAGAGGAAAGTAAAAACCCTAATTCAATAGTCTAATTGAAGGTTTTTGCAGTACTCTTGTAGTGTCACTGGATGGCAAGAGAAGAGGGTAGTTACAACCCTAATACAACACTGTAATTGAAGGTCTTTGCAGCACTCTAGTTGTATCGTCAGATAGAAAGGGAAGAGGGTAGTTAAAACCAAGGTTATAAAATGCGGTTTTCATGCGGTATGCGGAAAGCCACCGCATACCGCATATACGGTATCCGGCCGCATATGCGGTACTTATGTATGCGGATTTTAAAATGAGAATTCAAATTTAATTTGTATGCAAAGGTAGAACACAGTCAAACTTGCATTGAAGCTATCAATTTGGTACAACAAACAAGTTGATGCATGCAAGTTCGAACTTGCAGTGAAGTAAAACAAAAACAAAAATCATTCATATAAAAAAACCAATCCAATTTGATACAAATAACATCAATTAACATTCATACTTTATATGTTTATGCAATTATGCCAACAACAAACCTGACAGATATGAGAGTACCACTCTGAATATACCAAAATCCAAGATTCTAATTAAACAAATTGAACACATGGAGCATCCAGAGCTTTTAATATCGGGCCAATATATATTTTTCGGTTCAAAAATCAAAATTGGAATTTGCACAAAGTCAAAGCTCATACAGTCAGACCTTATCAAAGCTCAAATTAAGCACAAATTAAGCAAATTAAGCAAAGGCCAAAGCCCATACCTTGAGAGGCGAAGGAGTCAGCGGCAGGGAGGAGTCGGCAGCGGAGGAGTCAGCAGCGGGAATCTTCGATGCCTGGCCCAGGTGTCTTCCGAGTCTGTCAGTAGGAAAAGGTGAGAGACGGCGGAGTCAGCAGGAAAAGGGTGACAAACGGCAGGACTGGTGGAGATTGAGTCAGCGGGAGTCAGCGGGAGTCAGGAGCGGGGCTGGTGGAGAGTGGAGAGGAGGCGGCGGAGGAGAGTGGAGAGGAGCCGGCGGAGATATGGCGCCGCAGTTACGCAGAGTCGCGGAGAGAGAGGGGTGCCGGGTCGATTAGGTATTTTGGTTTGGGCGTCACGTTATGCAGACTTCGGAGATGCGGGTCCGAATAAGAGTTATGCGGATCCGAATAATGGATTTTCGGATTTCATGCGGCCGAATAATGGATATGCGGCAAAAATTATGCGGCCGAATATGCGGCTGCATATGCGGAACCGCATATCAAACCTCATATCGATTTTCCATGCGGTTTCCAACCGCATACGCATATGCGGCCGCATGAACCGCATTTTATTACCTTGGTTAAAACTCTAGTACAACACTCTAATTGAATGTTTTTGCAGCACTCTAGTAGTGTCGCCGAATGGCAAGAGAAAAAGTTTGTTGCAACCTTAATACAACATTCTAATTGAAGGTCGTTACTGTTGTTCTTAAGGCACCGCTAATACTCTAAAAACTGAAATTAATTGCAATTAAAATAAATAGAGTTTAGAGAAATTAACACGCGGGATGTTAACGGAGTTCGACAAAATGGCCTACGTCTCCGGGGTGTCGCAACCGCTTTCAGGTGCGCCTTTCTATTAATCGACTAACCGCTTCTCGGTGGCCTACGTCTCCCGTTGGTGCGCCTTTCTTCGGTTCAAATAATCCATATTGCAATTTCAATTGTCTTGAACCTATAGAATATCTTAACTCTAGGAAATTGTTAAATTTCAATTGTTATATGTTTTGCAAAAGTCAAATAGTGTAATAAGAGTATTGCTTGGAACAACAATCTCTCTCTTTTGATGATTTGCAAAACATACATTGCAAGTAAGTGCATAAATCGATTTGTTCTCAATTTGATTTTCCCAATTGTCGTTTTTGCATGTCTTGCAATTTCTTTCCCTTTTGGAAATCAACAAAAGGGAATAAAATAACGCAAGTTATGAGTGCTCCCCCTCAAAATATGCACTCCCCTCAATTTAGGAATATATGATAGTTAAAGCAATGACAAAATGTACGCATCCAAAATAATATAACAATGTAAACATTGATCTCCAACAATACCATAATTTGGGATAAGATTTAGTCTTGAAGTTCAAGCCTATCTAATTTAAATCTTAGTTCATTGTGTTGTTGAGCATTTAGGGGCTTGGTGAAAATATCGGCAATTTGGTTTGGTGTCGATATGTATGAGTTATACCTCACCTTTCTCAACATGATCCCTAATAAAATAATGCCGTATCTCTATGTGCTTGGTTCTAGAATGGAGAATTGGATTTTTGGAAATCATTATTGCACTAGTGTTCTCACATATAATTAGTACATTGCGGAAGCGTATTTCATAATCATGTAGAGTTTGGATAATCGATAACAATTGTGTGCAACAACTACCAGCCACAACATACTCGGCTTCCGCGGTGAAAAGTGCAACCGAGGTTTGTTTACAGCTCGACCAAGAAACAAGTGATCCGCCAAGAAATTGGCACGTACCACTTGTACTTTTTCTATCCATTCGGTCTCCAGCAAAATCGGCATCGGTATATCCTATCAAATCTAAGTCTGATTGTTTGCCATACCATAGTTCCAAATTTAAAGTGCCTTTGATATATTTAAGTATTCTTTTAACGGCTTTCAGGTGCAATTCTTTGGGATTAGCTTGAAATCTAGCACATAGACATACCGCAAACATAATATCGGGTCTACTAGAGGTTAAATAGAGTAGACTACTTATTATAGCTGGATATTGAGTAATGTCCACAGGCGTGCCGCTCAAATCCGAGTCAAGATTCGCATTGATAGCCATAGGCGTGGGACTCATCTTGCTCTCGGTCATTCCGAATTTCTTGATCAACTCCTTTGCATACTTGGTTTGACTCAGGAGTGTACCATCCGAAAGTTGCTTGATTTGAAGTCCCAAGAAGAAATTCAACTCACCCATCATGCTAATTTCAAATTCACTACTCATAAGAGATGAAAACTCCTCGGCAAGTGCCGCATTAGTTGAACCAAAAATAATGTCATCAACATAGATTTGTACTATTAAAATGGATTCATCTCTTTTCATAGTGAAGAGAGTTGTATCATTTTTACCCCTTTTGAATTCATTTTCAATTAGAAAGGAACTAAGTCGACCATACCATGCTCTAGGAGCTTGTTTAAGTCCATAAAGTTCTTTGGTGAGTCTATAAACATGATTAGGAAATATCGAGTCAACAAAGCCAGGTGGTTGTTGAACGTATACTTCTTCATCTAGAAATTCATTCAAGAAGGCACTTTTAACATCCATTTGGAATAAGATAAAACACTTATTAGAGGCATATGCTAAAAGCATCCGAATGGATTCTAGACAAGAGGACACTTTTAACATCCATTTGTAGTGTTGTTGTATGGCAAAAAAAGAGGGTAGTTGAAACCCTAATACAACACTCTCGTTGAAGGTCTTTGTGGCACTCGAGTTGTGTTGTCAGATGAAAAAAAGAAAGAGGGTAGTTACAATTCTAATACAACACTCTTATTGAAGGTCTTTGCAGCACTCTAGTGGTGTCGCCGGATGGCAAGTGAACATGGTAGTTTCAACCCTAATACAACACTCCAATTGAAGATTTTTGCAGCACTTTAGTTATGTCGTCGATGGAAAGTAAAGAGGGTAGTTGCAACCCTAATACATCACTCGAATTGAAGGTTTTTGCAACACTCTAGTAGTGTCGTTAGGTGGCAAGAGTAGAGGGTAGTTGCAACCCAACTACAACACTCTAATTAAAGGTCCTTGCATCATTCTAGTAGTGTCACTAGATGGCAAGAGAAGAGTGTAGTTGCAACCTAAATACGAAACTCTAATTGAAGGTCTTTGCAACACTGATAATGTTTCTGTATGGCAAGAGAAGAGGGTAGTTGCAACCCTACATGTAGAGAAGATGCCCTAATGACTCCCTTTATGTTGAGTGTTAGACGGCGACTACTGACATCAATTTCTCATGCATAAAATACTGAATATATCAAACATGAGATAGCAACACCCCATGAAATATCAATGACACAAACACATTATCCACTTGATGTTTGTATATGGTTAATCAAATGCCATATAACTATTATATGCATCAATGACATTAAACTGGCACTTGCCGTTTTGATCTGTGAAACCTGCTCAAACATTTAATTCTCATGCTAATCATATATGTAATTAGTGTTTCCTGCTAATTGCTTCAATTAGGGATATTTAGAGTTCATTACTTATATATTCATTAGTGTTTCACAACGCTGGGTCCTCAACCCTGAATGAACTATCAAGTAATATTGAACTCTAGGAAAAAATTGAACTATTCAATCATTATATAAACATAATCATATAGTCAACGTTTGTTTCAGGACACTAACTCTATTACCTAGCATATCAAATCTTCATACATAACATATCAAGTCTTTTAAAGGTCTAATGTCAAATTTGTATACATAGCATATCAAATCATTATACCTAGCGTATCAATGCCTAGCATATCAAGTTTTTATATCAACTCTTTAAAATATTTAAAGTGCAAGTTTTCAATGCATACTGTATGGGGTTGGGATTGAGATTGGGTGCTTGGCGCTAGAAGGAGAGAGAGGAAATGAGGGAGTTTAGGTGTCACACCCCACGGCCAATGGTCGCGACAGTCCCCCGCCGTAAACATACAACACCGTGTATGCTTACC
Source organism: Carex kokanica (assembly GCA_025461125.1). Classification (NCBI taxonomy): domain Eukaryota; kingdom Viridiplantae; phylum Streptophyta; class Magnoliopsida; order Poales; family Cyperaceae; genus Carex; species Carex kokanica. The sequence goes on along the minus strand of JAJGRX010001361.1, from coordinate 219,374 downwards.
AGGCAATTAATATTTCATTTAGAAAATACGCAACAAATGATATAAAACAAGTTTATAGACATAAATCAGAGTACACAGTCTGGTCAGAGTAATAATACAACAAAAGTATCTCATCCGGATACCAACCATTAGGCCTAACCTAGAACTATACAACAAAAAAATATATATCTATATCTAGGGTCATATCAGGGCACTCTACCAAAGGCCTACTACTCGCGTGCCTCCCCAGAATCAGTCGCACCTGAACCTGTAAAAATTACCGAAGGGTGGGGGTGAGAATAATTTCTCAGTGCGAATTTGCCACAATCAAGTTATTGGACTTGAATTCCGAATTCACATCACAAATGAAATTCATACAACATTACATTAACAGTTCTAACACAGTATATAAATGAATGCACATGCTTGACAACAATAATCGAATAAAATACAACTTACGGGATTTCCAAGATGAAATTCAAACAAACACGTATTTGGCCTAACTCATTTTATTATGACTGGTAGCACCAACAGATGTTCAATCGAGCTGGACCCTTTATCAAACCCTCATCTGTAGGGTTACTGACACCTACAGATGTCCCACCGAGCTGGACCCTTTATCTGACACCCATCTGTAGTGCTTTGGCTTAACCATTTACTAAAGTCTGGTTTCAAGTCAGCTATACAGCTCGGCTTTACAAATGCATCTACACGGAATCAAAGTCAGCCATATGGCTCCACTTTGCAATTTCATTCAAATAGGGTCAAAGTCGGCTATACAGTTCAGCCTGGCAAATTCATTACACAGGTCAACGGATAGGTCACCGTCACCTTATCCAGCTACCTCTAAAGGTTAGCCTGGCAAATTCAGAAACAGGTCAACGGATAGGTCACCGTCACCTTATCCAGCTACCTCTACGGGTCAGCCTGGCAAATTCAGAAACAGATCAACGGATAGGTCACCGTCACCTTATCCAGCTACCTCTACGGGTCAGCCTGGCAAATTCATTCACACATAGAACAATTAATAGAACACATCAATTGACAACCATACGAATATGCAAATCAACCATCTCACAACAAATCAGTTCTAATTTAATTGGGTTATGCACATGAATCACAAAATTCTAATTATGCAGCAATCAACATACAACATGACAATCGAAAATAATTTAATTCCTGAAAATGAAACATCAAACAAGTCCAAGAACCCCGCACCTGTTTACGACGAGCGTATTGTTTAACTATGGATCAGACGTCTCAAAATGTCCCGCGAATTCCTGCTCGACTGAGCTTACACCTATATCACATATATACTTGGTTAAATCCCGATTCAAGGGTCGAAATTCAAATTAATCGCTACATGTCAAGGTTGAGGGAGAGGTTTACCGATTACGAGTTTATTCGGTCGGACTAGCCTAATCAATCAACGATATTTTCCAAATTTCTGATTTGGTACCAAAAACCCTAGAAAAGGGAAATCCAAAATCAAGAGGAATTCGAGAAAAGAATCGACAAATAAACAGCAAGGAGGTCGAAGGAGATAGATTACCAGCAATTTAAACACAAATCTCGGGTTAAAAACGAAAATCCAACCAATCGAGAAATCTGAGATTTTGGAGAGAAAAGGAAAGAGAATGAAATACCGAATAGGAGGGTTAGAAGAGATCTACGGCCACTTTCTCGGTTCCAACTTCGATTTCTCGGACTTTTGAGCGACTTGGAGGGATTTGAAGCTCTTTTTCTCTCTTCTTTTCTTTCTTTTGGCGGACCACACAAGGGGCAGGGAAGGGGCGAAATGAGGGAGTGAGAGAGAGACACACAGAAATTTCATAAAATAAACCCTCAACGCATCCAGTGCGGATCGTTCACCCGCACTGGATCTGAGTGCGGACGCACTCAGTACTTAGTCAAATTTTCATCAACCCTCAATACATCCAGTGTGGATCCTTCACCCGCACTGGATCTGAGTGCGGACGCACTCAGTACTTAGTCAAATTTTTCGTCAAAATCTCACTTGTCAAGAAAAGTCCGAGCCTAATGCGTCCGCATTCTCTTCCAGTGCGGGTCCATCACCCGCACTCACTACTTAGAAGTCGTTTTGAAGAAAAATCATAGCACAGGAGATTCATGAGTGCGGACGCACTGATATCCAGTGTGGGTGGTTGACCCGCACTCACAGAAATTCAGAAAACAAGTTAAAGGAACAAGGTGCCAGTGCGGATGGACCACCCGCACTCACCACCAGTGCGGACACACTGAACCTGCTGAGTGTCAGAATTTCGTGTTCCCAACGCAGTTTCTATTCTTTTAGCGAACTAGGAACGCGTTTTAAATGTCAAAACTATATATATTTGTCTGGAAACATTGTTTTAGATTTTAGATTCCTAGTTTATCAATAAAATTTCCGATTATGTTTTTCAACATTCTAATTATTTTATTGTTGAAAATTTCTTAACGTAATATTAGGGATCAGAGAGAAGAGCAGAGTTGTCTTTGGCGGCGAATGAAGCCGAGAAGAAAGATCAGAGACAAGAGTAGGAGCGGGGATTGCGGTGACGAAAGTGGACAAAAGAGGGTGGGGGTCGTGGCCTCATGGCATCATTAAGAGGTAAGAGAAAGGGAGAGAGAGAAAGAGTTCAAAAAAGAAATATTTTTATTTTTTACGGATGAAAGAGAGAGAAAATTAAAAGAGGTGAATACTAGAATTTGAAGTAGGATGACAATTTGGGAGATTGAAGTACGAAGCTATATCCTTTCTCTGAATAATAATTTTGAATTATTCACTATCTTTCCATGGATGTTAAAACAAGACATGTACTAACGAGATAAAGACATATTAAAATATTTTCTAATTTACACTCATTTATTTTTTAAAATTCCTCTACTCCACTCTATTCTTCTATTTTTACATATCTACACTCTTATTTCCACTATTCTCCTAATTGTTATATTTTATTATTCTCCATCTCTCCACGACTGAATCTGCACTCTAACAGCTGTCGCACTTTGACGACCGAATATGCTCTCCGCTGCACTCCGATCAAGATGAGAGTATAGACTCCGCGCTCCGCTCTCACATCCACTTTGCTCCCTCCCCTCTCCCTCTCCCTCTCCCTCAGCCTCCTCTCCGCTCGTAGAGGTAGAGACGAGAGGAGAGTAGTGTTGTGTCGAGGAGTAAAAAGGATAGTTTGGAGGGAGGAGGCAGCTAGGCTTTGAAATCACCTTTTCTTTTGCGGAAACAAATCTGTTGTGATTCCAAAGAATCGCAGAGTCTCTGCGATTTTAATCCCAACCGTTCATTCATTGGAATGTAGGAATCTCAAAAGAAGTTAATTTTTGTGCACAAATTTCGAAACATATAAATAGTTGGGATTAGAATCGCAAAAACTTTGCGATCCTTTGAAATCGCAGCAGATTTATATCCTCCTTTTGCTGGATGGGAAAGGGCGATTCTTTTTACCCGTTAAATGAAAAGTTTCACTTTTAATCTTTTTATTAATTTTTAAATTAGTTGTTCGTTCTCTCTTACCGACTTACTTCTTTGGTGTCTTTGTTCCTTGTGTCCTGACACAAGAGATTAAAAGCCATTTAACTGGGTCAGATTGGGTATAATAAATCTTTGGTAAAAAGGAAAATGCACTAAAATATATAAAATAAGTAAATTGATGAAAAAAATATAAAGCAAGGTTCTAAATAGCGTTTATAGCGTCGTAGCGGGAAGGCTAAAAAAAAAGCTATAGCGAATAGCGTCGCTATAGCGGAAACTATTCCAAATAGCGTTTTTTTTTTACATTTCATATATTCAATATTTGTACTAAATATCAACATTATCTAAAGTCTCATAGAACAATAAATAACACCAAAGTAATTAAGAAATTATAATATTCATATTGAACCAGTACAAAGTTCAAATTGCGGTTCAAAATATCTATTGTAATATTATAAACTATCGATTTTTCCTATTAAAAATATCTTAAGCATCATGATTCATGACATAATCTATTTTTTTTTCTATTCAAATTTTAATTTCGGTTTGGACTTTTTTCTATTCAAATTTCTATTTCTATTCCCAATTTCAAATTGATTTATCTGTAGCAAGTAGCAACAAATTCAATTTCGGTTTGAGATTTTTTTTATCTTTATTTAAAACCCATATAAATTGCTTAAAAAAAAACCCATATTGTATAGCGCAAATAGCGCGAATAGTGGACCGTTATAGCGGCCGTAGCGCAAATAGCGCATTTTGATGTCATAGCGTAGCGTTTGGGGTCCAAAAACGCTATAGCGCGCTATTTAGAACACTAATATAAAGTCATTATCAGAATATTTCTGATGTTCTCATCAAGTTTGTATGTATGTATGAAAAAAATATAAGTCCTGATAAAGTAAATCAGAAAATCAGAAAATTAGACGCGCATATATTGTGTACTACTGCTTTGTTGGAGGATCATAATGCCGATATTTTTATTAATAACCTAAAACAAAAGAAAAATATCAAATATAATCCCAATCTGAAAATATTTTCAAATCTAACCTAACCGCCCAGAAAAGGGGCGATCAGCTGTGGACGCTAAACCGCCCCACAAAGGGGCGGTCCGGTTTTTTTTTTTTTTTTTTTCTTCTTCTTAGATTTGAGAGACAATATGAATGAAATTTAATAATAAAAATTTGAATTTTGTTTTTAATATTTGTTATATTAATTCTTTTGATGTGTAAACCGACATTATGCTAAATTACGTATGAATATGACCTATTTTGTACCATCTTTTGATGTGTAAACCGACATTATGCTAAATTACTTGAAATTATGTTAATTTATGCTGAAATTACAATAATACGGTAAATTATGCTAAATTACGTATGAATATGACCTATTTTGTACCATCTTTCATAAACCACAAAAAATAGTAAAAAAATTTCAAAAATAATAAAAATTGGTATTCTACAGGTTCATTATATAACTAATTTACTGAGCTACGTAGATTGGAGAATAGAAATGAAAATCTTAATCGGAAACTTCAACTGAAGTTTTGAGGCCCTTCTCTTTGTTTTTTGGCGATTCTGAATTTAAAAAATTGGCGAAGCAATATAGACGCATGCGCATTTTCACAAGCTTTCCGAAAAGTGGTCATTTGCTGAAATCGGACACTCGAGCGTCGTTTTATGGCTGTTTGAAGTTTTGTCGTCGTTTTTCGCTTTCTCAGTAAATATATCATCCCTATTCATACGTAATTTAGCGTAATTTACCGTATTTTAGCATAATTCTACATAATTATTGTAATTTCAAGTAATTTAGTATAATTCAGCATAAATTAACATAATTAACATAATTTCAAGTAATTTAGCGTGTTTTAGTATAAATATGCTAATTATATATCAAAAATGTAATCTAGCAAATATTTAAAAAAACAATTCGATTTTTTAGTATTATATTTTAGTATTTTAGCTATTTGTCTCTTAACAAAAATTTAAAAAATTAACATAATTTCAAGTAATTCTCAAGTAATTTAGTGTATTTTAGTATAAATATGCTATCAAAAAAGTAATTTGACAAATATTTAAAAAAAAATCAATTTTTTAGTGTTATATCTCAGCATTTTAGTTATTTAGTCAAGGAACCGGCCGGTTTGAGCATTTTTATTAATCTTTAATTAACATTGGGTATTTTTAAAAATGTCGGTTTACACATCAAAAGAATTAATCTAACAAATATTAAAAACAAAATTCAAATTTTTATTATTAAATTTCATTCATATTGTCTCTCAAATCTAAGAAGAAGAAAAAAAAAAAAAAAACCGGACCGCCCCTTTGTGGGGCGGTTTAGCGTCCACAGCTGACCGCCCCTTTTCTGGGCGGTTTGGTAGGCAACCTGGACCGCCCCTTTTCTGGGCGGTTAGGTTAGATTTGAAAATAGTTTCAGATCGGGGTTATATTTGATATTTTTCTTTTGTTTTAGGTTATTAATAAAAATATCGGATCATAATGCAAGTAATTACAAATAAGCTATATATTAATATAGTTGCTAATAAGGGTCATGAGCGATACACAATGAGGAGCTTAGAAACACAGATATATATCTTTCTGAATATTTAAAAGGACTGCGTCTCAGCAATGCCTACAGGTTTAAATAAAAGAAAACAATTTAGATCCAAATCCGTTGGAGCCAACGGAAATCCAGTCAGCAGTTCCAGTTCCCCCACTCTGAGTTATGGCCAATCACATATATATATATATATATATATATATAGCAGTCCCAAGTACTACTAACTTGACTTGACATTTATTTAATGTTTTCTAAGGAGAAGTTTTCTATATGCTGATTTAAAAATTATATATACGGTAGTAGTATAATTAATCTTTGACTAAGTTAATTAATTAAAAGTCAGAGTCTGGTGAAGCAATTAAGGCTTGATGGTTTCTTGATTTATACAAAACGAGGAAAAATAATGTTGTGCCTTAAGAACCAGCTGCTGTTTGCTGAGGAACCAAGTATTATATGAAATTAAGGTAACCTTGCTATCTGGTTTAGAGACAAAAGGAGGAAAAATATTGATTAATTAGTAGCATAATTAATCACCTCTAATTTAACAAATCCGCTACCACTAGGTGCCTAAAATAATGTGTTTTCTAAAGGTAATAATCATGAAGAAGCATATTCTAGTTAAGAGTATCCTATATATTAATATATAGGTCTATATAATTAAATTCTAGTTAGCCAATCTTAATTTCTTACTCTTCATGGACTTCATAAACTTCATTATATATATATTGGTCTTAAGGTACTAGCTTTTAATTTAATGGATCAAAGCACCAATTTCTGATCTGATTGGAAGGACATTAATTCCAGTACAGCTAATTAATTATGAGTGCACTGAATCAAGTATGTATATTCAGAGGTATTTTTTAAAAGGAACTTAAAATTGTATTTAATTGACTGGATTATCACTAATTAAACAATGCCAAGTAAGAAAAGATCAGAGTGAAATTGAGTAACAGGCTGGAATGTCTTAATCAAAATAATATATAAGTTTGCACCATGATGTATAAACATAATGAATCCAGTCTGATTACTATATGTTATGAACTTGAATAACTCAAAAACAGGGGTTTTGGCTGTTCCGGTGCTTTGGTTGAATTATAGCCTTATAGGTAGAGTGGTAAAAACGTGCCGTACTGTGACTAACACGGTGTGACCAAGTGAACAGTCACACGTGCGTGTCATGCCGTGACCAAAATGTTGAAGGGTGACTACACACGAGTCACGCCGTGTCTAAATGTGCCGTGTCCAAACGTAACAGGTTACGTTTGTTACATTTGGTTACGTTTAACTTTTTTTTCTTCATAATTTAGATTAGTTTATTCAAGATTCACCATTTGATCAAGATCAAACAGTTCTAATTACACATGATTCACGTGACTACGTGCCGTGCCCAGATCTTTTGCGTGACGTGCCGTGCCGTGCCAAATTTTCAAAAGATAGCCACGGCACTCGACACTCAAGTCATGGCACATAACAGTCACACGTGCTGTACCGTTCCGTGCCGTTTCGTGACAGAGCCGGCTCCGCCGTGCCATTTTTCCCACTCTACTTATAGGTGCGTGTAATAGGCTTAAGTTGAGATTTTAGAGACATGGTGAAATGATATATTTGGGAAACTAAGAAATTAATATTAAGAAAATAACAATAATTAAAGAATTGATTAATTATTATTTTTTACTTGAAGTTACACAATTTAATAGGTTAGTGGTTAATAACAACTAAAATGTAAAATAAGATAACAAATAGCAATAAAACTCGTTCTAAGCTTTACAAAGCAATTAGCTCCATATAAAGGTGCAAAAGGATTTGATGGTTTAACAACGGGGAGGTGGGATTAAGGGCATGCTCCACAAACTGGGTATGAAAGCAAGTGAATTCATCTCATTTATATCTTAAATTGGAGGTGAACAAAATCCAAAAGTTTATCAAGACAATTCAGGACCGATCACTCTATCAAGCAAGTGAATTCCCTCCCCCCTCCTTCCTCAAAATTTTTCCTAGAGGAGCAAGTAAATTTCTTCGATCAGGACCGATCACTCTATCATTTCCTTCACCTTTCCTTCATTTTCTTTAATAAAACTCTTTTAGAGTAAAGTATAAGCAGCTTTATTTAGAAAATCTATTGTTTCTAGTTTTATGTAGTCTAAATTATAAATAATGAGGGATCATTTAAAAAAAAAATTAACATTATAAATTCTAACATTATTTATTGTGAGCTAGTACATATATACCATAAATACTATCACATAGAAGATTTTGAACAATCTGAAAAACGGGAATGTCAATACATTTTAGGTGCATTTGGATGAGACAAAAAATAGTGCTAACCCGGGTTAGCGACTATTTCTAACTACTATTATGAGGTTAGCGACTATTTCTAACTACTATTATGAGTTTGGATGTGTTTGGGTTAGCAACTAAGGACTATTTTTTGTTTGTCTTTTGTGAGTTTAACTCACTATTTTACTAACCCAACAAAAAATTAAGTTAGTGACTATTCTCAATTTTAGGTTAACTTACTATTCTCACTAACTCAAGCTTTCATCCAAACGACAATAATAGATTTTTTTAGAGGATCAAGAATTTAACTATTTGACTTTCGTCAAATATAAAGAAGAAATTCTCAAAAAATATCGAAATGAAGGAGAAGTGGATAAGCATTTGTTCAACAATAACAAATTAAAAACAAATTCTTTACGAGAATGAACTTGAATACTTGGTAATAAGGTAATAATTCTCAAAATCGAAATAGTTTTTAAATTGATTAATACTACAAGATCACATGGTGAGATATGCCAAGTTATATAGTTTTTTAAAGTAAAAGTTGAAGATTAAACCACCAAACTATTTAATATTTATGAGAAACTTCCGATCTCTTACAAAGATAATATTTTCTTTGCCACCTGACTAAATTCTAATTCTCTATGAAAGCAAAATAATATTTAATAATTCAAAACTACAAACATCAAAATTAGTTCATCATCAAAGTCCATTAAATCAGTTTAATGCTTCTTTTCAGCGCTAATATTTTCTATCTTTCAGCGCTTAATACGTTTTAGCATCAAATTTCATAAATTTCATTAAATTCGTTTTCAACCTAGATTGACTAGCTTGATCTAACCTTTGTTTTATTCTCTAGCTTTAGGCCGAATGGAAAATTCCTAATAATTTAACAGAGTATCTTTCGTATTTATTGAAGGTATATGCTTAATTATAATATTCATTATAACGATCTCTAACAATAATGCCAAAAAAAAACTTTTCAGGAAAAAATATCTTCGCTTGACCTTTTTGTCCAATAAGGCACACAACAGTTACATTTTTAAGTGAGAAGTACAAGTACAATATATATTTATTTGAAATTTGGTCTACCGACAATGATGTCGTTGATATTGAACGATTAATTTGTGCGGTAGATATTCAAGTTGAATAATTCTGTAATCCTATATATTCTACATTATGAGTAAATGCTCTATTGTTTTATGCGCCAATCGTACTCTAATATATTTATTTTTAATTTCAAAGTCCAAACAAAATATTTGAACCGCTCAACATGATATTCGCGTTAAAATGTGCTTAGAGATTAAATTTTATATTTTTTAGAATATTTTTTACTATTTTTTAAGATAAGTATAAAATCACTGCTTTTAGATGGTCCACAATTTCTTGAAAAACAATGATTTTGTTCTATCTTTAAAATAGTAAAAAAATTTCAAAAAATATAAAATTCCATCTCTAAGCATATTTTAACGTGGATATCATATTGAGCGGTTCAGATCTTTTGTTTAGACTTTAAAATTGAAAAATAAAAATATTAAAGTACAATTGGAGCATGAAGCAATGGGGCATTTGAGCCCCTCCTACATTATTGTAATTTCATATATTTGTAGACTAGCTTGATCTTTGGTTTACTCTCTACTATAGGTCGAACTTCGAATCTGTGAAGGGTATATGCTTAAATATAATATTCGTTGTAATAATCTCTAACAGTAGTCATGAGAAAAAACAACTTCCTCAGGAAAACATATATATCGCTTGACCTTTTTGTCCAATAACATATAAAAAGTAGCATTTTTAAATGACAAGTATAATATTTTATTAATTTATTTGTTTGAAATTCGTTCTGCCAACAAATATATATCCTTTGTATTTGGAGTTTTGGACTGTTAATTTGTGAGGTAGAACATTTTAAGTTGAATAATTCTGTACTCTTATTCCACATTAATATTTTTAATTTCATATATTAATTTGTTGACTATTATTTTATTTTATTTTATAAAATTATAGGCGATAGCCTACCTAATTTTTATTGAAAATAATATATAAAGTTTGTACTTAGTGGGAAATTTTACATCCTGTCGTTGCAATTAATTTGTAGTCACTATTTTTCTTTCCTTTTCTGTTGGAAGATCCTGAGATTTCGTTTGTTCCATAATACTAATTCTAACTTTTAGCAAAATTGACATATGTCTTGTTAGAATAGCTTGTTTTAACTTTTTGTGAACATAACTTGTTCCAATAAGACAAATAAGTTGGTTCTTTATTCTAGCTATTTCAATCCAACTAAACACCAAATAGCTTATTCCGAATAACTTGTTCTAAAAAATAACATATTCTCAATCCAACCAACCAACTAAACAACCAAACAAATTGTTGATTACATATATCATTAATTAATAATAGTGGTACTTAATTATTAAAAAGTCAGCTAACTATTATATTACATGGATCAATAATTATGTGCGCATGAAATTAAGTGTTACTTGTGTGATCAACAAACAATTTAATTAAGTTGTTGACACTGCCCAAGCTAGCAACAAACAGGCACCAATTCATGATCATATATAATATATTCTTTTTTAGTTCATCATTTCACTTATTTTGTACTCAAAATCAAAGTCAAAAAGTATCATTCCGTTAAGTGTCAACTTATAGGTACGTAGGTGTATTTCAATAGTACACTTTCAAATTTAATTTCATTTGTGCACTATTAATAATATCAACACGTTACTAGGCTGGCGGTAATCCATCTGGTTTCCACATTAATAATTTATAATAAATAATTTCATATTTGAAGCTACAAGTCATATGCATTGAGGAGTCAAAAGGATCTAGCTATATATACTAATTGATTTTAAGAGTCCTTGCAACAAATCATATCATTGAAAACATCTGGCAACACATATGATATATATGTTGTTGTTGTATTAATTAGTCCGCGACTCAGTACACGTATTGGACTCTGAATACAACAAAGTGAGTTGAAAAGGAGAATATTTAATTTGAGTATATTTGGGGTATTATTCTTGAGAATCTTCCCAGACAAGAGATACGCTATCTAGATTTTGGGATTTTTTTTAGAAACCACAAGTAAATAAATAAAATTATCAAACCAACTTGATTAGTTTCGTTTTTACAAAAATTATAAGAACCGAAATGGTATTTCGGTTCGAAGGAGTTTTTTTTTTACGTACTGAATTGTCATTTCTGCTCGAGGTAGTTTCACATATTTTGGAGAAAAATTATGTGGCTGTGGGCTGAAAACTTGTGAAACTATACAGGCTGAAATGGCAATTCGGTACAGGAAAAAAAAAAAAAGTTAGAACCGAAATGCCATTTCAGTTTTTATAATTTTTGTAAAAATCCAGCATTGGTTTTGACTTTGAGAACTGCTGCTGATTCACTTATCTGAATCACAAAACCCAGCATTGGTTTTGACTTTGAAAACTTGTAATTTTTTTTTTTTTATGGTTTCTAAAAAGAATTCTAGATTTTGGTGGCACAAAACCCAGCATTGGTTTTGACTTTGAGAACTGCTGCTGATTCACTCATCTGAAACAGAAGCTGTCGCAATCGTATCACAACAAGTCAAAGGGCATGAAGCCAATAATTTTATAAATCACAAGAATTAATGTCAACTTAATTTGTTAATAAGAGCAATTTCTTAGCGTGACACATACCAGATTGCTGGAAAAACAAACTTCTTTTAGCCACTCGTTTCTGGGAAAAACAAAAACAAATATCTGCGTCCGGCGCAATAAAGTATGTTTTTAACACAACTAAAATCTATTTCCATTCCTCTATATATATTTTTTATTTATGTTATTTATAAAATTTTAAAAAATAGTTTCTTTTTTATCACACCGCATTCACCATTGGGACTTGAATTATGTGTCTCTGTAACAATAAAATGAAAATTGGTAGGATATACCTCTATCTTTCAATTTCAAAAAAATACCTCTGCAATAGCAAGTATGGATCTAAATACGTGCCGTGTTGTGATTAGGCACGCCGTGACTTGGATCATATGTTGTGTCGTGTGGTAAATAAGTTAGATTTTTACGTGTCGTGATCAAATTCGGAAGGACAATTAGGGCATGTTAGTCACACCGTAATCAAACATGACGTGTTCAAAATGTAACTTGTTATGTTTGGTCACATTTAACTAATTTTTTTTTTCATATTGTGACTAGATCTTTCGAATGGCCTGCTGTGTCGTACCAAGTTTCCGAAAAATAATCACGTCATGCGAATAAGTCACGACAGTACCTTACCGTGATATATCCGATCATAACATGACTTTTTTACATCCCTAGCCGCTGGTTCCCAACTCCACTGAAATCATTGTTTTAATCAAAGTTCTAAATAGCACGCTATTGTGGCGCTATAGTGGCGCTATAACATTTTCGGACCATAAAAGCTATGGCGCTATATGAACATAGCGCTGTTTTTTCAACTGTTCTGCTATGACGCGATAAACGCTATTTAAACCTTTGGTTTTAATTAAACTCAGTTGAGACTTGAGACAAATTCCACACTTGACATTTATTTAATATGACCCGGCCCAGCGAAATATGAAAGCTCCATTGGAATGATTAATTATTTATTTAATTTGTTTAATTTATATAGGAAAGGCTTAATTGGGCCTCTCTCTTTTTTTAATAAAATCCAGCTAGCTAGTCTGCATTCCGAGTCTGAAATTTATTATCTCAATTAATTAATTATGTTAGACTTAATTCTTAAACGATTAATAGTTGTGGTTGTTGCGAATTATGGACTATTCAAAAAGCTTACACTGTGTTTTATGTAAAAACTAACTTTTTAATTGTAAATCTTTAATTAATACAACAATTCTTAATAAATAATATAAAATCACACAATAGAGTCGGAGGCCTAATGATAACTACAAAAAATATTTCTCTATATAAAATTAAATACTGTATCAGTCGGATGGGGACGAATGTAAATTTTTTTGCGGACTCAGAATTCGAATTAAATCAAGCTCACAAATATTCATGAGAAATAATAATAAAAACCATCTGATAAATTCTAAACAACGAGATTAATGTTCATACCAAAGGTTTAAATAGCGTTTATCGCGTCATAGCGGAATAGTTAAAAAAACGGCGCTATGTCCATATAACGCCGCTATAGTGCCGATAGCGCCATAGCTTTTATAGTCCAAAAACGCTATAGCGTGCTATTTAGAACCCTGGTTCATACTGATATTACTTTTCAAACAAAGACTTTATTTTTAAGGATTTATCCATACCGTTCACACCAACTCCAAAACCTATCAAATCGACTTCAAACGGTAAATCCATATCGTTCAAAACCGATCTCCTTCATTAGTTGTACATTTACATGCAAACTTTATAATTTTTTCGAATTTATTTAATATCAAATCAAGCATTCAAATGTGGAGTTTTTAAGTTAATTTTAATGCGTTCATTTTTTTCAACATTTTTAACCGCTTGACTTGATCCTAAAATAACTCGAAAAAAATAATTTTTTTGCATGGAAACGCATCACTCATAGATAAATCGGTTTGAACGGTTTGGATTAGTCGTTTGAAGCCTATCTAATAAATTTTGGAGTTGGTATCATATGACAACGAAGTTATACTAGTTTAACTCTTTTACATCCTAATATAAAAACTTTTTTGATAGTCTGAAAAGTTGAACACAATTTGAAAAGAATCTTTTCTATGTAGGGTTAAAATGCACCATTGGTTTTGTGCTTCAATTATGCTTCACGTTTTTTTCTCTGTTTTCAAAGTCGAACAATCGATCCAAACTGCTCAATATGATTTTCATATTAAAATGTGCTTGTAGACAAAAAATTTATATTTTTTGAAACTTTTTACTATTTTTTTAGATAGGTACGAAATCATTGTTTTGGATGGTCCAGAATCTTCTAAAAACAATAATTTTGTACATATCTAAAAAATTAGTAAAAAATTCCAAAAAATATAAAATTTGGTCTTCAAGCACATTTTAATACAAAGATTATGGTGAACGGTTCAGATTAACTGTTCGGACTTTGAAATGAAAATAATGATGTGGAGCATAATTGAAGCACAAAACCAATGGTGCATTTTAACCCTGCTCCTTTTCTATATAATAGTAGCCAAAATGATTTTTCGTTTATGATATAATAATTATTATAAAATAAAAAACACGAACTATTTTTTCTTTTTTTAAAACCTTCAAACAAGAAAAATAACATCAGAACAAAACATTTTCCGGAAACATTTGACATGCATGCATCCAATCTATTGTAAAAATATAAAAAGTGAAAATATCCTTTTTCGGAAACATTTTTTCGAACTATAGATTACAAAGAAAAACTAAAGATATGTATGCATCACTAATCTATTGTGAAAATAAAATTTTTTATCACAGTTTGAAAAATATAATAAGAAATATTAATTGGAAAATTTGCATACCATAAAATAAATTTATTTTACAATGTTGAAAAAAAATCGTATTAACATTATTTTTGGTGTTATGTGGTTTAACTTTGAAACTTAATTAATGTACATTACATAAATTATTTATATTATGTAAGAAGTATTATAGAATTAAGAAGAATATTTTTTCCTATTATTTTATTAAGTATAAACTAATACAAATATTTTTCACCTATTTAGAATATTAAACTTAATCCCAGCATTGGTTTTTAGTGCAGTGACATGAACTCTCATTTTTTTTCCGGAGAGATACAAGTTCAATTTTCGAGAATAACACCTAAATGATGCTAAAATATATCGGAACCCTTTAATAAAAAGTCGGACATGGAATAAAAAAGTCATTTCTATCGTCTTTACTCTAATAAAATATATATATAGTGCTGGGCTTAGCTAAGCCATGGTGTAAAACGACTTGGTGCTCCACGCCTCATTATTTCCATGTTGAAAATCCAAACTACCGATTCGAACCGCTCAAGTTGTTCTTCATATTGAAATGTGCTTGGAGACCAAATTTTACATTTTTTGAAATTTTTTTACTATTTATTAAGCCACTTTGAAAATCGCTAATCCATTGGTCCATAATTTTTTACTGTTTTGCTACTGTTTATTCGGATCAGCGATTTTCAAAGTGGCTTAATAAATAGTAAAAAAAATTTCAAAAAATGTAAAATTTGGTATCCAGGCACATTTCAATATGGAGAACAACTTGAGCGGTTCGAATCGGTAGTTTGGATTTTCAAAATGAAAATATGGCGTGGAGTACCAAGTCGTTTTACACCATGGCTTAGCTAAGTCCATCTCTATATATATATATTTTTGAAGAAATTGTATTTCAACTACTCTATCCAGTGATATCAAGAGCAGATTGAATTAATATCCGAAATACTTTTCCTCTTAATTTGAAATCTGACCTAGCTAGGGAAATGTACGTCCATGTAGGCAAATTAATACAAAGAAGTGTAACATTCAATGAAATTAGAATTTCTTAATTATTCTTAAACTAGTGCATTAATTTGAGGCAGTCTATCATTTCATTAATATTATTCTAAACATTCAACAATTTTTTTTGATAAAATACCAAGATCATTTCTATATTCAAATAATATAACAAATATAACAAATCAATTAATAATGTAATTAAGAGATATATCATATATACGTTTCGCGCCGATAAAAATGTTAGAAGTCGTCTTTTAGAATATCCGACGTGCGTCATCTGATTTCGCCTTAATTATGTTTTATTATTAACCAGTGTTCTAAATAGCGCGCTATAGCGTTTTTGGACCCCAAACGCTACGCTACGACATCAAAATGCGCTATTTGCGCTACGGCCGCTATAGCGGCCGCTACAGCGCTATTTGCGCTATACAATATGGGTTTTTTTTATTTTTTATTTTTAAGCAATTTATATGGGTTTTAAATAAAGATAAAAAAAATCTCAAACCGAAATTGAATTTGTTGCTACTTGCTACAAATAAATCAATTTGAAATTGGGAATAGAAATTGAAATTTGAATAGAAAAAAAGGCCAAACCGGAATTAAAATTTGAATAGAAAAAAAATAGATTATGTCATGAATCATTATACTTAAGATATTTTTAATAGGAAAAATCGATAGTTTATGATATTAAAATTTGGACTTTGTACGGGTTCAATATGAATATTATAATTTCTTAATTACTTTGGTGTTATTTATTGTTCTATGAGACCTTAGATAATGTTGATATTTAGTACAAATATTGAATATACGAAATGTAAAAAAAAACGCTATTTGAAATAGCTTCCGCTATAGCGACGCTATTCGCTATAGCTTTTTTTTTAGCCTTCCCGCTACGACGCTATAAACGCTATTTAGAACCTTGTTATTAACATATTAGCAATTTAATGTCTAATATGATGTAATTAATATTTTCTAAGTTTCTCCAATAAAGTTTCCATATCTACATATGTGCTCTATTCAATAAAAGATTATTCCCGTCATGCATGATTTGGAAAAAATGCTCTCTGTAACAAAATTTTCTTACAACCAATTTAATGAAAAAAAAATGATCTTCAGTTTTGGCTATATGTCAAGGTCAGTATTATACTATTATGTTATATTACAGTGAGACTTAAAACCTTTAGATATCACCATACTAGACGTATTGATTGTAAATTTGTAACAATCTGTAATTTTTAATAATCTTTCTAAATATTCTTTTTTTGACTTAGCAATATCTTAAAATCTTAGGCTTAATTGGACCTCTTCGGAACATTAAAAAAAATTGAAGGTCAAATTGCAAAATTTAAACTCAAAGAGAATGTAGGCCTTTAAACCCGGCCCTTCTGGTCTGGCCGGCTCGCCCCCTCCCGAACAGAGGAAAAAAAAAAAGGGTAATTTCGTGTATACCCCTCAAATACATCGAAATTATGTATTTCTTCCTCAAGAGTTCATAATATCATATTTATCCTTCTAAATTTTAAAGTCTCACAAATTTACTCAATTTATTCTCTTGTACTAAAACTCAATTTAATTCATAAAATACCCATTTTATCCATTTATTTTAAAAAAAGAAAAAATATATGTATAATGTTTCAGAAAAATGTCAGTTTTCTAATTGGTCGGTATCCGAGAGCAAATAGGTAATTTCTCTACTTTTGACGTTTACACAAGCATATATCTAGATGTCATTGTGTAAGCGTTAGAAGTAGAGAAATTACTCATTTCACCTTGTAAACTGTCAAATTTGAAGACTGACATTTTTCTGAAACATGTTGTTCACGAATTGGTTAATTAATTAATTTTGAAGTATTAAGTTGACAAACTAGTATTTGATATTAACTTCCTAACTAATGAATGTAACTTCGACCATACGCTTTGACTTAATCCATTTTTCTGTCTTGTTTGAAGTTTACCAAGTAATTTTCGTTTTCTTAATTTGCATTTTTTTGCAATTAAATATTTCTTTAAAACTTTTTTATATGATCTTGATCTTGATTTGGCTTTTGTTTATTTTTTTTTAATTTATTTAGTATTTACCAATATGCATACACACCAACCAGCTGTTAATTAGCTTGCCTGTAAGCAAAGAAAAAATTATCTCCTTTTATTTTATTTTTAAGTGGTGCGTAATAAAATTATAGTTTTGTATAATATTTGGCGCATTTCATACACATATTAATGCCGATAAACATTCTTTCATTGTAGATTGCATGTATATATAATGAAGAATGTAAGATATTGTATATTTTGAATCCAATAATAGAGTGCTGCTTTTCCACAACATACTAACATGCTTTCTCCAATTATATGGATTGGGGTGAAAATATAATTAGGTACATGATTTGAATTTTAGTTATGTTATAATATTTATATTTGTGTATAGGTATTTGTATTGAAAAATTAAATTCATAATAAATTAAATTCATTTTATAAAATTTAAGCAAGTTTTACTATCATATCTGAACTATATTGGTATTTGTGAGCAAAATTCAAATACTTCAAATATTTCATGTCTCAATCGTTCCTCACGTCTTTATCTTTATTTTCAAAGTTTAAATAATCAATCGATCCGAACGGTTCAACGTGATCTTTATATTAAAATATTCAATTATTGTGCGCAGGGACTTGAAGCAGAATCAATTATTGTGCGAAGGGACTTGAAGCACAATAATTGATAAAATAAACAATAATTGATGCTTTACGAATTGAAGCTCCAAAATCAAATTGAAGCACAATTATTGTGCGCATCTTGAAGAACAATTAATTGTGCGCATCTTGAAGAACAATTATTGTGTCGATGACATATTGGTTCCGGGGCGCACTTCAAGTTTTGATTTTTGGGCTTCCTAGAGCATCAATTATTGTGCACTTCTTTTAAAATTTTGTATTTGCAATTTCAGTACCGATATAAGAATCATCTAATCTGATATTAATATCAAATATTTCTAAAAATCAATTTTTATATTTTAAAATTTTATTAAGTGTCTTTAATAAACTAATAACTTTCAACATGTAATCGTAAAAATAACTGTGCAGTGTATATTTTAAGCATGCACTAGTTATGAATGTATATGTATATTAAAATGTTGACTATATTAATTGTTTTTGTTTGTTGAATTGGAATGAATATGAATGTTTTCTGTATGTTGCACATGTTCAATACTTCTTGAATTATAAATGTGTGATATTGTATGTTTAATAGCTAGCAAATATGAATGCTAGCTAATTATAAATCAAATTAAAAAAAAATAGAAATGATATACAGTTCTCATAAACAAACCGTGTACAAATTAAGAGTCACACATACGGTTTGTTTTGTTTGTATTAAACATAGGTGTATGGTTTCCAAAAATCATACACAGGTCTCTTTTAGTTATTATACACGGTTACTTCGACCATATATAAATTACCAGTTTCAGTGTCTTTGTTTTATATCTGACATGGTTCACTAGTATGAACCGTGTGTAGTACTATATAGACATGGTTTTGTAGCCGTGTACAATGGATTGATCTTTTCATACACAATACACGCGGACATAGTTGCGGAAACGTGTGTCATTAATTTTTCAGATCATGTATAGTCATGTGTTTTTCTGTAGTAGTGTAAGTCTATATATTTCCTCGACTTATATTGAAGGTTTTCACTATTATATAGGCAGTAAATAAGACAAGTAGATCATTCAGTATATGCATGTGACCTTGTATTAGTTTCATTTTGCATGAATTAAATCAAAATATTTATTGTTTTACTTATCGTATATACTTTTAAGATTGTGGATTGAATTTATAACAAACTTAACATATCTATATTATTAAGAATCAGTCTTTAGTCTAGTAGTAGAGACAATATTCTCCGTGTGAAAGATCACAGGTTCGAAATTTAAATAAAAAAATCTCTTTTTGTAGATATAAACATATTCATAACAGACTGTATATAAGTTTAGATTGTATATTGTATACAGTTTCTTATAAAATTATTTATACCTACTTTATACAAAATATAAATGTCTGTAAATATAAGTTTTGAAGACTCCTAATTCCAATTTTAAATATCTGTTTATATTCTGAAATTTTTATTTTTACCATTAGAAAAATAAATGATAAACCAAGAAATCCATAAAATTTGAGAAATTTTATTTTTGACAATGTCACAATGTCAAGTTGCGGACAGAAATGGGATATCCGCAATTTAAAGTTGCGGACAACAATTTTTTTTTTTTTTTGCAGCAGCTTTGACCATTCAACTTGAAATGAAGTGTTCTGATTGGCTACATACTTTTGGGACCCACAAAAAATTGACTGCAGCAGCAGTGAGAAAGGGAAAAATAAGTTATTGTCCGCAACTTCAACTTGTAAACACTCCATTTCTATCCGCAGCTTGAAGCTGCCGCCGTTTTTCACAAATTCGTGGTTTTTTTTATTTATGTAAAATTAAAAATTTCGGGTTTATATTAAACTCTGTGCATAGCTTTCAATGTGTACGATTTATTTTTTATTTAACCAAAAATATCAAATGCAATGTATCCAGCTAGAGTTACGTATACAGTGAACCATAATATAGTGATAATTGGTAAATAAATTAATTACAAGTTGCAGTATCATATATATTGTGATTGAAAATGTCACTGGAAAATTAACAGACGAATTCCACTCATACACATGTGGGGTCCATGCTTTAATTTCTTCCATCATGAGAGATTTAGATTATCTTCAATGTTTCAAATTTTTCATATATTTTAGCAATCATAATCATCATCAATTTTCAATGAAAACAAAGATAAGCTCATAGTTGGTACAGCTTATTCATTTTTTTTTTTTTTTGCATATTTATCAATCGCCAAAATCTAATATTTTGGATATGTACAAATGCTCAATCTCAAAATTTAGAACAAGTTATATCTAGTTTCAAATGTTCTCCGCGTCTTTACTAGTTAAACAAACCCAATTTTAATAAACTTCTTGACCATGCCGATATTTATTTGATATTAGATTGAACCCATAAAATATAATAAAATATATCTTTATAAATAATGAAGACTAATTTCATTAATTTATGCAACAAATTTTCTGTTCCCAAAACGAAGACCGGAAATCAGTCATATTTTAAGTATAGCAATATAAACAACTTTTTCACAAAATTGACATTTCTGAAATTTATTTTATTTTTACATACATAGTTAAAAATATTTAACATCGGAATCCTCAATTACAAAGTTATCTCATATACTAGAAAAAAAAACGCAAACAAAAAGTACAC
The DNA here is from genome assembly GCA_025461125.1 of Carex kokanica. Lineage (NCBI taxonomy): Eukaryota > Viridiplantae > Streptophyta > Magnoliopsida > Poales > Cyperaceae > Carex > Carex kokanica. The sequence goes on along the minus strand of JAJGRX010001361.1, from coordinate 198,362 downwards.
ACGTCAAAACAGGTTAGAAGTTGTCCATTAGAATAGTCCGTGTGCATTATATTTTGATTTTGCCTTGTTTCAAAAATGTATGTGTATATATATGAGCTATGGTGAGTTGCGAAGTAAGAATTTTATTTTATTTCATGTTCATATTTTATTTTTTAAAGATCAAATAATTGATCTGAACCGCTAAACAAGATATCCATATTGAAATGTGTTTGGAGACCAAATTTTACACTTTTTGAAAAAAAATTTACTATTTTTTTTAGATATTTCAAAATCAATGTTTTTTATAGTTCGAAACCATTAAAAAACAATGGTTTTCTACCTATCTAAAAAAATAGTAAAAAATTTGGTCTCCAAGCACATTTCAATATGTATATCTTGTTGAGCGGTTCGGATCGACTGTTTGGTCTTTGAAAATGGAGATATGAGCGTGAAGTAAAATAAGATCCTTACTTCACAACTCATCATAGCCCATCTCTCTCTCTCTCTCTCTTTATATAGATATATATAGAGAGATGAGCTATTGTGCTTTGCAAAGTAAAGCCATCGTTTTACTTCGGCTTACTTTTTGAATTTTCAAAGTCCAAAACGTCGATCCGACCGTTCAAGTTGATCTACATATTGAAATGTGCTTGCAGACCAAATTTTACATTTTTTGGAATTTTTTTACTATTTATTAAGCCACTTTGAAAATTGCTGATCACATGGTCCAGAAAAAACAGTGCAACAAAATTCTGGATCATGTGATCAGTAATTTTCAAAGTGGCTTAATAAATAGTAAAAAAATTCCAAAAAATGTAAAATTTGGTCTGCAAGCACATTTCAATATGTAGATCAACTTGAACGGTCGGATCGACGTTTTGGACTTTGAAAATTCAAAAAGTAAGCCGAAGTAAAACGATGGCTTTACTTTGCAAAGCACAATAGCCCATCTCTATATATATATATATATATATATATGAGTAAAGTTAGGGTGTGATGTGCTTACCAAGAGGAGTTGATGAGCACACCTTTAAAAGTCTATCGGATTGTCTTCAAATGACGAATTTAAAAGTTGAAATCCATCTACTTCATGAGTAATGCATGTACATGAAATTTTTTGGAAGTTTTGAATTAATTTAGTACAAGATCAAGCGGTCAAAAAAATGATGAAAAATGAATATATAAAATAACTTATAAAATAACCTATAAAAGTATCATTTTTTTAAACGCTTGACTTTTTACTAAATGAATTAAAACTTCCAAAAAATTACATTTACATACATCACTCATGAAATCTTGACACCATATGTTTATAAGTATTTTTTGCAATTTCAAAGTTCAAACAACCGATCCGAACTGTTCAACATGATCTCCATATTAAAATGTGTTTGGAGACCAGCTAATGATAATCGCTAAGCGTTAACCCTTATTGTAGAATTGTTAATAAACAATTTCCTAATTATTACAGCATGCAACTGACCAATGACATTAACTAGCTTGTTCTGACCTTTGCATTACTTTATGAGTGAGGCTATGGTACTATGCATAGCGCACTATGATTCGTTCTATGAATACATATTTTCATTTTTAAAGTCTAAATAGTCGATCCGAGCCATTCAATGTGATCTCCATATGAATGGATGCCAAATTTTATATTTTTCAAAAAAAATTTACTATTTTTTAAATAGATACAAAATCACTTGATCTAGATATTTTGGACCCTCGATTCAAAAATAGTGATTTTGAATCTATATAAAACATATAGTAAAAAGATTCTAAAAAATATAAAATTTGACATGCAAGTACATGATCGTATGACATGATCGATTATTTGAACATTGAAAATAAAAATAAAAATTCATAGTACGGATCAAAGTGCGCTATACATATTACCCCGAAATTTTTTATTAATATCCAAAAGAAAATATTTTCAAAATCTACACCCTTGCTGAGAGAAATTCGAAAACTGCCCAAACTGCAAAAACAATTTCCGGTTATGGGCCTTTTGACCGGAAATTATTTTCCCAGTTTTGGAGAAGGGAAACCGCAAAAAAAATTCCGGTTTCAGCCCAAAATCGGAAATAATTTCTGCGGTTCTAGAACCAAAAATTAAATCTGCAGTTTTTGGTATAACTGGGATTTTTTTTTGCGGTTTGAAGTCCAGAATTAATTTTTGCGATTTCGGACCATTTTGCCTATAAAACGTTGCCGCCTCCCAGAACTCACACTTCACACTTCAATTAATTTTTTTAGAAGAGTAAAAAGGAAAAAAAAAGGAAAAAAGGAAAAAAAAAACAAGAAGAGGAGAAGAAGAAAAAAAATAGAGAAAATCGGATTTGAGAAGCGAATTTTTGTAATTTATTTATTTATTTATTTATTTATTTATTTATTTATTTATTTAATTTTAAATTATTTAATTTTTCAATTTATGTTATACTTATAGGGTTATTATTTTTTAAATTGTAGTTTGTCGTCCAGACCAACCAAAATAAAAAATGATTTGTGTGAAAAATTTTGTTGGAAGGAAAATCCAATACAATGATGACGAGGTCTTTTATAGTATCCGACCTAAATACTCATTACCGCTAATCGTGAACCATAACTTTGATTATCTCCACAATGATGACTGGGTCTTTTATAGTACTCGGCCTAAATCCAAGCCAGGTTTAATATGTCTACCGATGGCCAACGTGACTACCAATTAGTACCGGTAACAAACTAGGCATCGTTCGAAATGATTTTAGGAATTGTGATGTCTTTCCCACAAAGGTTACGGTTCTAGAGTTGTATGTAGAATTGGAACCGAACCATGCCGGTTTTAATTCCCAATTGAATCTGAACAGTCAGGCTCTTGTACCCAGTAAGATCACTGAATCTCGATCCCGACCCAGTACCAGTCGAAACCCTGAACCCATAACTCGACCCAAAACTGTTCGGGTCTGTAGACCGATACTGGTCCCTAATTATTGGCATGTACTTGTGGATGCAATTAATGATGACAGTTTGGAGAGCGGGGATGAAATGCTCTTAGATGAGTCATCGGATTCCAAGGATGATGTTGAATCAACCATATAGTCACAATCACAGTCTTGTTCACATTCCCGCCAAACACAGTACCCGATAACTAGCCGGGTAAATATGAGACATCCGGTTGATAGTTTTAATGACATATCCGGTTTTTGGCCTGCGAATGTTGATTTTTTCGGCAGCACAAAGAGAACATTCGATAACACATTGGCCGTAGGTAAAGTGTTTGAGTCAAAAACATCTCTAAGGGTAGCAATAAATGATTTTCATATCATGAATAATTTTGAGTGTAAGGTTTCTAAAAGTGAACCTCAACGTTTAGTTGTGGTGTGCAAAGATGATTTTTGCAAATTCAAGTTATGCGTGAAGCCTAGCGGTCTTTCAGAATATTTGATTATTAGCAAACAAGTAATCCCTCATGCATGCAAAGTACCGGCATCACGTGCTGATCGTTGTCAGCTTACAGCAAAGATGGTTGCCCTTGCAATTGATGAGACTATGAGAAGGGATGTGTACGCGAGTATAAATCATATCCGAGATATCGTCAAGGCCACATACAAAAAAGGTAACTTCCAAGTATAACAACTTATGATGAGGCCGTGAGCTTGCTATTTCAAATCTTTAGTTGGGAGAACTCGTACAATTTGCTTATTCCGCTCTTGGAAGCCATAAAAAGAACCAATCCAGGAACCAAGTATTGTATGACCTCGACCCCGATTGATGGATCACCGGATAGGCATTTTAAGGCAGCGACATGGGCGTATGGGTCGTGTACTACGGCGATACCGTTCATCAGACCAGTGATTAGTATCGATGCATGTTTCATGTCGAGACGGTACTAAGGTAGGTTGCTAATGGCATGTGGGTACGATGCCGAAAACCAACTGCTTCCATTGGTTTTTAGAATTGTGGAGAAAGAAAGTGCAAAAAAGTAGAGTTTTTTTTATGAGATGGTTGCGGTTGGAAGTCATTGGAGATGGTCGATTCTTTTGTGTCATATCGGATATACATTTGGAGATAAAATATGTGTTCCATGTAAGCCTCAAAAGTATGTTCGAAACCCGCCTGCTGATAGCCCTGTTACGTATCGAAAGTTTCAACAATAAAATAATTAGAATGTTTAAAAACATAATCGAAAATTCTATTGATAAACTAGGAATCAAAAATCTAAAATAATGTTCCCAGACAAGTATATCTAATTTGACCTTTAAAACACGTCCCTAGTTCGCTAAAAGAATAGAAACTGCGTTGGAAACACGAAATTCTGACACTCAGCAGTTTCAGTGCGTCCGCACTGGTGGTGAGTGCGGGTGGTCCATCCGCACTGGCACATTGTTCCTTTAACTCGTTTTCTGAATTTCTGTGAGTGCGGGTGAACCACCCACACTGGATATTAGTGCGTCCGCACTCATGAGTCTCCTGTGCTATGATTTTTCTTCAAAACGACTTCTAAGTAGTGAGTGCGGGTGGTTGACCCGCACTGGAGGAGAATGCGGACGCATTAGGCTCGGACTTTTCTTGACAAGTGAAACTTTGACGAAAAATGTGACTAAGTACTGAGTGCGTCCGCACCCAGATCCAGTGCGGGTGAAGGACCCACACTGGATGTATTGAGAATTGACGAAAATTCGACTAAGTACTGAGTGCGTCCGCACTCAGATCCAGTGCGGGTGAAGGACCCACACTGGATGTATTGAGAGTTGATGAAAATTTGCCTAAGTACTGACTGCGTCCGCACTCAGATCCAGTGCGGGTGAACGACCCACACTGGATGCGTTGAGGGTTTATTTTATGAAATTTCTGTGTCTCTCTCTCTCACTCCCTCATTCCGCCCCTTCCCTGTTCTGGTGTGGTCCGCCCAACGAAAGAAAAGAAGAAAGAAAAAGGAGCTCCAAATCCTTCCAAGTCGCTCAAAAGTCCGAGAAATCGAAGTTGGAACCGAGAAAGTGGCCGTAGATCTCTTCTAACCCTCCTATTCGGTATTTCCTTCTCTTCCCTTTCCTCTCCAAAATCTCAAATTTCTCGATGGTTTGGATTTTCGTTTTTAACCCGAGATTTGGGCTTAAATTGCTGGTAGTCTATCTCCTTCGACCTCCTTGCTGATTAATTGTCGATTCTTTTCTCGAATTCCTCTCAATTTTGGATTTCCTTTTTCTAGGGTTTTTGGGTACCAAATCAAAAATTTGAGAAAATGTCGGTGATTGATTAGGCCAGTCCGACCGAATAGATTCGTAATCGGTAAACCTCTCCCTCAACCTTGTCAATTAGCGATTAATTTGGATTTTGACCAAATTAGGGTTTAAGAATAAGTGCTTGGAACAAAGATTTAAATCAAGTATGTATGTTGGTATAGGTGTAGGCTCGGGTGAGCAAGAGTTTGCGGGACCTTTTCGAGACGTCCGAACCATAAGTGCGAAATACGCTCTTCGTAATCAGGTGCGGGGTTCTTGGACTTGTTTGATGTTTCATTTTCAGGAATTAAATTGTTTTTCGATTGTCATGTTGTATGTTGATTGCTGCATAATTTGAAATTGTGTGATTCATGTGCATAACCCAATCAAATTAGAACTGAATTGTTGTGAGATGGTTGATTTGCATATTCGTATGGTTGTCAATTGACGTGTTCTATTCGTTATTCGATGTGTGAATGAATCTGCCAGGCTGACCCGTTGAGGTAGCTGGATAAGGTGACGGTGACCTATCTGTTGACCTGTTTCTAAATTTGCCAGGCTAACCCATAGAGGTAGCTGGATAAGGTGACGGTGACCTATTCGTTGACCTGTTTCTGAATTTGCCAGGCTGGCCCATAGAGGTAGCTGGATAAGGTGACGGTAACCTATCCGTTGACCTGTTTCTGAATTTGCCAGGCTGACCCATAGAGGTAGCTGGATAAGGTGACGGTGACCTATCCGTTGACCTGTGTAATGAATTTGCCAGGCTAACCTGTTTAGGTAGCTGGATAAGGTGACGGTGACCTATCCGTTGACCTGTAAAATGAATTTGCCAGACTTTGACCTTATTTGAATGAAATTGCAAAGTAGAGCCAGATGGCTGACTTTGATTCCGTGTAGATGCATTTGTAAAGCCGAGCTGTATAGCTGACTTCGAACCAGACTTTAGTAAATGGTTAAGCCAAAGCACTGCAGATGGGTGTCAGATAAAGGGTCCAGCTCGGTGGGACATCTGTAGGTGCCAGTAACCCTACAGATGAGGGTTTGACAAAGGGTCCAGCTCGATTGAACATCTGTTGGTGCTACCAGTCATAATGAGATAAGTTAGGCCAAATACGTGTTTTGTTTGGATTTCATCTTGGAAATTCCGTAAATTGTATTTCATTCGATTATTGTTGTCCAGCATGTGCATCAATTTATATATTGTGTTTGAACTGTTAATGTAATTTTGTATGGATTTCATTCTTGGATATGAATTCTGATTGCAAGTCCAATAACTTGATTGTGGCAAATTCGCACTGAGAATTTATTCTCACCCCCACCCTTCGGGTAATTTTTACAGGTTCAGGTGCGACTGGTTCTGGGGAGGCACGCGAGTAGTAGGCCCTTGGTAGAGTGCCCTCATATGACCTTAGATATAGATATATATATTTTTGTTGTATAGTTCTAGGTTAGGCCTGATGGTTGGTATCCGGATGAGATACTTTTGTTGTATGATTACTCTGACCAGACTGTGTACTCTGATTTATGTTTATAAACTTGTTTTATGTCATGTGTTGCGTATTTTCTAAATGAATTATTAATTGCCTGGTAAGCATACACGGTGTTGTATGTTTACGGCGGGGGACTGTCGCGACCCTTGGCCGCGGGGTGTGACAGTTCTCTTTGGTGGTATCAGAGCCCAGGTTTAAGCCTTAACCAGACTAGTAGGATACGGGAGTGGGGTACGTTATAATTGGGTCGTGCGACTAACGATCTATCTATTATAGTAATAAGTAAATACAAACTTAATAAGATTGTTTATTGTAAACAGAAGTATGGAAGTACGTCGAGGTAGGGGACGACCCCGAACGAGAGCTCGTGATCCTGTTCAGGATCTGCCTATCGAACCAGCCGGGAGTAGAGCTGAGACCGGACCTGCAGGGCCTGAGGTCCAGGGAGTGGATCTGGGACCTAGGGGTGTGCAGGACCGGGATCGAGATTTAGATGAGAGGTTGATTGCGGCTTACGAGAGAGGTCGCCAGGCAGAGAGACGTGATGCGGTACCCGAGGTACAGAGGGGTGCTCCTGAGGAGTTCAGGAGATTATATGACTCTTTCGTGCGTCTCAATCCACCTCGTTTTGATGGCACTGGTGAGTATGCCGTAGCAGAAGAATGGCTCGCTAATATGAATACCAAGCTGGTTCTGTGCCGAGCACCTGAGGAAGATATGGTGGAGCTGGCAGAGCAGCAATTGGAGAGTGGTGCGAGATTCTGGTGGGACGGAGCCCGACGTGGTTATGCCGGGGAGGAGGTAAAGATTCCGTGGGAGTGGTTTGAGCAACAATTCACTCGACGGTTCCTTAGTAACTTACAGCGAGAAGCGTTGCGGAGGAAATTTCTAGATTTACGGCAGAACGGGCGACCAGTGGCAGAGTATAACAACGAATTCCTCGCCCTATCCAGGTATGCCACAGATGTGCAGAATGATGTGGGGAGATATCATAGGCAGTACTTGGATGGGTTGGATGGCGGGATATCGATGATTGTGGATACCCCAGCCGCTATTGAGCTTCAGGCTATGATGGATCATGCAGAGCAGGTGGAGTTGCACAGTAAGAGAAGAAGAATACAAATGAACGAAAGAAATGTCAAACAGAGAGAGGACCAGAACAGGCAGACGGTGAGGTCAGGGGGAGGCCCTTCGACAGCTAGACCACCTCCTAGGTAGATTATGGCACCTAGACCTCCTCCTAGACAGATAGCGACACCTGGATTCCGGCCGGGTTTTCCTTCCACATGGTGCCGTTCATGCGATCAGGCACATTCTGAGCAAGATTGCAGACGCTACAACCGCGCGTGCTTTACGTGCGGCAGTTTGGAGCATTGGACAAGAGAATGCCCGAACGCTGCGGCAGGGTTTCAGAGAGACAGTGACATGAGGGGATCCGCAGGACGTGGGCGGAGTGGACCACCATTCCGTGGTCGAGGTGTTCCGCAGCTCAGCGGAGGCAGGACTGGTGGGCGAGTGGCAGCACATGCGCTTGGCATAGCGGAGGCTGCACACGACGCGTCAGAGACTTTAGGCGAAGGTGATGGCAGTATACCTTCTGGTTCTCAGGCCGATGTGATGACAGGTATCCTTTCTATCTCGGGTCATTGTGCTCATTGTTTGATAGATACCGGGTGTAGCCACTCTATAGTATCGAAGGCATTGGTGGGAAAATGTAACTGGCCAACCGAAACTGGTAACCAAATCCTTAGTGTCCAAACCCCTTTCGGTTCGACTGACCGAACAATCACCATATGCCGAAACCGAAAAGTCAGAGTTGATGAGAGGGATCTCGATATAGACTTGTTAGTTATGGAGATTACGGGATACGACGTGCTGTTAGGGATGGATTGGCTAACAAGACATGCAGCGACAATCGACTGTCCGCACCGCAGGATTCGTTTTGCAACTGCAAGAGGTAGTATGTCGTGCATGCTTAACTGTAGAAAAGTTGGAGAGTTAATACCGTGCATTTCAGCTGTGGAAGTTAGGCATCTGATCGATTCTGGGTGCAATGCATATTTGGCGGCGATAGTGTACACCACTGCAGAAGTTCCTGAGATGAATACGATTCCGGTGGTGTCAGAGTTCATGGATGTGTTCCCAGAGGAGATAGTTGGACTACCACCCGAACGAGAAGTGGAGTTTGGCATAGAATTGATATTAGGCACGTCACCAATTTCTAAGACTCCGTATCGTATGGCCCTTGCGGAATTGAAAGAACTCAAGGCCCAGTTAGAAGAGATGCTGGAAAGCGGGTTTATTAGGCTGAGCACATCTCCATGGGGTGCTCCCGTGCTGTTTGTGAAGAAAAAAGATGGTACATTGCGGTTATGCATTGACTACCGCGAATTGAACAAGGCAACCGTTAAGAATAGATACCCATTACCCCGAATTGATGACTTGTTTGATCAGCTGCAAGGATCTTCGATCTATTCCAAGATAGACTTAAGGACGGGGTATCACCAGCTGAGGATACGGCCAAATGATGTAGAAAAGACAGCCTTCCGTACACGATACGGGCACTATGAATATCTGGTTATGCCGTTTGGGCTAACGAACGCTCCAGCTGCATTTATGGATCTGATGCATCGAGTGTTTCATGATCTGTTAGACTCGACAGTGGTGGTTTTTATCGATGACATTCTGGTGTATTCGCGATCCCGAGAGGAGTATGAGATACATCTACGGATAGTGTTGCAGAGGTTGAGAGAGCATCAGCTATTCGCAAAATTCTCGAAGTGTGAGTTCTGGCTCGAGAAAGTCACGTTTCTCGGTCACGTGATATCAGGAGAAGGTTTGGCAGTAGATTAAGAGAAGATTCGAGCGGTGACCGAATGGAAAAGACCAGAGACAGTTACAGAGATTCGCAGTTTTCTGGGGCTAGCAGGTTATTATAGACGATTCGTACTGGGATTCTCACAGTTGGCTGCTCCCTTTACGAAGCTGTTGCATAAGGGTGAGAAATTCGAGTGGGGCGCCGCACAAGATCAGAGTTTTCAGGAGTTGAAGGATCGGTTAGTATCTGCACCGGTTCTCGCCATGCCTATTACGGACGAGGAGTATACCGTCTACACCGATGCATCCCGATCAGGTTTGGGATGTGTGTTGATGCAGAAGGACCATGTTATAGCCTATGCCTCTCGGCAATTACGATCGCACGAACAGAATTACCCGACCCATGATCTGGAGCTAGCTGCAGTGATCTTTGCCTTAAAGATTTGGCGGCATTACCTGTATGGAGTAAGGTGCCGTATTTTCACGGATCACCAAAGCTTGAAGTACATCTTTACTCAACGGGAGTTGAATTTGAGACAGAGGAGATGGTTGGAGTTGATGAAGCACTATGATCTGGATATTCAGTATCACGCAGGGAAGGCGAATGTGGTAGCAGATGCGCTAAGTAGAAAGAGTCAGGTAAATCTGGCATCGATTATCACCAGTGAGACTCACCTTCTCGAAGAAATGCGAAGAATGAATTTGTACGTAGGTGCATCCCGGGAGTTCGCATTTGAAACATCATCCCGTTTGATTGGAGACAGCGCTAGAGCAGGTACATCTGCTGTGGCCTCGATTATCTTGGCCGCGGTCGAGATTCGACCAGAATTACACGAGCAGATTCGAGCAGCACAACAGGAGGACTCAAAATGCCAGCAGTTTCGACAACATTACGAATCAAATGCAGACTCACCATTCCAACTCTGCGAAGATGGTATTCTACGGTTCCATGACCGAATATGCGTTCCGAATGACTTAGAGTTGAAGAAGTTGATTCTATCAGAAGCACATGACTCGGGGTACACCATTCACCCTGGGGAAGTCAAGATGTATCAGGATCTAAAACGACATTTCTGGTGGCCAAAGATGAAAAGGAACGTGCAAAACTATGTCGAGAAGTGCCAGGTCTGCCAACAAGTCAAAGCAGATAGACGGAAGAGGGCAGGATTACTAAGACCTCTTGAGATACCCACACAGAAATTTGAGTCGATTACCATGGACTTCGTGACTGGATTTCCGAAAACTGTCGGACGATACGATGCCATCTGGGTTATAGTGGATAGGCTGACGAAAATTTCACACTTCATTCCACTTCGGATCGAGACATCTGGAAGAGAGTTAGCTGATTTGTTCTTGCAATATCAGTTTAAATACCACGGTTGCTCGCGAAACATTGTCTCCGACCGAGACACTCGATTTACCTCTCACTTTTGGGGAAGCTTTCAAGAAGCCATGGGGACGAAGTTGAGATTCAGTACCGCACATCATCCGCAAACCGACGGTCAATCCGAACGAACGATACAAACATTAGAAGATATGCTTCGATCCTGTGCTTTAAGTTTCTGAGACTCTTGGATAAACCATTTAAATTTAGTAGAGTTTGCGTACAACAATAGCTACCATTCGAGTATCGGAATGTCACCACAGGAGGCACTTACGGGACAGCAGTGTCGCACACCGCTGTGGTGGGGACCCGCAGGTACGTATTCACCTACCGGGCCTCAGATGCTAGAAGAGGTTGCTGAGAAGACGAAAGTCGTTCTAAGTCGGCTTAAGTCAGCCCAAGAGCGACAAAAGAAATATGCAGATGTTCATCGAAGGCCGCTGGAATTTCAGGAAGGGGATCACGTGTGGCTTCGAGTTTCGCCCGTCAGGGGTGTACATCGGTTCGGCGTTTCAGGTAAATTGAGTCCTCGATATATTGGACCGTTTCAGATTACGCGGCGAATTGGACCGGTGGCATATGAGCTTGCATTACCACCAGCATTGGACCGGGTTCATCCGGTATTTCACGTGTCACAATTACGCCGGTATGTGCGAGATTCATCTCATTGCATCGATCACTCCAACTTGCATGTCCAAGATGACTTGACCTATCAAGAAGAGCCGATGCAAATAGTGGACAGAAAAGAACAGCGACTTCGGAGTAAGGTGATCAAGCTTGTTCTGGTCAAGTGGGGACGCCATTCGGAGAAGGAAGCAACATGGGAACTTGAGGCAAGCATACGTGAGAAGTATCCGGAACTGTTCGATGACTCAGGTACGCAATTAAGTTCAGAGGACTGAACTTTATTTTAAGGGGGGGAGAAATGTTACGTATCGAAAGTTTCAACAATAAAATAATTAGAATGTTTAAAAACATAATCGAAAATTCTATTGATAAACTAGGAATCAAAAATCTAAAATAATGTTCCCAGACAAGTATATCTAATTTGACCTTTAAAACACGTCCCTAGTTCGCTAAAAGAATAGAAACTGTGTTGGAAACACGAAATTCTGACACTCAGCAGTTTCAGTGCGTCCGCACTGGTGGTGAGTGCGGGTGGTCCATCCGCACTGGCACATTGTTCCTTTAACTCATTTTCTGAATTTCTGTGAGTGCGGGTGAACCACCCACACTGGATATTAGTGCGTCCGCACTCATGAGTCTCCTGTGCTATGATTTTTCTTCAAAACGACTTCTAAGTAGTGAGTGCGGGTGGTTGACCCGCACTGGAGGAGAATGCGGACGCATTAGGCTCGGACTTTTCTTGACAAGTGAAACTTTGACGAAAAATGTGACTAAGTACTGAGTGCGTCCGCACCCAGATCCAGTGCGGGTGAAGGACCCACACTGGATGTATTGAGAATTGACAAAAATTCGACTAAGTACTGAGTGCGTCCGCACTCAGATCCAGTGCGGGTGAAGGACCCACACTGGATGTATTGATAGTTGATGAAAATTTGCCTAAGTACTGACTGCGTCCGCACTCAGATCCAGTGCTGGTGAACGACCCACACTGGATGCGTTGAGGGTTTATTTTATGAAATTTCTGTGTCTCTCTCTCTCACTCCCTCATTCCGCCCCTTCCCTGTTCTGGTGTGGTCCGCCCAACGAAAGAAAAGAAGAAAGAAAAAGGAGCTCCAAATCCTTCCAAGTCGCTCAAAAGTCCGAGAAATCGAAGTTGGAACCGAGAAAGTGGCCGTAGATCTCTTCTAACCCTCCTATTCGGTATTTCCTTCTCTTCCCTTTCCTCTCCAAAATCTCAGATTTCTCGATGGTTTGGATTTTCGTTTTTAACCCGAGATTTGGGCTTAAATTGCTGGTAGTCTATCTCCTTCGACCTGCTTGCTGATTAATTGTCGATTCTTTTCTTGAATTCCTCTCAATTTTGGATTTCCTTTTTCTAGGGTTTTTGGGTACCAAATCAAAAATTTGAGAAAATGTCGGTGATTGATTAGGCCAGTCCGACCGAATAGATTCGTAATCGGTAAACCTCTCCCTCAACCTTGTCAATTAGCGATTAATTTGGATTTTGACCAAATTAGGGTTTAAGAATAAGTGCTTGGAACAAAGATTTAAATCAAGTATGTATGTTGGTATAGGTGTAGGCTCGGGTGAGCAAGAGTTTGCGGGACCTTTCGAGACGTCCGAACCATAAGTGCGAAATACGCTCTTCGTAATCAGGTGCGGGGTTCTTGGACTTGTTTGATGTTTCATTTTCAGGAATTAAATTGTTTTTCGATTGTCATGTTGTATGTTGATTGCTGCATAATTTGAAATTGTGTGATTCATGTGCATAACCCAATCAAATTAGAACTGAATTGTTGTGAGATGGTTGATTTGCATATTCGTATGGTTGTCAATTGACGTGTTCTATTCGTTATTCGATGTGTGAATGAATCTGCCAGGCTGACCCGTAGAGGTAGCTGGATAAGGTGACGGTGACCTATCTGTTGACATGTTTCTGAATTTGCCAGGCTGACCCATAGAGGTAGCTGGATAAGGTGACGGTGACCTATCCGTTGACCTGTTTCTGAATTTGCCAGGCTGACCCATAGAGGTAGCTGGATAAGGTGACGGTGACCTATCCGTTGACCTGTTTCTGAATTTGCCAGGCTGACCCATAGAGGTAGCTGGATAAGGTGACGGTGACCTATCCGTTGACCTGTGTAATGAATTTGCCAGGCTAACCTGTTTAGGTAGCTGGATAATGTGACGGTGACCTATCCGTTGACCTGTAAAATGAATTTGCCAGACTTTGACCTTATTTGAATGAAATTGCAAAGTAGAGCCAGATGGCTGACTTTGATTCCGTGTAGATGCATTTGTAAAGCCGAGCTGTATAGCTGACTTCGAACCAGACTTTAGTAAATGGTTAAGCCAAAGCACTGCAGATGGGTGTCAGATAAAGGGTCCAGCTCGGTGGGACATCTGTAGGTGCCAGTAACCCTACAGATGAGGGTTTGACAAAGGGTCCAGCTCGATTGAACATCTGTTGGTGCTACCAGTCATAATGAGATAAGTTAGGCCAAATACGTGTTTTGTTTGGATTTCATCTTGGAAATTCCGTAAATTGTATTTCATTCGATTATTGTTGTCCAGCATGTGCATCAATTTATATATTGTGTTTGAACTGTTAATGTAATTTTGTATGAATTTCATTCTTGGATTTGAATTCTGATTGCAAGTCCAATAACTTGATTGTGGCAAATTCGCACTGAGAATTTATTCTCACCCCCACCCTTCGGGTAATTTTTACAGGTTCAGGTGCGACTGGTTCTGGGGAGGCACGCGAGTAGTAGGCCCTTGGTAGAGTGCCCTCATATGACCTTAGATATAGATATATATATTTTTGTTGTATAGTTCTAGGTTAGGCCTGATGGTTGGTATCCGGATGAGATACTTTTGTTGTATGATTACTCTGACCAGACTGTGTACTCTGATTTATGTTTATAAACTTGTTTTATGTCATGTGTTGCGTATTTTCTAAATGAATTATTAATTGCCTGGTAAGCATACACGGTGTTGTATGTTTACGGCGGGGGACTGTCGCGACCCTTGGCCGCGGGGTGTGACAAGCCCGCCCAAGACTGCATCCCGTAACCAACTCCCGCATGTGTTTTATCCTGGATCACCTGGAATTCATACACAATTATTAATTTAGTAAGCTGTAATTAATAAAAAAATTCTAATTAACGTAGTAGATACCTGTTCGAGGTCAGCGTCAGTAGGTAGGCCATAACCTGCCTGCGGCTGCTAATTAGGGCGCATCGATGGTGATATCAGGCATGACTGCGATCTGGTATAAGCCCAATCAAATCAAATATGGTACGCATTTTTCGTGGTACTCGCAATGCATCCGATAGTGTTTGACGTTTAAAACCTCCAAACTCTACATTACAACATAAATAGGAATAATAATATGATTTGATTTCTGACCGAGTTATGAAAAATCAAATAGTAAATGATTACCTCCTTAGAAGCCTCAAATACCCTATGATAGTTGTGAGGTATCCACAACAACTGGCTAAACATCTATTGCATTCTTCTCATATCTCTCTCCTTGATCAGGTACTTCGTCTGCTATACTACAAAATTCATCGAAAATGTTCATTTCCTAAATTATCGTAAACTATTTTGGAATTTCTTAAATTATTCTAAACCATTTTGGAATTTTCTAAATTATTCTAAACTATTTTGGAATTTTCTAAAATATTCTAAACCATTTTGAAATTTCCTAAATTATTCTAAAAATATTCTAAACCATTTTGGAATTTTCTAAATTATTTGAATAATATTCTAAAATATTTTGGAATTTTCTAAAATATTCTAAACCGTTTTGGAATTTTCTAAAATATTCTAAACCATTTTGAATTTTTCTAAATTATTTGAACAATATTCTATACCATTCTGGAATTTTGTAAATTATTTCTAAATCATTTTATATTTTTCTAAAATATTCTAAACCAATTTGGAATTTTCTAAAATATTCTAAACCATTTTAGAATTTCCTAAATTATTCGAACAATATTCTAAACTATTTTGAAATTTTCTAAATTATTCTAAACTATTTTGGAAATTTCTAAATTATTATAAACCATTTTGGAATTTGCTAAAATATTCTAAACCATTTTGAAATTTTCTAAATTATTCGGACAATATTTTAAACCATTTTGAAATTTTCTAAATTATTCGGACATTATTCTAAACCATTTTGGAATTTCTAAATTATTTGGACAATATTCTAAACCATTTTGAAATATCCTAAACTAATTTACTATTTTCTAAATTAAATAGTAAATAAAATAAATTAAAAATACCTGAACCGAAGTGCCGATCGATCAGACAGATGGAGAGCCGAGAAGTGAGAAAGGGAGAAAGGAAGAAAGGGAGAAATGCAAGGTTCTAAATAGCGTTTATAGCGTCGTAGCGGGAAGGCTAAAAAAAAAGCTATAGCGAATAGCGTCGCTATAGCGGAAGCTATTCCAAATAGCGTTTTTTTTTTTTACATTTCGTATATTCAATATTTGTACTAAATATCAACATTATCTAAAGTCTCATAGAACAATAAATAACACCAAAGTAATTAAGAAATTATAATATTCATATTGAACCCGTACAAAATCCAAATGGCGGTTCAAAATATCCATAGTAATATCATAAACTATCGATTTTTCCTATTAAAAATATCTTAAGCATCATGATTCATGACATAATATATATTTTTTTCTATTCAAATTTTAATTTTGGTTTGGACTTTTTTTCTATTCAAATTTCAATTTCTATTCCCAATTTCAAATTGATTTATCTGTAGTAAGTAGCAACAAATTCAATTTCGGTTTGAGATTTTTTTTATCTTTATTTAAAATCCATATAAATTGCTTAAAAAATAAAATAAAAAAAAACTCATATTGTATAGCGCAAGTAGCGCAAATAGCGGACCGCTATAGCGCTGTAGCGGCCGCTATAGCGCTGTAGCGGCCGCTATAGCGCTGTAGCGGCCGCTATAGCGGCCGTAGCGCAAATAGCGCATTTTGATGTCATAGCGTAGCGTTTGGGGTCCAAAAACGCTATAGCGCGCTATTTAGAACACCGGAGAAATGTGAAAGGAGATGTGAGGGAGAGAGGTTGCGCTGCGGAGCTTAAATAGGGAATCCTCCAAAACCACAAACTTTTTTTCTGGTTTCTAAAACTGCAAACTTTTTTCTCGATTTTTGGCTCCAGAACCGCAGTTTTAATCTCCGATTTTCAAAACTAGAAATTTTTTCCCCGGTTTCGAAGAGGCCGGAACTGGAAATTAGTTTTGCAGAAAGGTAGCTTGAAACCGGAAATAAATTTTGTGATTTGGTCATTTTTGAAATTCCAGCGCAAAGAGGTGTTGTTTTCGAAAAAAAAAATGGATATTAATAAAAATTTCGGCATATTACCATAGTCTCACTTAGGGCTGCAAACGAACCAAACCAAATCGAACTTACTCTCAGTTTGAGTTTGGTTTGAATTAATTTCGAACGAACTCAATTTCGAATCGAATTTTTTACGAACTCAATTTTGAACTTTTACGAACTTTGTTACGACTTACGAGTTATGACTTATGGCTGGGTCATAGTTCGAAATTACAGCACTTCAATAAAAACTCAGGCATTCTGAATTCTAATTACACATTACACCAAAGTTTATATCAAAGTTCATTATAAATACCAAAATTTATATCAAACACCAAAGTTTAGTACAATCAATTAAAGTTTAGTACAATCACAGTAATCAAAGTTTTCCAAATAGCCAACAGGAGCAACATCACCAAAGTTTTCAAATATCCAAAGTATTCAAAGTACAATTTAAGTTAGAACTGAAAACAATTATGGACTGGGCAGCCTTATATTTTCATTAACGAACATAAGTTATCAGTGGAAATCAACGGTTCACATTTGAGTTAATTTCGAACTAAATTTGGTTTGCGAACCTATTTCGAACGAACTAGGTCCAGTTTGAGTTTGGTTTGAATTAATTTCAAACTAAGTTTGATTTGAATTTATTTTGAACGAACTCAATTTCAAATCAAATTTTTTACGAACTTTTTCGAATCAAACTCGAGTCGAATTACGAACTACGAATTTTTTGTGCAGCCCTAGTCTCACTCTTGCTTTATTGTATCCGTCTTCTTTTTCTTTTTTGGTCCAAGAGTACGGCTATAGACATTAAGAGTTCCATTTTTTCCATTTTCAAGATAGCTAGGCTTGAAATTTACTTGAAAACTGTTATTTGAGCATGAATGTAAAATTATTAAGAAAAGTTTGACATATTTTTGTATTTGAACATGAGTGTATTAATTGTTCTTTTCATAGTATATTTAATGATTGATTTACGTCTATTATGGAATATTGAGATATTTATCATTTTTAATAACATGACAGATGACATTCGCTTATATATGGAATATTCTTTGAATCTAAAGATTAACTAATTAATTAAGTCTAATATAAATTAACGGTTGGGATACACAGAGATATTATTCTTGCTTGCTATCTCTTTTTTATAATGTCAGCATTTTTCAAACCAATGGAAAAGCCACATGAAGATCCAAATATCCAATGAAATATAAATTATCTAAAAGACCAAAAAATTACTAATTCTCCTAGAAGACGCAAATTAATACATTCCCTTTTACATGATGGGTTGAATTGAAAGTTCTTTTTGTAATTTGTAATGGAAAAGAAAAAAAATTGACTGTATCTTTGCCGACAGTTTTGAGAGATTTTATATTGTTAGATCGTCACTGAAGTATATATGTAATATTGTTTGCAAATAGGTTAACCAATCATAACCAATGGATGATGCATGAGGTTATTGTATTGCACGAAGAAGAAAAAAAAAGAAACCTCTTCTTTGTTGGCTTCTTAATTAGTTTCTCCAGTCAATGTCAATGCCCCCTAAAAGCCTACAGGCTACAAGTCAAGATATAGAATTTGTTTAACATATATATATGGCGTTGTACCTCTACTATATGTACACATCATAAATTTCAATTATTATTATTAGCTACATTTTTAATTATTAGATATAATATATACAATCAAACTTTATTTTCACTTGATCATCTCTAAATGAATAAAAAAAATTAGCAAATCAATTTTAATGGTTCTTTAATAGAGGACAAAACGAAAATCAGATTGTATCAAATTTCTTGATATGGGAAGATCACTTGATATTTTTTATTTTGACAATTTTTAACCTAAATTAAAATTAAATTCTAACATTACAAATATGATTTATTTTATCCACAGATCATGTTTATAAAATGTGACATAATTTGTTATATGTTTTACCGTATAGTAAGTGGCATATAATTTAAACTATTCAAAATTATAATGATCATTTATGCATTATCAAACAATACTTATATTGCATTGAGTTTGATTATTAGGTAATCTATATGCTCAATGGCATACGTATAAATTTATTTTTTAAGTTTTAATAATTATTTAATTTATTTTAGAAATATATTGTCAAAAGAGGAAGGTTCAAATGCCTCCACTTATTTGTGACTCCATTATGTCTCAATTTTATAACTTGAATAACATGAAATTTAAAATTTAAATATTAAAATGAAACCTTTAAATATGATTTATATCATTTTTACTATGCACACGTAAAAAATTATGGCATTTCAACTTTGTTTTGATTGTTATCAAGAACTAATAAAAATATACTAAATATATTGATGATGTGGATAATTTCTGGAAGTTCATTTTTTATCTTATTGATTCATATAAAAACAAAATCACGAAATGATAATTTTGATGTGCAAGTAGAGAAAATAATATAGATCACATTAACGATTTTATTTTAACTTACGTAAATTTTTGAATTTTTGTTATTAGAAAATTAGAAAATAAAGATATTTGAATTTGAACCCTTCTCATTCTCAACATTATCCCTTCTCATTCTCAACATTATCAAATAACTATATTATAATGTGATTTCTTCTTGTCATTGTCAAAATTATCAAAATACCTTCAAATTTTTTTTTGGAAGATACTATTTAATAAGGAACTCTACACAGAGAAGCAACTTTTTAATGAAGATGTAAACACGGCCTCTGCTGAAACTTGCAAGGTTGCGTAAGAAAACCGTTTCAATTTTATACCAATCAGTATATATATATATTTATTTTTTATATATATAGCATGTTCCTTGCATCTTGATTTTACGTGTTGCCGACAGTTAATAATCTTCAATTAATAAACATATTTGTATTCAATCAATGGTGGGTATTTTTTTTCTATAACATTATTTTGTTTTGTCTAAATAATTTATTAAATACACAACATGGAAAATAAATCTGCTGTGATTCTCGAGAATCGCAGGACCCTGCGATCCCGAATCTCAGCTGTTGATTTTTTTCGTGATGCGTGCATGAAAATTTACTTTTTCAAAGTGTTTTCGAGATCCGCGCATAGAAAAATTTGAACCGTTGATTCGGAATTTTAGAATCCTGCGATCCCACCCAGGATCGCAGCAGATTCGGACTTCACAACATGAATGCACTTAAATCTTTCTTCACAAACAAGTAAGAGTTAAGAGGGCAGTTGGGAGTTGGTAGTTTTAATTTAGAAGAGGCGCTAATTAAAATGTTTAATTTGACAAGTTAGGATTGCAATTTGCAAATGTATATATATAATTCGAAAAATTAATCAATCAGAATCTAAACAGAGCCGAAAATACTACAGTGTTTTACACTAAGATCCCTTTGACAATGGAAAATCACAGAGATAATAGAAATTCACGCGTCAGACCTCAAAACTTGCTAACAGTACAACAGTACCCCCGCTATAATACAGGTACCAGGTGATACCAGTACACAAAGAGGTACAGAGAGTTGATAAAGAAAGCCAACAGTAGAACCACACAAATCAACAAGCAATCAAACAGCAAGCTTTTCGAATCTAGGAACCAGTACTGACTGGTACCTAGGGGTTTTAGAACAAGGCTAGAGCTTTTAGTAAGCATCAAAGGCAGCATAATGGAACCAAATCAGAGCAATAATAGCAGAACACAGAACCATGCATTAAAGCAATGGTACCAGTGAGGTATACATCAACCAGTAAACAGAACCAAATATTCATGTTAATTCAACACGGGCGTATATTAGCCTTGTCGGAATCACAGCCTAAACCCCTCCTTTTAATTCCTATTCATTTGCGACGGATCGATAGAGAGAAAAGGAAGGGTAGTGACTAGTGAAGTAGAGAGGCAGATTCATCGATAGAGAGAGAAGGGGGGCAGGGGGAGGTGTTCAGCGCAAACAGAACAGCGAAGTCGAGCGGAAATTATGAGAGAGAAAAACAGTGCGTTCACTGGCTCCACTTGGCTCTGCCTGACTAACAGGAAATGATATAACATGTCAGGTTTTATTTATTTAAACCTTGACCTCTAAGTTAATGAATTAATTTGTTTTTCAGTGTATAAATTTATTATTTCGGGCATTCTCACGGTTTTAAAATACTTCAGAACTTCATCAGATAGCCTCAGAAAATAGAAGAAGAAAAATTCAGAGCGTCAATTTTTTACTTTAATTAGAATCACACATCAGTTTAAAAATTTATTCTATATATAATATCAAGATACGTGTCAAGATAAATGTCAAACTGATTTCCGATAATTTGGTTTGTCTTAATTGATTTAGTATTTTTTATTGATCTGTTGGAAATTTTTTGTTTACTATTCAGACGTACTGTGTTAAAAACAATACTTTGTGTAAAGAACACCAGAAAATATTGTGTACGTATACGTACCTCTAAAACAATACTCTTACAAATAAAAATTATACGAATATACTTGATTTATAATAAAATTATGAAATTATATATGTCTTATCTTATATTTGTGCAC
Organism: Carex kokanica; assembly: GCA_025461125.1. NCBI lineage: Eukaryota > Viridiplantae > Streptophyta > Magnoliopsida > Poales > Cyperaceae > Carex > Carex kokanica. The sequence continues at coordinate 177,003 of JAJGRX010001361.1, read as the reverse complement.
GCCCTTGCTCCGCTGCTGTTTGGGGACGGTATTATATATGATTTGGAGACACGATACAATTAATGGAATTTTTAATTTATCATTCATATTTTTTAATTCTCTACTCTGTTTTCCTCTATATATAGGAGGAAACCGTTCTGTGTCTTCTTCAACATACCTGCCGTGTCATATGCACTGTTATCCAAAACATTCCTCAGTCCCCTCTCCTTTAGCCACCACAAAACTTAGCACATGCAAAGTCATTATCACAACCTGACTGCTCTTTTGTAATCTATATATACTATATCCATACATCATCGATCTACTTTGGTACAAATTAATTAGTTCCTTATTTAAAAAAAATCCCTTGTTACAGCCATGACTATCAATTGCAATGAGCAAATCATTATCATTACCACACCAGACACAGCCCCATTGATGCTAGAAAGAGAAGAAACTGACACGCTCATCTATCAGTATTTAGAAGAGGCAAGGTCTATTCTCGGCTTATCTGTACCAATGATCATAACTGGTCTAATCTTGTACCTCCGTTCCATGATCTCCATGCTCTTTCTGGGGCAACTAGGTGGCCTTGCTCTGGCAGGTGGGTCCCTTGCTATCGGCTTTGCAAACATAACAGGATATTCTGTTCTCAGTGGTCTAGCCATGGGCATGGAACCGATATGTGGTCAAGCATTTGGAGCACGCCGCCACAGCCTCATCGGTCTCACTCTTCAACGAACCGTGCTCCTCCTTTTATGTGTATCAATCCCAATTTCACTACTCTGGACCTACATGAAACCAATCCTGATTCTCTGTGGTCAGGAAGAGAATCTTGCATCTGCTGCTCATGTGTTTCTCATATACTCCCTTCCTGACCTTCTTCTCCAATCTTTCATCCATCCATTGCGTATATATCTCAGGACTCAATCCATAAATTTCCCGTTGACTTTTTGTGCTATGCTTGCAATATTTCTTCATTACCCAATAAACTATCTTCTAGTCTCAGTTCTTCACCTGGGTATAAAGGGTGTGGCATTGGCATCTGTCTGGGCCAATCTAAACCTTGTTATATTTCTCTTGACATACACATACTTCTCAGGGGTGCACAAGCGAACTGGTGGGTTTAACATTACTAAAGATTGTCTCAATGGATGGGGCTCTCTTCTCTCTTTATCCATCCCTAGTGCCGTAAGTGTTTGCCTCGAATGGTGGTGGTATGAGATAATGATCATCCTTTGCGGATTACTATCGAACCCACAAGCAACTGTTGCTTCAATGGGAATACTCATCCAAACCACATCTCTCATCTACATATTTCCATCATCTCTTAGTTTCGGTGTCTCCACCCGTGTTGGCAATGAACTAGGTGCGAACCGTCCTAGCTATGCCAAGAGAGCATCAACTGTTGGCATCATACTAAGCTTTATACTTGGTTCCATTGCATTTGGTTTTGCCACATCGGTGCGATATTCATGGGCAAGAATGTTCACCACTGATACCGACATCCTTAAACTCACAGCATCGGTGCTTCCAATTTTGGGAATGTGTGAGTTGGGAAACTGCCCACAGACAACTGGTTGCGGGGTTTTGCGAGGAAGTGCAAGACCGAAAATCGGAGCGAATGTAAATCTCGGTTCTTTCTATGTGGTCGGAATGCCAGTAGCGGTCGGGTTAGCGTTCTGTTATGGGATGGATTTCAAGGGACTCTGGCTCGGGTTGCTATCGGCACAAGGCACATGTGTACTGTTGATGCTTGTGGTCATTAAATCTACAAATTGGGAGTTACAAGCAGAGCGTGCGTTATTGCTCACTGGTACCACTGGTGGTGAATTATTGGAGATGGTTAACAAAATAGAGAAGCCGCAAACAACCGCCGCAATCGATGGAGATGAAAAATCAAGTTTGGTTATTGATATAAGAGAAGGATTGCAATCGTTGGATTAGTTTAATATACATATATATATATCTATATTTGGTCGAATCATTTTGTAATCTAGTCCGGGTGATCTAAGACAAGTTTGTTTTTACTAATTATTATTTTTTATTTGTTTGCTTACAATATAAATGATGTATACAATTTTTGCTTGGTTATATATTTTGGGAAATATATATATTGTATATGCATTGTATTTGTTCATTTATGATCTTGTAATTTTGGGAAAAAAAAAATCAAACTGCAAATGGTACTAGTGTAATTAATTTCTTTCAAAAGAATGATTAGAAAAACTTTTTTTCAAGGGTGATGATCCATAGACAGTGAATTAACTTGAAATTGTTGACAGCACTAAAAGATAATTTAGAATTATGTAACTCCAAAATTAAAATGTAATGTATACAAATTATGCATATTATATACATAAGAAAAGTTATAAAATTCGATACAAGTTTAATATACTACGTTTATCAAATAACTCGAAATCGATAATAAGCATCTTTACCCAATAGTTTTTAAATAAGAAATTGGAGTACATCACTGAAATTAGAATAGAAATCACCACGTTAGATTAGAAATCCATAAAGTATCAGAGATAGAGATGCTCTGATAGCGGTGATCAAATGACTCAAAATTACCGTTGATCATATTTTAACGACGTCATTTGATTGAATATTAAATAACAATCGAATTACATAAATATTGATACACTACCAATATATAAGGCTAAATTACTAGAAATTAATTGATAATTGCCATATATAACTAAAAGATAAAACATGATGAAATTTAGTGCAAGTTTTACTGTTGATCAAATGACTCAAAATTAATTATCGGTGATCATAATTAACAGCATCTGATTGAATATTAAATGACATTCAAATTACAAAAATATTGATAACTGAAGCTCATATTGACTCCACCATGTTATGTATTTTGTATAAATTAATTATATATGTTTAAATATTTGAATTTAAAAATATTTTTTTATTATGTATAAATTAATTATTAACATAGAAAACCAGAATGTTATTTTGTCGGATGTTAGCACAAATATTGAACATAGAAAATTACCAACCCAAATCTCCGGTCTCCTTAGAGCATAGAAAATTACCAACCAAAATATTGAACATAGAAAATCTCCGGTCTCGTTAGAGCGCCGAAATTGGAAATTTTCAACCAAAAAGGTCAAAAATATAATGCCAAAATCAAATAGGCTCGGTGTCGGTCGATATTAAGCATATATACATAGACTTTCATGTTTTGAGAAGTCAAGTCAGCATTTTACTTTCCTCGTATATCTTTGTTTATAAAATTAAAACTTTTCAATATGATCTTAATATTGATATGTGCTTGGAGATCAAATTTAACGTTTTTTTGAAAAAAAAATTACTATTTTTCAGAATTTTTGAAAATCATAACTTTTCATTAAATAAAAAATTTAACTATTTTTTATGATTTTTAAAAGATTGGCTTTTTTATCTAAAAATAAAAGTATTTTTAAGTCAAAAGAGACCATATTTATTATATAACTAATTTATTAAGCTATTTAGTTCGACGTTTCGAACATCAAATGGCTAAATTTGACCTCTAAACATTTCGGTCGAAATGCTTCCAAAAACAATTTAGACGGACTATATATATAGAGAGAGAGAGAGAGAGTGGCTAAGCTCAAAACGTTTGCACCAAGCCCTTGGTGCAAACGTTTTAGTTCTCCTATTTGCAAAGTCCAAACGGTCGATCCAAACCGTTAGATATTTAATCCATATTAAAATGTGCTTGGAGACCAAATTTCACATTTTTTGGAATTTTTTTACTATTTATTAAGCCACTTTGAAAGTTGCTGATTCGGGTGAACAATAAAAACAGTGCAATCAAATTCTGGACCGTGTGATCAGCAACTTTCAAAGTTGCTTAATAAATAGTAAAAAAATTCCAAAAAATGTAAAATTTGGTCTCCAAGCACATTTCAATATGGAGAACAACTTGAACGGTTCGGATCGACCGTTTGGACTTCGGAAATCCGAAAACAAATCATTTGCACCAAGGGCTTGGTGCAAACGTTTTGAGCTTAGCCACTCTATATATATATATATATATATATAGGGAGTGGCTAATATCAAAACGTTTGCACCAAGGCCCTCGTGCAACCAAGTCATTTTCGGATTTTCAAAGTCCAAACGGTCAATCTAAATCGTTAGATGTGATCTCTATATTAAAATATGCTCGGAGACCAAATTTTACATTTTTTGGATTTTTTTTTACTATTTATTAAGCCACTTTGAAAATTGCTGATCACATGATCCAGAATTTGGTTGCACTGTTTTTACTGTTCACCCGGATCAGCAATTTTCAAAGTGGCTTAATAAATAGTAAAAAAATTTCAAAAAATGTAAAATTTGGTCTCCAAACATATTTTAATATAGATTGAACACCTAACGGTTTGAATCAATCGTTTGGACTTTGAAAAAATCCGAAAACGACTTGGTTGCACGAGGGCCTTGGTGCAAATGTTTTGATATTAGCCACTATATATATATATATATAGAGTAGAACTAGGGTGCTCCTAAGCTCACCAAGCCCTTCGTGAGCGCGACTCTAAAACCTATCGAATTGACTTCAAACGACATTTTCAAACCGTTAGATGTTCAATCTATATTAAAATGTACTTGGAGACCAAATTTTACATTTTTTGGAATTTTTTTACTATTTATTAAGATGGTTTGAAAATCACTGTTTTTATTAAAATTCTGCACCATTGGAAAACAACGATTTTCAAACCATCTTAATAAATAGTAAAAAAATTCCAAAAAATGTAAAATTTGGTCTCCAAGTACATTTTAATATAGATTGAACATCTAACGGTTTGAAAATGTCGTTTGAAGTCAATTCGATAGGTTTTAGAGTCGCGCTCACGGAAGGGCTTGGTGAGCTTAGGAGCACCCTAGTTCTACTCTATATATATATATATATATATATATATATATAGAGATGGACTTAGCTACTTCATGAAGTAAAACGACTTTGTACTTCACACCATATCTTCATTTTCAAAGTTCAAATAGTCGATTCGAACCTTCCAACATGTTCTTCATATTGAAATGTACTTGGAGACCAAATTTTACATTTTTTGGAATTTTTTTACTATTTATTAAGCCACTTTGAAAATATGAAAATCCTTATGAACAGTAAAAAACAGTAAAAATTTCTGGACCGCCGGATCAGTGATTTTCAAAGTGGCTTAATAAATAGTAAAAAAATTCCAAAAAATGTAAAATTTGGTCTCCAAGCACATATCAATATGGAGAACAACTTGAGCGGTTCGGATCGGTCGTTTGGATTTTCAAAATGAAAATAATGAGGCGTGGAGCACCAAGTCATTTTACTCCATGAAGTAGCTAAGCCCAGCACTATATATATATATATATATATATAGTACGGCTAACGCGCTTCCTCTAGTATATCAATAATATGCTTCCTGTCTTCAAAATCTATTGAATTGGCTTCAAACGACAAATCCAAACCGTTTAAACCAATGTCCTTAACGAGAGCTTCGTTTCCATATAAAAAAATTTAATTTTTGAATTTATTTACCATCAAGTCAAGCAGTCAAAATATGAAGGATTTTGTGCACATTTTAATGCACTATTTTGCTCATTTTTTTGACCACTTGACTAGATAGTAAATAAATTCGAAAATTAATTTTTTTTTATATGAAAACTAAATTCTCATTAAGGATATTGGTTTGAACGGTTTGAATTTGTTATTTAAAGCCGATTCGATAAGTTTTGAAAGTCAGAAACATATTATTGATATAATAGAGAAAGCACGTTAGCCGTAGTCTATATATATATATATAAGGTTATCAGATGTGAATCGAACAGATTCGAATTGAGTCATATCAAATTTGGAAACTTGATTGTTTCGGGCCACAACATGCTCAGGTTCGAGTCAACTTGCAGCCCATTTTGAATATTGATAGCTCAGTTTTAATTTCATAACTCAGCACCACATAATAAATCGACTTTTATTATTTATCTATTAAATATTGATAGCTCAGCAATTCCCAAGTTTTCTCTGGGAAAATAATAATTCCTATGTTGCACGACCATTATTTCATGCATTAAATGAGATATATTTTTTATTCCAAATTATTATTTGAAATTAATGTACGAACGGTAACAGACATGCACGTTGCTACACAAGTAATTTGAAATCCAATACAATTTAAAATTCTGTTGACAATCGGAAACTAATTTATTTTGTTATCTCAAAGAACCTTATCATTTGACATATTTGTATTTTTATTTAATAAACATTGCTTGCGATATATAGAATATATAGTTTACAAGTTCAATGTATGTTGATTTTGTTAGCATTTATCATGAACAAAAAATGTTTTGACTATTTTAGATTATGCCTTGGATAGTACTTCACTGGAAAACGCCAGCAGTTTTACCATAAAGGAAATCAGGTACCAAGATAGCATTTGACTTTTTTCACTTGAACCACAATTTTGTTCATTTTATTATTAATATTAATAGTCAAACCACTGCACCAAATTTGTTCTCTCAAAGAAATAGAGAACACGCTGGCAATGTCAACATCACACATCTGTTGTTTGTTTTGTCTCTATATATATAAGTTGGCTAATATCAAAACGTTTGTTCCAGAACTGTAGTGCAACCAATTAGTTTTTCAATTTTCAAAGTCCAAACGGACGATCTAAACCATTAGATGCGATATATATATTAAATTGGGCTTGTAGACCAAATTTTACATTTTTTAGAAGTTTTTTACTATTTATTAAGCCAATTTTAAAATTACGAATTTTAATAAACAGTGGAAAATTTTTGGATTATTGAAAACAACGATTTTAAAACTGACTTAATAAATAATAAAGGTTCCAAAAAAATATAATTTGTTCTCCAAGCACATTTTAATATAGATAGAATGTTGAACGGTTTGGATTAACTGTTTGGACTTTGAAATGTAAAAATAAAAACATTTGTTCCACAGCTTAAAAATAAACGTTTTGATATTAGCCAACCTATATATATTATGTCTATCTACATGTGTCCGGCCAGGGGCGGATCTACTGTAGCGCAGGGTAGGGCAACTGTCCTACCCTGAAAATCCAAAACTAATTTACAAAGACTGAGTTTTGGACCTTTGCCCTACCCTGGAAATTGATATTGCCCTACCCTGTAGTTGATTATCTAAATATTATGAAGTAGATTGTGTTATAATACTATTTTTGTTGTTTTTGTTATCATGCTTTATCTAATATCCGATTATCTAATGGGTTTGGACCCGATTATCTATTTAAATCCGATTTAATAATTTCTTGCCCTACCCTGATCAAAATCCTGCATCCGCCCCTGTGTCCGGCTTATTTTCTAAAATTCTGCTTGGCATTGCATACATTTAATTATGGCATTTGCTTCGGTGGACATAAGGACCTATTTGTAAAATGAGTCCTATTTTCATTTTCAAAATTCAAACAGTCGATCTGACCGTTCAATATTATCTCCATATTAAAATGTACTTGGAGATCAAATTTTACATTTTTTTGAATTTTTTTACTATTTATTAAGTATTTTACAAAAAACTAGTCAAATTCAGACCATTGAATTTGTAAATACTTAATAAATAGTAAAAAAAATTAAAAAATGTAAAATTTGACCTTCAAGTACATTTTAATATGGAGATAATGTTGAACGGTCGGATCGACTGTTTGAACTTTGAAAATGAAAATATGACTCATTTTACAAATAGGTCCTTATGTCCACCGAAGCATCCCTCTTTAATTATTATATATTTCTGTCTATTAATAAAAATTGGAAACTTTGGAAAAGAATATTTGACTTTATTCTGACTTCAACATTTCCTCATTTTGAAGCTAATTTGTAAATTGTATATTGATGAAATTTTTAATTGGATTTGACTTTTTTGATATGCATACTAGATATTTTTCTTTATTATATGCGTGGAGCTTAATCTTATTTAATAGCAGAATAAGGTCAAAACCTCTTTGTCAAACTCCGGCGTGCGTAAGTGCTTACATGAGCACAGTGACCAATAAATAGTTCAGGTTTGGTTCGGCGGCAGGGTCAAAAATTTATGATTCGGAAATAATTCAGATATAATTTAGAAATAATTCGGTACCACAAGAAAGTAAAAAAAAAACCCAAAAGAAACAAAAAAAATTAAAAAAATCACATTTTTTTTCGTGTTTTTCTCGAATAATTCGTCATTTCGCGTTTTATTCGTGAATAAAACATATTATACGTTTTTTTGCGTTTTATTCGGAGTTCGGTTCGGAAACATAAAAAAACGAATAAAACTCGAATTTTCGCGAATTTATCACGTATCATGTTACTATGTATATGACAAGACAAACCCCCTCTCTCTCTGTTTTCTATTTTTAAAAAAATATATTTCTTTCTTTCAACATATGAGAATCAAAATTCGTGTAATGCTAATTTTTTAAAATTTTACGAAGTTACGTAAAATTAATCCTGTATACATCTCTCAGGTCTGTTGATTAACGTTTAAAGTATTTTCATTTTGAGCTCAACCACCAATAACATATTGCCACGTTGCTTGCTAATATTAACCGCTAGAGGTGCTACTTTTAGCCGATTACCCGGATCTGATCTAGAACCAAACTGGATCCAAATCGGAACCGACCCAGATCCGATTAATTTGGATAGGATATGGTTTAAACAATATAACTGGTTAAATTATGGGTACGGTTACAAAATTAATAATTTAATATATCCGACCCGGATCCGAACCAGAACCGATACTATAATGGATAGGGTATGGATTTGATTTAATTATCCAACCCATAACCGAACCCGACCTGATACTCGTATAAAAACCCGATAAAATAATAATACCATTTATTTATATTTAATATTAAAAATATATATTAATAACTATGAAAAAACAATCATTTGTAGTATTTTTTAATTTCTTGAATGAAATTTATTGCTCTTTTCACACAGTTAATTGAAATCATATGTCATGCTCACCTTTTTGCCTATAAATTTTCAAAGTAATTAATTCATTTCTTGATCTCTTTGTCTACCATACATCTATCTTTCGGCACGGATTATTGAAATTTATTGCTCTCTTCGCTGATTGAAATAAATTGATATTATTATTCTATTCATGAATTTTTGAAACCATATAATGAAATTATCATCTCCAATATTTTACTTTCTAAAATTATCCCGTCTTCAATATTTTGGAGTAGATTTTAATTTATAATGATATATTATATGAGGTGTTTAAGAAATTATAAGTATATTTAAACGTAAAGAGTTTTTCAAATGCTTATGAGTTGCGACATGTACCTGCTCCGGATCCGGACCAAACCTGGATCTAAACCGAACCCGGTAATCCACAAAGAAGTTATGAGTATCTATTTACCCGGAACCTAAAGACTGGACTCGAAATATCTACGGGTAGATAGGTATCTGGATCCGGACCCGATCCGATTTGAAACTAATAAGTAAATGGATCGAAATTCGGACTCAAACACTTTTAGGGTACGGATTCAAATATAATAGTATCCGGACCCTACCCGACCCGATAGCACCTCTATTAACCGCTTCTGTTTTCAACAATTGATTATATATTTCACTTTTGTCCATATATAGTTCACATTTAATACAAGTAACACTAACCACCGCCATTGTTTGATATTAGATTATTAGTTATTTACTTTTCTACACACTTTTTCTTTTCTTTTTTAAATAATGGAATAAATCCACCGATTTCTGTTAGAAATCATTAATAGAAATCATATATGACCCAAGTCCTCGTACATAAAACAGGTACCAAAATTTGACCATCAGTATATCAGTTACTTACAAAACATAGTAATTATTCTAAACACTACAAAATCAATCTGCACAAATCCTATTATAACTACGCAAAACAATCCGTCATAAGAACATAAAACAACAAAAGTGGAACTAATCATCCAACAGATCCCAATCCAAAGAGTCATCTTCAACCAAGACAACGTCAAACATTAGACTTTGAAGAGAATTCACATCACCTCAGGTTACCTGACTCAAGCAAATTATGATCGGACGGTACTTTTAACATGGCACAAATCTCAAAACAGACCCCCTACAGTCTCCATAGGCACCGGATTGAGTTCGGCTCAGATAGAATTAATCTGGACCATCCGTTTCAATTTGCTTGAGTCAAGTACTTGGGAGGATACGGATCCCTTTGAAGATTGCCAGGTCCAAAATGCTCCCGAGTAATTTTCAAAAAATCCTCCCGGTACTCCACCTCTGCCATAGCCACCAAGATTTCTATTGTCATTTGGAGATCTGTCCACTATATGATTCTGTAATTGATCTCGTAAATCCTTAACATTAGAGAGACGGATATTACTTTTCTACACACGGAATGCAAATTAATTTGGCGCTTTCTGACATAACTAAAATAGTAGGACATAATTGACGATAAGACGACTGATGCCTTCCAATTTCGTTCTAATTTGTCATATTTTAACAAAAACAAAGGCCCATAATCCTATGGGCCAATTTGCCTAAAAGAAATGAAAGCCCATAAAAAAAATTCGAGCTTAGTTTAGCTCTCCTATAATGTCAGATTTTTGGGCATCTATGTCAATGTCAGATTTTCTGGGTTTGATAAAACAAATATATACATCCTATTTCCTATGTGCACCTAAGCATCGTATTCTTAAGGTGCCATAAGTTGAAACTTGTTAGCAACTGATTTAATCCAAGCTATATCTTTGTCGCTATATGCATAGTTTGAGTTCGATGCCACCAAAACTAAACCTTCAATACTTTCCGATGAATAAGAGGTGCTTCTGATCGGGTGTACTACAACTGAAAGAACCCCTTTTGGTAAAATCTTCCCAACCTGAGTTTCTGAAATATAAAAGGCAGTCAATTCTTTATGTTATAAGAAAGTTTTTGAAAAATGTACATTCTAATTTTAAATAAATCAAAGTCAAATCAAAGGTAATTTGTTGGCCTGTTGCCTCAAATTCTGTCAAGTGCTCCTTTTACTTTCCATGAACTCAAATTAAGCTAACAAAAACTGGCTCATTTGATAGATTGCATTTCATATGAACAAGTACTTGTGTCCAAAATGATACAAAAATGTTCAGGGACAGTATAGTAATTTTTTCTGCTTCAATTAAGCTTTGTTTCAACTGTAAGCTGCTTTTTATCCAAAAATAAAAGAGACTTGGGTTTCCTTCAGCATATAAGAAATTCACACTCACACATGCTTCGTGCAAATGCTGGTATCTTATAATTGACAAGAAAAATAAAATAAAATTAAAAAACAATTTACCAGTATATCTTGGAAAATAGAGGGTTTCTGTTAGGTCACGAAATCCTGCTTGCTGGATCTGATCCTTAAACTGATCTATTATGGCTGCTTTTGATGCTTTCTCTGGTGTATCCCAGCAGCCACGTATACATACAAAATCTTTGACTGCTATAAGCTGTTAAAGAAAATAAAACAACATTTGGGTAATAACAAACATAACTAAAAAATCTTGGACTGCTTTTGATTATTTGTTTTCGAAACATAATAAAAAGAGAAAGAGTGAGTAAGAGAATACTGCAGACATGGTGTTGGTATTACGCAACAAAGCATATGATGCCCACGCCAAATCTTCCTTCTGAGCAGTAGACAAATTTTCAGATAATATAAATATTTGTTTGCTTCCTTCTGGCAGTGGGAGGCGATTAACCGAACTAACCCCCTACAAAGTTAAATATCACTCAGGCATTGATTTTATTGTAAAACATATAATCAAACTTTTTTGTCTTGCATAAGATTTGCATGTTTATCTCAACAATTATCTCAACATATAATCAATCTTTCTTATCAATAGGATCAAGAATTGAATAACCAAAAACCAGTTGAAGTTTTTTCTTTTCTTCACCTAGGAAACTATACAAATGGCCCTTGTATCTCTTGGTCCCAACAAATTCTTTTATATACTAATTGAAGTCAAATTGGTGCTTATGATCATCTTTCAGTCAAACAATGACTGATTCCATGTCAGCACTAACTAGGGTTCATTATGATCTTTTAAAAAGAATGATTGAACCAAAATGTATTATATACCAAATTTTTAGAAAATATCCATGAACTGAAGAAAATTGATCAGCATAATCAATGAAGTGAAAAAACAAAAATACATAATTTGCAAATTTGGTACCTCAAGAAACCTCCCTAGATACGGGAGCATGGCAGAGAAGGCAGCCAGACAAAACCCCAGAATTTCAGACCTCTGTCATATCACCAAACACAAAATTTCAGAAAAAGCCCTTTGCTTTTTTTTTTTACAAATTTATTTACAAAGCAATATAAAACTTACAATTTGGGGTGAAGTAGGATTGGTAGAGAGGAAATGGTTGAGCAGCACAAGCAACCCAAAACCGACTCCAATCCATCTCGGCAGGTACGACTCATCCAACCCGGGTATCCCTAGAGTGAAGCGAAGAACGGAGAGATTAAGCTGCTGCTGGGACCGCTGACCATCGGAGTCTTGGGCTCTGACACTGACAGTGAGCAAGCGATGCTGGAGAGGTCCAGTGGTGGTTCGAGCAAATGAGAATTGAGATGCAGGGAGAATTGGATTAATAGAACAAACAACCGTAGTAGTAGTAGTAGCCGCCATCTCTCTTTTCTCACTGCGGCTCAGACTCGTTTTCCTTTTGTCTATGCAGAAGAGAAGAGTACAAAATTGGCCCAATGGGCCATTATATGAGATGAAGTTAATGAGTAATGACCCAGTGTTGATTTTAATGGGGTTTTTTTCTTCCTTTTTTCATATGTATATTTTTTGCACTTAAAAAAAATAGCAATTTCATAATAGAACCAAAATCAATTATAATTCCAAACAGAAACTAGGAACAACATAATCATATCAGCAATGCTATACAGATAAATCACAGAAGAACGTGCATTTAACGTGCATTTATTCTCAACTCATAAGCTGGTTCAACAACTCAGATCAAGAAAGCGGATTATTTTCATCCATTACACACACAAAATTATTAATTAAAGAGTTGCAAATAATTCCCTACTCTCTCCTTTCTCATCTATGATTCTTTTGTTTTTTAGAAGAGAAATACATGCACATCCATAATATGTGCACCATGGATTGAAATACCTTGCATTTTAAAAATGATCAAACATTGAAACATCTCCTACATTGAAGAGTTGCAAATACCACTTTCATCTATTTTTCTTATTAAATTGGATAAGAAACCCAAGTTTTGCAGCTTACTGTCACATTATCCTTCTCCCTAATCAGGTACCACATCTACCTGAGAGAATCCCAGCCAGAGATCTCCTGAGGTCTGATTGGAGATGTATTGAGTGAGCACGGTTTCAGAGATGGAGGATCGAAGTCATCCAAGCAAGAGTTTTTCTTGCATATTCCACGAAATGAAGATCGGTTGGTTTGCTCAACTCCGGCAACCATACGAACCTTTGACGGATAATCAATAGAGCCATCAAGATAACCATAGAGACAAAAACCAATCACAGTCGGCTCAATTTGGGATTTCCATGTGAGGAAATTGGATCAATCGAGCTTGCAAGAAACTGGGATATTGATTTGAATAGGTTAAATTAGGGAATTTGGAGAGGGAGAGGCGATCTGAGAGCTAGTAGTGCTCATGATGAACTTGATCAAGAAGAGCAGAAAAAAAAAAGTTGGGGAATCAGATAAGCTCTGATACCATCTGAGACGAGAGAATTTAGAATAGAGAGATAGAAGTCTTGTAATGAATCTTTGTATATTGATCAATCTATTACAGTGTACAATGTCTAACAGTACAAAGTAATTACTTGATTGACGCTCACATAATTGACACTAGTTTAATAGAGCTGTTGAAGGCGCTGTGATGTATATGCTCTGACGGATACCATTTTTAAGAGTTGCTATCTCTATACCGTCCAATTGTTGGATCGAGTGCTGCCATAGCCTTCAGAGCTACCGTAAAACTCCCCCAATTTGCCTGACCTATAAAGCTTCCACAATACAAACCAAACAGCAGATATAATTACACAGCAAAAACTGCTACATCCATTCTGACATGTAGGAATGGTACCAGTTTAAAAAAATGACAACAACAAAAAAAAGCCTTAAACAGGATGAATATGTTTAAACTTAATTATAACCTTGTTAAAATAAAGCAAAACAAATATAAAAATAAAGAGCCTAAATTATCTTCAATAACCCAAAAAAGAACTGTCCAATGTCATCTCTGCAGAACTTGAAACAACATATTGCCAAAAATCCCTAGCTAATATAACACCAACAGAATACAAAAATCCATCATTAACTGGGTACTCAAACAAAACATTCTAGATTCAAGAAAGGGTAAATATTCTCCCGAGATGTTTTAAGCGGTCTCAGTAACTGGGTACTCAAACACCACATCCTTCCCGCAAAGCTTGCGGTACACCGAGGAGAATGTCTCCAGCTTGTACTCAGTGTTGTTGCGCTCCTTCGGGTCCAAGAAGATCTACAAAAATTACCAATAAATTGTAAAGTATTAATTTAAATTACTTTACCTCTATAGGCAGTGAACACAAATTAAGTGCCTATGCCGGTAAAATCAGAAGCACAATCAAGTATAAATAACAAATGCCATCCAGGATAAAATGTAGACCTTGATCAGTCCAGAAAGAACCTTATAATAAATAAAACTGTAAATAACCAGAAGGAAATAACAATAACAACAGACCTTGATCAACTTGCTGCCATCGAGACGGTATCTGATGCGCTTGCCGACAATCTCAGCGGGGTAGACAACATCCTCCAACATACCCTCGTGCACTGCAGTCAGAGTACGTGTCCTGGGGCGTATCACAGCTGACCCCTTCTTCGGGGGTTTTACTATCCTTCTTGTTGCAACAACAATAACATCCTGCCAAAATTAAATCACAAATTTATTGTCATAATGTAATGTTGTCATAAATGGACAAGCTCTCTGACGAGATAAAGGAATGAATACCTTGCCACTGAATTTCTTCTCAAGCTCTCTGACAAGCCTGACATGGATCTTCTTGAAGGCCTTCCTGAGTCTGTACGGGACATGAATAATCACAGCCTTCCTATTTCCAGTCACATCCAACTGACTGTACAATACAATAATTTTAAAAAAATGAATAATCATTAACAAAATTTGTTTTTCAATGGATAAAACAAGCACCATCAAGAATGAATATCGTACATAGCAGAGTTGATATAGAGATCCTTCAGGTCACTCTTCAGCTCTTGATTGCTGTTCTCCAAGTCAAAGAATGCCTGAGAAACAATGTACATGTCAGTTGGATAATGATTTGTCTGAGAAACAAAAGGGCAGGCAGTAACAATTAATTACCTGAGCAACAGAGTCTTCAAACTCAGTTGGCTCAAGGTCTTTGTCCTTGCGGATCTTACTCGATGCTGTGTACATTTTCACTTACCTGATCTGCAAATTCTAAAAAAGAGAACAAAATCAATAGGTACATCAATGTTTTTTTGTCAAGGCGAGACTTTACTGTAAAAAAGAGAACAAAATCATCCTGAATTTCACGTAAAAAAAAGATAAACATATATTATATTAACCAATGAAAAGTACTTCAAGAGCAAGAATTTTAAAGAATCTGCTGTTGCATATGAAAATTTCTATTCACAAGGATCTCCACATGAATTTGATAAAACAACAATTTTAAATAAGATTAAACAGTAAATGATACAGCCTTATTGTAGTAAGATTTAGTCGACTTCCAAACCAAATTATACACAATACGGTACCAGCAAATCAGGGAAAAGAAAAGGAAAAACGACTGGTACAGGTAGAAATGCAAATCATGGTTAAAAAATAACAACAGGTACAAACATGTACCAGTACTGAACTTGACCAGGTGGGTACCAAAAACTAAACAAGAGACCTTACCTATCTCAATGTTAGTCGATTTACTTCCTGAAAACAATTTCGATAAATAGAAATCGGGACAGAGACGAAAGGGGGAGAAGACCGAAAGGAAAAGAAAAAATAAACACGGTGCTGGAAGAATACCTTACCTTGCAACTGCGGCGCCTCTCTAGTCTCAGGTCTCTAGGTTTTTGGAGCAACAGGGAGCACTGCCTTCTGCCTATATATACTCCTCTAGGTTTTTGGAGCAACAGGAAATGTAGAAGAACTATTATGGGCCCACAATAAGACAACGGGCCATAATTCTCTTTGTTAATGGGCCTTCTCTTTTGTTTGATTTTTTTTTCTTATGCCGCCTCGTATGATATTTCTAATAGAGTTCATAATTTTACTTTTAGGGCTGCAAACGGATTGAATCCGGATCGGCCATGCGCCAGACAGAAGAACTAATAATAAATTAGAGATTGCAAGTCAGCGAGCAATTATGTATATAAAAATTATGAATTGAGCGTGTCGATTTCAATTGATACAAAGAGACCCGTCAAGCTTTTATTGATAAGTTGCTTATTTCAAATAACAAGTTGCAAAGAGGCATATTTGACCAAATTACAGCTCCGTCTTTTAATATCTTTGAAATTGACCTTGCAGTTTTGACATGTACCAGACCGATTGACTGCAGTACAGTTATTTTGAATTGATTAAAGGGTAGAGTTAAAATGCGCTATTGGTTTTGTGCTCCAATTATGCTCTATATTTTTATTTTTATTTTCAAAGTCCGAACAGTCGATCCGAACCGTTCATCATGATCTTTGTATTAAAATGTGCTTAGAGATCAAATTTTATATATTTTTTTTTAAAATTACTAATTTTTTAGATAGATACAAAATCACTGTTTTCAGAAGATTCTGGACCATCCAAAACAGTGATTTTGTACCTATCTAAAAATATATAAAAAAATTTCAAAAAATATACAATTTTGTCTCAAACACATTTTAATACGAAGATCATATTGAGCAGTTCGGATCGATTGTTCAAAATTTGAAAACGGAGAAAAAGACGTGGAGTGTGATTGGAGCCCGAAATTTTTATTAATAACCCCAAACAAAAGAAAAATATCAAATCTAACCCCAACTCCACAAAATTATCAAAAATGACCCAACCGCCCAATGACTGGGCGGTTCCCCCTACCCACCAAACCGCCCAATCATTGGGCGGTCCACACGGCCAAGAAAACCGCCCAATGGTTGGGCGGTTCAGTTTTTTTTTTTTTTTTTTTTTTTTTTTTTTAAGATTTGAGAGACAATATGAATGAAATTTAATAACAAAAATTCGAATTTTGTTTTTAATATTTGTTAGATTAATTCTTTTGATGTATAAACCGACATTTTTAAAAATACCCAAAGTTAATTAAAGATTAATAAAAATGTCCAAACCGGCCGGTCCCTTGACTAAATAACTAAAATGCTGAGATTAATTCTTAAAACATTGATTTTTTTTTAAATATTTGTCAAATTACTTTTTTGATAGCATATTTATACTAAAATACACTAAATTACTTGAGAATTCCGACATTTTTAAAAATACCCCAAGTTAATTACAGATTAATAAATATGCCCACGGTTCCCGTAAAATATGCAAAATCCGATATTTTTATTTTTACCCAAAAAAAATAAAAATTAATATATTTAACCAAGTTTTTGAAAAAATTAAATTTTACCCAAACCGTAAATAATATTTACGGTTTGAATTCGGAATTCAAACCGTAAATATTATTTACGGTTTGAAACTCTTTTTTTTTTTTTTTTTTAGAGAAAATAGCTAAAATGCTGAAATGAAATATAACACAAAAAAATCGAATTGTTTTTTAAAATATTTGTTAGATGATGCACGAAAAGACCATAAAAACTCTAATATTGTAAAGAAAGTTCGAAAACTCTATATCCGACGGTCGGATCGGGCTCGAAAGGAGTCTAGCTTGGTTTTTAAAATCGGGATCTCCTGTCAAAATTTCAGCCCGATCCGACGGACGGATTAAAAGTTACGCTCCTTTTCGTGAAGCATGCGCAGGCCCATATTGCATAATTTTCGATTAAGATTTTCATTTCTATTCTTCAATCTACGTAGCTCAATAAATTACCGTATTTTAGCATAATTCTACATAATTATTGTAATTTCAGCATTTTAGTAAATTTACTGTATTTTAGTATAATTATTGTAATTTACCGTATTTTAGCACAAAATCGGCTCTATTCGTAACGTATTTTCTAACAAATATTTAACAAAACAATTCGATTTGGACATCAAAAGAATTAATCTAACAAATATAATATAACAAAAGAATTAATCTCAGCATTTTAGTTATTTAGTCAAGGGACCGGCCGGTTTGGACATTTTTATTAATCTTTAATTAACTTTGGGTATTTTTAAAAATGTCGGTTTATACATCAAAAGAATTAATCTAACAAATATTAAAAACAAAATTCGAATTTTTGTTATTAAATTTCATTCATATCGACCCTCAAATCTAAAAAAAAAAAAAAAAAAAAAAAAAAAAAAAAAAAAACTGAACCGCCCAACCATTGGGCGGTTTTCTTGGCCGTGTGGACCGCCCAATGATTGGGCGGTTTGGTGGGTAGGGTGAACCGCCCAGTCATTGGGCGGTTGGGTCATTTTTGAAAATTTTTTGGAGTTGAGGTTAGATTTGATATTTTTCTTTTGTTTGGGGTTATTAATAAAAATTTCGGGATTGGAGCACAATACCAATGATGCATTTTAACCCTACTCTTGATTAAATTATCTACTCACTTATTCTATGTTCCAGTAATTGCAAATGGTTTTAGTAAGCGCCTATGCACGAAACTGTGTTCAGAGTAGGGGTGCACAAAAAGCTCATAGTTTGTAATTCGATTGAGTTCGATTCGAAAAAAAATTCGGTTCGAAATGAATCAAACCAGCTTGGTTCTGAAACGAATCAAATCCAATTTAGTTCGAAATTGGTTCGAATCAAACTCGAACTGAGTCTGATTCAGTTCGAAACTCTTCTTTTTAGTTCTAAACCCTGCTTCAATTTCAAACCAGTTTGTTCAGATCCTTGTACTAAAAAGGAAGAATGATGTTCTCAGCTGCAGTATTTTGTTTTGTTATTTTGTTTAGTTCCTTGTACTATAAAATTCCTTTTATTAGATTGCAACTCTTTTAACTACGAGATTCTTTCTTTGTCAATTTGTACACACAGTCAGAGTTAGCAGCTGTTTAACATTTGGACAGAATGGAGAAGTTGAAGTTGTTAATGCTTGAGGGTAAGTTAATTTCTATGTTCATTATGAATCAGTAAAATACATATTTTCAAGGATAATTCCAATTCTTTATGTAAAATGAAAAATGTTGTTAATTTTTTATACAAAGTCAGAACTGATATTTTACCTAATAAAAGGCAATTATTTGTGACCTCTCGAGCAAATGTATTAGGTATTTAGATTTTCAGATGGATAAACATGGAAAATAACCAGAGAGGGAACTTTTTGTAAATTACCCAGTGACAAGGTTGAGATTTTCAGATGAATCGCCAAATGTCTTGAGGGAGTTTTTTTGTAAATTACTCTCCTGGCGACGAAGACCTGAGTGTAGGTGCGGTAAAAACACCAATGATCATATTATGCTAGAATGGCAATGATCTGGTGTTTTTCATCAAACTTGGTGTTTTTCATGATCCTGTCGGTATCAGATAAGGGTATGGTAGGTAGAGGGGCATATCTGCGTAAACAAAAATTGCATTTCCTTGTCAGTTTTCTGCATTTTTTTTCTTTAATCATAGGAATTAAGCAAGTGGAGCTATATCTGAAACAGGTGCTTATGGACAACTACAGTTTGAGTGCGGCATTCACAGAGTTCAGGTTTCACCCGACATTTTTATTAATATCCAAAGTTAATTAGAGATTAATAAATATGTCTAGAATCAATTGATTTTATTAAAAATATCCATACCGGCCAGAAAATAGCCGGTTTCCGATTTAAATAGGGTACCGGCCAAAAAATTGCCGGTACCTTCTTTTTTCTTTTTTTAGAGACAGATAGCTAAAATGCTGAAATATAACGCTAAAAAATCGAATTTTTTTTTAATATTTGTTAGATTACTTTTTTATATATAATTAGCAATTTTATACTAAAATACGCTAAATTACTTGAAATTATGTTAATTTATGCTGATTTACACTAAATTACGCTAAATTACAATAATTATGTAAAATTATCAAGGTTCTAAATAGCGTTTATAGTGTCATAGCGGGAAGGCTAAAAAAAAAGCTATAGCAAATAGCGTTGCTATAGCGGAAGTTATTCCAAATATCATTTTTTTTTTACATTCCGTATATTCAATATTTGTACTAAATATCAACATTATCTAAAGTCTCATAGAACAATAAATAACACCAAAGTAATTAAGAAATTATAATATTCATATTGAACCCGTACAAAGTCCAAATTGCGGTTCAAAATATCCATAGTAATATCATAAACTATCGATTTTTCCTATTAAAAATACTTAAGCATCATGATTCATGACATAATCTATTTTTTTTTCTATTCAAATTTTAATTTCAGTTTGGACTTTTTTCTATTCAAATTTCAATTTCTATTCTCAATTTCAAATTGATTTATATGTAGCAAGTAGCAACAAATTCAATTTCGGTTTGAGCTTTTTTTATCTTTATTTAAAACCCATATAAATTGCTTAAAAAAAAAAACCCATATTGTATAGCGTAAATAGCGCAAATAGCGGACCGCTATAGCGCTATAGCGGCCGTAGTGCAAATAGCGCATTTTGATGTCATAGCGTAGCGTTTGGAGTCCAAAAACGCTATAGCGCGCTATTTAGAACACTGAAAATTATGCTAAAATACACTAAATTACGCTAAATTACGTATGAATCGGAAACCGGCCATTTTCTGGCCAAAAAATTATGCTAAAATACAGTGTCTCTAAAAAAAAAAAAAAAGAGGAAGGTACCAGCCATTTTCTGGCCGGTACCTATTTAAATCGGAAACTGGCCATTTTCTGACTGGTATGGACATTTTTAATAAAACCAATTGATTCTGGGCATATTTATTAATCTCTAATTAACTTTGGATATTAATAAAAATGTCGGAGGTTTCACTTTCGGAACAAATTTCATCAATCTCCTTTTTTTTCACTTTTAGAAAAGATTTAATCAATTCCCCCCTCAAAAGCTTCAAAATAACATATACTCCCTTGCATCAGCACAGACATGACTATTTATTTTTAATAACATTTTTTAAGTTTACTAATTTGGTAGAGAGTGCCACTGACAGAGAAGTCAGGACGGGTGTATACAAGTGCAGTCTCAGTTGCAATTCTCCCACAGGCTGATGAGGTACCGTTTTTTTTTTTCCCTCCAAGCTCCCGCATTTTATGCTCTCTCTGTTGCAACTTTTGGTTTCTTAGATTTGAACTCAGAACCTCAACAATCACCTGAGCTATCTTTGATATGATAGGTGGATGCCCAAGTGAGAAATGAAAATTTGAGAATAGACACGTACAGATTGGGTGGCAGTGGTGGCCAGTCAGTGAACACAACAAATAGTGCTGTTAGAGTTGCACAAATTTCGGGAATCACCATTGCAATTCAAGATGAAAGATCACAGCACATGGTAAATTAATATTCTTTAATTCTTTCTTTTCTTTTCTTTTCTTTTCTTTTGATCACATCTTGCTTTCTGTTGAAAATGTTGTTCTCTTTGTCATTTTTTTTTGTACAGTCATGACACCTAAAACTTTAATTTAGTAGAGAAGCCACTAGAAATGTCAAATTTACATATTTACTGCTTATATTTCAAAAGTTCATATCAACTATTTTTGTTAGATATAGCAGATTCCAAGGGGTACCTAATTTAGATTAAGATTCAAAGTAAGGCTTATGTGAGGGACTTATAAAAATTGAAGTAAATAAAATTTGTTTAGTTATATAGGAAGAGATATAGTACAAATAGGTGAGGATTAGAAGAGTGTTATATAGTACAAATCAGCGGAGATTAGTCCTTGTGTTGGTCTAATATAGGATTATATCAAACAAGATTTCTCATGTGGCATTTTGGAATGGAAGGAAAGTCTCAGGTGGAATATATGTAATTTTGAAGTTTTAAGGGGCACATATGCAAATTCTGAAGGATATATGGCTTATACATAATGTCCCATTTTTATATGTCTAAATTTTTTTATAAGATAGGAATATCAATTCAGTAATGAAATGTTTTGCACATAGAACTTGACTGGAGACCAACATTTAGAAAGGATAGAAAGATATTTGTTCATTTTTAACAACAAAGGAGATATTTTAAATCATGGTAAAAAAATAACCAAATAAAACCTGTGAGCTATTATACTTACAAAAAAAAAAAGGAAAACGACACCAGTGTTTGAAAAATAATTTACCAGCATCTGCCAATTGAACTCTTATATTGTCACATACATACTCACATGTATCACTACTGTTGTAACCACAACTGTTTTCATTTCAATTGAAATATAAATTTCATAAGATACAGCTCCAGTGTGACTTTCTAACTTGCGCAATTAAAGCATGCCACGGCTCGCGGGTCATTTCCTTACGTCCAAAAATGTGTTCATTCATGCCATCGGGTTATATTTGAGTACAGCACCACCACCACCACCACCTGCTATTCTAGACACATCAACTACAAGCAAAGGAGATAACTTGCGCCCTCTCACTTTTACATGGCAGATACTTCAAAAGAAAACAACTAATTACATAGGATATATAGGATAATGTAAAATTTGGCCACTGAGGGACAAAACAAAAAGGTGAATTTCTATTTACACAGAAATTAAGAAACTTACCAAATATAATACAAGTTATCAATATCTTGTTTCTGAACCCTGCCTAGCAGTTCTACCTTCACTACACCTCCAATGCAAAGAATAGGGCGTGGTAGTTTAAAAGATTGTGAAACATTTTCCTGAAAAATGCACAAAAAAGAAGAAGAAGTAAGCTTTGATTTGTGATGCAAACAGCTGGTAAATATAGAACATGGTACAGGAAATATTCACCTGTTGCATGGGAAATTGAGGCGAGATATAGGTCCAAACATAGTTTTCATCAGCAATTAGGTCCAAACATTGGTTTCGTTCAAAAAATGACACTGGTATGAGTTGCTTGGAATAACCGAATTTGAACTGCACAAACTTTGACGAATATATAGGAGCACCATACTGAAAGAATGCTGCACAAAATGATTTCAAGAAGAACATTTAAAGAGATGAGCTCAAGTTGAGGATTAGTAGAAAATTCTTCATATTTAATTTTGGAAGAAAACAAAACAAACTTAATCTTTACATTTCTGCTTATTTAGATTATCATAGAGACTCAAAACCAACTGAGTTAGTATTTCTTATTTTGGCTACATAAAGTTTTGAATATATATATATCAATGTTACCAAGTCCCCAAAGCTGTGTATGCCATCCATAAACAAACAGAAGCAGAACTAACCTCTGAAGGGCTGTATTCTGATCGCATCGACAAAAACCACATTATGACTGAGCTGGTACATCAGACTCTCCGGCACAGTAGGGTCCACTTGCCCACCACTTGACCAATAAGATGCCCTCGAATTGATCTTCTCACTCGGTTCGAACGTATTATCAATGCTCTCTTCTGGGTAATTGTCAGTGCTAGAAGCACCAATGGTGTAGGAAATGCAACTTTTAGTAGCCTCAGTCGAGACGAGGTGTTGGCTGAGATATGTGTAGATCTTGTGATACATTTCATGGTTTCTCCATTCTGAAGTGGAACTGGACTCGTCCAGTGGTGTCGTGCCAGTGCCAGGAGGGGTGATCTCTTTGATGCTCGTGAAGTATGAGACCTCTGGACACAGTTTCGTGCACAGCCGCTTACTAAAACCATTTTCAATTACTGTAACAATATAGAATAAGTAAGTAGATAATTTAATCAATTCAAAAGAACTGAACTGAACTGTACTGTACTGCAAGGTCAATTTCAAAGATATGAAAAGACTCAATACATATAAATTTTAAAACAAATTGTGCAAAAGAAGCATGACTAGTTATTTAGCTCCAAATTAAGATTCTAAAACATTGAGATCTTAATTAATTGAGAAGTCAAATCCATGAGATGAGATGAAATTTAATTTAAAATGCAAACAAGTTGTGAGTAAATTAAAGAGAATTAATTTACGAAATTGACGCCAGGATGTTGAGACAGCGGTGGCGCGAACGAGATCAGCTGGATCGTCGATGCAGTTAAAGACGGTAGTCGCAGAATCAGGTCCAAGCCACTTCAACAAATCCCATCCATTCCAATTCTCCATCCAACTTCAGCTGGAAGGGATGGCCTTATATAGGCGATATATTCTGTTACAAAAGAAATAATCTAAATTCACCGATCTCAACTCTGGAATGAACGACGACGTGACACGTATTTGACACGTCTGCTAGCTACGCTGAGTTGGCCAAACGAATACTCTCATCGTGACACGCGATCTCTATATTTCTGTTCGCTGGTCCCCACTTTTCAGTAGACAGCTCCTTCGGTCAATATTAATCTCGTGGGTCCCTTTCCCAGACTTAGCCTCTTTTAATATTTTGCTGCCCGTAGCGTTGCCCCTTCTTCCCGTCTCTTCTTCCCTTCTTCGGTCAATATTTTTTTTTTTTTTTGAGTGAAAAAATTATTGGCTACGGCTAGTCCCAAATTGCTGGGTGATCGCAAACTGTCCCTCAGGATTAATTAGGTGAGTCCGTCTCTTGTAAAATGTTTTGTAAATAATAGCATGATTTTTTCATACTTTACATATTTTTCGATGATATGTATATCTTAACTAGACATACCAATTACCATAAACAATGCATGAATTGTAAATAATTACATTTGGGAAAGAAAAAATAAAAGTAGATAAAGAGACAGAACTAGAAAATTTAGTTAGAAGAAGCTGAAACGTAAAATACATAATTATTAATTTGTGATTAGTGAAATTTAAATTCAAGAACTCTCAAGTATAAAATAGAGTCTTAACAGTTGAGTTCTTATGGTACTTAAGGCAGCAGAATTTCAAATTTTTGACAAGAAAAGTACCAAAAGAGATCATCATGTGCGACTGAAATCAAACCAAAATCAAATTTCCAAATCAATAAAAATCATATATTTTGTTTCTTGTCTCCAAACAAGAAAGAAAGGTTCTTGAGATGTAGGGTTGAAGATCATTCACCTCTTTGTCGATGCTAATGGTGGTTGATGCCTTGCACCATGTTGAGACTTCAAAGCCCTCCACGATATCCACCAAAAAATTAATTAGAAACCAAAGTTTCCTCTTGCTAGAGAATAATAATTTGGTCGCTCCTTAATCCATATCCTCCAAGAGAACTAGATCTTGATCCTAGAATTTGTGAGTTCTCAACACATGAGAGATCAAAATTGGAGAGAGACAAAATTTTGGCTCTCTAAGGAAGATGAATAATCATTAGATTGAAACCCTAGGTAGTAGGGACCTCTTTAAATAGCTTTCATGCTGTTTAGAAGAGTCCCCACTAACTTAGACATGATTCTCACGTTCTTCACGATTTCCATAATTAATTTGGGCCAAAATTAGCCGATTCTGGCCCAATAGTGCATTGTGCAATGCCGCGTGCGGCATGGGCATACCGCATGCAGCATAGACCTACAACTTATTGTACATCAAACTATAGATATTCTCGCAAACTTTTCGAAGTCGTAGAACACTGAAAACGGAGCTACGATTGATGAGATATGCTCGTTTTAAGTTCTGTTCACAGAAATCATGGTGGAAATACATAACTTTTTGCTGCCCACAAAAACTCTTTTTTGTGGCTTACAAAGTTTCTTCCATTTTGATCTTTCTCGATATTTAAATTTTATCAAACCATTTAATTAAATCTATAACATCATATAATTATCCCCATAATTATTATCTCATGTTTAAATAGAGAACTCTATTTATCAGCCATGTCATACATGTCAAATAAATCAATGAGCCTTTCTAATTAATTTCTTATTGGTGTGACCCTGTGAGATCTATGTCATTTGGCAATGGAATCTAAAACTCCTTTCGATTCCATAAATTACAAGCGGCACCTAGCAATATGCATTATAATTACCCAAAAGACACAAATGATAAGTACCTGCTATATCACAATCCCTAAAGCAACAATTGCCTCGAGTCAATTCCATGTCTCATGATATCATTAATAGATCCAAGGTAAGAATGTGTCATCCTTGCAAATCCATTCATTTCTTCCGAAATAATTCATTAATTATGATTAACTCCTTAATCATATGTGCACATACTTGTATTATTTCATCAAGAGGCCCAGCGATATCGTCACTCATTTACATTAGGGACATTGGTATTCTTAATAATTACTATCTTTTCACATAAGAGATACATACTGAGATAGAATCTGTATGACTGCCAGTTACGGACAGCGTTGGATAATACCCACGTATACGCATTCTCATGTGAGAGAAACAATCATCTCATACCTTAGAATTCAAGACACAAATAAAACATTAATGATACAAATACAATCCATATTAAATGTTTTACTTTGGTCACGTCCAATCCCCTGATCTCTATCAGGTGTCTATTTGATTAGATTGACAACTCCTTGTCATATGATCTGCAGAACATGATCATCATCTAATCCACAATTCCAGGTCCTAAACCTGAATGATCTATAAGTAATAAAATACTCAAGGAACAAAATGATAAACAAATCATCCAATTACATGAACAAAACTTATAATACAATCATCCTATGATTGGCTTCTAGATCACAACACTAACATTAACCACTAGATTACAAGCACACACCTAACATTTTATGAGGGGGCTGAACTATATAAAAACTTCAAAGAAATTAAAAATCAATTAAATTTCAACATACGTGATTAAAAATTTTAAAATCATAGAGTGGCTTAGCACTCCTGGACATAGTGTAGATCCGCCCCTGAAGTAGAGACACGAGATTATTTGAATGTGTAATCATGAAAATATCATGTGGATGTAAACTTTACACTATTTTTCCTATTTCTTTATGAACAAAATCATAATACTATCATGACTCATCACGTAAATCTATCTATTTAATATAAAGATGTCGTATTTACAATGCCAAACTCTTAAGAGCCCGTTTGGCAAACCATTGGAATAGAGGAAAAGTGAGGAAAAGTAGAATTTGGAATAGGCTTTAATTCCTCACTATTCCGGTTGTATTCGGTTGATGGTGGAAGAGTGGAATAGTGAAAGAATGGAAGAGCATTAGGTAAATGAGTCAAATCTATCTCTTGAAAAATACTAATTCCTCTATTATACCCTTTCCTATGGAATATATAAGGAATTGGCTTATGGAGGAATAGAGGAGGGACCCAAAAATGTAGACAGGAATTTGACTGCAAAAGTTCAAACCTAATTTCACTATTCCCAATTCTCTAATTCCACTTAATTCTTCTCTTATTTGGCAGAAATAAAATCTATTTTTCACTCTATTCCTCTATTCCACTTTTGCCAAATAGACTCTTAATAAAGATATAAGGAATTCCATCAACTCAGTGCATGTTACTGAAAGTAATTTCATGTTTAACTCTCATCTCATGTTTAAGAAAATAAGTAACGCTCCATCAATAAATATTCTTTTAGAAAAGTTTTGCTTTTAGAAATGAAATAAAATATTGGAGGAAGTAATAAAATATTAAAGATGAACACCGAAAAGAATAACCACATTGAAGCCGACCTAGGAAGCAAATGATGCATTTGAACTCAGAGTGGAGTTAAATACAATGGGGTCAATTCATCTCTCTTTTAACTTGTTTTATATTTATATACGATTTTTTATTTAATTTAGAATAAAATGTTATGAATGGTATGAATGGTATAATTAAAATTGTAAATTGACTCTGTTCTCAGCATGAAAATTTTATATAATTTATTTTTATTGTGTGTTTGGTTTTCATAATTCGAAAATCTGGCTCCATCCTAATTAAATATTTAAATATGTCATAATTCAGGTACCAGTATTAACCTTGCTTGATTTCTCTAAACCCTTTGTTATGGAATTGATCTTATCCAAGCAATGATGAAATTGGTGTAGTTTTTACGCATAAAGAAAGACCAATAACTTTCATTAGCAAAAATTTAGAAATTAAAACTCAAATCTTATCCACTTAATGAGATAGAGTTGCTAGTTTTACTCACTGGTGTAAGAGTAAAGAGCACTTAATTGAAAATTCCTTTATAATGCAAAATGATAAAATTAGTTTAAAAAAAATAGAACAGTAGTACAGTTAGTTAGAAAAAAAAAATTTAAGACTGTAATTACTCAAAGGTCGAGAGTTTGAGTCCCGCTCACAACTTGCGTCTTCTTGCGAATAGGGAAAAAAATGGAACTCGGATTGAATTTGGTTTTATCCAAGATTTTTGATTGGTGGAAGGGAAAAGCTACACAATCTTGGGAATTTAATTGAGAAAAAAAGCTACCTGCCGAACGGGAGTTAGAAAAAGGTGCCTATAAATTGCTTTTTCTCATGAAAATCCATCAAAATGAGTACGTATGAAAATTTTAGTAGGTTACATAATGTATATTACAACAAAGTTATCTATTCTTAATAATAATTGTGTTTGAATGGAGAGATTCTAGAATTTTTTATTTAATAAATATAAAATTTTACATTGAAGCGGTAGAATGGAGCAGGTTGTAAATAACGGTATGCGCTAGTCGGATAGACAGAATATCGCCACGCGATTAAGTGGGAATAATCGGTCATAATCGGAAAAAAATCAGCTGATTAATCAAGAAATTTCTTGACGGTTTGATCACCGCCAATGACTAATCGGCCGATTAATCGGTCTAAACGGACATTTTTTACAACACTGGAATGGAGAGTTCAGAGAGTGACCGAATGGAGAGGCGGTGGGATCCAGTTGACTGACTTAGATGCACTGGGGTTTGTCCAGGCGCTGCAAAAGTCTAATCTGGTGTGCGAGAATAAGCGGGTAAGTTGTAAGCGGATCCAGTTTTTATGGTATCTTGGTAGTTGGTATGGTATCTTCGTTCCAAGTTCACCTCTCATCTTTGGTCCAGCTTCCCAAACATGCATTTTTCTCTGTTTTCAAGTTGAGGCCTATTCCAGCTTCCCAAGGGGAAGAAAGATCATATGGCCATGAAAAAATTAGAGATCATAATCTCAGCTATAGTACTTGTCTCACTCACTGTTCTTTTTATCATAGACTCTCCAAAAATAATCTCAGTCCATCTAGGAGCTAGTATATTATATACCTTGATCTACTTTGCTGTTTGTTATCTCCAAATCATCCTAATATCTACGACGAAATGGAGGATTTTGATGGTAGCTTTATCCCTGGGTTTAATCATAGTGATATTTGCTAATCATTTCTACATCGATCCATGGCGATGGAGATTCGTATCTTCTCTAATCTTTGGTATCAACTCGGTGGCCTTGCTGAATTTTTTTATGATGAAATTTTCACATGATCTGAGGAGCACATTTCTATTCACAGCATTCACTACGGATGTGTTTATGATATTCAAAAATCGCACAGAATTGGATCAATTTAATCAAGTTTTCACGGTGATTGTATCGATTATAGTTTATGTAGTCCTCTCTGCTTTTCATGTTAAGCATTTGTGGGACAGAAGGTGGAAGGTAGCGGTTAGTGCATCAATTTTTGCTGCGGCGTTGGTGATAGGTATTCTCCTCCGCTTCTACTGGTACAACAAGGAAATTTTAATTATATTAATTTCAAGCATTAATGCTTGTTTATCCCTTGTTCCGTGGCTTTGGCAGCTTTGGCTAATGTTTGCCCCAAAAGTAAAGGCATGGTGGCAAGCCTACATTGAGAAAGAAACAATCCAAGAGGAGCAATATGATTTCCTCGAGATGGCTGGATTACCTGCAAGGTTCACAATCAAAGATCTTGAAACAGCAACAGAAAAGTTTCAAGCACCAATAGGTGAAGGTGCTTCTGGTGCAGTGTTCAAGGGGACACTAGCAGATGGTTCTACCATTGCGGTAAAGAGGATCAAATGGAAGCCGAGCGGTGAAACAGAGTTTAGAACAGAGATGACAATTATTGCAAGTCGGCAACATGTCAATTTAGTGCGCCTTCTGGGATTTTGTCTCTCTCCGAGAGGGGACCATTACCTGATCTATCCATTCCTCGAAAACGGGTCTCTTGATGCATGGATTTTCACGGATAACGGAAAGAGAAGCCATTTAACGTGGGCATTAAGGTATCGCATTGCAATTGATGTAGCCAAGGCACTTGCATATCTCCACCATGAATGCCATCAGCGGATCTTGCATCTCGACGTAAAACCCGCAAATATTCTCCTTGATGGAGACTTCAGAGCCCTGCTATCAGATTTTGGTATCTCAAAATTAATTGGGAAGGATGAAAGTAGTGTCATGACCCGAGCAAGGGGAACGGTAATTATTATTGATAAATACTCCATTGTTCAATTTTGATGTTTGAAGATGTATTCTTCAATTATTATTAATATATATCTCTTTGGTTACATGCCAAAAAAGCTTAATTTTTTTTAAAGCTTATTTATATAAAGTTATCCTATCTTACCATAGCAACATATTTTGTACCACCAACAGGTCGGTTATCTACCTCCTGAGATGCTGATGCCAAATGCTATCTCGACCAAGTCTGACGTATATAGCTACGGAATGGTGGTTTTGGAGCTGGTTGGTGGGCGAAGGAACTTGATGATAGTGGTGGATCGAGAGACTCAACAAAGACGGGGCACGTATTTCCCTAAGATCGTCCAAGAGAAAATGACACAAGGTGAGCTGATGGAGGTAGTCGACGAGACCTTGATCAAGAATGAAGAGATAAGAGAAGAAGAAGTTACGGTCTTAACTCGACTGGCTCTTTGGTGCATTCAAGGGAATCCGATTCTAAGACCCGACATGACAGAGGTGGTTGAGATCCTGGAAGGTCGCATGCCGGTGCATGTGCCTCCCAAAAGCTCAATGTTTGTAGTGAATTTTATGGATGTGGAATCGCAGTCTGGTAGCTTTGCCCGAGCTCAGGTGGATGAGGCCGCTCTAATGTCGGCCAATGGTTTGTCCATTTCCATTCAATCTGGCAGATAGAAAAGAATTTATACGCTAATTAGCCAAATGGTTCTTTTGTAGATCAGTTTTCTGAACCAGATCTACTATTTGCTTGTAAAATTAATGGATTCTACTGATTCAATTAATTGAGTAATTAGGAAAATGTATAATATAATTACAGATTCACCGGCTGGGTAGAACACAAACTCTTTGTGCGGAAAAGAGAAAAAAAAAAAATCATAGTAGGATACTAGGAGATATCTCATTTTTTTTGTTTTTTATCTAAACAAGTCAGTGCCATAGGAGCATATGGTTGCTTGTATATACAATTATTGAGTATTTATATGTATAATTGTGTTTTCGTATAGTTACATCTTGATTGAGTGTAAAATTTCACCAAAAACATCCCAACTGATTTATTCAACAATAACTAAACGCGGATAATACTTACATTTGATTTGTATGAACTGGTAAGGGGTAATATAGTTCTTGCCAGTACGAAAACAGACCAAAACTGTCACAGAGTTGAATGGAGAGAGGAGAGAGCAGTTTGCAGTGAACAATCCAGCTCCACCCCACCCTGCTATGCGCTGCGCATAGAGCGCTGGGGCCCAGAGAGGATGGCAACCAAGGGGGCGAAGACACATGGGACCTACTGTAGGCGTACGTTGAACCGTTAACGGGTTTGGATTTAAATAATTTCACTATGCTACAGGTTTTTGAAGAGGTAACACAACATGTCACTATACCTACAGGTAGAGAGTTATACAATAAAATATAAAAGCTGTGCAGAGAATGAAGTGGTTGATGTCCTCTCTCTCTAGAAGATCTCTAGGAATACAGGAGCAAACTCGGCAATCTGTTGTAGAAATTGCAAATTTAGCATATTTTTCAGAATTGGTGCCCTAATGGGCAATCTCTAGTAAATCACCGTTACAAAATCCCAAAAAAAATAGCATACGAAGAAAAAAAAAATTTATCAAATTTGTACTCCAATCCTAGCATATAATCTAAAAGGAACCAAATACTACGCTCTCTCTCTCTCTCTCTCTCTCTCACTCTTACTCTTGGTGAACAGATTACATATACAAATGTATATGACAACAAAGTTATCTATTCTTAATATTAATTTGTGCTTGAAATTAAATTATATAAGCGAGAATCAGATTTTGATTTAGTGACTAGAGGCAAGGGCCTTTGAGTAAGAGATTGCATGCTAGATACTCAGAAGATCTTTTGTGGATATTTAAAAATGAAGGGCTTATAACCCAGATAACTGTGTATGATTCTTAATTTATCTCAAAAATAAAGGTTGGGCATTCAATTTTACCTAAAAAAGAATTGCATAGGGAGCCTTGATAACCATCTGTTATGCTAGATTGCACTGTTCATTTAAAATTTGCGAATATAAAAAGAAAATCTCGGTTGTTCACTATGACTTGTTGGTACTTTTTGTACAGTAGTTATACTATATTATCTGGCTTTTTCCTATTGGTGCAATCATATCTTGATGTTCAAGCCCAAATTTGCCTCACCTAAACCATGAACAAAAGATCAACTGAATAAATTATGACCTTAAAATAGAATATATTAATTTTACCAAATCTATTACTTATTTACTTGTAGTTGTAACTGCCTGACACATCTGAAATCACATAGAAAACACTTACCTTTCGAGGCGTAGCTATTCTGTATTCTGTCATCTGCCGAACAAACCTGTGCTGCAAGAACACGAGTCGAATTTAACTACCTCAGCATCTCAACCTAGCATCCCAACCCACGAAACACAAAAGGGAAAGGTATGAAACCAGGTGCAATCTGGTTCCCTATGATCAAAGAAGGGCCCAAAGGCCTTTGTCAAGAGATGACCAAATTCTCTTGCACATCCTAATCTGTGTACCAGGTTTTAAATAGATTGCAGAGATGACTATGACCTGATACAGTACCAGTATGATAATAATAATAGACCTCTTCAAACTTTATACATGCAATAAAACAAATACAAAAAGAAGACGGAAATAGCATCAAAGAATAAAACGCAAAACATAAACCACGAAATGACAATTTTTTCATTCATTCATTTCAGAAAAAGCCTAAGCTGCACCCATGCAAATTAAAAATAATAAGTATGAATTAAAAAAAAAAAAAGGTTCACCTGATGAAAACAAAAAAATTATCAAGTGTCCAGTAACATTTCAGATTATGTCACAAGTTCCATTTAAACAGAACCAAAACTTAGTCAAAAACACAGCTTCCTCACACTTCCAGAGTACACTATACAAATCAAGCACACCGGATAAACAACCATGTTTAAAAGGCCTGGTCATTCTTTCCTAGAGAACAAACTAACAAGTAATAACTAACACTAACACCACCTAGTATTAAATACACTTTCTTCTCTATACCCCTTTGGGTAGATAAAAGCAGAGTCAACACAGAGACCACCTTTGGTATGGGTACAGTCAATCTGCGCCACTGAGAACTTGACCTTGATTGGCTGATTAGATTTTCGTACCACAAAATCACCGACATGATGCATGACCCACGTACCAGGCTGGTCTAAGTAGCACTGGGTAACAGCTTGCTGCCCATCTGAAGTGCTAAGTTGGAATCGAGCCGGTTTAACGTCCCAACCATGCACGTGATCAGAGGTGCAAATTCTATGGCCAAATCGCTTCGATGGACGGCCCAGATGGAGTCTAAAGTAGAGGCTGTATGTGCCAACCGGGAAGCAGAATTCAACCTCTCCTACCACCTCAAACCACCATATCTGTTGAAGGTACGCAACATACTGGAATCTGAAAAAGTAGTTCATAATAATATATTTAGTAAAAGAAATAGAAGACAAGACTGATATGGCATGTTCTATTTGCAATTACATGACCTGTGAGTAATATGTATATACCAGAACTTTGTACAATTAAAACCGAAGAACATGATCCAAACATATTCTAAAGTAACAAGCTGAAGAATCAATACAATTAAGTAGGGAATGAACTTCTGACAACATTCCTTTATGAGAAATTATTACTGAGAAAAGATCTTTTGATTGCCTTTTTGTTTGATTTTCTTTACTGTGAACTAATTTGCAAACTTGTATAATACACAATAACTAGAATGAAGAAAGATAGTAACATGACAAAGCATACAAATTTTACAACCGTAATAGCATTGCCAAACAAATGAGCATATTATTATTACAATTACATTATATAGGACTCCATGAGGATATGACAAATATTGGCCATACATCTATAGATTAATTTTTAGGATAAAAATAATACAAATGCAAATATACTAAGAAATACTTAGTAAATAGTAACAGACTCAACAAAACAAATTGTACCTAGTGCTTTGGGACTCCTATAATTTTCACAATACTCTAATAAATAGCTCCCGACTTGAGCAATATATTTGACAAATGACGAGATAAACTTAGATATCTAAATTATTGCATCAAATTCTAATATCTATCAAAATCCTTTACCTAGTCAAACTAATTCTTCAGCCTTGGCAAAATCTACTAAAATATAATGCATCATCATCAAGCCTTGGCAAAATTGATCCATGCTAAATTGCTAATATATTTAGAATCATCATCAAGGGTCATAATTTTTTACAGTAAAGCTTCAATTTAGAGAATGACCATAATTAAAAAGAGAAATGAATAAGAGAAAAGTCGTGACCTTGATTCTCCAGTAGGAACATAGCTCCAGTATCTCCGATCGTCAATTCCGGTAATCACAAGGGATTTTGATGCAATAGCCATACATACCCCTCCTGTTCTCTTCTCCAGCCAAAACTCCTACAAATTATTTAAAAATCTAATAATTAGAACAAGGCACAACCCCAAAAACCATAAAAATATGCAATAAAAGAGGGCAAAAAGAAAGAACCTTGTTGCCATCATCCAAGTTTATTGGCTGACAAAGCCGAGCATAGATATCTTTCTTCCTAAACCGCATCTCTTTCCTTCCCTTCTCATTCAATACAAACCCCATCAAATAGCTATAATTATCTGGCAATTTGGCCTGCCATACAAAATCGGCCGAAGCAGCACCTCGAAATACTCTGTTCAGCTTTGCAAGCTGACATATCTCAGTCGGATCTAGATTTAACAGAACAGCGGCGGCGCACAATTCCGGCAAGTCCCCCAGTCCTGTCTCCGACGAACCACCCTCCTCTCCCCTCACCACCGACCATAACGCCCCCATGGATCCAGCTTAGACCTTAATCGAGGTTTAGGCGGAGATTTTAGTGCAGAACGAGCGAAAGAGAAAGCTCAAGGGAAAGCGAATTTTGGGATAAATGAAAGAAGAGCGAGGAGGGAGGGGAGAAGAGGTAAATATATTATTTTGGAAGGAGGGATGGGGACCATTGGTCATTGGGGTTTAAGACTTGGACTGAGTATATGAAATTACGGAAACCACCTTGGCGCCTCGGTGGAGAAAAAAACAGAGGCGTGGCGACACCAGGGGCAAAGTGGGTTGGACGCTTGTTCGACAGTTTTGAACTGGAGGGCACGGCTTAGGTTCAAAGGCCCCACCTTCTCTCTCCTTGACAGGGACAAGTATCCTCTCAGGTACTGTAAAAGATTCCTCTCACTTTACAGTTTGAGATTTACTCTCAGAGGCTTTGAGATTCAGACTAGCGCAGGGACAGTATTATTGAGCTTTATGATTCGTGCCAAGTTAAAAAGAACGGTCCGGATCCACTAATGGTAAAAGATTTTCTTTTCAGGTAATGCACTGGATGTGAATTCCCTTGACAGCCTGTTCCCCACTACGCTCGTACGGATATAATTGCTGTTTGTCCAAAAGGTTTGCACAAATTTTATCTGACACCGTACATAAACTGTCCGATTTACGTCGAGATTCGTTTCAACGGATCGAACGATTTCGATCTGACTTTGAATTAGGCTTTGTTCAAAGCTGTTTGGACAAACAAACCCACCCCGTACGGATAAGCCCTTTCGGTAACAGAAAAAAAAGAGGTACATAGAGGAAAACAGATAATGAAATAATTAACTGAATCTTTATCTGATGCTTTGTTAAGAATTAGCCAATATTATATATTTCAATTTGACCAATCCGTCCAGTTAGGTTGTCAACGGACTCTGCGGCAGCGGACGCGGAATGAAAAACTTGACCGTTGACTAGGAATGGATGTCTCCATTTTTACGAGCTGGAGATGACTCGCAAATTATCCAACAGTGTTTCTGGAAAATTCTACTTCTAGTCTTCTTTTTTTTTGAGTAAAATTCTACTTCTAGTCAAAAGATATACTGTAAAAGCAGGCAAAAAGCGGAATCTAACCTAAATTTAAAGCGCCTCTGTGAAATAGTGATGTTGATTTGGAATTTTGTTAGGAAGAAAACAGTTCATCTCTCCGTGCTTAGCCCTTCTAAGTTCCAAATACTCACCCCGGACTTTGACCATGTTTTGAAGAAAATAAAATAATGTTTATTTTCATTTAAGAAAAATGTGTATCAAGTTCAGCTGAATAATGTGTATACTGTAGAATTCAATAATGAATTTGATAATTTATAAAAACAGTTGGTGGTTGTTAAAAAAGAGTAATACTTAGGTGATATGGATAGTATAAGGTTTTTTGTGTTATTGTTTTAAAAATTTATTGTATAAATTTCAAATATCAATCTAAGTAGCTCAGTAAATTGGTTATATAATGAACTTGTAGAATACTATTTTTTACTATTTTTTATGATTTACGAAAGATGGTAAAAAATGGCTTAAAAATAAAAGAAAATTGTCAATATTTTAGGTCATTTTTTTGCCGTCTTTCATAAATCATAAAAAATGGTAAAAAAAAAAATTTCAAAAATAATAAAAATTAATATTCTACAAGTTTATTATATAACCAATTTATTGATATACTTGAATCGAAATTTGAAATTTATACGATAGGTTTTTTAGGCAATAGCATTTTTAGCATTATGCTATCCATGGCACCTAAGTCTTACTCGTTAAAAAAATGACAGATATTTGCTGATTTTCAATAGCAATTTTGAATGAATATATGTAAAATTTTATTTCAGTTTAAAAAAGAAAGAAAATTTTCTATTTCCAAATGGACCAAAAAATTTCGGCAGTGAGACTCTTGATGAACAAATAATTTTATATGAGTGAGGCTATGGTGCTATGCATAGCACCAATGGCTAGTGTACTACGGCTCAATATGGTACTTTTTAAAATTCTAACGGTCGATCCGACCGTTCAATGTGATATTCATATGAATATGTACTTGCAAACTAAATTTTATATTTTTTCGAATTTTTTTACTATTTTTTCAGATAGGTAGAAAAATCAGTGTTTTTTGAAAATTCTGGACCATCAAAATTCTACCTATCTGAAAAAATAGTAAAAAAATTCGAAAAAATATAAAATTTAGTTTGCAAGTACATATTCATATGATTATCACATTGAACGGTCGGATCAACCGTTAGGATTTTAAAAAGTACCATATTGAGCCGTAGTACACTAGCCATCCGTGCTATGCATAGCACCATAGCCTCACTCATTTTATATGGTAATTGTGAGCATTTCAATTAAATTACCTTAGTATCTAACTAATAATGAGGTTTTACATGTATTCATTAAATGAACGTTGTTTTACATATTCTGTAATAATAATAATAATAATAATATGCATATTACATATTGACCAGTGTTATGAATTCATATCTCTAGCTATTTTCAAAGTTCGAACAATTGATCCACACAATTAAACATTATTCTCATATTAAAAATGTATTTGTAGAAACTTTTTACTATTTTTTTAGCTAGTAGAGAATCACTTAAATTGAAAATTCTGGACCATCCAAAAATATAGTGATTTTATATTTTCTGACAAATCAATCTATTTCCTCGTTAATAAAAAAAATCCATATGTTTCCTCACAAATCGATTTTTATTATCTAAAAATTAAAAAGTTGCGGGTCTCGCACTAAAGAGTAGTTCTTTGACTACGGGTTCACGAAACAGAAATTGCGATTAATTTTAATTTAAAAAATTTAAATAAAAGTTTTAGACATATTATTTATTTTGTAGATTAGTTGCTTCAATTTTAACACATTTAGTTTATTCTACTAAAAGAAGATTATGAAACATTATAAATATTAAAAATTGTATATTTATCTATGCATTTGTTAAAATTGTCATTTGTAAATTAATTAAATAGGTAGAATCTATAGACACCTCATAAATAGCATAGCTATTCTTAGATATTGGTAGTTAAGCATGCAACCAAACCAAAAGCATACACATGTGGATAGATTATCATCCGTGCACAACTTTTCTTTACTTTAGAATTTTAAACGAGAGAAAAAAGATAAAGGAAAAAACAACATAATTATTTTGTTGAAGATGCTCTCATCACCTCCCATCTGATCATGGGACAATAAAATAAAAAGTGACACGTCTGACAACTACATGTTACAATATTTTATCATAAGAGTGTCTACTTGTTTGGGTAAGACTCAGCTATGATTTGGAAAATGAGATTTAAAACCTTATATATGGTCCCTCTCCTTCATTTATATTTTTAGCCAATCGGCACACTATAGTCTGATATTGATGGATAAATATCACTATATATATTCTTCTCCAACACACGCTGAATATTTGTATCATTGTATGACGTAGCACAGAAATTAAAAATCAGAATCATTGCTGGCAGGGTGCATTTGTCGTTATTGTTTGTACTAAAGGTATTACGTTTGCTGTTTTTTGTGTGTGTGTGTTTTTTTTTTTTTTGTGTGTCGGAGGCACATGATTTAAAGAGCACTTGTGTATAATAATCTGTTTAGAACAATTTGAGATATTTGGCGTGAACATTTGCAACATGCTACGAAAGATTTTCGTTTAGTTGAAGAAGCTGAATTTTTTTTTATTTTTGTTTCGTGTTAGATCTACGCAGCAACAATAGCTTCATTTTTATTAGTATCTACACGAACGGAACGGAACAGGTTGACAAATAATCGTTTATAATGTGTTAGCACCGAACAGAAAACCCCTTCTTCTTTCTTTATAATATTAGTACAATAAACTTCAAACTGTTGCATGTATTTATAATAGTATACATCTATTGGTCGCATCAATTGATCGCGTCCATTAATCGCAGCAATTGATTTGCATCTATTAAGAAGCAGTTATCCAGATGCACTTATTCATGTATTTTATCCATAGAGAGCAGAATTTCAGATCCATAATCAATGCAGCTCACAATGCCTTAATCCATATATAATTTCATAATAGTAGTCCAAAATAACTTAACAGGTAGAATATTTCTATAAACTTATCTAGTGATGGGTCGCGATTTCCATTTGAAAAGCTTCTGCTCGAGTTATTTTAGTTTGATGACATGTTAGGGAGACATCATGTATTGTATAAGATTCTTAGAGCATTTACAACGGATTGTTTTTTTTTTTTTTTAAAGCCGCGTAGGTATTTTTTGTTTTCTCATTTGTTGTTTTCTCTTATTTCCAGCTTCTTCCCAAACCAGAAGAGAAAACTTTTTCTTTCACATTTTTTATCCACAATCTACTCACTTCCGGTTATTTTCCGCCTTATTGATGCCTTCAACTGATTCGTCTTCCTATCATGTATATTTTGAGATTCCTATTGTTCATATTTGTCACCCAATCTTGTGTGTAGGAGCCATCTCCAATTAATAAGTTGTACTAACGAGTAAAAAAAACAATTATTGTAAATCCTTGTTTGTTTAAGTGTCACCAATTAACAAACAAGTTAAGGCCGCCTTTTGTAGAAGGACAAGTTAAAAAAAAAATTAACATACCTCTCCTTGAGGTTAATTTATTTCTGAATTACTTCCAAGTTATTTGATTTGAAACATAGCCTGAATTATTTAATGAGAGGATGTGTTAGCAATTGACTAACTTAGATACACAATTAATCTACAATGCGAACATTGTATATCATGTCTATAAATCATTTAGTTTTAAAAACTTTTTGTTCCAATTTTAAAATATTGTCAAAAGAGTGAGTCTATGGTACTATGCATATCACGATTTGGTCCGTAATATGGATCAATATTTTCGTTTTTTAAATTCTAACGGTCAATCCAAACCGTTCAAAATAATTTTTATATGAATATGTATTTGAAGACCGAATTTTATATTTTTTTTAGATTTTTTTTTACTATTTTTAAGATAGGTAGAAAATCACTGTTTTTGGATGATCCAGAATTTTCAAATCAAGTGATCTTCTACCTATCTTAAAAAATAGTAAAAAAATAAAAAATATATAATTCGATATGCAAATACATATTCATATGAAGATCATGTTGAACGGTTCGGATCAACCGTTAGGATTTTGAAAACAAAAATATTGATTTGTATTACGAACCAACCCGTGATATGAATAATACCATAGACTCACTCTTGTCAAAAATTATAAGATTAATTCATTATAAGTATATCCCAATGCTTTTGTAAATATTAACCTAGAAGCAAACTCGTACTAAGAAGTGTCATTATTAAGTATTAACATATAAATTATCAATCATGCATTAATAAGTGTTAGCTAAATCATTTATTACATTTTGCTCACCTAGCCTCTTAATTATGGGTCATGTTAAAGAGAGTGGTCATGTTAGATACAACTTTTGTGGCAATGTCATCATAACCATTAAAAAAAAATTAATATTAATTATTGCAGAGGATTTAGGACAAATCAAGAACAAGCACAGTCATAGACGATAGATAACAAAACCTCACTAATTATTGGTTTAGTTTGGTACTTGAAATAATTGAGAAATGCATAAACTTGTTAATTAATTGGCTTCTGAGACATTGAGGGGTCACTATGCAAAATTAAACTCTTTTGACTGGTTCATGTTTTGTTGCCGGAAATCATTTAATAATCATTTATTTTCTTTTGTCTTCTAACCGGTTATAACTATAA
Organism: Carex kokanica; assembly: GCA_025461125.1. NCBI lineage: Eukaryota > Viridiplantae > Streptophyta > Magnoliopsida > Poales > Cyperaceae > Carex > Carex kokanica. Next base: position 136,043 of record JAJGRX010001361.1, on the reverse strand, counting down.
TTTATTAATTATTTATTTAATGCACGTGCTATATTGGTATGTTGTCAACAAGAAAATAAATTAATTATTTTTACAAGTCATGACCAATACAATCTCAAAATTAATTTCTCTTTTCTACAAAAAAGAAAAAGAAAACCAAAATTAAAAGGCTCATTGATCTAGGTTTCCGTTTTTACATTTTTTCTATTAATTTAACCGAAAATGACAAAGAAAAAATAAAAAGACAGAAGAATAGAAAAGGAAAAGATACGGAAGGACATTCATCCATGTGGCCATGTGGGGGGGCCACTAGATGGGTCCCACTGAAGCAAACTTTAAAAAATAAAGGTTCTTGAAATGGGACTCCGGATCCCCTAAAGTAACTCAATTTTTGAATTTGGATTTAGACCATCGATTTGAATCCATCGTTCGAGATTGTCTCGGAATTCGAATCCGTCGCTCGGGATGTGTGCGCGCTCCACTTTGGAATGGACTGTTGCGGATTCGAATCGGACGGTCCCGATCTAAAATTCAAAAATTGAGTTACTTCCCTGGATCTGAATTCATGAGACCAGGGGGTAATTAGCTAATAAATGAAAAACAAAGGACCTGGTACAATAAAAGGAAAAATAAAATATCATAAACGAGGCCAGCTGTCGTGGATCCGAGTCAGCAAACCGAAGGGAGAGAGAGAGAATATGAGGTCGTGGATCCCAGTCAGCTTTTGCTTTGCTTTGCTTGATTATTATTATTTATTTTCTTGGGAACCGGTCCGTTTGACTGATTTGTTTTTGTTTGATTGATCTAGAAAGGAGATAGGAGTAGGTCCGATGGGCATCGGACCTACATTTAGGTTCAATTAGCTTTAGGACCGTACGATTAGCATCAATATCTATGCACACGGAAATTGATACAGACTTATACGGATTTTGATTCAGATCACACGATTCTTGATGCAGATCGAATGGTCATCACATCCATCGAACCAAGGTAGGTCCGATGGGCATCGGACCTACTCTGATTTGTCTAGAAAGATCTTTTAGAGCAAACACCACAACCCACATTTTGATTTTGTTGTTTTATATACCGACTACTTGGCAATGGCAGTTTTCAAAAACTTGGAGCGCTCAACCTAGAATTTTCGCATGTATATCTATCCATCCTTATCAGATAAATCATCTAGGTTTATAAACATATCCAACTCCAAATTAGTTAGGAGTTAATTGTCATCTGCTAAGCTAAATTAGAAAGAAAATATCTCAATCTTAGTTTCCAATTTGAAAAAGTTACCGTTGTATAAGTATCCGTTACTTTTAAAATATACTGTCGTTTTTTTTTTCCTAAGAAGCTATAAGAAGATCCATTGTACAAACAACAATCAGATTGCAGTAAACATTTTACAGTCTTCATCTTCATCTCTCAATTCCGCAAAATCAATAAATGTGAAGAAAAAAAAAACCAAATTCGGTATATTTACCTAAAAAATTATTGTAGAAAATTATTATTTCATAATTTTGCATTGATGATATGTTTCCCTCGTTCGTAAACTATAGCAATTTTAAAGTCTTTCTATCTTAATCGATTACAAATTATGAATATGATAATTGTAGTTATAATTGAAGGGATGTTTAACAATGATTAATAATTATAATATAATTAGTAATCTGTCTAAAAGTACTATATCAACTTAAAATTACTAATATGTAATATATTAATATAACAATAATCAAATCTTTAGTCTCAATCAAGTGAGAATTTTTACAAAATACCATTCTTTCAAAAGCCATCAAACAACCTCTCTTCTAAAATTATTATTAACAAAATGTTTTTGTGAGTCTCACTTTTTCTCTGCCTTCTTCCTTTCACCTCCTTCAATTATCTTTTATATCTAAGCACATGATAATTCAAATTTGATCTCTTATTTAGACTAGAAAATGACACTCAATCAGAGTTACAAGATAGATAATAGAACTAGTAGTAACAACAAGATGATACTAATAATGTGTAATTAATTAATAAATGAAAAAAAATCCTAAATCTGGCTATCGGTAGTGGATCCGAGTCGGCAAGCCGAATCCACAGATTGAATGCGGCACGCATTGTCAGCAGAGGATTAAGTTCAACCACAGATTCAATGCGTGCGTGTCTGCTTTACATATTTTTCCTTAGAGCATCTACATCCCAGCAACTCAAATGAGTTTCTAAATAACTGTTAACCACTTTTTAGAAATTAAGGTCTCTAAAATTTCTAACTCTCACATTTCTGAAATTAATTTTAGAGTTTCTATTAAGCCATGTCAGCAACAAATTAAAAAAAAGAAATAATTTGAGCCAATCATTTTGACAACTTGGAGTTTATAAACAGTTTCTTAATAAGAAACTTTACTGCATAGTTTCTAAATAAGAAACTCTTCCACATTCCTGAAACTGAATTAGAAATTGCCACATCATATTAGAAATTTTAATAATACCAGGGACGTAAATACTCTTAGATTATTATTTTATATTTTTTAGAAGGGGTTCTCCGTTATTGGGCACTTCATAAATGACAACTACACATACAAACAAAGGCAAAGTAAAAAGACCCCTCAAAACCGACAAGCTGACATATTTTGATTTTTTCCTAGCGCAAATTGACAAATATATATATATATATATATATATATAGTGCTGGGCTTAGCTAAGCCATGGTGTAAAACGCCTTGGTGCTCCACGTCTCATTATTTTCATTTTGAAAATCCAAACTACCGATCCGAACGCTTAAGTTGTTCTCCATATTGAAATGTGCTTGGAGACCAAATTTTACATTTTTTGGAATTTTTTTACTATTTATTAAGCCACTTTGAACATCACTGATCCATTGGTCCAGAATTTTTTACTGTTTTGCTATTGTTCATCCGGATCAGCGATTTTCAAAGTGGCTTAATAAATAGTAAAAAAATTCAAAAAAATGTAAAATTTGGTATCCAAGCACATTTCAATATGGAGAACAACTTGAGCGGTTCGGATCGGTAGTTTGAATTTTCAAAATGAAAATATGGCGTGGAGTACCAAGTCGTTTTACACCATGGCTTAGCTAAGTCCATCTCTCTCTCTCTCTCTCTATATATATATATTTATAAGATCCATAGCCACAGTTAATAGTTTGCAGTTGAAGCAGTGTTATAAATAACGATATGCGTTCATTGGATGGACAAGGTACTCCTAAGCAATTAATCGGAAATAATTCAGAATAATCGGGAATAATCGGCCTATTAGTCGAAAAAATCTATGACAGTTTGATCGCCGCCAACGACTAATCAACAGATTAATCGGCTTAAACGGCCGTTTTTTACAATATTTGTTGAAAAATAACAAGCCGAACACGAAGAATTTTTAAGCTGGCTATGCTTTAAAATTCACCGAGTAAAAAGAAGGAAGAGAAGATAGAAAGTATGATAAAAATTCAGCATGTCAAGACTCTGAATCAAAGGTAATAAAATCGTCGAATTTATATAAAGAGTTCATATTTTTCTTCCTGCTCTCTCTCTCTCTTTTTTCAAAATTTTAATTCTGAAGCAAGTAAATTTTCTTAGTCAAATTTTAAAATAACTTATTGTGTAAAAAGAGAGGAAAGAAGACGAGAAATGACTTAAAAACTCTAAACAAAAAGTTTAGACAAAAGATTCATTGATGAACTAATTATAAAGACTCAATGGATAAATAGTTCTCTTTAATCCAAACTACCAAAGAGAGAGCCACTCAGGCGATTTTGTCTACCCCCTCCTCGACGCTATACTTCTACGGTCTCTCCTCGCTGCCTTGTGAGCGAGTAAAATTTAAATTGATCAGGAGTATATTACTCCACTTCTTTAAGTATATTAACTCATTTTACATTTATTTTGTCTGTATAACTTATTCTTATAGACATAAATTCATTTTCTAATATCTCACTCTTCTGTATAAATTCATTTGAGTCATGACTTAAACTGTTAAATAAAATATTTAAATGTAATATATAAAAAGTAAGAAGAAGTAACTTAATCCTCTTTTATAATAAAAGTAGTAATTTTTTTTTATTTGAACTCTTACAAAACATGTAACTATCGTCTTAATAACTTGGACAACCCAATCATAATATCACGATCATGCTGTTGGGACCAGAAAATTAAGCAACATATACAGAAACCAGTTATACATGCACTCATCATAAATATTATCGTGCCAAACTTACATGTACTCTCAAAAAAATTGTTAAGCCGTCAGCACTTGTATTATCACCATAACTATATAGAGTGTGAAAGATCGATGTCAGTTTGATACGAGCTGGAATGAGATATTTGTATATCTACATCTAGAGGTGAAAACGGAGCGAATACGGATCCGATATTGGTAAAACCATATTCATATTTCTTTTTAATTTTTCGGATACAGATACGGATCGGATATCAACTGGATACAGATGCAGATATGGATGGATCAGATATTTATTAAAATAATATTAAAAAAAATATCAAAGTTCATAATATTTATCTAATTTTAATGGTGAATAATAATATTTTCTCATGATATATATTAAAATATATAATATATATCTACTACTCGGATACGGATAATGGAAACGTAAAACTATATCAGTATCCATATCCACACGGATATTCGGATATCGGATATCTACATCTGATTTTTCGAATACGGATTGGATATTATCCATACCGTTTTCACCCCTATCTGCATCCATTAACAATATATTTTTTTTAGATAGAAAAGTAGATGTCTAGCTTATTAACTTTCATTTAATTGTAAATAATTTTTTATTTGGATTTCGAACTCATGACCTCTCACACGGAGAGTGTTGTCATTTGCCACTAAATCAAAGACTGATTATTATTAACAATAAATTTTATTTGTATCTAATCTTTAACTGTTAAGGATTAATTTTATCGTTTTAAATAAATTTTATTCAGAATTACTTTTAACTATTAAGCAATAATTTTACCGTTTTCAATAAAGTTAACATGTAACAAATAAATAAAATAATTATCTCGAATAAGATGATAATTTATACAATATTTAGCTTGAGTTGCTGATGATCCACAGGACAAATTTGATTAAATTTATATCAAATAACAAAGTTTAGTACAAATACCAAAATTTATATCAAACACCAAAGTTTAGTACAATCAATCAAAGTCTAGTACAATCACAATATCCAAAGTTTTTCAAATAGCCAACAGGAGCAACATCACCAAAGTTTTCAAATATCTAAAGTATTCAAGTACAATTTAAGTTAGAACTGAAAGCAATTATGAACTGAGCAGCCTTATATTTTAATCAGCAAACATAAGTTATCAGCGGAAATCAACGGTTCGAACTAAGTCTAGTTTGAGTTTGCTTTGAATTAATTTCGAACGAACTCAATTTCGAATCGAACTTTTTACGAACTTTTTCAAATCAAACTCGAATAGAATTACCAATTACCAATTTTTTGTGCAGCCCTATTGACAACTGACTAATTGATTGACTTAAATTCTTTCTCTCTGTATCCGTAGCGCTCTCTCTTAATAATTAGTTTTAGTGATAGAGTGATTTAGAAATTATAAAATCTCTTAATTTTTAAACTCAGCGACATGAATAATTTAAATTTCTAAATATTTTTAGAGAGAAAGAATTATCTTGTGTCAAATGATTAAAGATGATTATCAAATTATCTTGTGTCAGATTGATATGTTGTTTGTATTTTTTTTTCTAATGCTTGGTATTAATTTGAATATTTCTAAATGATATGTTAAATTTTTTAATTTAGTGAATTTTTGAATTTTAGTAGATTTTACAAAGCACGTGAATGTTTAGTTTTAGTGTTATAATTTGAACTTGAAACGTGATATAACGGAGATTTTAATATTTAGTTTTAGATAGTATAACGGAGCTCATGAATGGTTAGTTTAAAAATAGTGTTATAATTACAAAGCACATGAATATTTAGTTTTAGATTTTAATGTTTGTTTTTCTAATGCTTGGCATGAGTTGAGCTCGCGAGTTATGAGCCGAGCTGAAGGCCCAAACTCATTAAATTGAGCCGGATTTTTTCTTCAAGACCGAGTCGAGCCCGAGTTGAGCCTATTTAGTTATATGACGAGCTGAGCTGAGTTTTGAGCCAAGCTTGACTCATTAACAGCTCTACTCAGGATGGACCAAAAAAAAACTAAGAAAATTTTTAAAATCACACTCTAAGACAATGCCGAAATTTTTATTAATAACCCCAAACAAAAGAAAAATATCAAATCTAACCCCAACTTGAAATTTTTTTCAAAAATGACCTAACCGCCCCATGATTGGGCGGTTCACCCTACCCACAAAACCGCCCAATCATTGGGCGGTCCACACGGCCAAGCAAACCGCCCAATGGTGGGGCGGTTCACTATGCAGACTATAAATTCCCAATTCTGCCTCTCATTCTCACACTCTCTCGCCCTCGCCCTCGCCCCAATCGTTCTTCTTTCTCTGCAGGTAAATTTTTTTTTTTATTAGTTTTTTTTTTTATTATTTTATTATTTATTTTACTATGCATTACTGTAGATACTGTAGATACTGTAGATTACTGTAGATTACCGTAGATACTGTAGATACTGTAGATTACCGTAGATTACCGTAGATTACCGTAGATTACCGTAGATTACCGTAGATTACCGTAGATTACCGTAGATTACCGTAGATTACCGTAGATTACCGTAGATTACCGTAGATTACCGTAGATACTGTAGATTACTGTAGATTACTGTAGAATACTGTTTATTACTGTAGATTACTGTAGATTACTGTTCATTTTTTTTATTTAATTTTTTTAATTAATTTTATTAAATATTTTTTTTTAATGTTGTTATTTACTAATAATTTAACTGTGTACTATTATTTTGTAACTGATAAAAGTTTGTTTATTAATGTAGATAAAATGTTGGTTACACTATATGTGGGCGGGAAGTTCGAGGTGGGTGTGGAGGGAGTTCGTTACTCGAAAGATCCGACCCATGGCTTTGAGGTAAATGAAAACACCTCATTTCTGGAACTTAAGCAAATGGTATTCGAAAGGATTGGTGTAACCCCCAACCGGTATGACATAGATTTGGTTACTCGGGTTGACGCAGGGCGGGATAGATCTTACTATGTAAAGTATCCAATAACAAATGAGGATGGTTGGAGATGTGTTTACAATACTTTTCAATCTACGGGTACCCCGATAATGGAGTTGTATTCCAGAAAGTTTCTGCATCGGACCAGGGTTGGACCTTCTACAGACCATACAGGTTATGATAGCCCAGTGCAGCAGCACTCGGGTTTTGACCACTCGGGTAACCAAAACTTGGGTCATGTATCACCGTCTGAACCGCACGCACCACCCGTTCATACTGATTACACTGCTGATTACACCACTGATTATACCACTGATTATAGCACCGACCTACCACCACCACCACCACCTCCACCTCCTATTCAACCCGTAGTAGAAGCCAGATTTCCTTCTGTACCACCGTCCGTACCTATACTTGTACCTGTTATTGTTCCCCGGAGAGATGCTATGCTGGAGGCTGAAGGGGTTGATGCCATACCGGAACGTGAAATTAACTCGGGTGATAGTTGGGACGGGGATTGGGATTCTGATCACTTGTCAGACGGTGATGGAGATTATTTACCCAGGCAGGACAGATTTCCGATCAGAGGTCGGACAGACAGGCACCCGGTAGCCACATTCAACGATACCACTGCTTTTGAGGAAGCAGACATAAGCTATTTTGGGAAGCGTGTCGTTTACACCTCAGAGCTTGCTCCGGACCAGGTTTATACCACCCTAGATGAACTTGTGAAGAAAATATACGAAGTTCATATCCGCAGCAACTGGGAGTGCAGAATACAAAAAAGGGAGTCAAAAAGGTTAGTTGTTGTTTGCAAAGACTCGCCGCGATGCGAGTTCCGGCTGTATGCAACCCCTGTGGGTAGGGGGGCGTCATGGATAATTAAGAAATGTGAACCCCCACATACATGCAAGTCTGCGTCGTCAAGGACAGACCATTCACAACTTACGGCATCACTTATTGCCGATGTAATTGAGCGAGATGTTAAGGAGGACCCGTCGATCAGCCTTAAGGAGGTCGGTAGAGCGGTGAGACGCGCTTACGACCATGTGACCCCAAAATACAACAGGTTGTGGAGAGGGCGTGAACTTGCGATATGCCGACTGTTCGGTAGTTGGAAGGATTCATACAACTTGCTTGCACCACTGCTCCAAGCCATAGCAAGTACAAATCCCGGCACAAGGTATGAATGTTGGAATGTTATCGATCCCGATGAGCCCAACCAGATACTGTTCAAGGCCATAGCATGGGCATTTGGTCCGTGCATTCAAGCTGTGCCATATATTAGACCAGTTATCAGTATAGATGCATGCTTCCTTTCTGGCCGTTACGATGGGAGGTTGTTGATAGCATGTGCATACGATGCCGAAAACCAGTTGTTGCCTTTGGCATTTGCAATTGTCGAGAAGGAGGACGGTGAAAATTGGGGTTTTTTCATGAGTTTTTTGCGAAGAGAGGTGGTTGGGAACAGGTTCTTCTGCGTCATATCAGACCAGCACAAAGGAATCAAATATGTCTTCGATCGAACAGATTTCGGTTGGTCGACAGCCCAGGGCGACTGTGTGCACAGGCTGTGTATGCAACACGTTGCAGACAACCTCTACAAGCATGTCGGATTCGACCAATGGGTTGCAGATACATTTAAAATTGGATGCAGAAGGAAGAAGCCAAGGAGGCTGGAAGAGATGTTCAAAGAGTTTGCCAAGGTATGTATATTTTAGATGAAATTTTAATAAACTATTTACTTATATTTTTCTAATCTGAAAAATTATTTCTGTGTAGTATTGTCCGAAGGCAAATTCGTACTTACTCAAGGTGGGGAAAAATAATCCGAGAGATCTGCAAGAAGCACCCGCATATGAGAAAATATTTCAAGCAAAAGATGGAGGTTGGAGATGGGGAATAATGACGACAAATGGGTCCGAGTCCTTGAATGCTGTTTTCAAGCAGAGCCGAATGTTGCCCGTGGCAGCCATTGTGGAGGACACTTTCTACAAGCTTAATGCATGGTTCGTTGACCGCCGTGATAAAGCAACAGAATTACTCGCCAGGAACCAAACATTTTCAACAAGGGTGGAGGGCAAATTACGCAAACATAGGGAGAAAGGTTCAGTTATGACCGTTGTCTCGTATGGGAGTCGCTTGGAATTCGAAGTTCACTCTCCGAATGAGTACGCTCCAACCAGCCGTAGAGCAGATGGGACTATGGAGTTTATTAAAAGGCATTTCAAGTATGTTGTCAAAATCGGAGATGACAATACTGTAACATGCACATGCCAAGGAATCCAACTAGCTCACCTACCTTGTTCTCATGTTATGGCGGTGTGCCGAGTGAGAAACTTCCGTGAGGATGATTTTGTCGCCGACATGTACCGTACCACTTACCTTGCGAGTACTTGGGGTGCATCATTCCATTCTTATCCCAACCAGCATCAATGGTCGGCCTATGTTGGAGATAAAATCGTCCCCCCCAGAAAGTGGATCAGGTTAGGGAGAATACTTTGTGTATGCACTGAACTTATTTTTAATATGGTTATTTAACTTCTTTTTATATTAGAAAAGGGAGAAGGCCCCACAAGCGTGCTGTAATGACAATGGATCAGATGCAGGGTAGGCGAATGGGACATTAGGCTCGCCGTTCAACTTGTGACAGGCAGCGAGCAGGTACATTTCATTTTATATTTTATAATTCATTTTACATTTCAAGATTTCAATAACATACCATTTTTGGTGAACTGGAATGCAGATGCCATCAACGAAGCCAACGAAAGAGAAAATGCTAGAGTTGTTGCGGAGGCAACCGGTAGCGGTAGTAGTCATGCAGAGGCATCCGGTAGCGGTAGTAGTGTCGCACAACAGACTGGAAGCAGATCGAGAACTCGTCGACTTCTAAATTTGTTCGGTCGTCGTCGCTGAATTTGTGAACTGATTTAATTAGTAGTTTTGTAACTATTTTTGTGTGCTTCATTTTTGTTATTTTCATAGCGCAATTAAATATACACAAATTGACAACATAAAAATATTTACCACGTTAGCCAAATCGACAATCAATACAACAGCCGTATAATCGACAATTATTATAAAAGAATCGACGGTTCTACCGTCAGACGACGCATCCAAACTCAACCAAATTTTATTTAAAATTACAATAAAAAAAATATATCTTACAAAAATAATACAAACTTATCATAAATATATATCTTAATATATGTTGTAAATATATCTTAATAAAAAAGATATCTACACAAAAAAAATATATATATCTTATAAATATATCCTACTAAAAAATATCATAACATATCTTTTAAAAAAAAAAAAAAAAAATTAATGGTTAACCGCCCGATTAAAGGGCGGTTTTCTTGGCCGTGTGGACCGCCCAATGATTGGGCGGTTTTGTGGGTAGGGTGAACCGCCCAATCATGGGGCGGTTAGGTCATTTTTGAAAAAAATTTCAAGTTGGGGTTAGATTTGATATTTTTCTTTTGTTTGGGGTTATTAATAAAAATTTCGGAAGACAATGATGTAGCGATAAGAAATCTCGATTTTTTATTTGTAACATTTTTAATAATCCAAAATTAAAAACAATTTCAAAATCTTACTTAGTCTGCATGTCTTTATTTATATGTCAAAACGGTTTTAAAAACCGTTAATTTCACATTCTGCCTCATAATATAAGAAGTTATCAAAAATATATTTTAAACTATTAATTATGACCCTTATCATCATAGTATATAATTCTGTTGTAGAGTACATAAATAATATTTTTAACCTATTATACAATATTAATAAAGATGTTAATTTTCTGAAGAAAAACATAATTAATTACGTAACAAGTAATCACTTGATACCATAGTAACATATGAATAATTCGGGTTCGGTTCAGCAAGGTCAAAAATTCGTGATTCGGGAATAATTCGGGTATAATTCGGGAATGATTCGGAATTACAATACGAGACCTCAGTGCATATTTAATTCTTTACTGATGATTTACTATACGAGATACTGCTTGTATTTGCTACAGAAGAAATAATATTCAAAAAGTTGAGTAAAATGAGAAATTGGCCTCTTCACGTGGATGGCTGGACTTGGGAGCAATTGGGAGCAAGTCACGTGGGTGGGACCTTGGCTGGAGCAGTTTTCAGAACCAAAAATTAACCTTGTACGAGAAATTCAATTTTTTTTCTGAAAAAAGTGAAAAAAACGCGTATTATTCGTAAAATTTGTTAAATTCGCGTTTTATTCGATCAAAGGTTCGGCCAACGAATAATACGCCATTCGGTACGGAAATACTCTAAAAATATTTTATTCGCGAATTAAACGCGAATAAAATGCGAGTATTGTTACTATGCTTGATACTATTTGATACATCCGTTCGTAAGATGCAAGCAAGTTTCTACAAAGAGCACTAAATTCTCTAAATGCACACACACTTAAACGCACTAACGGACGGTGACATTTATAAATGGTGCCCGTCTATTCTGTCGTTAATAAATGCGAACCAAACCAGAAACCACCAAGGCACCAACTGTTGAATATATATATAAGAGATCGAGAATAAACCACCTAAGACAAGCACCAGGAAATATTAATTTGATGCGAGACAAGAAATGACAGCATAGTTGTCTGATAAACCTAAGGGCAAAGGAAGGGCTCGTAGGCGTAGATTATACTTGATGGAAAAAGACAGCATGCAATCCTAGTCGGTGCTTGATTTGTGCTAGCTGGATTGCAATTTAACCAGAGAGAATTTGGTACAATTACAGATGTAGACCTGCTTTTAGAGTAGGAAAAATGGCACGGCGGAGCCAGCTCCGTCATGGAACGGCACGGTTACAGCACGACACGTGTGTCAGTTACGTGTCATGACTTGCGTGTCCCGTGCCGTGACTATTCGCTTGCCGTGTTCATCTTTTGAAACTTTGGCACGGCACGTCACGTAGTCATGCGAGTCACGTGTAATTATGACCATTAGATATTGATTTAATGGTGAATCTTGAATAAAGTAACCTAAATTATAATTAAATGGTCACGTGAGTCACGTATGGTCACGACACGTTTAGGTACGGCGTGACTCACGTGGCATGGCCATTCGCGTGCCGTGACTACCCCTTGACATTTTGGTTACGGCACGTGAAAAATTAACTTGGTCACGGTACGGCACGGCACGAGATCAAAGTCACAGCGTGTTAGTCACGTCACGGCACGGCACGAGATCAAAGTCACAGCGTGTTAGTCACGTCACGGCACGGCACGACACGTTTTTTCCACTCTACCTGCTTTCTTTCGGATCCGTATCCTCCCAGGTATCTGACTCAAGCAAATTGAAACAGACACCCCAGATTAAACCTATCTAGGCCGAACTCAATCCGGTTCTTATGGAGACTGTAGGAGGTCTATTTTGAGATTCGTGCCATGTTAAAAGAACCGTCCAATCATAATTGTCTTCAGTCAGGTAACCTGAGGTGACGTGAATTCCTTTCTTCTCAGAAGGTAACGCCAATATGCCGACTCTTTTCATGCAATACTTGATTGCTACTTAATATTTATAAGAGAAGGGATCCAATTACGCAATTTTTTTGACACATCTTGACATAGTTTTTTTATATGTCAATTTTGCAATTTCAAAATCCAAACACATCGATCCGAACCGTTCAACATGATCACCATATTAAATTGTGCTTGGAGATCAAATTTTACATTTTTTTGAATTTTTTAACTATTTATTAAGATGGTTATAAAATCGTTGCTTTTCAATGGTCTGAAAACAACGATTTTATAACCATTTTAATAAATAGTAAAAAAAATTCAAAAAAATGTAAAATTTGATCTCCAAGCACATTTTAATAATCCATCATGTTAAACGGTTTGGATCGATTATTTGGACTTTAAAAATGGTAGGTGTCAAAATGTGTCAAAAAAAAAAGTGTAATCCGATCCCTCCTCTATTTATAATAGATCAAGTTATTTATTTACAGGTTCGGATCAACTTCATCTCTCTTCTTTTCGAATTCGTATCCTCTGCATTAACTCAAAAAAGAATCTTTTGAGTTAATGAATCTCAACCATCTAATCTATCTCAAGATTCGTGTAGATTAGATTCGCACTAATATTGAAAAGCCCCTATGTTATAGGTAGGAGCCGGATCGACTCCGTTTAAAATCAAACAGTTGAGATCCATTAACTCAAAAAATTATCTTTTGAGTTAATCAGAGGATATGCGTTCTTTCTTTTCTCTCCTTAAATTTTATTTGTCTCTTTTTGAAAAGCCCGCTAGGTGTCAATCCAAAGAGCACTTTTAAAAAATTAAGTTTATTTTCTTTTTATCAAATATGTACAAATTAAGTAAATATGATAGTTAAGAGTTAAAACCCTAATTCACTTGAATTTCTTCAAATTCGATTGTTATTTTCTTAGCTCCTGACAAAAATTCTTGATTCGACCCTACTTATTTTACACTTTGTTTGATAGCTTATGTCCCGAAATTTTTATTAATAACCCCAAACAAAAGAAAAATATCAAATCTAACCCCAACTTGAAATTTTTTTCAAAAATGACCTAACCGCCCCATGATTGGGCGGTTCACCCTACCAACAAAACTGCCCAATGATTGGGCGGTCCACACGGCCAAGCAAACCGCCCCCTAATCGGGCGGTTAACCATTATTTATTTATTTTTATTTTTTTTAAAGATATGTTATGATATTTTTTTAGTAGGATTTATAAGATATATATATTTTTTGTGTAGATATCTTTTTTATTAAGATATATTTACAACATATATTAAGATATATATTTATGATAAGTTTGTATTATTTTTGTAAGATATATTTTTTTTATTGTAATTTTAAATAAAATTTGGTTGAGTTTGGATGCGTCGTCTGACGGTAGAACCGTCGATTCTTTTATAATAATTGTCGATTGTACGGCTGTTGTATTGATTGTCGATTTGGCTAACGTGGTAAATATTTTTATGTTGTCAATTTGTGTATATTTAATTACGCTATGAAAATAACAAAAATGAAGCACACAAAAATAGTTACAAAACTACTAATTAAATCAGTTCACAAATTTAGCGACGACGACCGAACAAATTTAGAAGTCGACGAGTTCTCGATCTGCTTCCAGTCTGTTGTGCGACACTACTACCGCTACCGGATGCCTCTGCATGACTACTACCGCTACCGGTTGCCTCCGCAACAACTCTAGCATTTTCTCTTTCGTTGGCTTCGTTGATGGCATCTGCATTCCAGTTCACCAAAAATGGTATGTTATTGAAATCTTGAAATGTAAAATGAATTATAAAATATAAAATGAAATGTACCTGCTCGCTGCCTGTCACAAGTTGAACGGCGAGCCTGATGTCCCATTCGCCTACCCTGCATCTGATCCATTGTCATTACAGCACGCTTGTGGGGCCTTCTCCCTTTTCTAATATAAAAAGAAGTTAAATAACCATATTAAAAATAAGTTCAGTGCATACACAAAGTATTCTCCCTAACCTGATCCACTTTCTGGGGGGGACGATTTTATCTCCAACATAGGCCGGCCATTGATGTTGGTTGGGATAAGAATAGAATGATGCACCCCAAGTACTCGCAAGGTAAGTGGTACGGTACATGTCGGCGACAAAATCATCCTCACGGAAGTTTCTCACTCGGCACACCGCCATAACATGAGAACAAGGTAGGTGAGCTAGTTGGATTCCTTGGCATGTGCATGTTACAGTATTGTCATCTCCGATTTTGACAACATACTTGAAAGGCCTTTTAATAAACTCCATAGTCCCATCTGCTCTACGGCTGGTTGGAGCGTACTCATTCGGAGAGTGAACTTCGAATTCCAAGCGACTCCCATACGGGACAACGGTCATAACTGAACCTTTCTCCCTATGTTTGCGTAATTTGCCCTCCACCCTTGTTGAAAATGTTTGGTTCCTGGCGAGTAATTCTGTTGCTTTATCACGGCGGTCAACGAACCATGCATTAAGCTTGTAGAAAGTGTCCTCCACAATGGCTGCCACGGGCAACATTCGGCTCTGCTTGAAAACAGCATTCAAGGACTCGGACCCATTTGTCGTCATTATTCCCCATCTCCAACCTCCATCTTTTGCTTGAAATATTTTCTCATATGCGGGTGCTTCTTGCAGATCTCTCGGATTATTTTTCCCCACCTTGAGTAAGTACGAATTTGCCTTCGGACAATACTACACATAAATAATTTTTCAGATTAGAAAAATATAAGTAAATAGTTTATTAAAATTTCATCTAAAATATACATACCTTGGCAAACTCTTTGAACATCTCTTCCAGCCTCCTTGGCTTCTTCCTTCTGCATCCAATTTTAAATGTATCTGCAACCCATTGGTCGAATCCGACATGCTTGTAGAGGTTGTCTGCAACGTGTTGCATACACAGCCTGTGCACACAGTCGCCCTGGGCTGTCGACCAACCGAAATCTGTTCGATCGAAGACATATTTGATTCCTTTGTGCTGGTCTGATATGACGCAGAAGAACCTGTTCCCAACCACCTCTCTTCGCAAAAAACTCATGAAAAAACCCCAATTTTCACCGTCCTCCTTCTCGACAATTGCAAATGCCAAAGGCAACAACTGGTTTTCGGCATCGTATGCACATGCTATCAACAACCTCCCATCGTAACGGCCAGAAAGGAAGCATGCATCTATACTGATAACTGGTCTAATATATGGCACAGCTTGAATGCACGGACCAAATGCCCATGCTATGGCCTTGAACAGTATCTGGTTGGGCTCATCGGGATCGGTAACATTCCAACATTCATACCTTGTGCCGGGATTTGTACTTGCTATGGCTTGGAGCAGTGGTGCAAGCAAGTTGTATGAATCCTTCCAACTACCGAACAGTCGGCATATCGCAAGTTCACGCCCTCTCCACAACCTGTTGTATTTTGGGGTCACATGGTCGTAAGCGCGTCTCACCGCTCTACCGACCTCCTTAAGGCTGATCGACGGGTCCTCCTTAACATCTCGCTCAATTACATCGGCAATAAGTGATGCCGTAAGTTGTGAATGGTCTGTCCTTGACGACGCAGACTTGCATGTATGTGGGGGTTCACATTTCTTAATTATCCATGACGCCCCCCTACCCACAGGGGTTGCATACAGCCGGAACTCGCATCGCGGTGAGTCTTTGCAAACAACAACTAATCTTTTTGACTCCCTTTTTTGTATTCTGCACTCCCAGTTGCTGCGGATATGAACTTCGTATATTTTCTTCACAAGTTCATCTAGGGTGGTATAAACCTGGTCCGGAGCAAGCTCTGAGGTGTAAACGACACGCTTCCCAAAATAGCTTATGTCTGCTTCCTCAAAAGCAGTGGTATCGTTGAATGTGGCTACCGGGTGCCTGTCTGTCCGACCTCTGATCGGAAATCTGTCCTGCATGGGTAAATAATCTCCATCACCTGCAGACAAGTGATCAGAATCCCAATCCCCGTCCCAACTATCACCCGAGTTAATTTCACGTTCCGGTATGGCATCAACCCCTTCGGCCTCCAGCATAGCATCTCTCCGGGGAACCATAACAAGTACAAGTATAGGTACGGACGGTGGTACAGAAGGAAATCTGGCTTCTACTACGGGTTGAATAGGAGGTGGAGGTGGTGGTGGTGGTAGGTCGGTGCTATAATCAGTGGTATAATCAGTGGTGTAATCAGCAGTGTAATCAGTATGAACGGGTGATGCGTGCGGTTCAGACGGTGATACATGACCCAAGTTTTGGTTACCTGAGTGGTCAAAACCCGAGTGCTGCTGCACTGGGCTATCATAACCTGTATGGTCTGTAGAAGGTCCAACCCTGGTCCGATGCAGAAACTTTCTGGAATACAACTCCATTATCGGGGTACCCGTAGATTGAAAAGTATTGTAAACACATCTCCAACCATCCTCATTTGTTATTGGATACTTTACATAGTAAGGTCTATCTCGCCCTACGTCAACCCGAGTAACCAAATCTATGTCATACCGGTTGGGGGTTACACCAATCCTTTCGAATACCATTTGCTTAAGTTCCAGAAATGAGGTGTTTTCATTTACCTCAAAGCCATGGGTCGGATCTTTCGAGTAACGAACTCCCTCCACACCCACCTCGAACTTCCCGCCCACATATAGTGTAACCAACATTTTATCTACATTAATAAACAAACTTTTATCAGTTACAAAATAATAGTACACAGTTAAATTATTAGTAAATAACAACATTAAAAAAAAATATTTAATAAAATTAATTAAAAAAATTTTAAAAAAAAATGAACAGTAATCTACAGTAGTCTACAGTAATCTACAGTAATAAACAGTAATCTACAGTAATCTACAGTAATCTACAGTAATCTACGGTATTCTACGGTAATCTACAGTAATCTACGGTATTCTACGGTAATCTACAGTAATCTACGGTAATCTACAGTATTCTACAGTAATCTACGGTAATCTA
This sequence comes from Carex kokanica, assembly GCA_025461125.1. Taxonomy (NCBI): domain Eukaryota; kingdom Viridiplantae; phylum Streptophyta; class Magnoliopsida; order Poales; family Cyperaceae; genus Carex; species Carex kokanica. The sequence continues at coordinate 118,486 of JAJGRX010001361.1, read as the reverse complement.
CAGTAATCTACAGTATCTACAGTAATGCATAGTAAAATAAATAATTAAATAATTAAAAAAAAAACTAATAAAAAAAATAAAATTTACCTGCAGAGACGATTGGGGCGAGGGCGAGGGCGAGAGAGTGTGAGAATGAGAGCCAGAATGGGCATTTTATAGTCTGCATAGTGAACCGCCCCACCATGGGGCGGTTTGCTTGGCCTTGTGGACCGCCCAATGATTGGGCGGTTTTGTGGGTAGGGTGAACCGCCCAATCATGGAGCGGTTAGGTCATTTTTGAAAAAAATTTCAAGTTGGGGTTAGATTTGATATTTTTCTTTTGTTTGGGGTTATTAATAAAAATTTCGGGCTTATGTCATGCCTTTAATTAATCCGTCTAGAAAATGGAGAAATTGGTAAATAAAGATCTGTCTATTACAATGAGTCCCAAAAATGAAGTTGGTGGGTAGTAAGTTAATCTATTTTGAAGAGATGATTTAACTTGCTCCATTGTAACTCCATCTTATTTCTCATGTTTTACATCTCGTGTAGCAACTTAAATGTCAAAAATTTATTTCATCTTTTACTCCACAACCAAACACAACATAAAAATACATTGATAACTTATATAATATAACCTACAACTATACCAAAATAATAAATATATCAAACACATAATATACATAATGTCATAAAATATAAAATTATTTATTGATCTCATATTTTAATAAAGTATAAATATTGAATAAATCAATTTTGTCATACAATTTTAAATAAAATATTGTATATCTAATCATTATAAAAAAATTTAGTTATACCTACGAATTTAAATATATCACATATAAATTATATCTACCAAATACTCAATAGATTAAGGCGAACGAAATAGCTCTTATTCATTCTCTTAATCGATATGCTAACAATTTTATTTCTTATTTGTTAAATTAATGAAGAAAAATTCGTATATATACTCCTATTACTGAATATTTATAAACAAATAAGTTTTATTGACACCTCTAGTTCCGTTTAATACTTTCTAATTCTTTCGAAATAAAGTGGAATAAGAGACTTTTGGAAGATTTTTTAATTCTCTATATTCCATCTTTTTTTAATAATATTTAGTACTTTAAAATTAGAAAATATTGATTTTCAAAAGGAACTTCCAGAACCATCAAGTTTATTAGAATTTGCTGAAACGGACGTATTTTTAAATTATTTGATGATATTTTAGAGCAATATGTTAGTTTTAATGATTTAGCGTGAAATAGTATGTGCACAAATGCGGGATAAAATATATAGATTTCTCGCTAGTTTAAGTGATTTTTGGATCCTTATATTAATAGATGCAATCAAAATTTTGTCAATGTATTTCAATATATTTATTTGCAAATATTAATACAAATGGACTTATGTCCAGTATTGATAATATTTCAACATAATTTATCAATTTTTAAGATTTACAATGTGGTCCAATTCAATCAAAAGGACGAATTGACAATTGTATGGTGGTGTACTGGTGTACGTGTATGTACGTGCATTTCTGTTAATTTTTGTGCATAGTTTTTGAAAAGTGAATCAAATTGATTAAAAACATAAATAAATTAATAAGCACTAAACCAAATGTAAATGCATTCTAACAATTCTTCTCACAAAAGTTGATGTATGTTTTAGGATGAAAACAGTTGGTTGTTTTATAATTAATAAGAATCCAGCTAATATTATAACGCTATAATTTCAATCTAAGTTATAACGAGTCATTTTTTGCGATTTCAAAATCCGAACAATTGATACGAACCGCTTAACATGATCTCCACATTAAAATGTGCTTGGAGACCAAATTTTATATTTTTTGGAATGTTTTTACTATTTTTTTAGATATGTACAAAATCATTGTTTTCAAATAATTCTGGACCATCCAAAACAGTGATTTTGTACCTCTCTAAAAAATAGTAAAAAAGTTCAAAAATATATATAATTTGATCTCCAAGCACATTTTAATATGGAGATCATGTTGAGCGGTTCAAATTGACTGTTTGGACTTTGAAATCGCAAAAACCAACTCGTTATAATTTAGGTTGAAAATTATAAAGTTACGATATTAGCAGGACTCAATTTATAATATGATCCAAATTGATTAAAAACGAGAAAAGATATAAATAGAGTTCTGTAAATATATGTAATATTGCAGAGTTTTATTATATTAAATATTTGATAAATTTGTTGATACGTACATAACAAAAGAGACTACTTCAAATGCACAAGTTGGTTAAATGACATAAGAAGTTGTGATTGAAGGAGTTATTTGAATTCAAATTTAATTAATTTTTTATGAGATATAATAATGATAAACACTAGAAAATATTTCTTTATAATTAATCACTTCAAATAAAAATTAAGAAGTATGGTCCAATTTTATATGAACTATTAAGGCCTTAAACGCCCATAGCAAGGCCTCCGAAATTTTATTAATATCCAAAAAAAATATTAAATTTCAAAATTTACATCATATTTGACAAGATTTTGAAAACTGTCCAAACCAAAGATTTATTTTCCGGTTTTAGGCCGAATTACCGCAAATTTGTTTTCCGGTTTTGGAATTCCAGAACCGGAAAATAAATTTCCGGTTTTGGTTTTGAAATTCCAAAACAGGCAAATAAATTTCCGGTTAAAATAAAAAAAATGTTATAATTTATTTATTTTTTATATTAAAATATTAGAAATATTTTATATATTTCTTTAAAAATAGATGGAATGTTATATAATTTCATTTATTAGAAAGACGCGACAAATAATCCGGATCAACATTTTTCAGGTCGGATTTTTCGCAATTGTAAGAAAAATTAAAATATTATTTTGTGTGTTATTTAAAAAAAATAAAAATGTTTTGAATCTGAGTTATGGATCCCGGTTCAAAAGTCACTTCTAGGTAAATACATAAAATATTTGGAATCTTTCATTTTTGAAAAAACAAAAAAGTTTGTCAGAAAAAAATTCTCAAACAAAATTTTTATTGGAGTTTTGTCAGAGAATCTTTTATTTTTTTGGAAAATAGAAGAATTATAATATTCTGTATTTATCTAGAAGTGACTTTTGAACCAGGATCAATAAATCAGATTCAAATCATAGTTATTATTTTCGAATAACACACAAAATAATATTTTAATTTTTCTTACAGTCACAAAAAATCCAGCCTAAAATATGTTGATCCGGATTATTTGTCGCAGTCTTTCTAATAAATAAAAGTATATATTTCATCTATTTTAAAATATATATATATATATATATATATATTTTAAATATTTTAAATATTTTAAAACAAAAAATAAATAAATTATAACATTTTCTGTTTAAAAAAAAACTTAAAATCGGAAATTTATTTCCCGGTTTTTTGCGGTATTGGAATTCCAAAACCAAAACCGCAAGATTTTTTTTGCGTTTGGGACTTTCAAAACCGGAAAATAAATCTGCAGTAATTCGGCCTAAAATCGGGAAATAAATCTGTGATTTGGACAGTTTTCGAAATCTTATCCAACAGGATATAGATTTTGAAATTTAATATTTTTTTTTTGGATATTAATAAAATTTCGGGCAAGGCCTGGTCCTTTATTATTATGGTTATTATGGGCTAAGGCCCATGGATTCAATTAACAGAGAGAAAATAATAAGAAAAGGGAAGGAGTTTACTTTAGTCCGGTTAATTTTAGACAGAGTATAATTATATAGTATAGGGAGGTGAACTGATTGAGATAAAAATCTAACAGAGACAACCTCGTGATCGATTAGTGATAGGCCTATGTGTCAATGGCCCTTGACCAAATTAATATTGGCTCAAGAGGCCTTGGGATTCGGACCCAATTAAGGGCCAACCCAAGGGTAAAAGGATAAGAGCCATTAAAAACATACGGCCCGAGATAAAAGGCCTAGAAAGTAAACCTTTTCCTAACTTGGCCCGAGGCCGGAAACAATGAAGTCGATGGTCCGACCGTAGGTCGAATCGAGACCTAAAACAATATGGCCTAAGGCCCAAATAAAAATTGGGATTGAGCAGATCCTAATACGTCGCATAGTCACGGGCCGAGATCAAAAGGCTGAAAGGCTCTCGGCCCAACAACTTGGAAAGCCTAACGGAGCCCGAACAAGATTTTCACTTGCTTAAGCCCAAAATAACCACGGAACCTGAGCAAGCCAAACCCAGAATAACCCAGCTCGAACTCGAGTTCCCGTCACCGTTGTCTATGCAGACGTCGCTGCCATTTCGTGCTAGTGTCACCGCTTCTATGCAAACTCCCCTAACCGTTCTGACAACGCGTTTAGCGATTAGAAGAGTGACCTATTTAAGGCAAACAGTTCCTTGAATTCATGGTCGCTCAATTCCACACATAAGGTATTAAAGAGGACAGAGCACTAATACCTTCACACCTTCCCTAAGTCCATAGCCTTGGCTTGTTGACACAAGACGGGACGAGCCCAATATCACTTGAACCCCCATACGGCCTACTCCCCGGGTTAGCCAGTATCAATTAGGTTAGTTCTATGATTTTTTACAGAAAATATTTGGAGTCTTCTATTTTTTTTAAAACAAATAAATTTGTCAGAAACAAATTCTCAAACAAAATTATTATTGGAGTTTTATCAGAGAATCTTTTAATTTTTTGGAAAATAGAAGAATTATAATATTTTTTGTATTTATCTGGAAATGAGTTTTGAACCAGGATCAATAACTCAGATTCAAAATATTTTTTTTTTCCAATAACACACAAGAATTATTTTAATTTTTCTTAAAGCCACAAAAAATCCGATCTGAAAAATGTTGATCCAGGTTATTTGTCGATGTCTTTCTAATAATTCAAATTATATATTATTCCATCTATTTTAAAAAATATATAAAATATTTCTAATATTTTAATAAAAAAATAAAAAAATTATAACATTTTCTGTTTTTTTTAAAACCTAAAACCGGAAATTTATTTTCCGGTTTTTTTGCGGTTTTGGAATTCCAAAACCAAGACCACAAATTTTTTTTGCGGTTTCGGAATTCCAAACCCGGAAAATAAATCTGCGGTAATTCGACCTAAAACCGGAAAATAAATCTGCGGTTTGAGCAGTTTTCGAAATATTGTCAAACATGATGTAGATTTTGAAATTTAATAGTTTTTTGGATATTAATAAAATTTCAGGCAAGGCATGGTCCTTTATTATTATGGTATTATGGGCTAGGCCCATGGATTCATTTTATTGAAATCGAATGGAAAAGAAACAGAGAGAAAATAATAAGGAAAGGGAAGGAGTTTACTTTAGTCCGGTTAATTTTAGACTGAGTATAGTTATAGTATATGGAGGTGAACTGATTGAGATAAAAATCTAACAGAGACCAGCTCGTAAGCAATTAGAGCATCTACATTCTAGCAACTCAAATAAATTTCTAAATAACTGTTAACTACTTTTGAGAAATTAAGGTCTCTAAAGTTTCTAACTCTCACATTCCTGAAATTAATTTTAGAGTTTCTATTAAGCCACGTCAACAACAAATTAAAAAAGAGAATTAATTTGAGCCAATTATTTGGCCAACATGGAGTTTATAAACAGTTTCTTAATAAGAAACTTTACTGCATAGTTTCTAAATAAGAAACTCTCCCACATCCCTAAAACTGAATTAGAAACTGCCACATCAGATTAGAAACTCTAATAATACCAGGGATGTAGATGCTCTTAGGTTAGTTCTATGATTTTTTATTTTAGAAATTGAAAAATAAATTCTTCGCAAAAGAGAACGAAAGTATGAAATAAGATCAAAATTAAAAAAAAAATTCGGAATTTTGTTTTATTTTAGAAATTGAAAAAAATCAATTTACGGATTTATCTATTTTGTTCGTCGTCGTCGATAGAAAATGTTGTATCAAATGAGACCATAATTAATTTTTAAACTGATAGATGTCTTTCATAGTCCTTGAGGAAAATTATATACAGTTAGCTATGTTGTATGGATAAGGATATAGGTATCGTATCAGATACAATAGAGCTACAATGATATGATAATTTTTAAAAATCTAGAATACAATACGCCTATTATATATATTATTTTTTATTATTTTAATTATATTATTAATTCAGCACTTATATTACACGACAATTTAAAAATTAAATTAATTCAGCACTTAGAAATCAGTGAAATAAAATTTCTACAAATATGAGATAAATATGAGGCGTACCTGACAGCATTTAGAAGACATATACGAATTCAGAAAACCCCTTGACATTCAAGAAATCAAAGAATAAAAAATGACAAAGAAAATTGTCAAAACCCATATACAAAGAACCAACTCTGCTATGGATTGAAACATGCCTTTCCCATTTGATCCAAAACCTGAAATTTGACACAAACACTCAAGAACCAATGTACTACAAGGCTATGAACTTAAAATGATAGATTGTATAGAAGAAATTTGAAAAAAATTGTGAAAAAAGAATATTAGTCTGATGACTGCATAAAAGCCAAAACAAACTAACATGCCCTCTTGCAAATAGAATAGAGATCAAATCATATATCTAGATGACAGTATTCAGCTCCCAAAGACTCTCTGTTCATCCCTTTGTCAAGTTGTGAACTTGAATCAACCAAATCCAATCCCTAAAGCTCTCAAAATCGAGCCTCAAAATTCAAGTTTCATTAGTTTGCAGAACCGGCCAAATTGCTTAAATATAAAACAACAAAGAACCCCTATTGATCTGATGTGCCACCCTATAACACTGATGTATTTATGCTATTGTTGCATCAGATTTTCTGGTAACTGGAGCTCTTCAATTGTAGTTTGATATCTTCATTGGCTGAGATTGTTGCTTCTTCAGTTGATAACAATTAAATAAGATAATCAATGTTGTTCTTTTTCAAAGTAAATACCATAAAATCTACTATTTTACCTGTTATTGGTACAACAGTTTTTTGGTATTATATGGTATGACAATTCTTGTCAACTTCCCTTGATGACAGTAAACAAGTGTCAATTTTACTTAATGGTAGAAATCAAGTACTATAGTTGTATTGAATCACAAGTTCTATTGCCTGCTCATGTAGGAAATATTTCGATTGCTTCCATACTTAAATCAGTTTACACAAATTTGCTACTTTTAGCTAACACTTTCAACATTGCCATAGATACTCAGATGGCTGCTCGGAGCAATATAACGCTTGTTGCAATGCTTAAATCTGGAATGTACTGGTGAAGAATTAGGAGAAAAATCACAAAACTATGGACAGCTCATAGCGCAACAGATGGCAAAAATTTTCCCATGACTTTATATTTGTTGACAAAGAGGTACCTTATTTTGTCCCTACGGCACCTAGAGGGGGTGAATAGGTATGTTTAAAATTTAACTCCTACAACTTGTGACTATCGGTCGGATAGACAAGTACTAAAGTCGTTCCTATGTCTAACTAATCTATCTATTGTAAGTTCTTGGCGGAATCAAGAACTTATAATTAAAACTACTAATAAATAATAAAGTAAATAGATAGAGTTAGAGAAAGTGACACATGAGTTGTTAACGAAATTCGGTCACTAAAGGACCTATGTCTCCGGGGGCAACGCAACCTTAAGAGATGCACCTTTCTATTACCCAATGAAGAAAAAAAATACAAGTTGTGACCGGTACGAGACAACACCCCTGCAGTCCACACACACAACAGATTGAGCACAACAGCTCGAAGGAAAGAAAGGTGAGCACACAGGCTCCGGTATAGGGTGAGCTCGCAGGCTCCAGTATGAGATGAGCTCGCAGGCTCTAAGTCCATACAATCACTGGCTTCACTCTTATTTCACAGTGGATCACGTTAAGTGAAGCATATTTGAGGTTGTTAGAGAAACAATTGAAGTTTAAGCACAAACAACAATGGACTAAGCTAAACCTCTCAAAATGATTTTAAAGTGTAAGATTTGTGAATGTATTCTCTCGTCAATGAGACATGAGACATAGTCTACTATTTATAGTGTAATTCAAAGGAGAGCCAACGGCTCTTTGCAGATCACAAGATCTACAACATAATGGTTTAGCCTATTTTGTTTGTGCCTAAGTTTCCAGTAATGATCATACTCGGTTATTTGAATTTAAAATTTGATATCCAGCCAAGCAACGGCTAGACTCGGGTGATCTCAACCTTAGATCTACTTTATCATACTTTTGGACATAAATAAAAATTACAACACAAAAGGTAAAGTATGATCTTCATAATCTTCATGATCTTGATTTTCATATGATTCTCCATAATCTTCATGATTCAGCATCACATCAATATCTGACATTCCAAATGATTTGTGTGAATCTTCCGTCAGATCATATGTATTAAATCATTCCTTGTAGCTTGAGAAGGTCATGTAACAGATTATCTTATGCAGTTAGTCACATTCTGACTTGTCATGATAAACACTTTGACTTCTTTTGACCTTCGGACGCCACTTGTTACAGCAATTTGTCATGATATGAACTGTTGACTTGCGTTGACCTTTGGCCGTGACTATTAAACCTGTATATATTCTCAAACAGAGAAACTGTAAAATTCAATAATTATATGTTTTGCAAATTAGTCAAACTACACATAAGATTGCTTATAGCAACACCTTATTATTCTTCAAAAGTTTTCATATCTTCACCCGTATTAACAACAAATATCTTCATTGTCATGCATAAATAGTAGGCTTGTCATTTTCATATCTTGACATAAGATTGCTTACGCATTATTTTTGTTGACCTTTTCTATTTCTTCACACCTTATAAATATCTCATATTTGTAATACTAATTCTAATCAAAATTTATTCAACAAGATGTCATTGGTCAAGTCGTTTTATTGGACTAATAAAAAAGGTCAACAAAAATAATGCACAGATGAGGATTACAGATGTAGAAATAGAAAACGAAAGGTATAACTACTGGTAGTTTCAGGAAAAGGAGTTGCTTGTCATTTTCACGGAGAGCCGCCCGAGTACAAGTGACCGAATTGAGTTCTACCTTATTATTTCTGATTTTCTATGACGCGAGTCTACAAGTCATAATGTCTATCCTATGTTGCGCTCTTGCAGGTTTTTTATTTTTATGGAGTCAAGTTGGAATTCATATCACCTGAGGTAACACAATATTTTTGTTTAGATCCGGACCGTCCGATCAAACACTGTAACAGAGAACTTTCCGGAACAAAGAAGCACATGCCACGTGGCTCGCTCTTACTTTGAGCTGTTTGTGGCTCACTTTGCAAGAAACGTTAGTAGGTGGACTGCATCTCTCCAATTTTTTATTTTTAGAAAATAAAAAATTAATTTGTCAGCCATAAGATGGATTTTTTTTATAAATAGATGGAACCTATCTTTGAGTCTCTCTGACAAGATTGATTTTTTTTTTTTATATAAATAGATGGAATTTATATATGAGTTTTTTTCCTTGGGGAGAGATCAATGGAAAGGTTGGATTAAATCCACTTATTATCAGAACTTTATCACAACAACAGCTGCCGAGATTTTTATTAATACCCTAAAAAAAAAAAAAAATAATAAAAATACCCTCATTTTGAAAAAAAATTTAAAAATGCCCTAACCGCCCGTTCACTGGGCGATTCACCCTACCCCAAACCGCCCCTTCACTGGGCGGTTCTCTTGCTCTACCCAACCGCCCAGTGGCTGGGCGGTCCAGGTGAATTTTTTTTTTTTTTTTTTTAGAGATTTGAGAGACAATATGAATGAAATTTAACAATAAAAATTTTAATATTTGCTAGATTACTTCTTTTGATGTATAATCCGACATTTTTAAAAATACCTAAAGTTAATAAAAGATTAATAAAAATGCTCAGACCCATTCAACTTTTATTAAAAATGTCCAAACCGGCCGGTTCCTTGAATTTTTTTTTTTGAGACAAATAACTAAAATGCTGAAATATAACACTAAAAAATCGAATTGTTTTTTAAAATATTTGCTAGATTACATTTTTGATATATAATTAGCATATTTATACTAATATACGCTAAATTACTTGAAATTATATTAATTTATGCTGAATTACACTAAATTAATTGAAATTACAATAATTATGTAGAATTATGTTATAATACGGTAAATTACGCTAAATTACATATGAATTGGGATGATATTTTCACTGAAAAGTCGAAAAACGACGACGAAACTTTAAACGGCCATAAAACGGCGCTCGAGTGTCCGATTTCAGCAAATGACCACTTTTCGGAAAGCTTGTGAAAATGCGCATGCGTCCGTACTGCTTTGCTAGTTTTCCAAATTCAGAATCGCCAAAAAACAAAGAGAAGGGCCTCAAAACTTCAGTTGAAGTTTCTGATTAAGATTTTCATTTCTATTCTCCAATCTACGTAGCTCAGTAAATTAGTTATATAATGAACTTGTAGAATACCAATTTTTATTATTTTTGAAATTTTTTTACTATTTTTTATGATTTATGAAAGATGACACAAAATAGGCCCTATTCATACGTAATTTACCGTATTTTTAATTCAGCATGATTTTTGTAAAAACCAATGTTGGTTTGCTAACTATTCTACAAGTTCATTATATAAATATGCTAATTATATATCAAAAATGTAATCTAGCAAATATTTAAAAAAACAATTCGATTTTTTAGTGTTATATTTCAGCATTTTAGTTATTTGTCTCAAAAAAAAAAAAATTCAAGGAATCGGCCGGGTTGGACATTTTTAATAAAAGTTGAATGGGTCTGAGCATTTTTATTAATCTTTTATTAACTTTGGGTATTTTTAAAAATGTCGGATTATACATCAAAAGAAGTAATCTAGCAAATATTAAAATTTTATTGTTAAATTTCATTCATATTGTCTCTCAAATCTCTAAAAAAAAAAAAAAAAAAAAAAAAAAAACCTGGACCGCCCAGCCACTGGGCGGTTGGGTAGAGCAAGAGAACCGCCCAGTGAAGGGGCGGTTTGGTGGGTAGGGTGAACCGCCCAGTGAACGGGCGGTTAGGGCATTTTTAAATTTTTTTTCAAAATGAGGATATTTTTATTATTATTATTTTTTTTAGGGTATTAATAAAAATCTCGGCAACAGCTGCATAGTGTAAAAAATTAATAGGACTAAGTGGAAAAAAAGAAATAATTTGTGAATTTCACAGTCTCTACTAAGATCAAATTATTGATTCGGTCTCAGAAAATACTTTAATAGAACGAATTATGGTTCGGTCCTATCTATGATAACAGTAACAATCTTGTAATGTTTCTAGATAGCATAATTTGGTTTGGTTTGGTTTGGATTTATTTTAAGACAATTTTTTTCTCTGTGCAATTGATTTATTAAGTCCATACTGTTTACAGTTAGTCTTAATTTTGAGCTGATATTATTTATGTGTCTCTGATAATGTGCTTTCATGGATGAGGCCCTCAGAGAAAGGAGAAAGAATGGTTCTGAGCATTAACTTGCATGTATGTATTTATGACTTAATAGGTACTATACACTATGGGAAGTCTACAAAATGTACAAACAGCCAAAAAGTGCTACCATATCAAGATAAATCCAATGCACTATACATTAGTTTGCTTTAAAAAAATTCTTACACATAAAACTGAATGTTTCACTGACATTAACACAAAATATCATTTTATTATCATGAGGTCTTTAATTATTGAATTCCTGTTTTACTTTTTGTTTTTGTAATTTGATTAGCAGATTACAGTTTCTTATATTAACCCTGTATCAGTTATGATGTTCAAAACGTCCACCTAAGTAGCTCAATAAATTAGTTATATAATAAACATGTAGAACACCGATTTTTACTATTTTTGAAATTTTTGAACTATTTTTTATGATTTTGAAATATGGTCTCTTTTGGCTTAAAAATACTTTTATTTTTAGATTAAAAAAGTCCATCTTTTAAAAATCATAAAAATAGTTAAAAAATTCTAAAAATAGTAAAAATTGATATTCTACATATTTATTATATCACCAATTTATTGAGCTACTTAGGTCGACGTTTCGAACATGAAATATTAAAATTTGACCCGTAAGCACTTCGGCCGAAGTGCTTCCGAAAAACAATTTAGCCAACCCGGGCTACCCCACTGATTTTCATATAAAGAAAACCATTACACTATTTTTTTCAAACCAGTACCACCCCTCTGGTACCAGCAGATTTAGGGGTGTACACGGTCGGATATGGATTGGATAGTGGTCAAACCGTATCTGTATCCGTTATAATTTTTCAGATACAGATATGAATACAGATAGTCTCGGATACGGATACAGATTGGATATTAAACGGATACAGATACGGATCAGATATTGGACGGATATGAATATAATTCGGATAATTAAAAATAAATTACTAATGTACATTCTAGTACAAAAAACATTTAAATATAATTTTTTCATTCATAAATTAGATATAATATTTTTTATAATAAATTTGTTGGTTACAAAACATATATCATATTATCAAAACATTAGTTACTAATTATATCATAGTATGTTAATCAGAATACATATGTATATGCAGTTTAATAAATCATTGGTATGTATATGCAATTTAATAAATCAATTTAAGAACATATAGTACATTTATTATAATTTAGGGGTGTAAACGGTCGGATACGGATAGTTAAAAATCTTACCTTATCCTTATCCGTTATAATTTTTCGAATACGGATACGGATATGAATAGTTCCGGATACAAATACGGATCGAATAATTTAAGTAATTTTCTGGATTTGGATCCGGACGAAATCGGATAATATCCGATCCGTTTACACCCCTAGGCAGATTACAAAACCAAAAGATACTACTAGGTATTTTAAGTTACTAATACCTATTACATCCATTCATTCCAACCCACTTTAAATCTTCACAAAACATCCTATCAGATGTATCAAAAAACTGCAACCCAAGCAAACAAAGAAACAACAGTCAACTCGACAACAATTTTTTTAACACATATAAGAGGCTGGATTTGACCAATGTAAATCGTAACTTTCATGCCAATTGTCTACCATTTGGTTCTCAAAATTATCCTTTCTTGTCTTCTTTTTGCTAATTTATTTTGTAATTGCTTAATTGGGTACAGGAATTGAACTGTGACATAAAATATGTTTGTTTCAAGAGTGAGGCTATGGTACTATGCATAGCTCGGATTGGTCAGTGCTACGGCTCAATATTTGAGTTTTCAAAATTCTAACGGTCGATCTGAACCGTTCAACATGATTATAAAATGAATATGTACTTGCAAACCAAATTTTACATTTTTTCGAATTTTTTTACTATTTTTTTAGATAGGTAGAAAATCACTTGATCTGAAAATTCTGGACCATTCAAAAACAGTGATTTTCTATCTATCTAAAAAAATAGTAAAAAAATTTGAAAAAAATGTAAAATTTGGTTTGCAAGTACATATTCATTTTATAATCATGTTGAACGGTTCAAATCGACCATTATGATTTTGAAAACTCAAACATTGAACCGTAGCACAGATCCAACCGTGCTATGCATAAGACCATAGCCTCACTCTTGTTTCAATAGCAGTCCCTGAACAATAACCTTTTCATAAGATGTAATTTGGACACAATCCTTTTCCTAACGGAAGGTGAAGATGGCAAGGCGAAAGATTAAATACATCCTCTCCGTACAAAAACTTCTAACACATTTTGTTGATTGTGAATAACATTTTGTTTAGTGTCTCGATAAAGAGAACACTTAGTACTAAAATAGTGTGTTTCGTAGACTAATATCTACCAAGACCGAAATTTTTAAAAATACTCTCAACCAAAATAGTGTGTTTGGCAGCCCCATTTGTCATTGGGCTCCGCAAAAACTTCAAAATTTATCGAAAGTGTACGCACTTGGAATTAAGAGTGGCAAAAAAAAAATCGTAGCTTGATCATGACTGTTATTTTTGAGAAATTGAACATAAATCTTTTGTATATTTTTGTTGTATATATCTTACAAGAGAGATGAGCCATTTTTATATTTCCAATTTCCTATTGTACCGTTGGTACTCACATAGTACCTAACGGTAACTTCCTATAACTCTCCTATTTACAATTCTACCATTTAATTATTCAATTATTCTCAACACTCCCCCTCAAGCTAGGATTATAAATGTCGAGTAATCCTAGCTTGCTTGTGATTTCTTCAAATGGTTTTGGATCCAGCCTTTTAGTGAAAACATCCGCTAGTTGATCTTTACTTCGAACAAACGGTGTTTCTATTTCCTTGGCTTGAACCTTTTCTCGAATGAAATGACAATCAACTTCTATGTGTTTGGTCCGTTCATGAAATACGAGATTTAGTGCAATGTGACGTGCCGAATTGTTGTCACAATACATTTTCATGGGTTGATCAACGTTGATTCCCATGTCTTTGAGCAATTGTTTGAGCCATATTAATTCGCTTGCAGTTGATGCCATGGCTCGATACTCCGCTTCCGCGCTTGATCGTGCCACAACATTTTGCTTCTTGCTTTTCCATGTGACTAAATTCCCGCCTACAAATGTGCAAAAACCGGTGGTGGATTTTCTATCAAAGCTACCGGCCCAATCTGCATCGGAATAGCCACATATTGCGTTAGAATTATTATTCTTCATCCATATGCCCTTTCCGGGATTTCCTTTTAAATATCTTAAAATTCTATTTACGGCCTCTAGATGTGGTGTCCTTGGTGAATGCATAAATTTACTAATTTGGCTTACGGAAAAAGAGATATCCGGACGGGTAACCGTGAGGTAAATTAATTTTCCTACAAGTCTTTAAAATTGGTTTATGTTTTCTAAGGGTTCGCCGTCCTCGGTATTTAATTTATACTTATTATCTATTGGTGTAGAGGCCGGTTTACAACCTAATTTACCGGTTTCTTTTAACAAATCCAAGGTGTATTTTCTTTGTGAAATTAATAGACCTTTGTTTGAAAATGCTACTTCTATTCCTAGAAAATATTTTAAATACCCTAAATCTTTAATGTCAAATTTTTCTTTTAATTGGGATTTGATTTTTCTAATTTCTTCTAAATTGTTTCCGGTAATTATTAAATCATCTACATATACTAACACAAGGGTTGTATTTTCTCCTTCATTTTTGGTAAACAATGAGTGATCGGCATTACTAATTTTAAAATTGCAAGAAATTAAATATTGAGATAGCTTACCATACCATGCCCTTGGAGATTTTTTAAGTCCATAAATTGATTTGTTTAACCTACAAACAAGGTTAGAAGTATTTTCCATTTTATGGCCCGGTGGTAGTGTCATGTACACTTCTTCTTCAAGTGTTCCTTGAAGAAAATCATTTTTAACGTCCATTTGGTATAGGTTCCAACCATTGTTTACGGCAATGGAAAATAAAACCCTAACGGTATTCATTTTTGCAACCGGTGAAAAGGTTTCATTGTAATCTATGCCATAGGTTTGTGTAAATCTTTTGGCTACTAATCTTGTTTTATACCGTTCTATTGTACCATCACAATTATATTTGGTTTTGTAAACCCATTTGCAACCAACGGATTTTTTATTTTTTGGTAATGGAACAATTACCCATGTTTCATTTTTTTCTAGAGCATGTAGCTCTTCTTTCATGGCTTTATCCCAAGTTGGACTTTGAACGGCCTCTTGGTAATTTTTTGGTTCTATTTCCTTTTCTATGGTTGTGATGAATGCTTGGTATGAAGGCGAAATTTTGTCATATGAAATGAAATTTTGTATGGGATATTGAACCGTATAGGTCACATAATCTCTAAGCCTACTAGATGGTTGTGATACTCTAGATGACCGTCTAGGTTCCGAAATGTTTTCTAATTCGAGTTGAGTTGTGTTATCATTGTTTTCATCTATTTCTTCTTCATGGTTATTTGTGTCATTTTCATGATTCTCATTTTGAAAAAGATTTTGATTTTCAAAGTATGGTATTACTGAATCAATTTTCTCATTTTGACAAGGTACTTGAGTTTCCTCCCATTTTTTGAAATATGATTCATTTTCAAAAAATGTGACATTTCTAGAGATAAATACTTTATTATTAATAGGATCATAGCATTTGTATCCCTTTTTAAATGATGAATATCCTAAAAAAATAGTTTTTGTTGACATGAAATCTAGTTTGTCTTTCCTTTTAATGTGTACAAAACTTGTACATCCAAATACTTTTAAGTGATCAAAAGTAATTTTTCGTTGATAGAGAATTTCTAGTGGAATTTTATTTTCTAGTTTTGAACTTGGTAATCTATTAATTAAGTGTGTAGCACAAAGTATGCCATCCGACCAATATTTTTTAGGAACATTATTTTGAAATAATAAGGTTCTTGTCATTTCTAATAAATGTCTATTTTTTCTTTCCGACACTCCGTTTTGCTCGGGAGTGTTTATGCAAGTTGTTTGATGTATAATTCCTTTTTCTTTGAAGAAGGTTGAGAAATTTTTATTTACAAATTCCGTTCCATTATCTGATCTAAATATTTTGAGTTTGGCATTAAATTGATTTTCTATGAGACAAAAGAATTCTTTAAATCTACAAAAAACTTCATCTTTCGATTTAAGTAAATATAACCAAGTAGTTCTTGAAAAATCATCAATAAAACTAACAAAATATTTAAATCCATTATAAGATTCAATCGGGGCCGGACCCCATACATCGGAGTGGATCAAATCAAACATAGCTTCACTTTTACTAATAGAATGAGGAAAAGGAAGTCTTGTTTATTTTGCCAACTTACAAATTTCACAATTACTACAATTTAAATTTTTACAATCCAAAATACAATTTAAAATCTTATCGGATGGATGCCCAAGTCTTCTATGCCATAGATCAATATTAATGGATTTAGCGGAAGCACAAAGATTTAATTTTTGTAAATCTAAAATATAGTGTCCATTTTCAAGAAAACCTTCACAAATTTTCTCTCCGGTTTTTCGGTCTTGAAATATAACATTTTTACAAGAAAAAATTGCATTGCAATTAAAATCTTGTGTTAATTGTCTTACGGAAATTAGATTTATAGGAAAGTTTTTTAAATATAAAACTTTGTTAATTTTCTTATTGAAAAGATTAATTTCACCTACACAATTGATTTTTTCCTTCATACCATTTGCTACTAACACATATTGGTTATGTTCGGATAATTTTAAATTGGTAAGAAATTTTTTATTTCCAAACATGTGATCGGTAGCACCACTGTCAATAATTATTTTGTCAAATAGATTAAAATTTTGAGAGTGAGATACAATACCACATGAGTTATGAACTTGATTTTGATTAGCAAGCAGCACAGAAAGTTGCAGGAGAAGGGCTCACATTTGATAAGCTGATCTACCAGACCCGTTTGAGCCTAACCCGTCAGCGAAAAAAACCTCCTCCCGCATGCAATTGAGCGGAGAAATCAGCGAGAAAAACTCCTCCTGTATGCGGTTGAGCCCCTCCCGCATGCGATCCCTCAAGGAACCCCCTTTCCACACGCGACCCCCCAGACTCCATTTTTTTATTCCTGTTCTTGTCTCCACCTCTTTCTTCCTTGCGCTTTTCCTCTAACCGATCAGCTCCCCCTTTCGCCTCTCCTCTCTTTGCTGCTTTCCACCACGTCGGTCGGAGACAAGGATGGAGGAACCAACAACGACTTTGGGTGTGACCTTCTATTTTGCAATTGGTGCATTTTTCGGGTTCAATTTTGGAGTTAGGGTTTTGGCGCGGACCAAAGCTGGGATTTGGAGCTTTCCCTGCGAGTGCCTGTGTTTCGAATTCCTCTGCACTGTCTTGCGAGAAACTCACAGTGCGCTGCCGTGACTCCCTTTGGATCATGATTTGAGGTGAGTTCGCTGTATAGTTTGAATTCTTACTTGATCGTGGATATTTACTGGTATAAAATTTTCCTGGTTTGCTGTTGTTTTTTCCTGGTATTTGTTTTCTGGTTTTTTTTTCTGATACGCAACTGCCCCTTTTTCTGGTATGTAAGATTATTGAGTTATTGGGTTATCGGGCTATGGATATATGATCGAACAGAATCGAGCTTAAAGCTTGGAGCTTTGAGTTTATCGGAAGCTTGAAGCTTTATCGGGTTATCAGAATCGAGCTTAAAGCTCTGATACCATGTTATTTTTGAGAAATTGAACATAAATCTTTTGTATATTTTTGTTGTATATATCTTACAAGAGAGATGAGCCATTTTTATATTTCCAATTTCCTATTGTACCGTTGGTACTCACATAGTACCTAACGGTAACTTCCTATAACTCTCCTATTTACAATTCTACCCTTTAATTATTCAATTATTCTCAACAATGACTCGCATCTGACTCGCTCGTTATTGGACCGAGTTGTTAACGAGCCAACTCACCACTAGCTCGGTCCAAAATTAACGAGTTCAAGCTGGGACCTAACTTGCGAGCTAACTCGACTAGATATCAATTTGTAAATTTGTATGAATTTGTTTGCATTTTATACTGTCCAGCTCGGTTCAAAAAAATTATATAATTTATTTTATTCTTAAAACAAGATTCAGCTAGACCTAACGAGCCAGCTCGTCAGCTCTCAAGCTAGCGGTCCAGCTCGTGATAATTTCAAGCTGAGATTTCAGCTTGCTAATGACTCGAACGAATCAACTCGTAACGAGTTCAAGCTAGATCCAGCTCGTTGCTACCCTTGGAATTTACATTTCCTCAAGTTACCTGACTGAGTACAATTGAGACAGACAATCAGGATCTTCCTTTTAACTTGGCACGACTCTTAAAGCACAATGAGAAGATACGGATCCACGCTTGTTAGAAAACGAATGCAGCACAGTCTCTCTCTTTTTTTTTTGAGAGAAGCCCGTAGCCGTAGGCGTGATATATTAATAATAAGAAAAAGGTCTAAAAATTAGACCAAAGTATTTAAAAACCTATAAAGCAACAGACTACTTTAAATTATTAAAATCTCCTCATTTAAAAGGTAAAAAGTACCTATCTACCCGGTCCTTTTTGTTTATGTAAAAAGTGAATAGGTAAGGGTTTTAAACGCAATTTTCCTTCTAACTCGATCCTTCCCCTGCCAAACCAATTCTCCACCTACCTACCTACCTCCAAGACATCTGAGTTCTTTTCTATTCCCACCTCACCATGTCATCATAATACCGAATGCAGCACAATCACCCACACCGACCCTTCGACATCTCATATTAATAAAGTTTTTGGGGACCTATCGGTAATTACTGCGTTTTTGGGGACCCTTGAAGACAATCACCCATATTGAATTCTAGAGTGGAAAAAACATACCGTGCCGTAACCACAATGTTAAGGGATGGTCACACCACGTGAATAGTCATACCTCGTGAGTCACGCCGTGCTTAAATGTGCCGTGACCATACGTGACTCGCGTGATCATTTAATTATAATTTAGATTAGTTTATTCAAGATTCATCACTAAATCAATATCTAATAGTCCTAATTATACGTGACTCGCGTGACTACGTGCCGTACCGTGCTGTGCCAAAGTTTTAAAAAATAGACACGACACACAAATGATCACGGCACGTAACTGACACGCGTACCGTATCGTAACTATTCATACCGTGATGTAACATAACGTGACGTGTAATTTTTAAGTCACATCATGCGACACGCGAGTTATATCACGTAATTGACACATGTGATGTCATTGATGACAGCGTGACTAATTGTCCTCTCTGTGTCAATCACCCACAATGTATTAGAGTCAGGTAGCTGAGAAGATACGGATCCACGCACTAGTTAGAAAACGAATGCAGCACAACCACCCACATCGACCCTTCCGCTGCCAAACCCATTCGGTCTCCACCTACCTACCTCCAAGACATCTCAATTCTTTTCTACTCCCACCTCACCATGTCATCATAATGCCGCCTTCCCATATTCCTCCCACCTAACCAAAAACTAATGGTGTATGAGACCACATTTCATGCGCCTGTTTCAGTCAATCAATTTTATGATACCACATCCAAACCAAACCAACTCCACCAGATCCCCTCCATTCCCTTTATATGTCGCCACCTCCACCCACCCCAACCAACTCCCCACACTCTCTTGTTCCTTGTTCTTCCCAAAATGGATCTGCTCCTACTGGAGAAGACACTACTGGGCCTCTTCGCCGCCATTATCCTCGCCATAGTCATCTCCAAGCTACGTGGCAAGAGCCTCCGTCTGCCACCTGGCCCTGTTCCCGTCCCGATCTTTGGCAACTGGCTCCAGGTGGGCGATGACCTGAACCACCGCAATCTGACAGCACTCGCACGCAAATATGGAGATGCCTTTCTCCTTCGAATGGGCCAGCGCAACCTAGTCGTTGTCTCCTCACCGCCTCTTGCTCGCGAGGTGTTACACACGCAAGGCGTTGAATTCGGGTCCCGCACCCGCAACGTCGTCTTTGATATATTCACCGGGAAGGGTCAAGACATGGTGTTCACTGTATACGGTGATCATTGGAGGAAGATGCGAAGGATCATGACGGTGCCGTTTTTCACCAACAAGGTCGTGCAGCAGTACCGTGCAGGGTGGGAGGCCGAGGCGCAGAGTGTAGTAGACGATGTACGTGCGGATCCCAAGGCAGCGACGGAAGGAATCGTGCTGAGGAAGAGGTTGCAGCTGATGATGTACAACAACATGTACAGGATCATGTTTGATCGGCGTTTTGAGAGCATGGATGATCCCTTGTTTTTGAAGCTGAGAGCACTTAATGGAGAGAGGAGCCGGTTAGCGCAGAGCTTCGAGTATAACTACGGTGACTTCATCCCGATATTGAGGCCGCTTTTGAGAGGATATTTGAAGGTTTGCAAGGAGGTGAAGGAGAGGAGGCTTCAGCTATTCAAGGATTATTTCCTTGAGGAGAGGAAGTAAGTTTTATATTTTTTTTTGTTTCTTCTTATTATCTCGTACAATATTCATTTGTTTTGACACATGTTCTTTTGTTTATAATTTATTTTTAATTTTGGCCCCTGGTTGGGGCATGATTTTTAATTGAAAGGGGTTAGTGGGGTTAGGTCGACTGTTAATAAGCAAAGTTTAATCAATGGAAAATTTCTAGTGTACCCACGTAAACTTCTAAAATATCCTATATCTCCATAAAAACTGTAAAAAATTGCTTCCATCCCCTTTTATTCATTTAACTTTTTATTTAGTTATTTTAAAAATGGAATGGACAAATATACCCTCATCTCTTCCAAATGACCCATTCCATTTTAAAAAAGCCAAAATTTCTGATTTTGCTGAAGAACTTTTATTCTGTACGATAAGAGTAGATTAGGAGTAATACACCATTGGGCTTAAACGAATAAAATGCGAATTATTCGCGAGTTGTGTCACTATGGATGGAAGTAATTTTTTAAAATTTTCATGGAAATATAGGATATTGTGATGCTTTCATGGGATATTGGCTATTTTAGAAGTTTACGTGGGTACACTAGAAATTTTCCCTTAAATCAATTAGATTTATGTTTGGCCAGTAACAGTGTCTGACACTAACACTGACATGTATAAGCAAGTAAAATAAAAATAGGCACTGACATTAGTAGTGCTTACATAGGCACAAGAAATACTTAGATTAATACTGATTGAGTGTGAATTCATCTGTTAAATTGCAGGAAACTGTCCAGTGCAAAACCCTCTAACAATGCAGAACTGAAATGCGCAATTGATCACATCTTGGATGCACAAAAGAAGGGAGAAATCAACGAAGACAATGTTCTTTATATTGTGGAGAACATCAACGTTGCTGGTACATTTTTTAACTTCATATCTTATAATTATTTTTCTTTTCATTATGAAGTTTCAAGTTTAACTGGTTAAAATTGAATATTCTAATTAGACATGGAAAATTCTGTTACGTCTTTATTTTTCTCCGTATATACGGCTTGACAAATGCAAATGAGGCGGCTTTACCTTTTCTTTGTCGCTTGTATGTACGGTTGCCACCTTACCTACCTTTAACATTTACATCATGTTTGGTTGTGGACTAAACGTGGACTAAAGGCTTTAGGCCACTGTTATTTCACAAATTCGATTTAAATTAACTAGTCTAATATGGAATAGATTTAAATTTAGTCCAGCCTAAACATACCTAAATTAAACCACCTCAGGAAGTGATTTAAATTTTTCTTCAATTTTAAGCCACTGGGACACACTGTCATTCACCTTCAACCATTTTATCCCTCTCTCCTCATAACTTTACACACAACCAAACATAAATAATTTAGACCGGCCTAAGTTGGAATAACCAACTTAGGCCACCTTATGGTTTGTGGAACCAGAATGTAGTGGGTACAACGGGTAGGCAAAAGCCATAAAATGAAAAATGAATAGTTTGAGTTCGGCTCGGTGGGGTTAAAAATTTATGATTCGAGAATAATTTGAGTATAATTCAGGAATAATTTGATACCACGGGGAAGCAAAAAAAAAAAAATAAGCCCAAAAAATCCAAAAAAAGTCAAAAAAAAAAAATTTGGTGTACTTTTGCATTTTTTTCGCGAATAATTCGTGATTTGCATTTTATTCGCGAATAAAACGTATTATACGTTTTTTTGTGTTTTATTCGGTGTTTGATTCAAAAACGTCAAAAAAAAATTAAACAATGCGAATTAATCACAAATTATATTACTATGTCACCTCTACAATTTATTATACCAACCAAACCAAAACTGTCCAATGTGCACCAACTTAATGTCTCTGTTGTGTCAATCTACGATCCGACGTTAATTAATGTCAAATGTATTTCAACGTGAGTCCAACATTTAGATATCTCTCATGTTGAATATTAATGTGGTACATGCTTCATATGTTGAACCAGCATTTGATAGTATAAATGGCTTATAATGCAATTTATCTAGCCTTGGACAAATAGAGAAATCTTTGACAAAAGTTAAAAACTATGACCAAAGTTTGTCGCAAGTTTAAAGGGTGATGTTGTGTGGTCCCAAGTAGGTGCACCAAATAATAAAGCCTTGACACACGCTACCAACAGATTTCTAATTTTCTATTCCAAAAATCTATGGTTTTTACAACTTGGTATTATTATTTATTTTTATTTTTTTGAGAACCTGGCAGAAGCTGGCATGTGAATTTCATTAAACCTAATTAAGTACTGGTACAGAACTTGGTTTCTGTTTGTTTTTTCCCAATTTTTTGCAACATTGTATCTGTTAACAAACTTCTTTTCCTTCTTAAATAACCTACCACGGTCTTTATATTATATAGTATACATTTGTTCATTTCAAAAGAAAAATATAAGCAACTTAGAGAATAATTAAATCAGGTGTCCTACATGAAACAGTTTGCCTTCCCCTTTCTAATTGCTTGACCTCCATGAGACTATTGCCTATTGGTACACCATCAAACAGTTTGTTCTGGTTTAGCTTATACCAACCAAATCAAAACTGACAAGTGCATCTCACCTACTTGTGTTTTCAGCTATCGAGACGACTCTATGGTCAATTGAGTGGGCTATAGCCGAGCTGGTGAACCATCCTAACATCCAGAAAAAACTACGCGATGAACTTGACACAGTTTTGGGAGCCGGTAACCCGATAACCGAGCCCGACACCAACAAGCTTCCTTACCTCCAGGCAGTCATTAAAGAAACGCTCCGTCTCCGCATGGCCATCCCCCTATTGGTGCCCCACATGAATTTGCTAGATGCCAAATTAGGCGGCTTTGACATTCCTGCCGAAAGCAAAGTTCTTGTCAATGCCTGGTGGCTGGCAAATAACCCTGAGCAATGGAAGAACCCAGAGGAGTTCAGGCCGGAGAGGTTTTTGGAGGAAGAGAAACATGTGGAGGCCAATGGGAACGATTTTAGGTACTTGCCATTTGGTGTCGGTCGCCGCAGCTGTCCTGGAATTATTCTCGCATTGCCCATTTTGGGTATCACTATTGGCCGTCTCGTGCAGAATTTTGAAATGTTGCCGCCGCCCGGCAAGGATCAATTGGACACCACTGAGAAAGGAGGACAGTTTAGCCTTCACATCTTGAACCACTCCACCATTGTGGTCAAGCCAAGAGTGTTCTAATAATTTATTTTGTATCAACTTTTTAAGGATAGTTTTGGGGTTTGGTTGAAAAGAATTGAAATGGTTGTACTTTGTTTTAGGTTTTTGGTGTACTATTGATCTTTTAAGTTTTTATTCATAAGGACACACGTGTTGCTATTGGTGCATCGAGATCCGTACGAACTTAAATATGTAGGAATCTTATATGGATCTTGATACGGATCGAAGAGCTCCGATCTGACATCCGACGAAATTTAATTTGATGCCCATTAGACCGACCCCATTCCTATTTTCAATAATTTCAGATAATAAAACAACTATTTTGTGAAGTTGTGGAACTCAACAATTAAGCAAGTTTTATTTACTTGCATTCATATTCTGGCAATGTTAGGTCGATGGTGTTACTGTTTTTGCTGTTTTTCTTCTTTTTCTTTATATGTCTTTATCATCATCATCATGAGTGCAAATTAGTTGACGTGTATCTATATGACAATAGTTAGAGCTCACTTGTTGGTTTTAGTAATTTTATGACAACAACCACGACCCCAGTTGATCAAAAACAAGATTGAAATTATGAACAAACTCAAATGCCCACGTGTTGCCGTGGGAATAAAAGTCTATTTTGATCACTTTCTTAAAATGTGACTAATTTAAAAATTAATTGCATAATCATGTATTAGTCAATAATAAGAATAAACGAGAACCTTTGTGATTGACCCTAAAAATATACCAACATGATTACACATTTTTAAAAGAATTATGATGAATTTTGAAGCAATACAAAGAGGATTAAAATGAATTAGAAACCACAAGAAATTACTGGAAATATCACTCTTGTGCATGGCTCACAAGCACCCGATCTAAACAAGCAAACGAGTTGCATTAGCTCACAAGCCACCGATCTAGACAAGCGAACGAACATAACGCATGACACAGCTGACCCTTCGCTCCTATGTCTCATTACTCCACTGCTCCAATTAATTAACTCTATTTTGTTTTTACAGTAATTTTGTAAATTATTTGTTAGTTGAGCCTTTTTTAGATATTTGACATTTGATAAACCTAATATTAATTATATGATGAGTCTAAAATTAACTCCATTATTTGATAACGTTAATTTGCTGACCTTTAATTAAATTATTTGATTAGTCTAAAATTAATTATACAAAATTAAGATGTCATGTTGTCAATTATGAGCTCTTTGCTTTCACTTTTTTTGGGACTATTCTTTTTTTTTTAGTTTCTTAATTCTGAAACCTTTTCATTTATAAAGATACAAGACTGTCTAAATTACAAAAGTCAACCAAAATAGAAAATTATTCGAAAGTAAAATAAATAGAAAAAAACAACATATAAAACATGAATATTGCATTGTAACCAATCTGTGCAATAAAAAATAAAGCAACATAACAGTAGAATAATTAACATTTTAACTTCAAGTGACATAACAGATACATTTTCATCACTAAGTTTTGCCTTGAGTGCTTCTATTTACTTTTCCAGGGCTTTTGTTTACCTAATTTTTTTTTTTTAAGGCTTGTTTACCTACATTTCAAAAATCAAATAAATAAATAAATAGAACTTTACAATGCCAACAGGTAAACCATACAAATCTCCACATTTTGAATGATATAAACCTAACAATATAACTTTAAAAAAGAAATCATACTTGCTCCTGTATCTCCTACCAAGAAAATGAGTTTTAATCAAAAGACATGATCATGCTACCTTGTTATTTGCTGTAATACAACTCAAAAGCTCTTAAATTGCATTTAAATAATATGATAAATGAAAACAATCAGAACACCTAGTAAAGTCTAAAACAAATATTTGTACTATGATTAATGATAATATTAAACCCAGCAAATGCAATTGATAAAATCCTGGCTGTACAATTGAGGAATCTTTAAATCTTGGCTGTACAATTGTATTTGTTCTTTCCAACAAATACAAAAAGAAGAATCTTAAAATTAAATTTTTTTCACCATGTCAATACAGCAGTAATTAAAACCATGTACATGAAAGAAGACTTCTCTACCAATTTACAGCAGTAAGCATATATTAGTATGTTATTTTTAGTGATGAGAAGACATTGAAACATGCATTTTGATTTACTCGTGGACATATGATTTCGGACCAATAGACAATATATGATTTTAGACCAATAGACAATATATGATTTCAGACCAAAGGTTTGGTACCACGTCTGATAAAACTCTGTAGGTTTCGTTTCTTAATGAAATCGGTAGTATATACCACTTTTATCAAAAAATAATAATAAAAGAAATAATTATATAAAAATCTGGAAAAATCATATATATGTGGACGTATGATTCCTCTCTGGGAGTATGACTGTATAATTTAAACATAGCCCTTTCATAAAAAATGAGAATTAAAGCTAAAATAGTAAGATACAAAAGGTGTAGCACAGAAGCCACTATGCTATGGGTTTGAAATGAGATGAATATGAAGCTGGCACCATGACCTAATTAAACAAAATTACTTGGATAAAAAAAGTATGAATTAGAGTCAAAACAATAGACTAATCACACTGTAGCACCAGAACAGATGTACTATAGACTTGAAATAACATGAAAATAATTCCTAATTGGAGTTATGTGACCCCTAAATACCTGAACACTATGCAAAGACAATATCCAAGCTCTAAGAGAACACAAATAAGAAATTGTGATGAAAAATCATTAAACCATGAGAAACCATATAAAGATACTCTCTGGATTGAAACCAAACTCAAGACCATGTCATCTTAAGAAACTCAAAACCATGAACTCAATTTTTCCCAGCTTTCCTTTATCATTAATTATGTTTTATGAACCACAAAAAAACAAAAATTTTGTTCACTTAATATTTGTTATGTAGAAACAGAAGCCTTATGTAAGTTGCCTGAAAGAAACAAATTAACTGACAGTTATTTTTTCTTTTCTTTTCTTTTCTTTAGTTAATCTTGGAGCTTCAGAGGATCGATTGGGTTTGAATTTTTGACTAAATCTCTACAGATCTATTAGACTACTTGAGAAAATTTGGACCAAATCCACGACTTCTTTTTGCATTTTGCACCTATTTTGAAAAAGAAACAAATCGTGGAGGTTTTATCAGTGTACAAAAATAGGAATCATTCATATACCTTTTTCTTTTTCTTTTTTTTGATAAAAGTGGTATAGTACCACCTGTTTCATTAGAAACAGAAATATTCTTACAAAATGAACCTAAGACAATTACAAATCAGCAATATCAAAAATAAAAAAATCTCTCTAAATCAGCAATATCAAACTAGTTGATATCTAAAGCAGTTAAACCAACTAAGCATAAAAGAATAGTAGCTAAAGTTTGCTAGGTATATATCATACAAAAAGTAAGTACTAAAGTATCATATTAGGAGAAACTAAGTAGCTGCAGAGGGATTAATAGAGGAGCTGGTATGAGCATTGGGGTTAGAGGAAGCAAAGTAGACAGTATCGATTGCATCATATTCTGCTCTATCTCGGAGGTAGTCTGAAAGGTCGGACCCCTCTAAACCAAGAATTGGATCTTTCTCTGAATCCCAGCTGCAGTTGTCCTCCTCCGATGTATCTATCTCCGATAGGATTATAACATTGCCTGCCTGAGACAAATTCGTAACATCCATAGGCAAAACTAAGGTTAATTTAAAAAAAGAATCATCTAAGTTAGATTTACACCAATAAGAAGTTAAAGAGATAATTTGAGATCCTAATGAGGCTAGAGATGGTATCACAGCATTATTGAAACATACTCTATTTCTAGCTAACCAAATTACCTAAATAGTTGTTGACCTAATTAATTCAATTAATCTACAATCCTTAAGTGGTATCCAAGCATCTAAGAGCCACAAGTCTGAAACAGTATCACAGTTAAAGGAGAAATTATTAAATTGTGCAATCCATGTCCATATAGAGTTGATTAAGGGGCAAGTTACAAATAGATGATCTGTTGTCTCTATAGAATTACAAAAAGGGCAATTAAGGGATCCTTGCCATCCTCTCTTTGCAAGGTTATGTTTTGTTAAGATTTTGTCTTCTTTGACTAACCACATGAACACCTTAATTTTTAAAGGAATCTTAGTTTTCCACATAATAGAATAAACAGTGTTTTTGATACTCCCATATTCTAACCACTTATACAAAGAATGCACAGTAAAAGTTCCTGATTGGTTCCATCTCCAAGTAATGGAGTCAGGAATATACAAATCATTGAAAACAGTAGAATAAGAAATAGTTGACTGAAGATGGTGACATTCTAATAACATAATACCAGTCAACTGTCTAGTAAACAAAAGAGTTAGAGAAAATTGTGTTACAGCATCAGCAACAGTGATTTTAGGGTCAGAGGCAATTCTAAACAGATTAGGGTAAGAACAATATAGAGTACATTCATCAAACCATCTATCTAACCAAAAAGCAGTATCATGTCCATTACCAATTGTTTTATTAATGCCTAAGTCAACACTAAATTTAATGGATATAATGCTTGACCAGAAAGAAGAGCATCTAGAAATTGCTAACCCAATTCATTCATATACCTAAGGTAACATAATATTTCTGTTTGGATCTAGACTGCCTAATGATGATCTGCACGACTATTAAAGCGGACCCGTACGCTCCACTGCGGACCGGATCGGTCCAGATCCCGATCGAACGGCCGTCATCCCAAACAGAAACTTGTTACCTCGGAAGATACGCGTTCCAAAAATAGAGGCATCTAAACATACACGTGTTAAATCCATGAAAAGTTCCATTTCAAAATCAGTATCTAATATTCAACTTTTTTGCAAAGTTAACTCAAATTATTTATCATCGTTGAAAGCGTATTTTTTATAAGATTATTTTGTACGTGTTCTGGTACATGTTCTCTGAGAATCTAATATCAAATGTATAAATAAATATTAATTGAAAATAAATATCAAGAGAAATTTAGCACGCGGAGAGTGAGAATAAAAATAGGAGTTGCATGATCTATCATGCATGTTTTACTTAGTCTTTAGTTTATATATTTTATGTATTAGATAAATTAATGAGACTAGCTATAATTTATCTTGTATAGAAATATACTAAAAAAATAGT
Source organism: Carex kokanica (assembly GCA_025461125.1). Classification (NCBI taxonomy): domain Eukaryota; kingdom Viridiplantae; phylum Streptophyta; class Magnoliopsida; order Poales; family Cyperaceae; genus Carex; species Carex kokanica. Next base: position 89,430 of record JAJGRX010001361.1, on the reverse strand, counting down.
TACTAAGAAATTTTATGTGCATTTGTTAAAACATGTATTTTTTTAATATTATAATAAAATATTAGAGAAAATCAAATTTCTCTATAGTGCATGGAAACAGTAAAACCATTCAAATTTGCATGTGAACTGAGAGTAATCAACATTTTGAACGAATTTCAAGATTCAATTTTGAAAAATGTTTTATATTCAAAAATTATGAGTAGACCTCCGAGTAAAATTATCAATTATGGATGTCAAATTTCTTCTAGATTTTTTCTTAATTTTTTTTAAGTCATAGTGGCATTACATATGGCTGAAAATTATGAATTATTTCCATGAGCTAGCTTCATACTTGCAGCTCATAAATAAGTCTTATTTTGTGGGCGTCAAGCAATGAGTTGTTTTACGGTGGAAAAATTTACTCAACTTTATTGTCATAATTACTTTTGGTGAAGAAAGTAATATTGATCGCACGCCGTAATTAATGGCTGGCACAATGGATTATGTATGTTGTGCATTAGCTGAAAGAAGTATATTTAGAATTTCATGCATTTCGGCTGTGTGATCAGGATGGGAGTCAATCCGGCCCACACCCTTAACGCATGGCGCCCTTTGATGTTAGTGCGGATATTAATCAGACGGTCCAAATCTATCAACAAACGTTCCATTTATGCAGAGGATACGAATTGGACACAGGACAGGAGACATCATTTCATATTCCTTCTGTTCTCTTTATTCCTGCCCGATTTTCGATCCAAGTCAGTACATTCAATCTAATCTAATATCTATTACAAAGTTATTGCCATTAATGTCTAATAGAAATTTAGCTATTCCAACATTTAAATATTTGATTGATATTTAAATTTAAAATAAGTTATTAATTTCACTTTACTCTTCATGTTTTACATCTATTTGATAACTTATGTTATGACTTCAATTAATCCGTCTAAGGATGGAGAAATTAGTAAATAAATCATATTTTATGACAACCCTACATATGAAAATATGTAGTAAGTGTGAAATAAGTTAATCCATTTGAAGAGGTAATTTCACTCGTTCTATTATAACTCCATCTTATTTCTCAATGTTTTACATCTCGTTTGATAATTGTCGAGACAAAAAATTGGGTTCAAATTAATTGATGCAATTTTGGGACTTGTGATTAATTTTGATGATTTTATAAGTATGATCGAATTATTTTAAAACAACGATCCAAAGCGTGCAACACACTGTAAATGCGCTCCAATAGATTATGTATAATGAGTAGAACTAGGGTGTTCTTACGTTTATTAAGTCTCTTTGTGAACTCAACTCTAAAATATATTGAATTGACTTCAACTGACGAATCTGAATTGTTGAAACTCATCTACCTTACGAGTGATGCATATACATACCAAAATTTAAAAAATTTGAATTAATTTTGTATAGAGTCATGGCCAAAAAAATGTTCAAAAAATGAATGCATTAAAATTAATTTATAAACCTTAATTTTGACCGCTTGACTTTATACTAAATTAATTAAAAAATTTAAAATTTTCATACGCAGACACATCACTCATAAGGTAAATGGTTTCAACAGTTCAGATTCGTTATTTGAAACCAATTCAATAAATTTTAGAATTGAGTTCACAAAGAAACTAAGTGAACTCAAAGAACACCCTCGTTCTACTTCCGTATAATATTTGATTTATCTTTTTCATTAAGTAGGAATATATACACACACATGTGAGCATAATTGATGAATTTATAGATTATTCTCGAAGTTGTGATTTTGAGATGTCACCCAATTGGTTAAAAGTGTGAAGTTATGCATTGCTACGTGCTATAAACTTATTCTACCAATACCAATACTTGATGATGTTTCAAAATAATTTATCATTTTTAATGATTTTAGGATTTGAAAAGTGATTCAAATTGATTAAAAACATAAATAAATTAATGCACTAAACTGATAAGGCCTTAAAACTGCTATCCTATCCGTGTCTAAATTAGTGGATTTTGTTTCCAAGGCCTGGTCCTTTATTATATATGGTTATTATGGGTTAGGTCTGTGTCATAGCGACAAATAAATTATTCGGATTCAGTTCAATGGGGTTAAAAGTTCGTGATTCAGGAATATTTAGGTCTCACAAGAGAGCAAAAAAAAAAAACATAAAAGAATCCAAAAAAATAAAATAATAAAATGAAAAATGAAAAAAGTTGCATTTTTTCGCGTTTTATTCGTGAATAATTCGTAAAATACGTTTTATTTGCGTTTTATTCGTTGTTCTGTTCGGAAACGTCCAAAAAAAACATTTTATTCACGAATAAAATGTGAATGTGGTGACTATGGCCCATGTTACTAAATCACCACCCCAGTTAATGTACTATATTTAAATTTACTGAAAGCGAATGGAAAAGAAATAGAGAGAAAATAATAATAAAAGGGAAGGAGTTTACTTTAGTCCGATTAATTTTAGACAGAGTATAGTTATAGAGTATATGGAGGTGAACTGATTGAGATAAAAAATTAGAATTTTAACGAGTTACAGTCCCGAAAAACAAATCTAACAGGGACCAGCTGGTAAGCGATTAGGTTAATTAGTTCTATGATCGATTATCTACGACTCTACGAGTGTCGAATTGTAATAGGAGGGGATAGCTTAGCTATTGATATAATCCAAGATCTAGTCACATGCTTGCTAAATAGTTTCATTTTTAGGCACGAGCACAGACTGAGATGCATGTGAGCTGGTGTGATTCTGAGGCTATAACACCTATACATAGCAGTTGGTGTTGGTCTCCTGCCCAATCGTGCATATTATAATACAAATAAAGAATTTCATACAGATCTGAATCGTAGATTTCGTTTCGTATCAAATCCTAGTGGATATGTATCTATTCTTATTTGCTCGGTTTGTTAATTCCTACTTGAAATATCAAACTGTAAACTACAATGTACAATTTTCAACTGACACTCAAGATCTAGCTATATGCAACCCTCCGATGAAATATATACAATTAGGATGAGCCAAACTCAATGAATTCCTTCTGTTTTAGTAAAGATTAGAGTTCAAGCCATCTAATTATTTAATATTCACAAAAGATTGTTTTTTTTCAGATTTCGAATCTACGACCTCTCACACGGAGAGCATTGTCTTTACCACTAAACCGAATGCTGGTTCTCAATGAATTCCTTTTGTCTTAATCAATATATTTGTTAGTAGCAAACTTTGCTGCCAACTATATAAAAAAAAAACTTTATGATTCCAAGTAACATAAAATAACACTTTTATGTTATTCAAAATAAATGTTAGAATAATGAAAGAGTGGAGAAAGCGAGGAGAGATATGATGCATCGATTGTATTTTTACCATATTTTGATTTTGAAGGAGTTCAAACTTATTTAACATGAAAATTGAAAAAAAAAAAAAAAAAAGTTTCCAATCCGGACACTCCTGCTTTCCTTGTATAAATCGATTGTATTTTTATCTTCATCAAATAAAAAGTAATGGGGAGAGGATCCTTGATAAAAAAATTCGAAATTTCTATTAATACTCTTAAAAAAGAAAAATAGCAAATATGCCCCACAAAATATTTTTTTTTTAAAAACACCCTAACCGCCTCACGTTGGAGCGGTTTGATTTTGATACCTAACTGCACCACGTTTGATTATGTGCTACCTGGCCACACCACAAATTATCGTCTGAAATTTCAAACCGAATAGGTCGCTGAATAAATTTCTCCATAAAACAGACTTGACAGTTCTTTTTATCTCCGAAACATACTTGACATTTCTTTTTTTTCCTCATTCTTTCCTCGACCACTTATTGATCCTCTTCTGGATACTTGTCGATTGGACGATCTACCTTGATTGTTACTGTTTATCTATGTTGCATGGATACGGGTACGGGTATCGTATCGGATACGATATGGATACGGCGATACGGCAATTTTCAAAAATCCCGGATACGATACGCCAATTATATATATATATTATTTTTTATTATTTATATATTGTATTTAGATAATCATAAAAAAAATTAATTAAAGGCTCAAACTATAAAAAATTAAAGGCTTACTCTAAGTATAGAGTAAATACCATAGTTATTGGTATAATACACAAGTGAAACTATGGTGGAGTGGTAAAGGTTTTGGCCAACTTGGGGCTCTCCCGGGTTCGAATCCCGCTGGGCGAAAAAAAAATCTCATTTGTGCAACGGTCTTTGCGCGGCTCACGGGTGCAGCGCGCGCGGTTCACTGGCGCGGCTCACGTGTTCCGCGGTTCACTGGCGCGACTCACGTGTCCCGGGCGTATCCGAACGTTATTTGCCGTATCCTGGAGTGTCAACGGAGTGTCAGAGACCGTATCGGCCGAGTAAGGATACGCCACGTAGGCGGATACACCAGCTGGCGTATCGGATACGTCGGTGCCGTATCGGGCGCGTATCGGTATCGGATACGTGTCCGATACGGATACGGCTCCTATATTGGAGTATCCGAGTAACATAGCTGTTTATCATTCTTGTCTAACATTGCCAAAAAATCACCCGAAATCGCCTTCATCTTCTTCCTCTTCTTCCTCTTTCTCTTTCTCTTCAGTTAGAATAAATTGTGAGTGGGCAGGAGAGAGAAAACTGACTTTTATAGGGTTTTTATAGCAGATCGCCTGTGTGGGATCGGTCAGGTATCAAAATCAAACCGCCCCAAAGTGGGGCGGTTAGGGTGTTTTTTTTAAAAAAATTCATTTTGTGGGGGCTATTTGCTATTTTTTTTAGGGTATTAATAAAAATTTCGGTAACAAATTATCTTAATAACTTTGACAGTATTTTTTCAAATCATGGAAAAAAAAAAAAGTTGTACACATATTGTTGATCTACTTGTAGATTGATTATATATCAATTTTTCTGCAATTTAAGTATTATTTGATGTTCTATCAAATAATGTTAAATATGGACCGTCATAAATATTTACATTATTTGATGAAAAATTAGACTTACATAAAATGTCATTATTTTTTATATATAATATGTATAAAGTATATATTATATTTCATAATTTCAAATTAACAATTGCAAAACTATCAAATTTAATTGCATTTTAATGAAATTTCATTCCAAATATGAGTTGAACCAAACTTAATTTCAGCATCTCATCATTACCAGTATATTATAGTAGGTAAATAATGCCACTATCTCTCCAGCTAATCACAGAATCAATTGTCCCCACGAGACTACAAGCCACTCGCCGTCCCACAACGGTCACTTCACTTCTGGCCCCCTCTCGCTCTCTAGTTAATTATTAACCGTATGTATCGATTTGGTACAATCAAATTTGGATAGGCTACAGATTGTACCGTTAGATCCATCTGAGACAACGGTTAGATGTGTTCAGGTGTTGAAATGGCCTCCTTTGAAATTGGAGAGGATCTTCACCAATCTTAGATCCCCTAAAAAGTTGTTAATTATCCATATATCCAGTCATAGATCCAGTCCTAGATCCATGCTGCTGCCGCCGTATATATATTTTAGGGGGGGACTAACTATTTTTCCAGTTCATTTTCTCCGTTCATTCTCTGATCATTAACTATCTGGGAGACCGCTCATTAACTGGGAGACCACTAACTACTTAGAGAACTGCCTAATATTTGATAGATTAACAATTGACGAGTATAAATATGGATACCTATGCACACAAGTGTTAATATATAATATCTCAAGTATTCATACCTAAAATATCAAGTTTTTTGAAAAAAAAAAAAACTAGACATATCATCACACACCTATCTTTTATACATTTCTAGAGGTGAATTTTTTTTTCTTCCGTTCAATTCGTCAAAATCTCGTCGTGCAAGTACTCATACCTCGTTGTTCAAATATTCATACATCGTTAAGCAAGTATTCATATGTAAGATACTAAGTATTCCTAGAAAAATATCTATCTCCTATTTCACCCTCCGCGTATCCTCTCCGATTTGAACTATTCATCGCTCCTTTGTCATCAACCTGAAAACAATAGCTTTGTTCCTACGAAAAAAGAAGATAAAATAAGATATTTATGTCGATGTCATCATTTATTTCAAGAGTCGCACAAAGGTGTTCGTGCCATGATTAGAATGCTCAGTGAAATCATATTTGCACAAGTAATCACATCTTCTCTGAATATAAAGTCCACGAAATTTGTTAAAATCTCAAATTAATAATATACGAAGAAGTCTCTCCTTATATATATATATATGAGTTTGCATAAGGCACGTGAGGGAAACAAGAGTTGATTGTTTAGTAACTCCAGCGAGAAAGAGGAGTTGGGAAAGAGAAACACTAGTTGTAACTCCAGCGAAAAATAAGAGTTGGGAAAGAGAAGGAGCAGGTGAGACGTCTCCAAATTTAAATCCTAATCGTTCACTTGTTTCAACGGATTCAGATTTAACAATTATTTTGAGTTAGGTACCTGGGAGGATACGGATTCAAATAGATCGAGAGATGGAGTCGGGGTTGAGAAATAGTAGACGAAGGTGGAGAGATCAGTTGGTAGAGAGAGAAGTGCTGGGATTTTTTTTTTTTTTTAAGAAACAGTTAAGCCTTTGACTTTGATGGTTAATGAGTTAGTTATAGGAAGCTAGTTAGATGGGGGATGAATGGGGAATTGGAGATGGGGAAAGAAATAATTACTCATTTTTTATTCACTTAATTATTCCGTCTTAATTATTCCGTCGCGAAAAGTGTCTATTTTGTTGTTGTATATCCATATATAGATAGCAAATTAAATGCATGAACATGTTTACTTAATAAGCTTGTTAAGAGTATGTCTAAAATCAGAAATATGCCTATGTCGACGTTAATATCTCAGCCGCCGCAAACATTTTTTAATTATATATATATAAGGAATTCGATTAATTGTTTTCCATAAAATGTAAAGAGTACAGGTAAACTTCCAAAAAAAATTTGTTCCTTGGCTTTTTTCTTTGAAAAAAATATTGATCAAGGCTGCAAGTTTGAAATTTGACTGATTCTGCTATAAATATTTAAAATTGAATGACTTGATCTTAATTTTATTAGAAAAATTATCTGTCAGCGAAATGAAAACTATTAAATGTCGTGATTTTGATTTATTTTACGAGGAATGTAAGGAAATGAATTTATTATTTTGTTAATATACCATTCTTTCGATGATGCCTAAAGAATCATTCTTTCTTTCTTATCATCTTATGTCCTTTTTTAGTTACATGTTTTCTCTTTTATTTTTTAATATTATATTATGTAGTTTCATCATTTTATTGCCGACATAATCTTTATACATGAAATACCTTACTTAATTTACTCGACACTCGTTGGACACGAGAAATTATTTCATTTTGAGAAAGAAAAATTAAAAATTTTAATTGAAGAGAAGTACATACAAATGAAAACTTCCATGAGATATCACAAGAACCAAAGACGTACTGTACCCCTGTGGCCTCCCTCGCTTGCCTCCAAAACCAATTTTTTATACTTCTCTCTCCTCTCTTCCTCACCCTCCAATAAAAACCATTACATACACTCTCTCTCTAACCTCTCAAATCTAACTCCATCTCCAAATTACTAAATCCATGGCCGGTGTCACGGTTCTATACACCGGTCCATACAGGTACCACAAAAAAAACCACAACAAGAGAAGAAAAAACATTCTCTCTCTAGCCTTGGTTGCTCTTCTCTGTGTGGCCTCTTACTTCCTTGGTATATGGCAACACAGTCGAAGCACTACTGGCTCCTCCATTTCTACCATTTTCAGCACCATTTCTTGCAAATACAATCGGCCAGTTACGACTTCCTCCCCGTCAAGTTTTGCTGCTTCCTCTCTCGACTTTACTGCTCACCACACTGTTGATGAGTCACCGGTGCTGGCAGGTAGTACAAAAAGGTTTCAACCGTGCGATGTGAAATATTCAGAATACACGCCTTGTGAAGATCGGGATAGGTCGTTAAAATTCCCTCGAGAGAAACTGATATACCGAGAGAGACACTGCCCAGCAAAAAAAGAATTGTTAAAGTGTCTGATACCGGCGCCTCCTGGGTACAGAAACCCATTTCCATGGCCGGCGAGTAGAGGCATGGCATGGTTTGCTAATGTACCACACAAAGAGCTTACAGTGGAGAAGGCGGTACAGAACTGGATCCGGATCGATGGCGATAAGTTCAGGTTTCCAGGAGGTGGGACCATGTTCCCGAATGGCGCCGATGCATACATTGATGATATCGATCGACTTATTTCGCTTAAAGATGGGTCAATTCGGACCGCTCTCGACACCGGTTGTGGGGTAAGTTTATATGTTCTTTTAACATGTATATATAAACATGGTTAATTTGAAATTTTAATAAGGATAGAGTAACTTTTGAATTACATAAATTATAGACAATCAATAATTCTGGTTTTATGATTTTATCTCAAGGTACTCGATTGGCTAGGTATGTAAATAGGAAAATTCACAGGGTACAAGTGTAACTTTGTCATGTTGGAAGTAGTTAGCAACGGGTCCGACTCTGCTGCTTTTCTAGCAGAAAAGGAGGACCCTCCTCTTCCAAATTCAACGATTCAAAATTTTCATTTACGTATCTCGATAAAAAACTTGTTTCATGCACAAATCTCAACAAATTTTGAATTGTTAGATTTAAAAGAGGAGGATCCTGCTTTTCTTCTAGAAAAGCAGCGGAGTCCGTTCCGTTAGCAACTGGGACAGGCTGTTAGCTGGTCAGGCCTTTTTGCATTAAATATAGAAAAAGAGTTACCCAGGACGAATTAATAAACCAGTACAGTATCATTAAACACAAGTCAAAGTCAAAGTCAATAGTCAACTGTAGTAAACTAGTTCAGTAACCATATCAGTCAACGATTGACTTGAACCTTTACTTCACCGTGTTTATCTCAAACAGGTTGCAAGCTGGGGAGCTTATCTACTGTCACGCAACATCACGACTATGTCGTTTGCACCTAGGGATTCGCATGAAGCGCAGGTGCAGTTTGCGCTTGAACGAGGAGTACCGGCCATGATAGGCGTGCTTGCATCGAACCGCCTCCCTTATCCTGCGAGGGCATTTGACATGGCGCATTGCTCCCGTTGTCTCATCCCGTGGCACCTCTATGGTATAATATATATATATTCTGTTTCTCAATGCTTACACAATTACAGAGATTTAATTTATACTTTGTTAAGATGTTTGTATTATTTTGAACTGCACAGATGGGCTATTCCTGATAGAAGTAGATCGGGTGCTAAGACCAGGTGGGTATTGGATCCTCTCGGGGCCTCCAATCCACTGGAAGAAGCATTGGAAGGGATGGGAGAGAACCAAAGAGGATTTGAATGCAGAGCAAACTAAACTTGAGGATGTGGCAAAGAGACTCTGTTGGAAGAAGATCAAGGAGCAAGGAGATATTGCCATATGGCAGAAGCCATTTAATCATGTCGATTGCAAGGCGATACAATCACCGAATTTCTGCCCGGCTCAAAATTCCGATGCAGCTTGGTAAGTATTATTAGGAAATAGTTTATGTTCATTCAAGAGCTATTGTTATGTTGCTATTGGAATTAGTTATATTATTTTGAGCCATAATTAAGGTTTCGACTTGAACTGTAAAATTAAACAATAGTTGTGACGTTCAAATATTTCCTTTTTCAGATAATTTTTGACACAAAGGGTTGTTCATCATTGATATTTTAGGTATAACAAGATGAAAACATGTATCACACCATTGCCAGAGGTGTCAAGCAAAGATCAAGTTGCCGGTGGCCCGATCAAGAAATGGCCAGAGAGGCTAATTGCAATTCCACCAAGAATAAAAAGTCGAAGCCTGAAAGGAGTTACAGCTGACATGTTCTTGAAAGATACCGAGTTGTGGAAAAAGCGGGTCGGGTATTACAAAACCCTAATCAACCAATTGGGACAGAAGGGGCGATACCGAAATTTGCTCGACATGAATGCACGGTTTGGCGGGTTTGCAGCAGCTTTGGTTGATGACCCGGCATGGGTTATGAACATCATCCCAACCGTTGCAAGTGTTAACACGCTCGGTGTGATCTATGAACGAGGGTTTATCGGTACATATCACGATTGGTACGTTTAATACATATCATACCTTTCTCCAAACTTTTTTTTTTCTCTTTTAATGAAATAATGGCAATTATGTGTTATAACTTGTATTTATTTCATTCTAGGTGCGAGGCAATGTCGACTTACCCCCGTACGTATGATCTCCTTCACGCAGATTCGGTTTTTACACTCTACAAAGATCGGTAAATTCGATAATTTCTCTGTTTATCATTAAAACATCCAATGAAAAGCTTCTCAACTCTGTTTTCAAATGAACTTGGAAAAAAATAATAAGGAGCAATTCTCCAAATAATAATAATAATTGTCCATGGTATTTGATTCAGATGTGATATGGAAGACATTCTTTTGGAGATGGATAGAGTTCTAAGGCCAGAGGGAACAGTAATATTTAGAGATGATGTAGATAATTTAGTAAAAATAAAGAGCATTTCAGATGGAATGAGGTGGGACAGTCAAATAGTTGACCATGAAGATGGCCCACTTCACAGAGAGAAGCTTCTTCTTGTAGTCAAAACTTACTGGACAGCGCAGGACCAAGACCGTTAGTAAGAGAAGAGAAAAATAAAATTTAAGGTCGTTTCTGAAAAAAAAAATAGATAAGGTTGAAATGTTGAAATTTTTTTGCGATATTTTTTTTTGTCATTTTTACAAATTATATCCAATATTAGTTCCCTCTGTATGTTCATTGGATTTTTCATTAGTAGAAAGATAGATAGGATTTCTACCGATTTTAAAAATAAAAAAGTTTGGCTCGGTATGAATTCTACCGATGCAAACTTAGTTATCTTTTTTTTTTTTCTAATTTGATGCATAGATGGAGAGAATTCTTCTATTAAATCTCTAGTAAAATATAAAAAGTTTTTTAAAAAATAGATGAAATGTTTTTATTATATCTAAATTTTAAGATACTCTATCTATTCCTGTAATATCTTTTATATTTTACTAGAAAAATTAAAAGGAAAAAAAACTGTTTTGGATTGGTAGGAAAAAACTGTTTATATTGGATTAGCTTCCAAATTTACAAGCCATAAATTAGATATATATTCATATGCACAAAATATAGAATAGATTTCATAATTTGCAAATGAAATTCACATAATTTGAAAGTTAGATAAATATCAATTGTCAATTACAAACATTCTTACAGAAATAAAAAGTAGCAAGTTTTCTCTCAGAACAGCCACCACACATGACATTGTCGGCCTCTTAGTAGGGTCTTATACAAATTACCCTTGGTCAATTCCAACACTTTCTGCACTGAGTTGTCGTCATATTATCCTTCCAACCGTCTATCAATCACACTCGTGATGTTTTCTCCCTGAAGCTTTACGTGCTGCTATACATGACATTTTTCTGGAATGATAAACAGTAGGCTTGTGATTAAATAACGAAGAAGAATTCCAAAGCTGTATACATCAGACATAACAGTGACCATATTTGACCTCATGGACCTATATTTGAGCAGAAAGTACTATATATGTTAGATTATACTAAGGATGCTTTAAAATTTAATTAAATTATGAAATTTAAAATCAGAAATGTATGTATTATGGGTCGATGTAACCATACATACCGCAAGAAGCTACCCATGTTGCTCCAAGTTTTCTCCTAATGTTGTTGCTCTTTACATCCCTATGAACTTTATAGGCTTCACACAACCTATGTGCAAATACAAGCCCTAACATTTTTTAGAAATCGAGAAATGAAGATTCAAAATTGATTACTTAACTGAAAATTTAAATACCTGCAAATCATAAGCATTAATTAGTGTTTTTGTATTACCTTGTGCTGCTTCAATGGCAATGTGTAGCCGCTCTCTCCAGCTCAATTTTTTTTGGTTACCTGCAAACCATAAGCATTAATTACTAGGTTTTTCTCCGGCAAATTTTAAATATTAATATTTTCTCAAAAATAAAATCAAATCAAATTCATAAAAAAATGTAAAATTCAAAGTTTTGTAGTAATGGAGATATGAAATAAATGGCCTATGTGCTAATGCATTAATATGGTCTGTGTTGTCCTATTGTATGGATTCTTTCTTTGGAGATAACAACAAAAGAAATGAAAAGGTTAGCTTATCCCCAATTTTTCTCCAAATTTTTCTTACTCATAGTTGTAGAAATTGGGGTAATTATCAGGTAACCTGTAATGTATGACTTAAATCATTATTTTTTTTTTCTAATGACTATGTTACTTGAGAAGCTTTAAATTCTTATTTTTCTTTCCAACAATTATGTTACCTGGTTTTATGCATCTTCTTACTATAGGAACCATATTTAGTAGAAGAACTACTGTCATAATTATAGTAATTACCAACAGGTTAGAGGAAAATGAACAAGAAAAAAAAAACTATTTAAAACATGAGAAACCTTATTATACACAATCAGATCAAAGAAAGTACTAGTCCACAAAAACTATATATTGAGGCCGTGTATTGTACCTTGCTACAGTTCGGACTTGAGGAGGGAGAGTGGCCGGGGGCTCGATCTTCAGAAAGGAGAGGCTGCCTAGGGGTTGTGGCAACCCTAGTGAGGAGGGTGAGGCGTGATCGGCCTTGATGAGTGAGGGACAACCTAGGGTTTTCGGGAGGGGGGGAGTGCAGCGACCTTAGTGAGGAGGTTGAGGCAACCTTGTGCTCGGCCTTGAGGAGGGAGAGGTGACCTTGTGCTCGGCCTTGACGAGGGAGAGAGGAGAGTCGCCGGCCTTGAGGAGGGAGAGCCAAGGGTTTTAGTTAGTGGGAGAGGCGTTAGGGGTGATTCAAAACTTTCTGGGGTTTGAGAAGAAATAAGGGAAGAGACGGGTTTATACAAAAAATTTCAAAATTTCTTTAAGTTTTAACACTTGTTTTATTATAAAAACTAGTGCCATATATTTAACACCGGTTTTTATAATAAACTGGTGCTAATGTGTTAGATTCAACTATGGTTTTAGTAAAAAAACCGGTACTAATTGTAAAAGCGTGTATGTGTTGAGAGATTATGATTGAACGCATTATAAAGAGCATTTAAAAATAAAATTATAACTATCAGATGAGAGAATGTATTGAACGTATATAGATACAGTAGTACATTCATTGCGTACTACATTTTTTTCCATTAAATTGAAGATGTTAGGTTAAATGTTATTGAAACAAAAATATAAATTCAAATCTTTCAAAATTGCAGGACCATGTCTCCAATAATAGGAAACCGACATCACATCCTTTTGTTTACTGTTGCATGTCATGTCTTTTTCCCTACGAAGCTACAAAGTTGAATTTGTATATACTTGATTCAGCTCTAGTTCTTTCAAAATGACCGGGTGTTGTCTCTTAATTTATATAGAAAAAAAATTACCAACTAGTAAAAAATGCCACTAAAAAAAATTAATCGTCTCAATTAGGTGTTAATTCTCATTGGTATGTTTGTCACATGAATACCATTGCCACATATATTTTAACATCGCCATTACCTGTTGTAAAAACGAAATAGTATTTTTAAAGCTTTCATAGAGCAAATTACATGGCAACAACAAAAAGATTCGCTGATTCTTTTTTGGAGAATAATATTTTTTTTTTAAACAGCTATTAACAGGAGTATGGGATATATATTCCATCTCATACTAACTACACCAACTTAATTAATTAGATCTGTAACTTAAATTACTTATAATATCTCACGGTACCATTGTATAAATTTAAATTCCGTACCTGCAGATCTTACCTAACGATAGCTATAGTTGACATGACTAATTACCTAAATTTTTTAATTTACTTTCTTATTAAAATTCTGATCTTACCAGCGGTTTTTTGGAAATTCAAAATTTACTATTATGCTTAGTCGTTACTTTACAGAGTATGTTTGGTTGTAAAACAAGAATAGTTATAATAGCTAAGTCAAAAATAACTATTGTTTGTCTAATTAGAATAGCTAAATCTTAAAATTCTTAGGAATAATATATTCTAATAAGACAAAAAGTTTGAATTCACTATTCAAGTTATTCTAACTCAACTAAACACCGAATAGACTATTCCGAATAACCTAACCTCAAGAATAACCTATTCTCATTCCAACCAAATACACCCTAAGTATTTTTCGGTCAGGATCCACTCCAATTGCAATGAGGCCGTTTTAATTAACTCCCGAGCACAACTGAACCGTTGATTTAAACGGCCCGGCATTGATCTAACGGCACAAGTGAGAAGGGGTTCCGATGGACATATATTGGACCCAATGTTTAATGTCTAGTTAAAGTCGTTTGATTTACGTTAAAATTTGTGCAACGGTGTAGATTTACCGGACAGTTAGCACGTATTTAAATCGGATTGTGCAAATTTCGGCAAGGATTAGACAATTTAAACGGAAGATCACACGACTTTTGGTCCGAGCACGTTGAAAATCCCCCGCTCCCGTTTTCCTAACATGTTATTAGAGTGTTCATAATTAGATTATATGTACTTTAATGAGGTGTGAGAGATATATATATTTAATTGTTTATCATGTGTTATTGCAGTTTGTAACTTAATTAGGAATTGAGAAAAGGAGCTTTTGTTTTCTCTCTATTTACTGTGGGTGGTTTGAGTGATAAAAGAGATATTTATTGTGTAAAGTATAAGCAAACGATAATAATTTAAAAGGTCAAATTTTTTTTACAATAAAAATTAATTGACAATATTTTGAAATCAATCCAAATTATAACAAATTGTTTTTTTTTTAAAGTATTTTCACTACTTGCTGATAACCAAACCAATCAAATTTTAATATACTTTAATGAGTGAGGCTATGGTGCTATGCATAGCACCAATGGCTAGTGTACTACGGCTCAATATGGTACTTTTTAAAATTCTAACGGTCGATCCGAACCGTTCAATGTGATATCCATATGAATATGTACTCGCAAACTAAATTTTATATTTTTTCGAATTTTTTTACTATTTTTTTAGATAGGTAGAAAAATCAGTATTTTTTGAAAATTCTGGACCATCAAAATTCTACCTATCTAAAAAAATAGTAAAAAAATTCAAAAAAATATAAAATTTAGTTTGCGAGTACATATTCATATGGTTATCACATTGAACGGTTCGGATCGACCGTTAGGATTTTAAAAAGTACCATATTGAGCCGTAGTACACTAGTCATCCGTGCTATGCATAGCACCATAGCCTCACTCTACTTTAATTACTCCAGTAAAGTATCTCATGATCAATCCCATGATGCTTCGGATAGTTTGTATGGATTTTGGTTATCATTATATACTACTTAATGATCATTAAATTTTATTCTCTGAAAAGTTCAAATTGTTTAGATCATAAATCAAAGTTTATCATTTTCTGGAAATAAAATATTCATGCCGGTATACCATGCAAAGTTAGAGACAGAGTTACATTGTCCTTTGATTTAAAAAATATATGTTTATTTAATGTTTCTTTACAAAAATTATAAAAATATACATCAGATTCAAAAAATTATGCCTCATTATAAAATTTTATCCAAAATATGACAAATAATGCTATATTAAATGACAAATAATGTACCTTAAATGATATAAAAAAATAGAAAGAAATGAAGACATGATCAATCAATTTAAAATTTTCTTAAATGACATTTCAAAAATAGAAAAAAAATCATGACCAATCAGAAAGATGATGCAATTTGCATATGAAAAGTATGTGCGGCGAGTACGTGTTTAAATAATTTAGACATCTACACGTAAATAAACATAAAAAGATGAATAGAATCATAATATTTGATCAGAGAGCTGATATTCAATCCGAAATTTTATCTTTTAATCAAAATCGTTAGCAGATCAGGACTTCAACGTTCTTAATATAAAAATAAAGATGACTTACATTCTGATTGGTGTTGAAAGGACATCATCATCACAGTGATGTAATTATATATACGTAGAGTCGTAGACTAAGTTTTTGGAACTTTTTAGGACTTTCAGGTACTATCAAATTAGTTGATAAATAGTTCCTCCACTGGCAAGTAACTTCTTTCAATAAACATATTACATCTTTTGAAATATGTCTACATTAATTCAAAATTGTTGCACATCTTTTACATATTATATATATCATGTTCAAAATTAGTAAAAGCCTATGTCGAAATTCATGAATGCACTTTCCATCTTGTAGAAGCGATAATATTTAGTGATGATGAGCGGTCAAGATTCACAGAAATGAAAATTTTTAATTACAGATTTAATTATTTATTCATTTAAGATAGTTTGTGTTGTCAAATTTAATACAATTAATAGTTTGTTTTAATGTTGACCCGAAGGCTTATAGAGCTAACCCGTTAATTTTTTAAGGGGGAATTTCACGTATATCTCTGAAAAACTTCAAAATTACGTATTTCTCCCTCTAAACTTCAAAAACTCATAAATTTACCCATTTATTGTCTTTTATATTAAAAGTCATTCTAAATTAATAAAATACCCATTTTACTCTTTATTAAAAGCATAAAACGCTCATTAGATTCAAATTTGAATTTGAAAAGTTCCTCTACCATCTGAATTGCTTTAAGATCTGTGCACGCTAAATCAGCATGAATCTTGAAGCGAACACACACGGATATTGAAGTAACACGCACAGGTTTTAATGCGATGCGCACAAGTCAGGTGGTAGAGGAATCCTTCAGATTCAAATTTGATAATGATAATAACAGAAATCTATAAATTTTGTCCTAACACTTACGAAATGAAAATGCACAATAAAGAAACGCAGCCAAAAATTGATGTTGTTGGTTAACGATTTATGGCAATTTGCAATTCAAAAGCACTGTACACTCAGCAGCCTTAGCCGAAGTGCCAAGCAAAACATATGCAATATCCCTCAATGCAGTACTAGCAGCAGCATTCCCTTTTCCCCTTTGCTCTCCTTATCAGCTTCTCAACAGCAACATTCCAAAGTTCAGGGACTATTCAACAAAAATAAGAAAAAAGTTATCAACTGAGAGCTTCTTTTGATGGTAGCAAGACTGGACTTAAATTTAAAAGCGAGTAACTTACAGAAATTGGTACAGAAGGAGTAATATTTTCTGATATCAAAGGACCAAACTTAAAACTTCTACAACTAAATAACCAAAATAGGAAAGGGAAGGAGGAGAAATATTTTCTACACCTTATCGATTGATCTTGTGTTGGGCTTTTGATCTTTTGCAATTTTTCCCTGATCGCTAAACGGGCCGACTTTTCCCTCATCTTTTGAGGCTTTTTACTTCCAATATATGAGTTTATATAATTTTTAATGGTTTCAAGCCCAGATCTTAGTAAATCAACCCATAACTAATAGTTAGGCCCAAATTAAGTTTATTTGCAGCCCAACTGCTCCTTTAAGCGAAGTATCTTTTTTTAGCTGCTATTGCATTTCTTCTTTTCTACTCTCCTTCTTCCTCTTCCTCTTCCTGCTGCTATCTAGGTCTAGGGTTTTTCAATCAATAGGAGCTAGTAAACCTTAAGCGAGCGATGGACGGAGACGACGACGTCACGGCTTCAGCGATGATCGACGACCCCATGTCTAACGGTGCCGAGTCCGCATCTCCCGCCACGGCGGCGATGGGAGAGCCGATGGACGTCGAGGCGTACGCCGCCATGTACACCGGGCGCACGAAGATTATAAGACTTCTCTTCATCGCTGACAATTGCGACAACGAGGCGATGAAACTGGAGGCACTGCGCATGGCCTATGACGAGATCAGAAAAGGAGAGGACACCAATCTTCACCGAGAGGTGTCATCCAAGATCCGAAATCGCCTTGGACCCAAGTACACTGTTGATCTTGCTTGGGTCGAATCAGTTGAAAAGCGTGCTGCCATGAGAAGAGATAAGCTTGATAACGAACTCAACGGCTACAGGGTACTTTACTTTGCCAGATATAATACTGTTGCCTTGTTTCAAGTTCTAACAATCATAATACTTGTTTTCTTTCTTGGTAAATGTGTAGACTAACCTGATAAAGGAGAGCATAAGGATGGGATACAATGACTTTGGTGAATTCTACTACGCGCATGGGATGCTGTCAGAGTCGTTCAAGAGCTACATAAGGACACGGGATTACTGCACGACGTCAAAGCACATTGTGCAGATGTGCATGAATATCATCCTTGTCAGCATTGAACTCGGCCAGTTTTCGCATGTTACCAATTATGTCTCCAAGGCCGAGAATACCCCTGACCCCCTCCCTCCTGTCACTCAGGCCAAGCTCAAGTGTGCCTCTGGCTTGGCCTTTCTCGAGACCAAGAAGTACAAATTTGCTGCACGCAAAGTCGGTGCCCTACTTCTTTCATTTTTGGGGGAATTTCACGTATATACCTAAAAAACTTCGAAATTACGCATTTCCCCCTCTAAACTTTCAAAACTCATAAATTTCGAAGTTTAGAGGTGGAAATACATAATTTTGAAGTTTTTGAGGGGTATACATGAAATTCCCCCTTCTTTATTTATTTACTTATTTCGGGCTGTAAGATGATTCTGTGTGGCCAGAAACAAAATGTGAGTGAGGATTATAGTTCCTGGGGAAGACTCATAAGTCTAACTAGTTATAAAGTAGAGAGTATATTGCACAGTAAAAGGGGGTAGAGAACTATTTTGCCTTTAAATTTATTATACTATTATGCGTAAACTATGGATTTCTAGTCTAGATGCAACTAATGACTCCATTTACATTGGAATTAATTATTGATTATGCACAGGTTTTGTATTTGATTGTTACTCAAGTCTGGACTGACAGTATATTGTATGCTATGCAGTTTATAGAAACTGGCTATGAACTTGGAAACAACTACTCTGACGTGATTGCACCCCAAGATGTCGGTTTGTATGGCGGATTATGTGCGCTCGCCTCTTTTGATCGCACTGAGCTTAAGGTATGCTTTCGTAATGACCTTCTTTTATTGGCGTGCATTTTTGTAAACATCCCTATACACCAGTTTGAATGTCCTAAACTATAACTGATGGTGATCGTGATTTGTTTGTTACTTGTGTTTTGGCAGACAAAAATTATTGACAATGTTGGCTTCCGTAATTTTCTGGAGTTGGTTCCAGAAGTTAGGGAGCTGATTAATGACTTCTATGCAAGGTTCGCATTTGTATTTTTTAGCTTTAATAAGTTTCTTTTTTCTTTTAAGCTGAATAATTATGGCAAGAACTAATTCTGATCAACACATTTAGGTGATCTTGTTACTCTAGTCATAATCAGTAATGCTTTTGTCAAGGAGCTAAAAATTGTAATGCCTCTTTTTTGTACTTCATTGGACTTGACAATTTCTGATGACGATGTAGGATTTTTTTTAATGTTGAGATGGAAAGCTTATTTACTATATAATCTCAATGTTGTGTGATTTAGAACAGACTCTGTAATTAGTTACTTTGTTTTTAATTTTGAAAGATAATTTGAAAGTGAAAACTTGCTGGTACAGCCGATATGCGTCGTGCTTGGGATATCTGGAGAAGTTAAAGGCAAATCTACTGCTGGACATTCATTTGCATGATCATGTTGAGACTTTATACACAGAGATTCGCCACAAGGCAATAATTCAGTACACCCTCCCTTTCATCTCTGTCGATCTCCACAACATGGCCGATGCCTTCAAGACCACTGTTGCCGGTCTCGAAAAGGAATTGGAGGTGCTCATCACCAATGGCCAAATTCAGGTATTTTTAAATTCCCTCTTGGAGCATTTTTCAATCTGTTGTCCAATGCCTGATCGGTACAATTAATAGTTGAGGTTTTGTTGGGTAAGTTTTAACTAATGCTCGAAATGCAAATAAGGGTTTGGTAGGAATGACCCATTATTCCTTGAAGTATGGAATATCATGTCTTGTTTATCCAAAATGAGTTATAAATTACTCATTACTTGACTAGAATGGTTGCAGAAATTACCCAAAATTCCCAGTCTATGCAATTAATATTTGAGGCTCTGTTAGGTAATTTGAAGAATGGCCAATTGCCAAATGAAGTTTTGGTATGGATGACCAAAATTTACTTGAAATTTGGAGAATCATAGGTGTCGTCCATGCATACTTGTAGTAGGGTTAGATTTGTCAACATTTGATGGATCAACCTTTACATTACAAAATATTCTGGAGTAGAATGCATGCAACCATTATAATATATCTATTGTGACATGCTAAATCCTTATTTTATTTTAATTTATTAGGATTGTAGTCCTTGAAGAATAAGTTTGTAATGAATTTATATTCGTGATCTTATTATTATGGGATTTATTTTTGAAAAATGTGCAGGCACGGATAGACTCCCATAACAAGATTCTCTATGCAAGGCATGCAGATCAAAGAAAAGCGACATTTCAGCGGGTCCTACAGACAGGTGGGGAGTTTGAGAGGGAAGTTAGGTCCATGCTGCTCAGAGCTAATCTCGTAAAGCATGAAGTCAGTGCTAAGTCAGGAAGGAAATTTTGAACTGTGGCCTTGAATAAATTTTGCTAATGCCTTGCTTCAAGTTATCTAAATGGCCTCTCCTCTACCCAACAATGCCAATAGCTTCTTGTTCTGATTTCAGTTGTTTAGAAGTGTACAGCGCATACAGCTTACCTGGCTTGTCATGCAATATTGATGTGTTGGTTGTCGAAATGGATGTTCTATTAGCAATTGTTGTTTGCATGTTGGCCGGTTTTGTTAGTTGAGATTATTTTTCCTGTGGATGTTATATATTTAATGGTTTTAAAAAGTTTTGCATTAGTTCTTTTTTTGACAAAAGTGGGGGTTGCCCACCAGTTTCATTCAAAAGATTGTTTCGTTATAGTATCAGTGATGCTGAGAAACATATCCTAATCAACTAGAAGGTTAACCTTCCACTGGATGACTGTATTTTAACAACAGCTCCGATTTTGAAAAAAAAAAAAAAAAAAAAATTTCTGAAAAGCAAGGCAGCAGGTTTATGTAAAACCACAAGACCAAAATAAATCAATAGAAGTGGAAAGGAATTTAAAACGACGCTTACAAGCTTTTAAACAGCAAGAATAAAAAACTCAACTATAATAGCTAATGAGTACATTAATCTACACAACAATTAAGAACAAAATGAACTAAAATAGCATACTATATATGTTCCTATTAAACAAGCAAAATGAACTAATCAGTACATTAATCTACACAACAATTAAGAACAAAATGAACCAAAATAGCACACTATATATGTTCCTATTAAACAAGCAAATGAACCAAAATGAGTACTTTAATGTACACAACAATTAAGACCAAAATGAACCAAAATAGCATACTATATATGATCCTATTAAACAAGCAAGCCAGCCACAACAAGGCAGTTCCATCATGATACCATTCCAAAAGCATTCTCAATTAATTTCGCTTTCCTTGCATAGCCCACCTAACCTATTCTTAAGACTTACGAGCACATCAGGCTCAAGGAAGGACTTTAGAATGCTATAGGTCACGGCATCAGGCTCATGCCCTTTAGAAATCATGTCATGTAAAATATTCATTGCCTTCTCAATTTCACCTTTTTTACCCAATCCATCTATAAGAGTGCTGTAGGTTATGACATTAGGCTCATGCCCTTGAGAAATCATGTCATCTAGAATATTCATTGCCTTCTCAATTTCACCTTTTTTACACAAACCATCAATAAGACTGCTGTAGGTTATGACATCAGGCTCATGCCCTTTGGAAATCATGTCATCTAGAATATTCATTGCCTTCTCAATTTCACCCTTTTTACACAACCCATCTATTAGAGTGTTGTACGTCACCACATTAGGAGCATGCCCTTTAGATATCATGTCATTGATAATATCCATTGCCTTCTCAATTTCACCATTCTTGCACAGCCCATCAATAAAAATGGTGTACGTCACAACATTAGGCTCATTCCTTTCAGAAATCATGTTATTTAGAAAATCAAATGCTTTATCAATTTCACCTTTCTTGCACATCCCATCAATAAGAGTGCTATAGGTGATGACATTAGGCTCAAGCCCTTTAGAAATCATGTCATAGAGAAAATCTATTGCCTTCTCAATTTCACCTTGCTTGCATAACCCATCAATAATAATGGTGTAGGTCACAACATTAGGTTCATGCCCTTTAGAAATCATACTCTTTAGAAATTCAAATGCCTTACCAATTTCAGCTATCTTGCACATCCCGTCAATAAGAGTGCTATAGGTTACGACATTTGGCTCATTCCCTTTAGAAATCATGTTATCTAGAATATCCATTGCCTTCTCAATTTCACCTTTTTTACCCAACCTATGTATAAGAGTGCTATAGGTTACAACATCAGGCTGATGCCCTTTATAAATCATTTCATCTAGAACATCCATTGCCTTCTCAATTTCACCTTTTTTACCCAACCCATCTATAAGAGTGTTGTAGGTCACCACATCAGGAGCACACCCTTTAGAAATCATATCACGTAAAAAATCCATGGCCTTCTCAATTTCACCTTTTTTACACAACACATCTATAAGAGCATTGTAGGTCACCACATTAGGACGAAACCCTTCAGAAATCTTATCCTGTAGGAAATCCATTGCCTTCTCAATTTCACCTTTTTTACACAACCCATCTATAAGACTGTTGTAGGTCACTGCATCGGGACGAATCCTTTTAGAAATCATCTCGCGTTGGAAATCCATTGCCTTCTCAATTTCACCTTTTTTACACAACCCATCTATAAGAGTATTGTAGGTCACAACATTAGGAGCACAACCTTTAGAAATCATATCACCTAAAAAATCCATCGCCTTCTCAATTTCACCATTTTTACACAGCACATCAATAAGAGTGCTGTAGGTCATCACATTAGGACGAATCCCTTTAGAAATCATCTCGCGTAGGAAATCCATCGCCTTCTCAATCTCACCTTTTTTACACAACCCATCTATAAGAGTGTTGTAGGTCACAACACTAGGAGCACACCCTTTAGGAATCATCTCGCGTAGGAAATCCATTGCCTTCTCAATTTCACCTTTTTTACACAACCCATTTATAAGAGTGTTGTAGGTCACAACACTAGGAGCACAGCCCTTAGAAATCATATGCCGTAGGAAATCCATTGCCTTCTCAATTTCACCTTTCTTGCACATCCCATCTACAACAATGTTATAGGTCACAACATTGGGTCGGCATGCAAGCTTCGGCATTTTGTCGAGCACCATAATGACAGCCTCACCAATCCTATTCTCGCGACATAGGCCTTTAAGTATTGGACTAAAGATATGAGAATTAGTGATGTGACCCTCTTTATGATACCGTCCCAGAAAACCAAACATTAGGCTGACCCGATTCGTTTGCACACAGCATTCCATCAAGATCTTATAGGTATACTGATCAGGATAGATTCCTTCATCTTGGGTTAAGCGGGTGAAGAAGGAAAAGACAAGGTTGATTAACGTTTTGGTACGAACCAACGCGGCGAAGAACTCATTGAATTCACGGATGTCAGCTCGAGGATTCAACAGCCTATTGAACTGGAAATGCGCCTCTTTGGCAGTAATGATATCCACCTTCTGTTGCTTCCCCTTCCAACTTTTCCCCGTCTTCCGCTTCTTTCCCTTACTATGCTGCTGAGGCGGCCTCTCAATCTTTCCAAAAAGATCGTCAAAATTGATGTTAATGGAGGAATTAATATTAGTAGTAGCAGGTGGTGGATTTGGTTTGTTGGTTATTTTGCGGGGATGAGAATTGGTGGGTTGGGCATAGCAGACAAGGAAGAGGCCTCGATGAGAAGCAAATTTGTACGAGGATTGGGATTTGGAAGCCGACGGTGAAAGCAAAGAGGAGGTGACAAGAGATAAGACACACACCATTTTATTCTAATGTAGATTGGTTCTAGTCTCTTTCTCTCTACCTCTTTCAAGAATTCTATCTAACAAAATAGTGTGGAGCTTCTTATTTTCTACTACTGCAATAAAAGAAAATAGCATATAATTGATTGACATATTCTGAAGGAAAATTAATTTACAAGCAATTACAAAAGGCAGCTTTATACAGCTACTAATGAAATGTACCACAAGATTCATGTACTATAAGAAAAGAGAAAACGGCTCCAAACCAGAATAAGAAAATCCAAACCAGAATGTAAAAACAGAGAAGGCGGCTCCCTGCTGTCTGCTGATGCTTATCGTCTCCTCTCTCTGGAAGAAAGTAAAGAGGAGAATTGCGGGCTGTGCTTTACTAATTTCTTCTGGGCCGACGGAATAAAAATTGGGCTGGAGACTAATAAGGAGAAGAGCTTACTAAATCGATCCAGTTAGGCCCAATTTAAAATGTACAAACAAATGCGGTCCGAGTGAGGCTATGGTGCTATGCATAGCACGGATGGCTAGTGTACTACGGCTCAATATGGTACTTTTTAAAATTCTAACGGTCGATCCGACCGTTCAATGTGATAACCATATGAATATGTACTTGCAAACTAAATTTTATATTTTTTCGAATTTTTTTACTATTTTTTCAGATAGGTAGAATTTTGATGGTCCAGAATTTTCAAAAAACACTGATTTTTCTACCTATCTGAAAAAATATTAAAAAAATTCGAAAAAATATAAAATTTAGTTTGCAAGTACATATTCATATGGATATCACATTGAACGGTCGGATCAACCGTTAGGATTTTAAAAAGTACCATATTGAGCCGTAGTACACTAGCCATTGGTGCTATGCATAGCACCATAGCCTCACTCAATGCGGTCCTGTTAGGTGCTCTCTCACTATCTAACCTTTACAAATTGGAATCATTTGTAAAACAACCAACCGATTATACGGACCCACGTGCCATCCATACATGGACGACGCAGAGCGACGACAGCTGTCACGGTACCTGGCACCGGATCCATCCAAAGATTGAGCCTGCCCTGCCCCAACAGTAACCAACGAGCGTCTTGTCAGACCAAGTGCGATTCTATGGAGAAAGGTTTGAACCCGTACTACATGTCCAGACCAGACCTGCTGCCCCACCAGTCTACGACCTATTCTGACCGGTGAGACTACTTGGTCATAACTACCCATGTCTTACCTCGCAGAGTGAGAAAGCGAGCGAAGCTTCCTAGTATGAGGGCAAACTGGTAATTTAAGATGGGAATGCATTAGCATATGCCACGCCGGCAGCACAGTGGACCCATTAAGTAAACCCTGTTAATATAGAAATCAATCAATAAAGTAATCAAAAGAATTAAAATTGTAATAAAATACAAAAAGAAACTGTATATTAATATAGTGACGTGCCTCTCCCACTCTCTCCACTCTCAACTCCCCACTCCCTCGTCTTTCGATTTTATCTCCCGCCTTTTCCCATGCCTCTAATTTTCACCTCCTCTTCTCCCCAAATCACACCTGAATAAATAAACAAACCCCAATTCCCACCAAAACGAAAACAACAACAAATGGGGCGTGCTAGTAGATGGCTAGCAAACCTTCTCGGCTGGAAGAAACCCGACTCCTCCGAGTCTAAGTCAAAAAAATGGCGGTTTGGAAAATCATACCGCGAGAAAAAAGACAACACCCGAGCTCCGCCTCAGGCGAAGGTTGAGATGGCGGAGGAGAAGAGGGGTTTGTACAGGGATGAAGAAGAAGACAGTAAGAGGGCGATTGCTGTTGCCGCCGCAACAGCTGCGGTGGCAGAGGCGGCCGTAGCAGCCGCTCAGGCAGCAGCAGCTGTAGTGAAGCTAACGAGTGGAGGAGGTAGAATCGTGAAAAGCGGTGTCGGTGGGAAGAAGGAAGAGTGGGCTGCCGTAAAAATCCAGTCCGTATTTCGTGGTTATTTGGTATGAAATTATATATATATATTTTATTTACTTGGTAAATACGAGTAGAAATTAGAGTTACATTTTCTCCGTAGTCATTTTGTCTGTTAGTTTGAAAAATAGAACCTGATGTCAGCTCTGAGCATTTCTAGCTCTGCCTGTCTATTCGGTTCCCTGTCAGAGCGTGCTGGATTGCGTGAATCGATTCTATCTCGTCAGTGTCACGTCAATTTTATTTGCTTTTACCCCTATGAGTTGAGTTCCCCAAGAGCATTATGTTCTTCTTTGCCTCCTCTCCTCGTGAACCGATATGGCATTATGAGTGTGATCTCTCAAATTTGCATTTACACAGGTGTTAATATTAATATTAAATATGGTAATTTTATATATTATTTATGAAATTGCATTAATTTGATGAGTAGTTGGTGAGCCGTCGGCTTCATATTCTGCATTTAGTAATTCGTTAAACAGTAGTAAAATGCTAGTAATTCTGGGTGTGAATGCTTGCTCTTTTGTCTCTTGATCGAGATCACGTGTTCAGAATCTCGTGTTGTCGCTATTTAAATATTTAATACATGAAATGAAATATATAATTGAATAAAAATCTGAAGACATTGATCCTTTATGGATGGTACTGGAGTCAAAGTCAACTCTGCAGGGAAGACCTGTGTCTGCCTTGTATCTTTTTTTTTTTCCTTATTCAAACTTAGACACAGTAAATGATACCATATAAAGCGTTTATTTTGTTTAATTAATTAGTTAATTGAGGGATTGTTGTTCAGGCACGAAGGGCATTAAGGGCTTTAAGAGCACTAGTAAGGCTACAAGCAATAGCAAGGGGTAATATTGTTCGAAGGCAAGTAGCTGAGACGCTTAGATGTATGCATGCATTGGTTAGAGTACAGGCTCGAGCTCGTGCCTGCCGGGCTTTGAAATCTGAGCGCTACCTGCCTGATAGACCTCCCCGCTCTCATTCGGTATTTCCTTTGCTCATTTTCTTTACTTTTTTTTTGTTGGTAAAGATTATCAAAAATGCTTTAAAACCAAGGAAAACATGTTATTTGGATAATGCAGGTTAATGCAACATATGAGAAATCAGATCAAGTTGTTCCAACCTATGGTCCAAAATCGCGTAGATCACCATTGCTTAAGGTAGACAAAATTCCTAGCTAGTAAGTTATCTTTGCTTGTATAATTGAATGACTAATTGTGTTAAGTTTCTTCTTCAACAGAGGAACTCATCAAAACCGGTAGGTTCACAAGCTGCCGATCATGGCCGATCAAAATCTGCTGGTTGGAACTGGCTGGACCGTTGGATGGAAGAGAAATACACCAATAGCACACAAGCTGATGACGAAAAAAGCACCAAAATCCTCGAAATTGATCCCGGAAAACCATCCAAAACACCGCAAAAGAAGCCGGTAAACCAAGTAATGGTAATGGCCTCTTCTTGCTCGAATCTAACCCAACCAGAATCTCCCTCCAAGGACTCAACCACAGCCCAGCTGTCTGTCCCAAGCCCATCAGCTGTCGACATGGCAGAGTCGTATATCTACCCTGATCATCCTTTTTCATACGTAGAAAGCCCATATTACTCAGCAA
This sequence comes from Carex kokanica, assembly GCA_025461125.1. Taxonomy (NCBI): domain Eukaryota; kingdom Viridiplantae; phylum Streptophyta; class Magnoliopsida; order Poales; family Cyperaceae; genus Carex; species Carex kokanica. Next base: position 62,075 of record JAJGRX010001361.1, on the reverse strand, counting down.
CATCTCGGCCCGGTAGCTCCAAACGGGGTGCATTCACGCCTTCTAAGAGTGAGTGCTCGGGTGGTTTTAGCATGTTTGGTGGATATACTGATTATTATCCGAATTACATGACCAACACCGAGTCGTCACGTGCCAAGGCGCGGTCACAGAGTGCCCCAAAACAGAGGCCACAGACTGAGAGATTGGGTTCGGTTAAGAGAACATCAGCTTTGCAAGTGAAGTATGCAAACAAGGCGTACCCGGGATCAGGCCGATTGGATCGGATGGGCATGCCTATCGGGTATTGATCCGTTTTAATTTGATGGTGGGTAATTGGTTGTAACTTGTACGTGAAGTGTTTGTCAAGAATTAAACCATCTTTTGAACTTGCTTTAAATGATCATACTAAACTAATGAATATTTTGATATATATATATATTTAAAGGCTATTCTTCTAGAGTTAGCGTTGGCGTTGGGTTATCTCTTCTGTGATAAATTATGTAAAAAAGTGTATGGTATGGTTGGTGAGATGGTTTCTGTTGTCCGGAGCTGTAAATTCGGATGGTTTGTCTTGTTCTAATTTCTGAAGGTACTTTAAAAATTATAAGCTTATCGTGTTCCTTTTATTTACAATGTTATTTCTATGGGATAAGAGAAACTTAGTCATGAGAAAATATATCTTCGAACTTTTAGTCAAAATAATAAAATTCAATAACTATTAGTATAATCTTAGGCTTATTAAATAGTAAAATTATATCATTAATTTTATATCTATAATAAAATTTAAAATTATAATATGCTATTGAATAAGCAATGAATACTTGTTATACATACGGTCATATACTACATAAACATATGCGGCCACGGAAAAAATCTGCTGTTATTTCAAAGAAGCATAAACTTTTCGTTGAGAGTTGGGCATAAAAAATTTCTTCATTAAAATTCGCGCATGGAAAAATTTGAACGATTGAAATTGGAATTAAAACACTGAATTTTAGAATTAAATAAATTTTAGTTAATTGTAATAAAACTTGTGTTGCTTACTTGCTTATGCCTTCTTTGAAAGAAAAATGAATAGATTTTAAAATAAAGGTTAGGATTCATGAAAATGTAAATATTTCCCTATGTGATTTCCCTAACTTACATTCACTGTTGAAATTAGCTTTTGACGTATGCATGCAGATTTTGGAAAACAAAATTCAAAGATAGAACAGTATCCGCAGATATAGCATGGTCGCAAACTAATAGACCATGTCACCATGCAACGCAAGCAGATTCTGAAAGGAAGGATATAATACGGTAAGAAAAGCAGCTCTCTCAGTCTCAGGCATTAAATGCCTGAACACACTATGTATCATGTATGTCCGGGGATGTCTCCTTTATTTATTGCAGCTGAAAAATAATTTGTTGTTTTTTTGTACTTGTTCAGTCTCAGACCAGTGGTCGTAGATAGTATTCGGCCGAAACTTTTATTAATAGGATAATTAAAAAAAAAATATCGACATTGAGAAAGTAGTTTTTAGAAATTCGATATGTAGACCACTTTCTGATTAGTGAAATCAAATTACCGATTATCGAAATCCTTCTCTATTGTCGATATTTTTTTTTCTATTAATAAAATTTTTGGAGTATTCGGTGGTGAGAATTTTTTATTTGTAGAAAATATTATAAAATGAGAGAAAAAAAATGAGTACCTAAGTTTTTCATGCATAAAAGAATAGGTGGAATTTTTAAAAATTGTATTCAAATTGTTTTTTTATTATTTCTACCGAATTCATGCAGTGTACTTGTGGGGGGACACTGTTGCCTGTAGTCCTTTCTTTCTTAGGCTTTCATACTATGTTTCAAATTTTATGGTTTCTTCTGTGTAACAAGTTACTGATAAATATGTTGAGTTCAATGCTGATTCGTTACACAAGAAATAATGATAAGGTGTCACAAAAATCCTCCAGTCTTTTCAAAAAAAAAAAAACACAGAAATCCTTCTGTCTTTTCACAAGAAGGTACAAATTCTACCGATTTTTTTATGCATAAAAAAATCACGATATTCTCTCTCATTTTCTCTCTCATTTTATAATACTTTTTATAAATAAATATTTTCTTCGGTGGCTTAGTTACGTTTGACCCGCATTGTTCTTCTTAAAATGGTTTGACCAGCAGATCAGATCAAGCTGCCTTTTGTATCAACAACTTCACCACAGACTCACTCATTGAATTATTAATTGTGCTATTTTTTGCAAACATAAATCAGAAACCGAAATTTTTATTATTATCCTAAAAAAATAGCAAATATGTCATACACATGGAAAAAATTTCAAAAACACACTGACCGCCCCACGTTTGGCCAGTTTGATATTTAACCTTTTTTTTTTAATGTTGTATTATAAAATTCTGTATTTTTTATGTTAAAATTTTGGTATAATTTTTTAATTTACGGTTATAATTTTTATAATAATTAATAGTTATAATTTGTAATTGACGATTATAGTTTTATTTGTCGTAGTATTTTATTGTAGTTTTATTTGTTATAATTTTTATCATAATTTATGGTTATAATTTTATAATTGACTATTATAATTTTATTTGTTGTAATATTTTATAATATGTTATATATTTCTTTTGTTGATTTAATTGTGATATTTCCTCCCTTTTGACCATTTCCAAAAAGGAGGGAGAGATATTACAAGTTCGTTATAATTTGAATTCATTATGCACACGGGAAATTAAAAATCCAAAAAATTTGAATTTGTGAGAATATCCAATTTATGCACTCACATAAGATATATGTTTTTGCAAATCGTCAAAAGGGAAGATTGTTGGATTGTACAATAATATACTTGTTTATTTGACTAGATTCGCAAAACATATATTTGTTGAATTTTACAGTTTTTTGTCTTGAGATAATGTGCAGGTTCATGACGATATAAATTACTACATATATCAAGGATGAATTATCAATTGCCATACTTATGAAGGATGAGTGATGAAGAACCAAGTATTGGACTGGGAAGCATCAACTCAAGATTATGATTTAGAAATCTATAAAATTGGTAAAGTAAGCTTGAGATTGAGTTAATTTGCACAAACCGTTATAACGGTTTAATTCAATACCAAATTACACAGCAGAATTGATTTCATTCATTGCAACGCTCAAATAACCGCTGCAACAGAATAAATCAATTTCGGACCTCAAAACTTCCAGAGACAACCGTTGTGACCACTGTTGTAGCGCTTATAAACGTTAGGGTTTTCCAGCGCAGCCAAACTTGTTAATTGGGGTTAACCGTTGCAACGCTTAATCTTCCGTTGCAATTGTTGATGCCAGTTACCTTATTTTGTTTCTATCTCTATAAATAGAAGCAAAATCTAGGTTTAGAGTATTGATCTAGCCACCCCCAATTGCAATATTTCGTATTCTTTTCAGATCTAGAATTTCTCATTGTTACTTGTGCATCAAACTTCAATATTCATTCAACAATCTCAAGCTTACTCCACCACACTCAATCTCGTGTAAGAATTAGTGTGATTTGTGTGAGATTTCTTGTTTATTCAAATCCTAGAGCCTTTGTGTGCCCGTTTCTTGTATAAGAGTCTTTAGTGCTCATGAGCCAATTATGTGCTCGGGCCGTGTGACTTCCCGGAGTTTGTAAGGGCTCACCAGTTCCACCTTGTATTCCTTTTTCATTGGGTAATTAAAGAAAAGCGCGTCATCAAGAAGGTCGTGAAGCCCCGGAGACGTAGGCGTTAGTGCTGAACTCTGTAAATAATTCTCGTGTCAAGTATCTCTTAACTCTTCTATTTACTTTACGTACACTTGTTTAGTTTAAGTTTATTCTTGTTTTCGCCAAGAATAACTCACGCACACGTTAGTTATATACATTAGTGATGAATATTAAATTACTTAAGTATTAAAATTTAAAAGGCCTCATATTCACCCCTTCTGAGTGCCATTAGGGACCAACACCTAAACCCTAATTTTGGACAGTTTAAAAAATGGTGTAACAGTACTATGAATCGCGTCAGAAAAATCAACAACCTGCACACGATATTCAACAACTCGCAAGACAATTCCCTAACAATTCCTAACAATTTTTATCGCAACACTTACGAAATATCAAAAATCCGAGCAATTTAATCGAGTCGGGAAAAAACATAAATAAAATGAGTTATGTCGAGTTACCCGGAAATAATCGATTTGTGTTTCGTGATTCGTGTTTTCGGCCTCACCTAACCTCAAGCTTCGTGGGTGGGGGCGGTCTTGCGAGAGAGAGAGAGAGAGAGAGAGATGTGGGGGCGGACCGACGAGAGAGAGGGGTGGGGGCGGACTTGCGAGAGAGGGCGAGATAGCGAGAGAGAGGGGGGTGGCACTGCGAGAGAGAGGGCGAGAGTTTTGGGGTTTCTCTGTGGGGTGAAGGCGGATCGAAATAGAGAGAGACGGGGTGGGGGCGGGGCGGATTGGAAGAGAGAGGGCGAGAGAGAGACAGAGGCGGATTTAAAAAAAAGAAGGCACAGATCAAACCGCTCAAATATGGAGCAGTTTGGTATAGAGAGTTGACCGCCCCACAATGAGACGGTTTGGTATGGGGAGCTGACTGCTCAAACATGGAGCGGTTAGGTCATTTATGAAATTATTTCAGTATGGAGGCATATTTGTTATTTTTTTAGGGTATTAATAAAAATTTCGGAGGAATCAGAAACGAAGTTAAGTTTTGTGCTGGTTTCGTTAGAAAAAGAACAGCAAATAATTGCAAACATAAAAAGATAGTAACTACAAAAGTTTAGAGATATTAAATTATACAATATATTAGGAGACAGTAGAGTAGACTATGACAGGTTAGCTAATAGCTAATAGGTTGTATCACAACAGACAATAAAGAAGTCTTTTCTCCTGAACTGTTGGCCTGGCCCATTACCAAAATAGCTTTCCCCAAAACAGATTTTTTTTAATTATATCAATGTTTATTTTTAAACTATGTTATATTATTTTCTCTATGTTAATGTACAAAGTTATGATATTTTATTTTTATTTTGATTGTTATCAAGAGCTTGAAAAATACATTAGTATGAATAATTTATAAATGTTGATTTTTAAACTAATCGATTCATATAAAAACGAAATCCAAAAATTATAAGTATCATGTACATATAGAAAATACTATAGATAACATTTATTGATTTTTTATTAGTTTTAAACGAAATAAAACTTTTCTGTGTGACTGTGAAGTGTAAAGTTGTAAACTAACACAGTGGTTTTGGTTTGTGCAGTGCTGTCAGCGGGGATTAAACAGAGAGGCAGGAAAACGGGTCGGATGTCACCATCAAACAAACTGTATTTGGGAAGAAACCGTACCATTTACTAAATTATTATGGAGCATAACATCTCTACACTAACTACACTGATCAAGTGAATTTGAGGTGACAAAGATGAGAATTTTTTATATTAAAAATTATTAAAAAATAATAAAGAAAATCAGAAAGAGTACTCAATTGTAACAGTTCATACAAAAATCGGAGACAATTATTCCGATTCAAATTTTGGATCGGAATCAAGATACCGATCCAAAAACAAATTTATTTCTTCCTCCAGATGAGTTCATAGATGTTGCTCTCTTAGTCCAAATGTACAATATTTATCTATTCATATGGGGCCCACCTCTTTTTTTATGTAAGTTGAGAAATTTGTTTAGAAACCATAAATAAAAAAATAAATTTACCACACAAACTTGATTGATTACTTTGGTTTATATAAAAATCATAAGAACTGAGATGTCATTTCGGTCCGAAATAATTTTTTTTTCTCGTACTAAATTGTCATTTCGGTTCGAGGTGGTTTCACAAGTTTTACAACATTATTTTTTCTCTAAACCTGTGAAAACGGTTCGGACTGAAATGACAATTCAGTCCGAAAAAAAAACACTTCCGACCGAAATGGTATCTCAATTCTTATGATTTTTGTAAAAATCAAAACAATCAAGTTGGTTTAGTAAATTCTTTTTTCTTATTTATTTATAGTTTCTAACAAAATTTCGTAAGTTGAGGCGTTAGGCTGAGAGAAGAAGTGGAGCCATCTATTTTTTTATGCAATATATTTTGTTTATTATGGGGTTCACATCATTTCTTTATTGAAGTTCACAGAGCCGATATTTTTATTAATAACCCCAGAAAAAAAAAAAATATCAAATATAACCTCGATTTTTTTTTTAAAATGACCTAAACGCCCCTTGGGGGGCGGTTCACTCTTCCCACCAAACCGCCTCCCTGTGGGGCGGTCAGCCAGTGCATACTGAACCGCCCCACAGGGGGGCGGTCCATTTTTTTTTTTTTTAAAGATTTGAGAGACAATATGAATGGAATTTAACAATAAAAATTCGAATTTTGTTTTTAATATTTGTTAGATTACTTCTTTTGATGTATAAACCGACATTTTTAAAAATACCCAAAGTTAATTAAAGATTAATAAAAATGCCCAGACTCATCAACTTTTATTAAAAATGTCCAAACCGACCATTTAATGGCCGGTCCCTTGAATTTTTTTTTTTGTTTGAATAAAGAGGGAAACCAGCCATTTTAAATGGTAAAATACGCTAAATTACTTGAAATTATGTTAATTTATGTTGATTTACACTAGAATTATGCTAAAATACGGTAAATTACTTAAAATTATGTTAATTTATGTTGAAATTACAATAATTATGTAGAATTATGCTAAAAATACGGTAATTACGCTAAATTACGTATGAATAGAGCCAATTTTGTGCCATCTTTCATAAATCATAAAAAATAGTAAATAATTTCCAAAAATAATAAAAATTGGTATTCTACAAGTTCATTATATAACTAATTTACTGAGCTACGTAGATTGAACAATAGAAATGAAAATCTTAATCGGAAACTTCAACTGAAGTTTTGAGACTCTTCCCTTTATTTTGGCGATTCTGAATTTGAAAATCTAGCATCGCAAGTTCGAACGCATGCGCATTTTCACAAGCTTTCCAAAAATTGGTCATTTGCTGAAATCGGACACTCGAGCACCGTTTTATGGCCGTTTGAAATTTCGTCGTCGTTTTTCGCCTTCTCAATGAAGATATCATCTCTATTCATACGTAATTTTGCGTAGTTTAGTGTATTCTAGCATAATTCTACATAATTATTGTAATTTAGTATAATTTAGTGTAATTCAGCATAAATTAACATAATTTCAAGTAAAAAAAAAAAATATGTCTGATATATCTAAATCTCACATAAATGGGGTCCTCAGAAAAGTTTTTTTAATAAATATAAAAAAATAATTTATTGAAAAAGGGATGGATAATTTTTTTCATATACATAGATGTAATCGAGATAATAGTTTCTAATCATTTGAGAAAACTATTAAAACCGAACTATTAATTCGGTCTCTATAAATATCCTAAATGGTCAAACTATTGTTTCGGTCCCTTCCATGAGATAAAAAAATCCATCTATTTTCAGATAATGCAATTTTTTTTAGTAATATGATAATGCAATATTTATATTTCTAAAAATTATAAAATTTGGGGCACTTGCGGCGAAATGAAAATTTCCAGCGTTGCTTGGTGTGGGGTCGGAAATAGTGTGACTTGTGGCTTATTAATATTTATATCAAGTCATTTGTGTTAATTGTTAGCTTGTAGCTTAATATGTGTCTTTTGGGGATCACCTGAAACAGATGATCATTTATTGCATTTTGTTCGGTGACTAAATATATTTGAAATTAGATAGCTAAAGATAGACCAATAGTTGAATGTGGCTTTAATAGTAGAGATACAAATTATTGCCTTGGTTAGTTTTTGGTATAAATCAAATTGAGATGCAAATTTTTTTACAACTTTTATGAAACCACACAAGATGTGACTTTACAGTGAAACCATTTTGAAGAGGTGAAGGAGTACGAATAGGGAGGTCATTTCTGGATTTGGAATATGGATTGATTTGAATGCTATGCATGTGCGAGCTTAAAGGACAATTGTAATATAGTTTGCGTTTTTGTAATTTTTAATGATGCGAGTTACTGTTTTGTAAGTTTTTAAAGCTTAGAATCTACCGAAAATTTTGTAAATAACATATAAAATAAATAAATAAAATAAAATAACATCACTTTTTTGGAATTTTCAAAAATAATACTTCCGCTGGATTATCCAGCGGAATTGGATTCAACTTGAGTTGCAATTCTAGCAGAATTAGATTCAACTTCTTCAATTTTATTCAATTCATTCATAACTTTGTAATTCGCTGGATTATTCAATATAATTGGGCCAATTCAATTCCGTTGGATTATCTTATTTTCTTTAATCTAGGTAGGTATAAGTAGGTAGCTATTTCAATTTTTTAGAGGTGTGTGTTAAGAAATTTTTTCAAGTATTTTAATACCGACGGTTTGATACTAAATGTTGTAAAACAATCTTTATTTCTTATCAAAAAGAAAAAAAAATACTTCGTAAGTGGCAATATGATTATTGGTATTGTTTATCCTTTAAAAAAACGTGGATGTTTCACCTTTTTGTTGAAAATTTGGTGCAATTTATGAACTATATATATTGTTTTGTTTTTCTAATTAAAGACAGGTAGTGATAAGAGGCATACTGTTTAAGTTCCTTTTCAAGAACAATTAGACAGAACAGGTAAGAGACAATTTTTTATTTCCATTTTTGTGCCATATCTATTATATATATATAATCGTCATAGTTTCGCTACAGTACATTCTACAGTAATTGCTACAGTAAATTATACAGTAAATTCTATTGTAAAAACTTTAATATGGTATAACCGGTATAACTTTATATATAGTTAGAAAATCACAAATTAATGAATATGGTATACCAGTATAACTTTATACAGTAACAACTTGATTTTGTGATTTTGAATTCATTAACATGGCATTTTGTGATTTTGAATTCATTAATATGACATTTTGTTTATAACCAGTATAACTTTATATATAATTAGATATTTATCTTAATAGTTATTTTTTTTTCCGGTAATATCCTGATACAATCTTTTTATGTTATGCAATTAGGTTTACATGAGCAGATCTACTTTCATTTATAGAGGTGATTAGGCATTCTTATAATTAAAAAAAATTACTTATGTATATTGAAATTTAATTTAATTTTATTTTGTAAAACTTTTATTTATAAATTAATTGTTAAAGCTTTATTTTTTATTTTGTGGTTGTGGAGTTTGAATTTAAATTTCAAAATTTTCACCAACTACATATTCTGAATTTTAAGTTTTTTAATTCTTATCAAGATTTTCTAATTCCGCTCCTTAGTGGTAGAGTATAAATTCAACTTGATCTTAAATAGTGCACACCTATTTTTACCACTTGGAAAATTCAGCATAAAAACAAGAGACTGTACCTTGTTTGGATGGAGAGTAGAGGAAGGAAGGGAATGGAAAGAAAAGAAAGTTTTCCGTTGAATCGTGTTTGGTTTATAAAATTATGTCGGAGGTGAAGGGTATAGGAGGTGAAAGATTTAACCTTGTATCATTGTAATCAATAGAATCGGTTTCCCTCCCTATTTAGAGTGTAACGGATGGAAAGAAATTTTGCTGCAAATATTTCTAGAAAAAATAGCACAAATGTTCAATCCTATATCTTACCTATATATTTCTCATACAAGTTTTTTGTCACAAATCTAAAACAACCACCGAATTTCTCATTAACCTTCTAAATTTTAATTAATCAAACAAGAAATAAGACGGAAAGAAAAGGTAAATTTATTTTCTCTCATTGATCATCCAAACACGAAGAGGTTAAATATGTTAATCTTCCTTTCTATTCCATTACATTCCCTTCTATTCTTCACCTCCCGTTCCTTTCTCTACTCTCCATCCAAACAAGATGTAAAAGAGAGATTTTTAAACGCTTCAACATAAATTGTACCGTTGGGCGGTCCATATAAACAAAAAATCATGTCTTTTTTTCCTAAGTTGGGCCCCTCTTCTCTCTATGACATACAGACATACATATCCTGTTTTGCACGGCGACAGAATTTCAAAAGTACGGAATATGATTAGTATCAATCAGTATGGTGTGTGTATTGGTATGGTAGTTGTGATAAGCACAAAAGTTGGTGCCAAAGAATTCTTTGAATTCTTTATCCAGATATAATAAGTTAACATAAAATTAAATTAATATAATTGTAAACAGTATTAGTGTCATTACAAACAGCAAATTAAATGATGCTTCATTGAGTATGCTTGTGACTGCTAATTAATTGATTGATTGTCTTTTTATGTAAGGGGAATGCTCCTTTTGAGTTACATTATTATATGCCGACTAATTTAGAAGAACTAGTGATACGTCCTATTATCTCCGGAGAGATTAAGTCGCAGTGTGTCTAAGCACGTTCTAATTCGAGTGAGGTTAATCCGTGCAGGTTAGGTGTGTATTTAATAGGGAAAAACTGAGTGCAGATCTGGTAGGTACGTAACTTTATCCTCTATGTACTGTATATTGCTGAATCGTGGACCTCGAGCTCAATGAACTCGGGAGTATTTATAGGCCTATGGGTTGGTTATGATCTCGTACGGTCGTTCCGCATGGGCATACCCCGTAGGGGGGTAAGTCGATCTGGGTCTCGTACGGACGTCTCAAATAAGCTTGTCTCACAGGCCGATAAGTCAGTTCGAGTCTCGTACGGTTGTTCCGAACAAGCCTACCTGCTATTTGTGCTTGTTACTTGGAACTTAGTACTCAGCTCATAATGTTTTCATGAGACTTTTAATACATGACCCTATCAACTAGTTTGGTATTATTTATTATGTAGAAGCTAATAACTTATTTAGAAAGAAGGACAAGTGCCGAGTGGTGGCAATTTTGGTGAGCATATTTATGAGTTCTCTTTTATTGGTCCCAGGTTACTAAATTCATGCCTTTTATTCCAATAATTTTAGCCGCTAAAATAAGTAGTGTCAAAACATCACCAAAAAAACCTGTGCATAAACAGCCCCATGTCAGTTGTGATGCCGATGGCATACATATAAATATACATACACACACACACATATAGAGCTAGGCTATGGTGAGTTGCAAAGTAAGAGGTCATTTTTACTTCACGCCCATATTCTTATTTTGAAAATCTAAACATCCGATCGAACCGCTCAACATGATCTCCATATTGAAATGTGTTTGGAGACCAAATTTTACATTTTTTGGAATTTTTTTTACTATTTATTAAGCCACTTTGAAAATCGCTAATCAAATGGTCCAGAAGTTTTTACTGTTTTTTACTGTTCACTCAAATCAGCTATTTTCAAAGTGACTTGATATATAGTAAAAAAATCCAAAAAAATGTAAAATTTGGTCTCCAAGCACATTTCAATATGGAGATCATGTTGAGCGTTCGGATCGATGGTTTGGATTTTCAAAATGAAATATGAGCATGAAGTAAAACGTTGTTTTACTTCACAACTCACCATAGTCTATCTCCATACATACATACATACATACATACATACATACATACATACATACATACATACATACATACATATATATATATATAGAGAGAGAGAGAGAGAGAGAGAGAGAGTGGCTGATATACAAACGTTTGTTTCTGGACTTAGGAACAAACGATTCGGTTCTCCGATTTTCAAAATTCAAACAGTCGATCCAAACCGTTAGATATTTTATCTATATTAAAATGTGCTTGGAGACCAAATTTTACATTTTTTAGAATTTTTTTACTATTTATTAAGATGATTTGAAAATCACTGATTTTATTAAAATTCTGCACCATTGAAAAACAGCGACCTTCAAACCAGCTTAATAAATAGTAAAAAAATTCTAAAAAATGTAAATTGGGTCTCCAAGCACATTTTAATATAGATTAAATATCTAACGGTTTGGATCGACTGTTTGAACTTTGAAAATCGGAGAACCGAATCGTTTGTTCCTGAGTCCAGGAACAAACATTTGTATATTAGCCATTCTCTATATATATATATGTAGTGCTGGGCTTAGCTAAGTCATGGTGTAAAATGACTTGGTGCTCCACGCCTCATTATTTTCATTTTGAAAATCCAAACTACCGATCCGAACCGCTCAAGTTGTTCTCCATATTGAAATGTGCTTGGAGACCAAATTTTACATTTTTTGGAATTTTTTTACTATTTATTAAGCCACTTTGAAAATCGCTGATCCATTGGTCCAGAAATTTTTACTGTTTTGCTACTGTTCATCCGGATCAGCGATTTTCAAAGTGGCTTAATAAATAGTAAAAAAATTCCAAAAAATGTAAAATTTGGTCTCCAAGCACATTTCAATATGGAGAACAACTTGAGCGGTTCGGATCGGTAGTTTGGATTTTCAAAATGAAAATAATGAGACGTGGAGCACCAAGTCGTTTTACACCATGGCTTAGCTAAGTCCATCTCTATATATGTATATATACATATTAATAGAGGAGGGATCAAATTACACCTTTTTTTGACACACTTTGACACCTACCATTTTCAAAATCCAAACAGTCGATCTGAACCGTTCAACATGATGGATATATTAAAATGTGCTTGGAGATCAAATTTTACATTTTTTTTTGAATTTTTTTACTATTTATTAAGATGGTAAATCGTTGTTTTCAGACCATTAAAAAACATCGATTTTGTTACCATCTTAATAAATAGTAAAAAAATTCAAAAAAAATGTAAAATTTGATCTCCAAGCACATTTTAATATGGTGATCATGTTGAACGGTTCGGATCGACTGTTTGGATTTTGAAATCGCAACATTGACCTATAAAAAAAACGGTATCAAGATGTGTCAAAAAAATGATGTAATTGGATCCCTCCTCATATTAATATTATGGATTAATTAATTATAGTATCTGTAGACTCTAATCGCAATACAAAAAACAGCGGTGTATTGAAAGAATGTTGCCAGCCAGACTGTCCAAATCCTTCCAATTCGTGCAATTCAATTAGTTGAGTTGACTAATCTATTAACTCAACTTGGGTTGTGCTTTGTATTTAATAATTTGTTTAACCCATGCATTCTGTATGTATTGGATGTCATACCATACTTCTCTTATAATTTTATAATTAATTAATCACACTCTATGGGCCTATAGCCTATAGGGCACATGACCAACTATTAAGAAATTCACTAGATATAGATAGCTGTTTTGGATCTCCATAACCAACTAATTTCATCAATTTATGAGTATGTTAGTTATGTTAAAAATATTATATTTAGCTTTTATGCTTGTAAATTCTAATGTTTTTTACTACACCAAAGATTAGAACATTTTGGCAAAAATTATATTCTAGATAGTTCAATTAAAAATTATAATCCATATAATTAATTATTTGTAAAATCAATATATAAACATTTGAGTTCAAAATCAATGTATACAAGGAGTTGAAGGATTTTGACATTCATTTCATACTTAATATGTAAAAAAAAAAATTAAGTAAGTTTGGATTTACAAATAGTTCAGCTTAAAATAAATTTCAATCTGAAATAATCAGATTAGATTTAACAGGGGTGCACAAAAAAACTCATGACTCATAACTTGTTCGGAATTAATTTGGGTTCAACTCGTCAACAACTCAAGTTGAAATTGACTCGAGTCAGAAATGACTTGAGTTCATTGACTCGGTTGTCTCACGAGTTAAATCCAAGTTGCACCCAACTCGGTTCAAAATCAACTCAGCTGACTCATTGACTTGGTAAACTGTGTAATATTTTGTTAGACTTAGTACTATTAGTAATTTGGTAAACTTTGTACTATTTAATTATGTATTTTTCACTATTTTATTATGTAAAGTGTTAAATTGTGTACTATTTTGATAACTATGTACTATTTATTTTGTTATACTTTGTTTTGATAATTTTTAATTTGATAAATTATGTATTATCTACGAGTCACGAGTTGACTCGAGTTCTTAGCAACTCGGACTCAACTCAGTTCATGAATTCACGAGTTGAATCCCAGTTGCCCTCAATTCAGACTCAACTCGGCTCATGAGCAGCCCTAGAGCCCGCTGTACACTTTAAATAGAGAGAGAGAGAGATATTCCTATTTCCTAGATGGGTTATTTGCCTATTTATTCTGTTTAAACTATTCTTATGTTCGTAGCTAGCTAGAATACGTAGGTTCAGACTTAAATATTAGTGTAAAAATTCAAAATAATAAGTTTAAAAGTTCAAAAGAATTATCAAAATGTATGAACTCGGTTAAAACACGCCACAATTATCAATATATGTGTCTAAATTGTAATAAACAAAACGTGCACTTTAAAAACGTATAGTCGTCATTCTACAATAATTTAAGTGTGTATTATACTATGTAATAAAAACTTGATATATATATTTAAAGGAATGAGCTGATAAAAAATAGTTTCTGGCCCAAAAAAATATTGGCCCGTTAACAGAATCAGATTATGGGCTCAATATTGGCCCGATACCGAATTTCTTTGTTTAACTTGGATTACTATGTACCTCTGTTCCCGGTATCCGCTACAGTTTCTCTGACAGGTGAGACCCCACATTCCAGTGGCCGTGTGCAGTGCACCCTCTCCTTCCCCTTCATTCTCATGATTTTTCTACCCGAGTCACCTCGATGGCTTTCCATGAAGGTAATTTCATTTATTTCTAACCGAACAATTTGTTAATTAGACGAGGTGCTTACGGGTAGCTCACTTGATTATGAGTCGATTAATGAAAACGTGCAGTCAGTGACTCAGTGGAGAGCTTGAGATCTTCTGAGCTTTAAAAGGAGGGCAAAAAGGTTTCTTTTTTCATTGATTTATTCATTTTTGGTTTCGCTTTAGTTGATTGAATTGATTATAATTTGTAGTAGCTGTCACCTTGAGACATAATTACTACATGTACTTAATTGAATTAAACTACATCAGTAAAAGGAATTGAATTAAAATCTTTATTTAATTTCTACATGTACTTGATTGTAAGATATGACGGAAATGAACTGATAGCAGGTTTCTGCATTATTGCTGAAGAATTAATGGAGCAGATCCAAACTTTCATCACCATTGCAAGCAATGTACGGAAAAAGGGAGCAACAAACAAAAATAATGTAAACGAAAAAACAATATTCACTACAACATTGCATTTTCTGTCAGTTTTTCAAGAAAACCCCGTTTAACCATCATCTCCTTCACCGAATTTTTTTTATTAATACCACTGTAAAAAAAAAAAATCACAAATTATGAGAAATTTGAAAAATACCAGAGCCTCCAAGTTAATATGCGGCCACATTCTTTGGGGGCTGGAGATTGACTTGGAGGCCCCTCCAAAACAAAAAAAAATGCACTGTAATATACTAATATTTAGATTTTTGGGAGCCTCCAAGCCAATCTGCGGCCCTCCAAGAATGAAGCTGCAGATTGACTTGGAGGTCCTGGTATTTTTCGAATTCTCCAATTTCGCTGGTGTTTTGGTTTATTATTATTTTTTAAATGACATTAATAAAAAATTTGGTCTCCTTCAGGTCCTTACATTTTTGCAGCTGACCAGCACGTTTGAGCAGGTCCATGACCATTCTGTACACCAGGTCCTTGGGTTTCAAGCATTTTACCTCCACCATCTCCATTAGAGCATCGCATGAACGCCTCCAGTTCCCCCTCCCACAATAAGAAGTTATCAAGGCGCTATAGGTGTTGACATTTGGCTCGACTCCTTCCTTCTCCATCTCTTTCTTTATCCATTTTCTCCTCCTTATTAAATAACTCTATTAAAAGGTTGTAGGTGACGGTATTAGCCTGCGCATTTAGCTTGCGCATTTTGTCATACAACTTGCGTACGTACAGCCTCGATGTTACTCGATTTAACCAACAATTTAAAAATTGGGTTGAATGAGTAGCAATCAGGGTTACACTTTTTCAACACCATTTGATTTACCACTTTCAAAGCTCCATCTAGGTTTGCTTGGGACTTAAGTAGTTCAGATAGTTTATATAACCAATGATGAGTCTAACATCCATATATCCATATAATTTTATTCTCTCATTTTTCATTATGATCCGAGAGCTGATGTTCATTTTATGATTTCTCATCTCGTAGAGAACAGTGGCGTAGTCGGAACTTTTATGAGTAGGCAAAAAAATAAATTATTATTTTTCATTTTTTAATAAAAAATTAAAATTGTCAACGCACCCTTTCTTAAAAATGAAATTTTTTTATTTCTAAATAATTTGGTAAAAAAAGTCAGGTTAAATTTTTTTTTTTTTTCTGTACTTGGTGATTAAGATAATTTTTGTGATAGTTTAAAAATAAATGGATTCACTGTTTGTTAAAATCGTTACAAGGAACAATGGTTAGAATTGACAGTTAAGGCTCACAAAATATTCTATATGCTCTTGGTTCTCTGTGAACCAATAATTATTTCTATTTTTAAACTTAATGGGTCAATATACCAAGTCTATTTAGAAAGAAGTATCCAATTATCTTTTTTCTCCAAAGAGCTTCGTTCACTTTCTTTCCAAATCAACAAAACTCCTCTTTGTTAAATTCAAAATTGACACAAAAAAATACCGAATCAAGCCACAACTAGAAGAGAATCACAACAGGGATAGGCAATGGACCGAAATAGGGTAGGCAATAACCTAATTTTATACAGATTTATAGATAATTTGCAAAATCCAGGGGTAGGCGGTTGCCTATCCCTGGTCCATGCTAGCTCCGCCTCTGGAAGAGAACATATATTTGTATTTTTATTTAAGAATTTTACGTAGTTAATCATGTTATTTTTTATTATATAGATTTTTAGGTTTAAAAATAAATTATGTTCAGAGTTTATATTTTTTTTAACCGATAATCAATTTATTTCAATCTAAATATTGTTTTTCAAAACAAAGTCCGAAAAATAATTCTAGTTAAAAATAATTTTGTCTCTCTTATTTCTCAATTCTAGTCAAAAATAATTTTGCCCCCTCTTTCCATAAATAGGACGTAATTTTTTTTTCTGCACTACATTTCTATTGATTCAAACATTCAATATCACGAGGAAACCGAACTTAAACCGAAGGCTTAATTTGGGCCTAATCAGGCTAAAGATTTATAATTCTGATATTTGGGCCTTGTGGGTTCTTACATGCTCACAAACCCAAAATAGCCTCTTTCTTCTGACCTTCTCCCTCCTTGTCTAAAGCCTTGTGACCGGTGCAAGGCTGCAAGCTCTCTAAGTCATGGCGTTCCTTCTCCGACCCAAAACCTCCATTCTCCGATCTTCATCCCTTCTTAACCTTCTATCCACTACCGCCACCGCCACCGCATCTCTCACTGCATCTGAGTCAAAACTTCTCCAAAAGCTCCATTCTTTAATATTAGACCACCACCACTCCAATCCTTCTCTATCTCCTTCCCCACCTCCGCTCGACTTCTCCATTCCCTCTCTCACTACCACATTTTCTCAGCTCGCCTCCACCGCGCCATCCGGTGCTCTCACTCTCGAGCTCATCCGCCGTGTTTCTTCACTCCGCCATGGCCATCCCTTCCACCAAACCATTACCTTCTTCAACTGGTACCTCTCTTTCTCGCCTCCTCCCGCCACCTTAACACACTTGTTCACTGTCATGATCGATTTCTCTGCAAAATTACACTGTTTCCCCCTTGCTCACCAACTGCTCGACAAAATGCTTGCTCTCAATATACCTGTACCATCACACACCATCATAACCTTAATTCGTCGCTACATTCGGGCATCTATGCCGAATGAGGCAAAGGAGTTGTTTTGTCGCATGTCGGATTATGGGCATGAACCCGACCCATCATTTCTTGCAACTGTTATTGGATCTCTTGCCAAAAAGCGCCTGGCACATGAGGCCCAATCAATATTCAACTCGTTCAAGCCTGTGATTTCTCCTGACACGGTTCTGTACTCGGCTCTGATTAATGCATGGTGTCGTGCCGGCCATTTAGCTAGGGCAGAAGAGATTTTCACTGAAATGAGCAAAACAGGGATTAAACCAAATGTTTACACTTATACATGCATAATAGATGCCATGCATCGAGCCGGGCAATTACCGCGTGCACAAGAGCTCTTATGTCAGATGATCGACTCAGGATGTTCACCCAACACTGCCACATTTAATGCGATTATGCGGGCTCATGTCAAGGCTGGTAGAACTGCACAGGTGCTTCAAGTCCATAATGACATGAAACGGCTTGGGTGTGAACCCGACATAATTACATACAATTTTATAATCGAGATGCACTGCAGTAAGTCCCAAGCAAACCTAGATGGAGCTTTGAAAGTGCTAAACCAAATGGTGTTGAAAAAGTGTAACCCTGATTGCTACTCATTCAACCCAATTTTTAAATTGTTGGTTAAATCGAGTAACATCGAGGCTGTACGCAAGTTGTATGACAAAATGCGCGAGCTAAATGTGCAGCCTAATACCGTCACCTACAACCTTTTAATAGAGTTATTTAATAAGGAGGAGAAAATGGATATGGTTCTTAGGATAAAGAAAGAGATGGAGAAGGAAGGAGTCGAGCCAAATGTCAACACTTATAGCGCCTTGATAACTGCTTATTGTGGAAGGGGGAACTGGAGGCGTGCATGCGATGCTCTAATGGAGATGGTGGAGGTAAAATGCTTGAAACCCAAGGACCTGGTGTACAGAATGGTCATGGACCTGCTCAAACGTGCTGGTCAGCTGCAAAAATGCAAGGACTTGAAGGAGATGATGGTTAAACGGGGTTTTCTTGAAAAACTGACAGAAAATGCAATGTTGTAGTGAATATTGTTTTTTCATTTACATTTTTTTGTTTGTTGCTCCCTTTTTTGTTTGGCTTTGATTATGGGCATTGGCAAGGAGTTCAGATAGTTTATATAAGCAATGTACGCTACTCTTTTATTCTATTCGTTTCATGATCTGTTGCAAGTATCATTGTGCTGCCTGAGTCTTGACCAGACTAGATTGAATGAAATGAAAGTTTCAAATTATGCAATTAAGTACCAAAATGTATATGAAATAATCAATAGGAAGATCTCTACCTAATTTTGTTTTTGATGGTTTTTCAAAGGTGGTCAAAGTGGGGGGTTTAGGCAACAAAACTGCTCTCTATTTTGCTGCTGTTAGCAGTCATGTCAGATACATTCGGCTTTTGATGGTTACCTCTTTTGGAGTCTTCGTATCTTTCATGAAAGAAGGTACCAACACTGACCACAACAGGTAACTTACTAAATTAGGCATCACAGCAGTTGGGCCTAAAAAGGAAATTTATGAATAAAAACTTAAATACTGCAATATTTTTTTCATCTATAAAAACTCAAATGCTACAATATTTTTTTCATAATAAAAACTTAAACACTACAATATCTTTTAAATAGTGAATTACTTAACGTTATCAACCAGCCGGCAGGTGGTGGTGTAACGGCACTTCACATGGAATGTCTTCATCCGCTTCTAGACCTCAATGCAAGTGTCTCATGGCAAACTCTTCCTTTTGAAGATGTGATTCTCATGTCCAAAAATATATCTGGAATTGGGGATGCATGGTTTTTGACTACTGGTACCAGTTCAGTACCAGCCAGTTTTTGCCATCTATTAAGGTGTACCCCCGGTACCAGTACCAATACCAGTTTTTGGCTTCAGCCATCTGGTACTAAGCACCGGTAAAGCAAATTGCATACCCATACTGTTACACACTCGGTATTACATGCGGTAGGCTCGACCTTTGCTGTCAGATTGGATTTTACCGCTATTGAAATGCATCTTCTAATATTTGTTTGTGAAGAACAATAACATGTTTTGTTGGCTCTGTAGGGACACATTGTTGCACGAGTTGTGATTGTTCAACGATCTCTTGAGGTAAGATTTCAAACTGTTTTCATTTTCTTTTTTCGCTTTTTAGATATTTTTCTGCTAATACTACTGAAAAATGCTTGATTTCAGCCTGTTTTTTGTTTTGATTTTCTTATACATTTTAGATTTGCAGCTGGAGTTATTATGCTTGCTTGAACTGTTTCTTTTCTGAATTGCAAAGTTT
This sequence comes from Carex kokanica, assembly GCA_025461125.1. Classification (NCBI taxonomy): domain Eukaryota; kingdom Viridiplantae; phylum Streptophyta; class Magnoliopsida; order Poales; family Cyperaceae; genus Carex; species Carex kokanica. The sequence goes on along the minus strand of JAJGRX010001361.1, from coordinate 42,117 downwards.
CAGGTTTGCAATCTACACCCCTTCCTATACTAATTAGCAAAAATACACTTCATCAATATTGATACATGACCCTGTTAGGTTCGATTTGCACTTTAAAGTGCTCAAGTATGAGCTACAAAAGTGTAGAAACCTAGATGCCAAGTGAACAGTAATAGACTGGTATTCTTCCACTATGACCTGACAAGCCGTACTATAATTTCTGGTACCATACTTGGCTGATTTATTTGCTTCTTCCAATGTATTACACATTAACAAACAATTAGGGTCAGTTAGCTCATGTAGAGAGCACAAATCCAAAAAGACGAACTTGAAATATATGTTCATCTATATAAATCATAATCTATGAGTACAACAACAACAACCACCACCAAGCCTTTAGTCCCAAACAAGTTGGGGTAGGCTAGAAATGAAACCCAATCACAATCATAAAGTCAAGGTAAGTAGTAATAAAATAGTAATAAAAATAATAATAATAAAAGTAAAAAAAAATGTGCGTGCTACTTTATTTTCATTCACTGTTCTAAAATTCGACTTAGGTTCATTTTGACTTTTCTCTTTAGAAAGTAGAAACCACATTATGTAGAACATTCATTGCTTTTTCAGTTTAAATACAACTATAGATAGGTTGTGACATTAGGTTTGAAATCCTTTAATTATGCAAAATAATGAAATGCTAAATATATGCAAATTGCTATTATTGGAGAAATAAAATAATGAAACTCTAAGTATTCAAATTTCTAATTTTGTTAGGAGGTTATGGGACAATGGAGGAGTTATTGGAGATGATTAGTTGGTCTCAAGTCTCAACTTGGTATTCATGATAAGCATGTGAGCTCTATTTTTTTCCTACTTTTTTAATTTTTAACGTGTTTGTTAAAATCCCATGAAAATTCCATATGGGATGAGGAAGACAATTTTGAAGGGTCACAATTGGAGAAGTCACAATTCCTTCTAAAAACAATACTTACTACATGCACTTAATCTGAGATATATTGCAGCTCAGCATTTTGTTATATTATTGTTTTCTTTTTTCCTCAAAGGGTTATTTCTTTTTTTGAAATTCTTTTTTTTTGCATCACGTATTATAGATTTGCCTGTAATATTGATTCATGTTATCAACAAGTATACTGCGCGCAATATAAGGCATGACATGTTTGTAAAAATCAAAGGAAAACCTCAAAGTCCAGCTAGGGGCAAATCTGTCCAATTTAGAAAATAATTTATAATTCTCAGGTCCACTTGAATTTTGACTCGACTCTCCTACAGCATATAAATAATACTTAAAGGCACTTAATCTGATTTTTCCAGAATTTTTAGTTCAAAGAATAAGGAAATATGACTTGATTAGTTCAACTTTGTCAAAATGGTATAAAAAGTCAACTTTTTTGTTGACTGAAATGAAAATTCACATTCTTATGAAAGTTCGATTCAAGCAAATACTTAGAATTCTTGGAAATATGTTAATGAACCTTCCTCAATTTTAGAAATAAACTACATAGATCAAATGTAGAAATTTAAGAAAATTCAAAACAGATTCAATTAGTGCAATTTGGTGGATTTTGAAGCAACTTTTGATGTTTCTTTTCTGTTACACTTTGCTCTTTGTTTTTGGATCCTTTCTGATAATACCAGTAACAAACTTTTTTTTATCAGTAATATACTTTTTTATCAGTAACCAAACCTCTTTTGTTTGCCTCAAATTTAGGTTAGTGAGGATGTTGACAATTTGAAATTGAAGGTCAATATTCTGGAATCAAAATTATACGAGTCAGTTTAATTCTTGCACAACAGACTAAGGATATCTCACCAGCATGTTAATGATGGATGGAGGTTTTCAAATTTTATCTTCTCTCTTTTTGTTTGCCTTTCCAAAAATGTCAACTTTTGCACCAATGAAAAATTAATTATAAGTAATTAGTAAACTTTTTGTGGGCGCAAGTTAATTTTGTACTATTATTTCAACCAACATTCTAATTATTAGAATAAAAAAAGGCTACCAATATAAGTACCAAACAAAACAAAACACCAAATTAATTGAACTTTGTGAGCCTTAACTTGAAAAGGAGGCGGCTACATAATTGCCTTTAGCAAACATTTGTGTTTTCATAAATATTGGTAGTGCGATCGAACTGTAGATTTGTTGTGCAACTTTGCTCTCCGCAATTTTTTTTTCCTTTTCTCATATTTTTTGCTATATTTGCTTATTATATGAGCAATAATACATAATTGCTCAAGTCAGACTATGGATACACTTGGCAGAAGCATGGTCCGATTTACATCAAAGAGAAACCAAGAGGTGTCATCCAAACGGTTCCATACCAGACAAAAGTGGTACAATATTCATCCTAAATCTTAATGCGGTCATTCACAAATCTCAGCAGGATATACATGTCAGAATCAACTGATGGTGGTATAACTTGGAGCTATGCGCAAGCTACACAGTTACTGAACCATTAATATCTTCCTACGCACTGATATGCTCATATTCTATTTGATTGTTCTCAGTGGCAGAAATCCACGACAAAATTCGTCTTCACAATTCTGCTCTACTGTTTTATACATCTGCTTGAGCGCCTTGGTCTTTCTACAAATACTAAGGTATCCTTCTATTCTTTATTTTTTTTAATTTTACAAACATACATTCTCAAACCTGATATAAACACTTAATTTAGTTTTGCAAATCTGTTGTACATGTTCATGTCACTATCTGGATATGTATATTAGTATATACAAATCTTTATAATCACAATATTTTTTTTCAATTCATTAAATAGTGTTATTATTGACATCAGGACATTAGGTTTTTTTTTATCTATATATTGAAAATGACGAGGGATTGTTAGTTTATGTGTAAAATCATAATATGTAGAAATCCGATACCTTTCCTATCTCAGACCTCTTGTCAGGACATTATTGTTATTATTGACATCAGGACATTAGGTTTTTTATCTATATCATTGAAAGGTTATAAGGGATTGTTAGTTTATGTCATTTCTATCTCCTTCCACTCTTTTCTTCACCTTGCATCCCTCGATTCTGCACCAACAATAATTTCCAATTCCTCCTCAATCGCACCTGTCTTGCACAACCAACAAATAAGAGTGCTGTGACTGCTGTCATAAAAAAATACAATGTCTTCTGTTTTACCATTTACAAATCATTTAATGTAGAAAATCAATTAAGCATCAGTCAGAAGTACCATCTTCAGAAAGACATCAGTCAGTTAGGTTTGCAATTAAGCTATGGTAACTAATATATGATTATTTCATCTTCAATACAGTCGTCTGTATATCGAGTTGGAGCGTTCTCATGGTTATCTTACAATATGAAGAAATAACCTCCACTGACCCTGATGGATTGCTGGAGCAGATTAATATCACCAGATATAGCAATAGCACAAACTAACACAACTCTTTATTTCCACAGCAGTGAAGTGGGCAAACAAAAGAGAAGATACAATAGGGGCACAATATCCGCACAAACTGTTTGAAACATTTTACTGATTGTAAATAGTTCTTTGTTTAGTCTCTGTAAATATAACACTTGCAATTGTTTTGTTAAAACAAAAAGTAGGCCAATATTAATTTACATCAAGTAGTTAAACAACCTAATGCTACTTTCTTTCATAACAGTTTTTGTAATATTTTGAAACAAATACTCCACCTTTACATTTTTGTAATATCCCTATAAAACCTTTTAATATTTGGTGTATGCAACTATCATATATAAACATTATGTACATTTTTCCATTATCCACCTAGTATCATTCTATACTTGATACATCAAGCAACAGTTACAGACACTGCATAGTGAAGAATTACAATTAAAAGAACAAACAAGTCAGAGTGAGATACACACACCTATTGAGATCATTGTAGCAATAATCCAATTTGCGAGAGTGAGGCACTGCATAGTGAAGAACTACAATTGGGCCCTTTTTTCAACTACTGAAAATGTTTATTTTTAATAGCAGTAACCCACCTACTACCTATCGAGATCATTGTAGCAATAATGAACAGAAGCGTCATGAGTGCCGAAAAATTAATCAACTTTTTGGTAATGAAACCTCAAACCTGGCACTGTTTCAGTTTTGAATGATCAATTAGTTTAGTAACTTTAAAATACTTAAAAAATGAATTTACAAGAGGTGAAGAAACATTGCCTTATTGGTGTATATGGTCCAGTTTGTGATAAGGTCTGAGAGCATTGCTCCAAGGAGGCCGAATAAAGCACCTGAGGCACCAACAGATATGCTATTTCTGATGAAGAGACATGAGAGCGAGCACACTGCCCCCAAGTCCCGAGAGAAGATATATAGCACCTATTCTCACTGAAATATATTTAATTTCAATCTACTTATGTTTTACTTTCAATTTTAGACTTCTTTTGCTAAACTGCTAAACAGCACCAACAGAGCGGTACGAAAGATGGAATCTTTTAATAATGAATTAACAATCAATTCAGCAGATAGAAGTCCCCTCTCTCTCTCTTTCATCCCCACCTCTCTCTTTTTTTTTGTTTTTTGAAATCCTGACAGAAGCTGATCCCCACCTCTGTCATCCCCACGAGTCTCTCCAACCACTATCCTTCCCCACCTTCTCTCTCTCTAGGGACAAGAGACACAGACAAGAGTCAAAATCCAATGGACCAATCTGACCAGCGAACACCTTCTCTCTCTCCGAGCAGTAACAGCAGCCGGAGCACCTCCGACCAACCCCAACCCCAACCCCAACACCACCACCCCTTCCACCAATTCCACCAACAAAACAGCCTTGAGCCCCTCTCCTTTCCTGGTCCTGGCCCGGGTCAAGCTTCCTTCATGGGCTCCCTCGCCATTACCCCCTCAAAACCTGACACAGACCCTTCCTCCTCTGACCCAAGCAAAAAGCAACTCACTGCTTCACAACCCGCCGCAAAGCGATCGTCGAAGGACCGCCACACGAAAGTCGACGGGCGAGGCCGTCGCATCCGCATGCCGGCCCTGTGTGCTGCTCGTGTGTTTCAGCTAACACGTGAGCTGGGCCACAAGTCAGACGGTGAGACCATAGAATGGCTCCTCCAACAAGCCGAGCCAGCTATAATCGCTGCTACTGGCACCGGTACCATCCCTGCTAACTTCTCAACTCTAAACATCTCTTTAAGGAGCAGTGGTTCCTCTCTCTCGGCACCTCCTTCAAATTCAAAATCAGCCCCTCACTCGTTCCATGCACTTGCTCTTGCACCGCACCACCACCATCGGGTCCCTTATGCAGATCCGGGTGCCGATCCCATTTCTCACTCAGCAATGCTTGGCTTCCACCAGCTGCTTCCCAACTTAGCTGCTCAACATCAACATCACCATTTAGTTCAGGGTGATTCAGCCGGAGCAGGAGCCGGGGACACAAATCTCGGAAAGCGGATGAGAGAGGATTTATTCAAGGATGAACAACAACAAGGTGGGGCCGGGGCCGGAGACGGTACGGGTCCCTCGTCCCCTTCTACCTCCAAACCTTCATACCATGCCGCTGTTCATGCACCAGGGAATGTACGGGGTCCCACAATGTGGGCTGCGGTGGCTCCTAATAGTGCACCCGGTGGGGCTTTCTGGATGCTTCCAGTCTCAACCGGAACTGCAGGTACGTCAGCAGCTGGGCCAACCGAGACACCCATGTGGCCATTTGCTGCCGGGCCTGGGCAATACCCACGGCCTGGAATGGGCCAAGCTGGAGGTGGTGCCAGTCAGTCTACGACTGCTCAGGCACCGCTACAATTTATGTCTCGGGTTAATTTTTCTGGTGGAGGAGCAGTGCCGCTCGGCCAAATGGCTGTGGGACCGCAACAGTTGGGGTTAGGAATAGCTGATAACAATATCGGGATGCTTGCGGCACTGAATGCATACAATAGGGGAGGAGTGCAGGGATTAGGTCCAACTGGAGAGAATCATTCTCATGTCCATGGTCATGGTCATAGCCATGCACAACAACAGGATCAACAAGGGGCAAACAGTGGGGAGGAGCACCAGCACCCCTCCAGTTCTCAGTGAAAGTCAGTCACTGATGCATTCAATTGAGTTTCATCCTATCTATTCCCCTTGTATGGTTAGAGTTTACATGGAAATGGAAGGTAGGCTAGTAATTATTAATTACATTATTCATATTCATGTCAATTTAATTAGCTTTTTTCATTGAATGCTGTGAGGTAGCACTAGCAGGAGTAGGTTTTTTGAGTGATTTTTTTTTTAACCCATCTTTGATTAGTGGAAGAACAGTTTTCCACTTTTTCTTTGTATCTTTTTTGGGGTTAATTTTTTTTTCTATGATTATGGGATGTTTAATTAAGGAAGTGATTTGTGGGTCCAAATTAGAACGGGGCCATTAGAGGGGTTGTTGTATAGTTTATGTGTAGTGAGTGGATGGGGCTTGCTTATGTTTGTAATAATTCTTTTTCTTTTATATTTTTTTCCTTCTACAGAGGGATATTTTTTACTCATTTTATCATATCTCTTTGTGTGTGTGTAGATGGGCTATTGTGCTTTGCAAAGTAAAATGAACGTTTTATTTCGGGCTCGTTTTTGAATTTTTAAAGTTCAAACCGTTAGATGTTCAATCTATATTAAAATTTGTTTGTAGATCAAATTTTATATTTTTTTGAATTTTTTTACTATTTATTAAGTTATTTTAAAAATTACTGATCCGGATGAACAGTAAAAATAATATAACAAAATTATGAGTCATGTGATCAGTAATTTTCAAAGTGGCTTAATAAATAGTAAACAAATTTCAAAAAATATAAAATTTAGTTTGCAAGCAGATTTTAATATAGATTGAACATTTAACGGTTTGGATCAATTGTTTGGACTTTAAAAATTCAAAAACGAGTCCGAAATAAAACGTTCGCTTTACTTTGCAAAGCACAATAGCCCATCTCTCTCTCTCTATATATATATGTATATATGAGCAGAACTATGGTGTTCTTAAGCTCACAAAGTCTCTTTTTGAGCTTAATTCAAAAATTAATCAGATTGGTTTCAAGCAACGCATTCAAACTGTTGAAACTGATCTGATTCACCTGTGGTGAGTTTACATATCAAATTTATAAATGTTCAAATAATTTAATATAAAGTCAAGCGGTCAAAAAAATAATGAAAAATAAACACATTAAAATTAACTTATAAATTTTTTTTTACTGCTTTGACTTTATACTAAATTATTTCGAAAATTTATAAATTTGATATGTAAATGCATTACTCGTGAAGTAAATCGGCTTTAACAATTTGGATTCATGTTTGAAGCCAATTGAATAAATATTTGAATTAAGCTCACAAAAGAAGAACTTGATGAGCTTAAGAACACCCAGTTCTACTCTCTGTATATATATTATTTTGTTCCAGGGATGAATACACAAAGCAGAGCATATGGGGGTCCACTAATTGACAGACACCAATGAACTGGTACGACATGGATAATCTAGATTGAAAGAGTATTGAAATGTTAAAAAAAGTAAGTTGGTATTTTTTTAAGAAGGCGGCTTTAAACTTTAGTTGAAGCATATCACGTCAAAAGGGGTCACTTTCTGTGGTTGACACTTGACAACAGAGCAGAGCACAGCAGATGTGCACCCTCGTTTCAAAAATATCAAATTGCGCTCACCACAAACCTTTATTAGTTGTTCCAATGTAATAGATTAATTATATATAATTATTAAACTTTGAAATAAAATTCAGATTTTCATCAAAAATATTGTTATTATATACTGTTGAGTGATCACTTATCATACTTCTCATATAATCTTTTGAGGACTGTTGGCTTGAAATCCGATTTTTCTAAATAAAGAATACTGACTCCTGTATTTTATATTGAAATCCGCATATGAGAGAGCATATCTCTAATTTTTAATACTATAATATTGGCAGCGATTAGGGGTGTCAATGGCACCTTTTAATACTATAATATTGGCAGAGATTAGGGGTCTGGATAAGATTTTTTTTTTTAAACTTATTGGGTACAATAAAGATTTTTTTCGTTATCTAAATAGGTAAGACAACGGATAAAGTTTATCCCGTACTTGTTATTTGATCAAGTAATTATAAAAAAATTATATATATTATATATATTAATGAACAATGAATATTCATTCTGCAACTATTCTTGATAGTTGTGTACTTGTGTTACACTTAATTAACCATTAAAATACGTAAATATATGTATGAAATGAATGTGTTTTAATGTTTTATTTAGTAAATAATAAAATAATCATTATATTAGAATTACCCATTATTTACCCGCTATTTTTCATTATCCGACAACCATAACGAGTAAGAGTAAGGTGCGGGTAAGATAATTCGTAGCGAGTAAGAGTAGGTTATGGTCTTACGGATAAGAATAATTTGTATACGGAAATGATTACACCCGACTCTTATCGTACGTGTGGACACCCCTAGCTGAGGTCCTATTAAGTATATGTTTGCTCTTTTACTAATTACAATCGGTTATGGAAAGTTCAATTGAAAATTAACGAAAATTGTTTTCAAATTTTTTTAAAAAATTTGCAAAAGTTGCAAAGTCGTGAGGGGAATCGAACGCTCGACCTTTGAGTAACCAATAATCTTAAGATTTTTTTTCTAGCCAACTGTGCTACCTGTTTCTAAATTATTTTAGCCAGATTTTTTTTCACGTTGCTTGATTTACTTAATTTTGCAAATAGATAACGATGAGTTATATGAGTATAGCTGAAAAAAGAGACCAAAATGTCTTGCTCAGTCAACTCGAAGACGAGACGCCATAAAATTTGTATTTAAAGTCCGAACAGTCGATGGCCGATGTGAACTCATCTTTTGTTTGATTCCCGGAATTAATAGGCTGTTTGTCCCGCTGGAGAACTGGAGACAATACGTGGTCCCAACGGCATCCACCTGTAACATTTCTTCACGTGGCAACCAAAACGACCAGGACTCATGTTTGCTCGTCTCTCCAGTTTATTATCAAACTGTTGCCTTTTCTTTCTGCTCCTCGGAATTAAATGAGAATCCTCTGCATTACCTCACCGTTTAAGTTTGAATTTCAACCAACCAATCAGAATCAGAAATGAGTTCTCTGAATTCAAGAGTTATGGCTCCTGATCTGGCATATAATTTGCTTCCACTTTTGGCCATGCTGTCATTATATTGTCTTCTTTTTTCTCTCTTTGGATGTACATGAGGTCTCTTATTTGGACATGGTTGGTTTTAGGGGTGGCAACGAGCTGGTTCGTCCGAGTTACGAGCAAGTTGACTTTAGGAATTCGATTTGAAATCAAAACTTGAAATCGTCACAAGTTGGACCGAGTTAGTGAGCTGGCTCGCTGAGTTTGACTAGATCTTGTTTTAATAAAAAAAAAAATTTTATAAACCTTTTGAACCGAGTTGGACTGAGCTATTTTTACAAATTTTACAAATAAGTTTTAAAAAGAATTATTAAGTTTCAATATACTGTATAAAATTCACACAAATTCGTACAAATTCACAAATTAATACCTAGCCGACTTAGCTCGCGAACTGGCAAGCAAGCTAGGCCTAACTTGAACTCGTTAATTCTTGACCGAGCTAGTGACGAACGAGCTAGGCTCCAGCTTAATCCAGTAACGAGCGAGCTATTAACAAGCAAGTCAACTGCGAGTCACGATCGAACCACGAGCCACGAGCTTTTTTGTCAGCCCTACTTGGCTTGGGTTGTGTATTTTATCTCTTGCTTCTTTCTAAGTTTTAAGTAACTTAATAATATGTTAATCATTTTAATGGAAATCAGTGGCTCTATAAAAAAACTAAGGTTGTTTATATTCGCTTGTTTGTTTCCTTCCAGTTTTCACTCTTCAGTTCTGACTGCGGCCAGTGTTTTTACTTTTTACCGCGGTTAAAAATACAAAAAATATGGACTGCGGCCATGGACATGAGAATGACCATTATTTTGAATTGCACCTCAAATTAAAAAAAAAAAAAGAAACACAACGCCATTGACTAATTATAACCACCACTAAGTCCATAACAAAACATTTTAATCAGGACGTAATCTAGTACCAATCCAATTTATATATAGATAGGCTACCATGTGCATTGGGAAGTAAATAGGGTGTTTTATTTTCTGCTCATATTTCTAAAGTTCAAACAGTTGATTCGAACATTCCAACAAGATCTTCATATTAAAATGTGCTTGGAGACCAAATTTTCCATTTTTTTATTTTTTTACTATTTGTTTAGAATTTTTGAAAATCACATCTTTTCATTAAATAAAATAATAATAAAAAAATTCAAAAAAACAATATTTTTCAAAAAAATTAAAAAAATAGTAAAAAATTTCCAAAAATATAAAATTTGGTCTCCAAGTACATTTCAATATGAAGAAGTTTGGATTGACTATTTGAACTTTGAAAATAGAAATATGAGTAGAAAATAAAACAACATCTTTACTTCCCAAAGTACCAGCATCACTATATATATATATATATAATAATAATAATAATAATAATAATAATAATAATAACAATAACTAATACCACCGCTATCCTCTTTGTCTAACATCGTACCACATTCATTCGCCTTTGGATATCAGGCAACCACCCATAAAATACAAGTATATATATGTTGTTGAAGGAGCAATCTATTTACTTGGTGAAAGGAGCAACAAATTCCAAATTGTTAGACCATTTTATTCTTAGTTTATTTTTCATTTCATTTATTATGTAAATTTTGATATTGTTTATCATATAGGTGTTGTAAGTCAACCTTTTTAGACCGCGAATTCATGTAACACTTTATCTTAAATAAACAAAGATATCAAGTGTAGAGGTACCTAATTATGATGAGTGGATGCCTATTTTTAATGAATTTATTTACTATATAAAATTCATGGTATATTAGAACTGTCTCTTGTACTCTGACGGCAGTTATTTTTTTCGTCGCGTCTCATTTTGTTTAAGTAAGACCGATTAATTAATTACAAGGCAAACCAATCAATTAAAAGATTCTATTTTTCAAGTTCATGCTAGGCTGTCAAAATATGATAGCTACGTACCTAAGAGAGAAAATATTAATTATGTTTCTTTTACCCTCTCTGCATCCGAAAGAAACAAATTATGTGACAGTGGGAATGACCAAAATAACTTGGTTTAATTTCTCAACTGATGGTCCAAACAAATTACCATTTACTGGTAATTTTCTCTCCTGCCTATCAATTTTTTTTTTTACTTTTGGAAATTAAAAAAAATGGACTTTTTTCGATAAATGAATAAAATCAAACCAATAATTCGGTCCATTGAGGACAGGCTAATGGGACTGATTTTCTCACCAATAGTTATACAATGTGAAAAATCAACGGAACATGTCATCAATGGAACCGTACCATTGGTTTCGGGACATTGATTTCTAACTCAAATGTAAATTAATTTATAAATTTACAACTTTTTTTAAAAGTTAGTGGCTTTAAATGCCCACTAACAATTTCATTGATAATAACACGTATTTACAATGGGTCAAATGACTGCAATTCCTAAATCTACAATGGGTCAAACAACCGGATTTAATCACTGTCGAGCTCCAAACGAGATGATGACTCTACGCTCCAAACTCTGATGATACCGCACTCTCGACTCCGTTCGGCTCCTAACTCCAATGATACCGCACTCTACGCTAACACCCCCTCTCTCATTCTCCTCTCCGCTCGAGAAGGTAGAATCGAGAGAGAGGGGGGGTGTTGTGTCGCGAATGAGAACTACAAGCGAAGTGGAGTTGGGTGGAGGGAGAGAGGGAAATGGGAATGGCAAAATCTTAAGTTTTGAATCGCCAAAATTTAATAAGTCTTCAAAATTTACAACTTCTACTTGGACCGAATCAATGGTTCGGTCTCAATTTTTTTCGTATTTTTTGTGGCCAAGGTACAATAACTTCTGGAAGCTACTGGGATCAAATCATTTATTCAGTTCCAGTAGATACTCCAATGGAAATGAATCATTGGTTCAGTCTCATCTATGGAATTGAAAAAAAAAAGTAATTTATCTTGTTATCGATAATTTAATTTTTTAATTTCTAAAAATAAAAAATTGCCTACCCATTACTTCTAACAAAACCTTCATAGCATTAGAGCATGTTCGTTTGTCACGGGATTACACGGGATGAGAACTCACTTTTGAAAAAGTAGGAACCGATAGTTACGGGTACGCATAGGATTAGTTATGGAAATGTGCTAAAATGAGTATTCGGTTTTATCATGAAATTAATTATGGGAAATCTTGATTTATTATGAAAATATATGTATCTATTTCAATTTCTCATCTATTGAGAAAAAAAACTTGTTCACTTGTCTGTTTATTTTGTACCAAATTGAAACAATATGTAGGTTTTTTTTTAATTAGTGACAAATAATTAAATAATATTTTATTGTGTGATAACAGTGTTTCTACATTTCTGAATCAGTTAATTATTTAACTCTTCGTCTTATTTAACATTTTAATGAACAATTCTAATTAACAATAAGAATAACAACATCTTTAATGCTACAACAAATAATCTGATATAGCATTTATTGGTATAACTTGCTTTTATGATATATCTGTTATATGGAGATGAATTTAGATTTAATGGTTCAACCAATTCAGTCTATACAACACTCAAAGTCAGCCGTATGAAATAAAATACAACACTCAAAGTCAGAATTTAATGAGCTAGCCATTGGAAAAAAAAAATACAACACTTTAAAGTAAAAAAAAAAAACTTATGCTTGTTATCTCTATATATACAACACACAAAGTAAAAAAATAGTTCAATCAATTTTCATCGTTCTCTTTTATACAATTTTTCTCCTCCCTCTCTCATTCTTCTCTCCGCTCGAGAAGGTAGAACCGAGAAAGAGAGAGGAGGAATGTTGTGTCGGGAATGAGAACTACAAGGGAAATGGTGGAGTAGGGTGGAGGGAGAGAGGAGGAAGATTGGGGGAGGTGGCTGTCAAAATCCAATGTTTTGAATCGCCAAAATTTAATAAGTCACTTAAATTTATAGCTTCTACTTGGACCGAATCAATGATTCGGTCCCAATACTTTTTGAAATTTTTGTAGCCAAGGTACAACAACTTCTGGAAGCTACTGGGACCAAATCATTAATTCGGTTCCAGTAGCTACTCCAATTGATCCCTTTTGACTATAAACTTATAACTCTCTTATAGATGAGTTCTGCAAGAAAGGTGAAGTTAATAGGCAAAGGAGTTATTTTTTTGAACTTTGAATTTACTTCTGTAAATTTTTTGTAAAATGTGTATTAATTCTAACTTCTGTTGTCTTTCATGAGGTGCTATTGTACCCTACTGATTTAGCAAACCGCAAAAGGGTGCCGGTAGTTGATATATCTTTGGTTGTTTCAAATGCAGCTGTTTTAGAGCTCTTGACAAGAAAGGGGGAGTCATAGTTGAAATGGGGAATCGTATTCTCGAAGTACTACAGAGGTATCGTTCTGTGAAGTTAGTGGATCTGGACTGTTCTTTTAACCTGGCACAAATTTTAAAGGGAATCCTATAGTCTAAATAGGCACCGGATTGAGTTTGGTCTGGCTGGATAGAAGTTATATAGTAAATCATATAAAAAAATTTCTATAGAGAATGGGGTTAATTTTACAATAGCATGCCAATCATTGGTTCAGTCTCATCTATGGAATCGAAAAAAAAAATTCATTTTTATCGATAATTTAATTTTTGTAAATTCTAAAAATAAAAAATTACCTACCCATTACTTCTAACAAAACCTTCATAGCATTATTGTTCCCTCGTATTTCCCTGTTAGTGCTGTCAATCAGATTTCTACAAGGGGTTTCGGTTTCATCATATGTTTGATGTAAGTCAGTATTTCAATAATCAATTAAACAATTCATGGTATTTTAGCTGAACCACTGTAAATTGCATGTTCTGGATGCTTTTACTGATACAACAACTTTTCATCAGTACCAGTACTTTTGCTTCAATTTATAGGTTTTGGATGGTTTCACTGAATCCATGTTTGCTTCTTGGTCCCACTTAAAAGGTGAAGTTATTTTTTGTAACCCTCATGAATGCCGTGGTCCATTTCCTTCTGTGTATTTTCTTAAGATATTTTTTCATGATTTGATAAAATGCTGATATGTTGTATTCTTGAAATTTAAATAATTTTATTTTACATAAAAACAGAAAGGGGTGTGTGGAGAGGTCGCTATCAAAGGTATCAAGGAATCTAGGAGGAAGAGAAGCCAACAAAAGTGGGGATGACGCAGCAACAGTAATATAAATTTGCACTTTTGTACTTAACTCCCTCTTTAATATCATATTTTGAATTACTCCCATTTGCTACCTGATTAACAATTTGAATTTGACAAGGATAGAGACAGATATTGCTTTCACAGTTTTACTTTTAATTTTGAAATTCCTTCTGTAGTTCACAATCTTAAACGGAGCCCCATATCCTGCATTTCTCAATTGAAAATTTAGCCAGCAGTTTCTGTTAATTTATTTTATACACTTTTCTAGGTTTTGGAAGCATTGGCAAATGTGAAGCCCAGTTTGGGCTACCAGAGGACATACATCCAAATTTTTTATTAATACCCTAAAAAAAAATAGCAAATATGTCTTCCAGAACGAATTTTTTTTAAAAACACCTAACCGTTCCACATTGAGACAGTTTGATTTTGATACCTGACCTCCCCACATTGGGGCAATCTGCTACCTGAACCAAACCGCCCCACACAGAGGCGGTCTGCCATAAAAACCCTATAAAAGTCAGTTTTTTTCTCTTACCCACTCACAATTCATTCTAACTGAGGATAAAGAGAAAGAAGAATAAGAGAAAGACGATTTGTTGGGAGATTCTAGGTAATTTTTTTATTTTTAATTTAATATTTGTTAAAAAAACTTAATTCATTTTTTAAATTAATATATAACTGATAAATATTTATTGGCTAATGTAGTTCATTAAAGAAAAAATGTTTATTGCATTGTATGTGGGCTGGAAGATTACCCGGGGTGTGGAGGGAGCACAGTACAACGAAAGATGCAACCTATGGCTTCGAGGTTAATGAAAATACCACATTTCTAGACTTAAGCAAATGGTATACGAAAAGACTGGTGTAAACCCCAACCAGTATGACTTAGACTTGTGTACTCGGATTGACACACAAAGGGGGGTAATAGACCTTTCTTTGTCAAGTATTCTATAACAGATGAGGGGTTATGGAGGGGTGTTTACAATCAATATGAGTCAAGGAATATCCCGGTAATGGACTTATATCCAAGAGAGTTTCGCGTCAACCCGGGATTGGACCTTCTCGAGAAAATACGGGTTATGATAACTTGGTGTACCACAGCTCGGATTATGACAACCCGGGGTACCACAACTCGGGTTATGACAACCCGGGATACCACAACTCGGGTCATGTACCACCGTATGTACCGTATGTACCGTATGTACCACCTATTTATGACAATTATATACCTGATTATACCACTGATTGTACCCCAGATTATGCCACCGAGCTACCACCACCACCACCTCTTCCTGAACCCGTAATCCAAGCTAGATTTCCATATGTACCAGAGTCAGTACCTAGACTGTTACCCGATGTTATCAGGAATGATATTGACATTGTTGGTGAAGGGATCGACGCCATACCGAAAAGGAAATGGACACGGGTGATGATTGGGAAGGGGATTGGGATTCTGATCACTTATCAGATAGGGATGCAGATGTAGTATCCCATCCCAGGAAAGACAGATTTCTGATTAGAGGTCGGACAGATAGGTATCCGGTCGTGACATTCAACGATGCCAGTTTTTTTGAAGAATAAGACATTGGTTTCTATGGGAAGCGTGTTGCATACAATCAGGAGCTTGCCCCACAACAAGTTTATACCAACATAGATGAACTTGTGAAGAAAATCCATGAGGTTCATGTTCACGGCAACTAGGAGTGCAGAGTACAAAAAAGGGAACGAACAAGGTTAGTTGTGATTTGTAAAGACGCGCCACGTTGCGAGTTCCGTCTTTTTGCAACCCCTGCGGGTAAGGAGGAGGCATGGATGATTAAGAAGTGTGAACCACCCCATACATACAAGTCTGCATCATCAAGGACATACCATGCACAACTTACGGCATCATTTATTGCAGATGTAATTGAGACGGGCATTAAGAAGGACCCATCAATGAGCATTAAGGAGGTCGCTAGGAGTGTCAGACTCATTTACCAACATGCAACCCCAAAATACAACAGGTTGTGGAGAGGGCGTGAGCTTGCGATTTGCAGAATGTTCGGTTGTTGGCAAGGTTCATACAACTTGCTAGCACCATTGCTCTAGACCATAGCAAATACAAATCTCGGCACAAGGTATGAGCAGTGGAATGTCAACGTACCCGATATTACCGAAGCTAAACAATTCAAGGCCATAGCATGGGTTTTTGGTTCATGTATTCAAGCTGTGTCATACATTAGACCCGTCATTAGTATCGATGCATGCTTCATGTCTGGCTGTTACGATGAGAGGCTGTTGATAGCATGTGCATATGATGTTGAAAACTAGTTGTTGCCTTTGGCCTTTGCAATTGCTGATAAGGAGGATGGTAAGAATTGAGAATTTTTCATTAGCAGCTTACGAAGAGAAGTGGTTGGAAACATGTTCTTTTGTGTCATATCAGACCAGCACAAAGGAGTCAAATATGTTTTTTATCGTACCGATTTCGGATGGTCGACAGCGCACGGTGAAAGCAAAGACATCGCCTTTCTCTTCTTCCTCTTTCTCTTTCTCCTCAGTTAGAATGAATTGTGAGTGGGTAGGAGAGAGAAGAACTGACTTTTATAGAGTTTTTATAGCAGGCCGCGGTTTGGTACAGGTAGCAGACCACCCCAACGTGGGACGGTTTGGATTTTTTTTTTAAATTCATTCTGGGGAGCATATTTGCTATTTTTTTAGGGTATTAATAAAAATTTCGGTACATACATGAACAGTAGTTTTTTTAATACCTTACATATGTTGAATTATTTTTTTATAGAACCCTTATCCTTATATAGTTTTGATTGATATTTGGACGCATTACCCGGCTTCTCTTTTATATTTTTAGCTTTGAAATATACACTTGCCTATGTTCATTGTATAATTCATAGGTAACTAGTATAGAATATACACTTGCCTATGTTAATCTTTCTTGGACAAAACAATTATAGATGGAAATTATTAATTTAAAAAGTAACTATAATATCTCATACCATAAAGTCAAACAAATTTTGGATTTAAAAATAATTTTGATTATTATTAAACAACTAAAAGTAACTATTGTATTATATTTGTACCGTAAGAAAGCAAGTGAAGAAGGAATTAAAGAGCATGTGAATGGTTGACTAGGTGAATCAACAAAGGTCGGAAAAGGAAGTCTCGGTGTACACACCGAAGTCTGTACAACACATATCTAGAAGCATTTAGGGAAAAATGATTGCTGGGGGCTGGGGCCCATCCTTTTTCTTACGCTCATTTAGGCTAACTATCAATTCTCATTGATATTTAGTTAGAAATCAGCACTTCAAGTAATTTGTTGAGTCTTATTTTATTCTGATCTAGATTATGAGTGAAAAGGATAGAGACGAACCTAAAAAGGTTGAAAAGAAGATGTGTGGAAGCTTCTTTTTAATAGGTAATGTTACAATTTATTCTAAATTAAAACACTAACAAACACAACAACCTTTGTATTTCAATTTAACCCAATAGGGCTTCTTTTCCATATGGAAAAGAAAAACACTAAAACAGACCATTCTTTGAAAATAGGACAAGAATCATGGTCCCACAATTTAGGATTATGTCAAATTGCTAACATACACACAACGATTCAAAATTTTGTTAGTTACATCAATATTTCATAATTCTGACCTTGCTATCGATTTGGCAAAAATTCATATCTTGCCACGTGCACACTGTCAAGAAAGTCTGCGCACGTAACAAGATATGAATTTTGATCCAAACAGTGGTAAAGTGTGAATTTTGAAATATTAAGATAGTAACTAAAAAAAATTCGGCACAAAAAGGGATCTTTCAGCTTCGCTACAACATGAACATATATTGGAAGAGAATGTTTCAAATCCTCTCTACAACGAAACAAGTACAAGTCAGTCCATATCATAATATGCACATATATATATATTCTTAATATTTTAAAAAATACTATATGTGTATATCGCTTTCTAATGAATCTCAAAATAGTTGTATATAATAATTATAATTCCACTCATAGCAAAAACATTTATTCTTATTCATTGGTTAGAAAAATATATGTATCCACATGACTTAGGAGCGCCTGATCATTTGTGTAACTATTGCGGCGCATACTATTGGCTTGCGAAAAAGAGTATTAAAACATTAACTGTAAAAAAATCCATGATATAGAGAAAGGGAAGGTAGCACAGTTGGCTAAGAAAAAGTCCAAGAACTGTTGTATCCAAAAGTCAAGAGTTCGATTCCCCCTCATAACTTCGTAGCTTCTGCGAAAGTTTTTAAAAAAAAAAATCCACGATATAATCTTTGCTAGCTTTAAAAAACCCTCCATATTTGTTAGACAAATTACTAGGATTTCAAACGATCATAGATCAACTCATTTTAAAGAACACATAATTAAGAGCATACAATGCAGTTTTTGTTATTACATTAATGAGATTCAACACAGATAACAAAATAAATTATTGACAAGAATGTTACATTATTATAATAATATTATAATTATTATTACAATTATTGTTATTGTTATAATTAATATTAATATTATAATTATAATAATTATTATTGCAATTATTATAATTGCAATCATTATTATTATTATTATTAGTATTACAATTACAATTATTATTGTTATTATTATTATTATTATTCTAATTTGAGGTTGTCTAGTACTACTGACATTGCTGCATGATATATTATTTGAAATAATATTAAGAACACATTGTGAAAACAAAGTTGGCATAGAAATTAAAATCATTTGTAATGTGATTTATACTGTCGCTTGATTTACATTTTTCATCTCTAGTTTAGTATATTGTGTACTAAATTATATAATGTTACCTTTTTAATTCTAAAAACCTTTAGTCGTAATTTTTTTGCGTCTGCACATAAGTATGCCACCTACATTCAAATTTTTGCGCTGAAAAAATGAACTTAGTTTTTGTGCATTCAACCAGTTCCAAGAATGCGTAAGACTAAACTAATATCTATAATTTTTAAATTTAAAATTATTTTGTAATTAAAATAAAAACTTGCTAATTGTTATCAAATGGGTAAGACAAAATATGGTGATTAAGAGGTTCAACTTATTTCATTATGACTTCAACCCACAACCAAACAATAATATCTTATGTCATCTTAACTTGGAATAAACAACTTATTCGATCATAATTTTAACTCACAACCAAATATGAGCATTAAGTTCTAAATCCGTTCGCACGAATCTCAACGTTGATTAAACGATTTATTATTGACTTTGAATAAAATTTGTTCAAAACCCTTTCACAAAATCTAGTTCCATTAATTAAAATTTAGATTATACATGTTGTTCCATACTTCCGTACGTAAATGAATGTTGACTTCACGTATTTGTTCCTACTTCGCCATTTATATGAATTGAAATCCAGCATCCAAAAACTCAAAGTAAATATATTAAACATATATTGTTTTGGTTTCATGCAGTGTACGAGTCATATTTTTTTTTAGCGCACAAGTTATATACATTTTCATTTTAACTTTATTGTTTGTACGTTACATGAAGTTAAAATAGTGTTGTCAATATCTTTACTTTTTAAACTCGGAAAATTCACAATTTATCAATATTTTATGTGTTCTTATGGTTTATTTATGCAAATCTCAACGAGAGGACTTCTAATAACCTTCGTTGGAACAATTTCCTCTTCAGCTCATCCATCAAGGACTAGGGCTGCAAACGAACCGAACCGAATCGAACTTACTCTTAGTTTGAGTTTGGTTTGAATTAATTTCGAACTAGGTTTGGTTTGAATTAATTTCGAACGAACTCAATTTCGAACGAACACAATTTCAAATCGAATTTTTTACGAACTCAATTTCGAACCTCTACGAACTTTGTTACGACTTACGATTTATGACTTCTGACTGGACCATAGTACAAAATTACAGCACTTCAATAAAAACTCAAGTATTCAAAATACAATTTAAATAAAACCCAAATATCAATAGAAGTACAATTTAAATAAAAACTCCAGCACTCCAAAGTATTCAAAGTACAATTTAAATATCAATAGAAGACAGAACAATCACCAAAGTCTTAGAATTATTACAAACCCAAATATTACCCTAAATAAAACATTAAAGTTCATTACAACTAGGCACTAGCTACTAAAAAACCCTTCTAAAAAACCTCACAGGTATCCAAAGCTTCAGCCATATATTTCGCTTCATTAAACTAGCTACTGAACATCTACAAATGACTTTATAGATGCAGTAGCAAGGTTTTCAACATTCCACACTATTTTTGCATCATTAGCCTGGATTACCCGAAAAACTCAGAATCCTACCATGAAAAGCAAAATTTATGGTATAAACATGTGAATATTTTTATTTGAGCTTTGTTGTTGAATTTTTTTTATTTGAGCTTGTAATGAGTAGAGCTAAGGTGCTCTTAAGCTCACCAAGTTTTCCGTGAGCTTAACTCAAAAACCTATCAATTCGACTTCAAACGATATTTTCAAACCGTTAGATGTTCAATCTATATTAAAATGTGCTTGGAGAACAAATTTTACATTTTTTGGAATTTTTTTACTATTTAAGCCGGTTTGAAAACCGCTGTTTTTATTAAAAATCTGCACCATTAGAAAACAACGGTTTTCAAACCGGCTTAATAAATAGTAAAAAAATTCCAAAAAATGTAAAATTTGTTCTCCAAGCACATTTTAATATAGATTGAACATCTAACGGTTTGGAAATATCGTTTGAAGTCGGATTGATAAGTTTTTGAGTTAAGCTCATAGAAAGCTTGGTGAGCTTAAGAGCACCTTAGCTCTACTCAGCTTGTAATTGGACCGGACTTTCTGTTTCAGAAGTCATAATTCAAAGCAATTATGGACTAGACGGTTTATATTTTCATCAGTGAACATAAGTTATCAGCAGAAATTAACGGTTCACGTTTGAGTTAATTTCGAACTAAATTTGGTTTGCGAACCTATTTCGAACGAACTAGGTCCAGTTTGAGTTTGGTTTGAATTAATTTCGAACTAAGTTTGGTTTGAAATAATTTCGAACGAACTCAATTTCGAATCGAACTTTTTCCGAACTTTTTCAAATCAAACTCGAATCGAATTACGAACTACGAATTTTTTGTGCAGCCCTATCAAGGACAGTGTGTTATATTGTGTAAATTATATACAAATTATGTAGACTTGTGTGAATTGTGTGTATATATAGAGAGAAAGTTGGGCAATTGTGAGTTGCGAAGTAAGATCTTTGTTTTACTTCACGTTCATATTTTATATATTGAAACTTTAAAGAGACGTCCGAACCGCTCAACATGATCTTCATATTGAAATGGGCTAGAAGACTAAATTTTACATTTTTTGAAAATTCTTTACTATTTTTTTAGAACATTCAAAAATAATTGTTTTTTATGGTCGAGAATCCATTAAAAACAACGGTTTTCTACCTATTTAAAAAAATAGTACAAAAATTTCAAAAAATGTAAAATTTGGTCTCCAAACACATTTCAAAAAATGTAAAATATGGTAATATGTAATCGACTATTTTAGATTTTCAATGTTGTCTTGATTTATCAGATTTCAAAATCAATTTCATAATTTTCTTCTCTAATAAGTAGTATAATGGAAAAAAACAAAATCTCCAAATAAATATATCTTTTAAAAAATAATGAAAATGTAATTACTTACAAAAACTCAACATGAAGTCATTGACATAAATAATCATTTTCGAAATTTATATAGCTACAACTAGTCTCATAAAAGAAAATTTAGTTAGACACAAACGCTGCAAGAAGATGATGGTTAGAAATATCTAACACGCCCAATTATTTGGGTTAGAAATTAATATTTCAATTTTTTGAAACTAAATATGCATTGAACTACATTGGAATGTATATATTGTGCTATTGGGCTATCTATTTTGTGCTTGTACACCGACTTATAGAGGTTTTCAACTTGTTTGTGTGGATACTGATAGACAAAGTTGTTATTGTGGTGGACAATCAACATGCAAGCAAGGGAGGCAAAGTAAGATTAGACAAATATTACTGCTAAGTGCTAACTGTGAGAAGAGCTTCCGCTACACAGTGATAATTTATATTTTGAATTTACTGCACATGAATTTTGATTCGGATATAATTGATGGATTGAAATTAAATTGTAACTGTAAGAATTCCCAACAATGATATGTCGCACAATTGGTTTAGGCTCCCGTGCAAGGAATAATTGTACAAGGAATAAAAAAGCCTTGTTTTCATGAGCTATCCTCAAGATCTAAAATCTCTAGTGTAGGCAAGAATTCGAATCCTCTGAGATACCTCAAACTTTGAGTGGATCTGTGCAGAATCTGGACCATTCAAATCCTTTCTGCACGAATCTCAAAGCACATTAATATTGGCCCCTCCATTTCAAATACGGACTCGTCTTAGATTATTAGCAAAAGCGCCTTCGAAATCACCGTTAAATAATTAAGGGAGCTGGCTGTTTTGTCTATGTACTTGACAAAATTATGCTTTTACCTTTCCATCATTTCATGCTCCTTTTTACATCTGTACAAATCTGTAATCAAAACTTAAAATACTGAGATGCTCACGCTGTGTCCTGTTTGTTGTGTGGACTTTCCAACATGATTTTTACATGAAAACATACATAGAGATTAATTTTTATAATTTTTAGAATATTTCACTGTTATTTTAAATAGGTAGAAAATTATCTGATCTAAAAAATTATGAACCATCCGAAGTAATAATTTTCTATATATTTTTAAAAAGAGTAAACAAATTTTTACAAGATGTAAAAGTTTGATATGCAAGTATATTCTCATATGGAGATCGTGTTGAGTAGTTCAGACCGACTGTTTAGCCTTTAAAAATGAAATACAATTTCATAGTACATACTGACCTGCACAATACAAAATTACAATATAATGTGAAAACAGTACTAGAAACAAATTGTGAAAAGTACAATATAATGCTTCGAATTCTTAACAATATTGGCTTCTTTAATCTTTATTCTTTCTAATGTGAAAACAGTAAAATATAAAATATAAAACATTACTAGAAGCAAAATACAAAAGTACATTAGAATGGCATGAAATGAAAGCCTGTGACAGGTAGAAGGAAGCAAAATAGGGTTAAGATTGGGATCCAAACAATAACATAGCACAATTATGGAATATATATATATATATACATATACACAATTGTTTGGAGCAGCTGCAGCACAGAGAAGGTTGATCATGATCACCAAACTGAATTGGGAAAATAATATATGGCACCTGCATGTGCATTTTCATGATGCATGAATGCCACAAATGCATGTCAGTACTCTTTCCAGCAAAATCATTTGCATCACATCATTTATTCATCCAATTAATTCAGATCCACTGCAACACTTGCTTGACCGTATAGAATGAGATCTGAGCCGTCCGTTTTAATATGGCACAAATCTTAAAGCAGATCATTCTCTATTATAATTATAAATAAGTACAGAAAACATTCATAGATAAGCTAAAAAAATGTGATGCTTGGTGGATGAATTCTGACTAAGTGATTTTGATTGGATCAAATTGATTTTTTAGAATAAAAAAACAAAAAGTAGGATAAACAGCATATAACAAGGACTTTTTAATATTCTATGCAATGAAAGGTATAGACTTCTCTCCACCTGTGTTTTTATCTACAACAAAACATAGCACAATTATGAAATATATACAATAGTTATCATAATTTTTTTATAATTCCAAAAGATTCAGAAAAAAGAGGTAAAACTGAGTCCAAATTTCATGAAATTCATAATACATGACAAATTTGGGACAAAGATATTGACAGTACGGTTTTGGCTTCAGGTTATGTACAACTGTATGAAGCCAAAACTGCGTTGTTAGTATCTTAACGGGCTAGTTTGGTATGGACCAGTGAACAGTGATGGGTGTCGGTGTTACATCTACATGGGCTAAGAGCCTAATATACTGTTTGCTTTGTACAGGACAGGAGATGTATATATAGATGAGATCCAAATTGGGTGATTAAATTGACCTAGAAAGCGTGATTGGGTCGAATCTGATTGAAATTAGCACCTCTGAGTTTGTCGCTTGTGCTATCCTTGTCAATCATTTTTTCTACTGTAGACTGTACAGTTGCACATGACACCAGCTGGACTGCTGCTCTGTCCCATCTCTCCAATTACATTGTCTCAAATTTTTTTACGTACAGATATAGCTTCAGCAGCAAACAAGAGGCGTTTCTTTTTAATAATACTGCAATTAAGATGATTATATAAAAAAAAAATTGTTTTTAAAAATAGAACCGAACTAAAACGATTAAACCTATTAACTAATTAAAAACCGAACTGAACAAATCGAAGTAAATTTCGGTTTATTCGGTTCAAACCAAAGTTAACATACTGGTGTCATTATTAACGAAAATAATACATTGTCATACACAATAATTGAAGTTCGGTACGGTTCGGTTTAATGAAATTATAATAACACTAATAAAATTAGAGTTGAACTAATATAAACCACTTGATTCGGTTTAGTCGGTTTTGAAATTCTAAACCGAACTAATCTATTTAACCGAAATAATTCAAATTTCAACCGAATCAATCCGTTTAAACTGAGAAAATCGATCCATTTAAACTGATTTTTTCTGATTCAGTTAAAAACCAGACAAACCGAATCGTTTTGAACACCCCTAACTGCAATACTAATCAAAATGCTCCATTTATATATTCTTTAAAACGATTCGGTTTAGACTTATTAAATTAAATTAAATTTAACCAATGGAAAGAGATATACAACTTATATTATGGTTATAATAAAATGTATAGTTGTAAATTTATTAAATTAAATTAAATTTGAAAAGCATTTAGTCACCAATTAAGTATTAGTAAAATTAAATTGTTATTTTCTCATGGACGACCAATTAATTTTCAAATTGCATCAAAATTTTGATACAGAGCTTATCTAAAATTACCTTCTATTAGGATTTTGAACCCGCAATTTTTTATATAGAGATCATTATCTTTTGCCACTAGACAAAATACTAGTTATTGTAGACAGTGAATTTTAACAGTGCAATTTTGACTCACAAAGCGCGGGGATAAGAAAAAAAAAGATTTTGAAACTGTATTGCGCTACGCGAAGTAAAAAAGTGAGCTTATCTAAAATTACCTTCTATTAAGATTTTGAACCCGCAATTTTTTATATAGAGATCATTGTCTTTTGCAACTAGACAAAATACTAGTTATTGTAGGCAGTGGATTTTAACAGTGCAATTTTGACTCACAAAGTGCTTAAGAAAAAAAAGGTTTTGAAACTATATTGCGCTACGCGAAGTAAAAAGTGAGATTATTTAAAATTACCTTCTGTTAAGATTTTGAATCCGCAATTTTTTATATAGAGATCATTGTCTTTTGCAACTAGACAAAATACTAGTTATTGTAGGCTGTGGATTTTAACTGTGTAATTTTGACTCACAAAGCGCAGGGATAAGAAAAAAAAAAGGTTTTGAAACTGTATTGCGCTACGCGAAGTAAAAAGTGTGCCATCAAATTTTGCACCCATCTTGCTTGTGATTTCTTTTAGGTCACTAATTAATGATTATTATTATAGATTAATTCACTAAATCCACAATCATCCAAATTTAACCTAAAATGTCGCCTAAGGAGGCAACTAACATGACAACTAAAAGTATGTCACCTTAAAAATTGCAGAGTGGTACAAGACTATTCATTCATGCTTATCCTTGGTGTCTTTTTCCAGGAAAGAGACCTTCCTGATTAATTTTCTCAGCTCCTTAACACCGTCGCAGTGTCGCTTACTCATCAGAGATTAGCAATCAAGCTATAGTACTATCTTTCTAAGAATGAAAGCTATGTTTATATTAATATTATATTTTTTTTCTGTTGGATACAAAGACTGCAACGGTCAGGTTGATTCATCTAGGGCTGCAAATCGAATCGAACTTATCAATTTGAGTTTGATTTGAATTAATTTCGAACGAACTCAATTTTGAATCGAATTTTTTACGAATTCAATTTCGAACTTTTACGAACTTTGTTATGACTTACGAGTTATGACTTATGGCTGGGTTATAGTTCGAAATTATAACACTTCAATAAAAACTCAGGCATTCTGAATTCTAATTACATAGTACACCAAAGTTCATATCAAAGTTCATTACAAATACCAAATTTTATATCAAACACCAAAGTTTAGTACAATCAATCAAAGTTCAGTACAATCACAGTATCCAAAATTTTCCAAATAGCCAACAAGAGCAACATCACCAAAGTTTTCACATATATCCAAAGTATTCAAAGTACAATTTAAGTTAGAACTGAGAGCAATTATGGACTGGACGGCCTTATATTTTCATCAGCGGAAATTAACGGTTCACGTTTGAGTTAATTTTGAATTAAGTTTGGTTTGTGAACCTATTTCGAACGAACTAGGTCCAGTTTGAGTTTGATTTGAATTAATTTCGAACGAACTCGATTTCGAATCAATTTTTTTACGAACTTTTTCGAATCAAACTCGAATCGAATTACGAACTACGAATTTTTTGTGCAACCCTAGATTCATCCAATAAAAATACATATATAACTATTATTTTTTCAAGAAAAAGATAAAAATCTAGCATTTCAAATTTTAATATTTATAAAAGTCTTTCATCTATATATCAAACGTGTGGTTTCTCTGACGGAAGACAGTAATTGTTCTTTGTCATCAAATAAAAAACGAATTCTTCGTGTATAGCTATTTTCAAAATGGAGAATTTTGCTAAAAAAAAAAATATTTTTACATCTTATTTACTATCACCAAAGATCTCGAAATTTTTATTATGTCCGCAGTTTCAAATTGAGAACGTGGTGAAAAATGAAATTCTGAGAAAATTATGGTTATTTAGTTTATGTTTTTTTTAAGATGGTAATAATAAAAATTTCGGCCAATGATCATGTGTCTTTGATTGTGTGTTGTGTGTTTCTCTTTGGTGTTCCTTTCTCTAACAACTATTGAATTACATCCAAAATTCAACTACTAAAGAGAGAGAAGAGAAAAAATAGAATCAGTAAATAAATGTTGCAGAATCAATTGACCAAAGAATGCTAAGCCGACAACCTATTCTCTTTGAATTTATAGAGAATTTATTGGCAAACTGGCTGTTAGACAGTTCATATGGTAAGTTACATTATTCTTTGAGCAAAGATTGAAAGTCAAGTCATCTAACTATTTAATATTCACAAAGAATTGTGATTTCCGAATTTCGAATCTGTAATCTCCTACATGAAGAGCATTGTCTTTGTCACTAGACTAAAGACTAATTCTCAGTAAAGTACATTGTTATTTATTACATGGTTAATTGATTCAGTCCTTGATGAAAGAACACATGTTACATGCTCAATAGTAAAGGTTTGGTGTCTCTATTATATTCCCAATCTCTCATGTTATAAGAAATAGAGCTTAATTAATCGGGAGGGATTGATCTACAAATTTTTAAATGGCATTTCACGAAAACACCAGTTCTTGTACTAATTATTAAAATTTTGAATGACAAAAGTGAACCATTAATCTTATATTATGTCATGGATAATGCATATGCATTAAAAATTACAAAGTTCTTTTTTTTTTTTTGGTGGAAAACACTTAACAAGTCAAATAGTCAATGGAATGTTATGATTAGTCTTGTGCGTTAATCTTTCAGATTTTTTTTTACTAAACTAACTCAAAATTTTATAATTCAACGAGCAAACATTTAATTTTTTTTTTTAGTTTATAATTTAAAACCATAATACAACAAAATGCATCATTTTCATAAGAAGAGGATTGATTAGATTATTTGCTATCCGATATATTAATTTATTTATTTTTTAGTAAAGGTTGGAGGTCAAGTCACCCAACTATTTAATATTTATAAAGAATTTTTTTCATCCGGATTTCAAACTTGCAACTTTCCACACAAATAGCATTGTTTTTGTCAATAAATAAAAAATTAATTCTTTGTTAGACACAGTAATTGACTATAGTAATGCTATCATGATTATATATGCAGTTTTTTTATTTCAATTATCCATAACCTTTTATCTTGTCATTTTATTTTCTAAAGAAAAGATAAGTATGTAGTTTTGGTAGAGGTAGTTGTTATCGAGATCAACGCAATGCTTCGATAAAACAAAGAAAAATAATAACCACAAGTTGTTTGACAGATTGTCCATTTAAGATTAAAAGAAAACAACAAGATAATAGGTTATGAAGATTAAAATAAAAAAACTACATACACAATCATGATGCTTCAGTTGATGTAACCGGACATACTATATACCGTAGGCTATCGCAAGAAGAAATAAGAAGTGTTGAATATATGAGCAAATATGGAATACCGTTAAGGCATATTATTTCTTATCTTCTGCAAACTAATTTCAAGCATTCTGCAATCTCAAAAATCATTTACAATACAAAAACTAAAAATTCGCAAAGGTAATCTAGCGGGTCTCGTTCTGTCATTCAAGCTTTCTTGAAAGAGTTTACCCAAGACGTTTTCATGTACGACATTTTAAATGAAGAAGGCCATCTCACTTATCTCTTTTTTGCTCATCTATTGTCGGTAAAGTTAACCCAAAACTTTCCTAATATGTTTGATCAAAATTGCAAAAGGACATTTTAGTAATGAGTTCGGCTAGTGTTACATTAGTGTCACGTGACACCGATTTTCAAAATTTATTGGATAGACTTTAAATGACTCAAACCGTTCAAACCGATCTAGTTCATGAATAATGCGTTTACATGCCAAATTTATAAATTTTTGAATTATTTTCGTATCAAGTCGAGTGGTAAAAAATTGATGAAAAATGAATGTATTACAATTAACTTAACAAAATCTCACAGTTGACCATTTGACTTGATATTAACAACAACAACAACAACAACAACAACTTTAATTCCAAACAAGTTGAGGTAAGCTAAAAAAAAATCCAACCAGAGCCACAAAGTCAAGATAAATTTATAAAATTATAAATTTTTCATGTAAACACATGACTTGATTTAGTGTCACCTAAGTGGAAATAACACCGATATTTGGTTCATCATTTAAAGTATTGATTCATCATTTAAATAGCCGGCTATATAAAAAAAATTTCAAGTATTGATTGATCATTTAAAGTCTATCTGATAGGCTCTGAGATTAGTGTCACCTAAGTGGAAATAACACCGATATTCGATATTATATAGCCGGATTTTTTAATAATAAAAATTTCACTGAATGTGCTCCATCTGTTTCTCTTTCCAGGACTCATCTTTCTCTCAACTTGTTAGATTGTGCCGGAAAGTAGGCTTTTATACGTGAGTCAAAATCTGACTCCTTTTCTATATATAATAATTTGGGTGCATATGGGTGCGATTTCAGTGGATGATGCACGGATAACACGTGCTGACTGTCCTCCCTGCTTTTGCTATTTCACGCCCAATTCTTGAGAAGAATTATTGTGGTTCTTCCAAGGCTGTCTCTCTGTAGTAATCCGTATCGCGATTTATTTGCATTTTATTCAGATTTTTGACATTTCTGGACTGGACCGAACATCGAATAAAATGCAAAAAAAATATATCATACGTTTTATTCGTGAATAAAACACGAAAAAAAAATTGTTTTTTTTTTGCTTTCTTGTTGTACCGAATCATTTTTGAATTATATCCGAATTATTTCTGAATCACGAATTTTTAACCCCACCAAACTGAACTCAAACTATTCATTTGTTACTATACTCAAAACTATGTCTGCATATATTGAGAAACACATCAACATTATAAACAGTTGAGAAAACTTGTTACTACATATATTGTAACACTATCTGCCACAGAAGACACAAACAGATGCTATGCTGGAAAGAGACCAACCCAGGGCTAGGCAAAGAGGAATTTTTTTTTAAAAACCATAATTAGAAAAAACAAAGTTAGCGAGCCAACATGATTACTTTAGTTTTTACAAAAACTATAACAACCGAGATGCCAATTTGGTTCCAAGTTTTTTTTCTCCTGGAACCGAATTGACATTTCGGTTCCACCCCCTTTTCATAGTTTTTCCGCAGTACAGAAACAGTGTAGCATTTGGTGTAATGCCTTGAACCCGAATTGGAATTTCGGTTCCCATTACTTTTTATTTTTATTTTTTTAGACAAATAACTAAAATGATGAAATATAATACTAAAAAATTGATTTTTTTTTTCTCTTTGTCAAATTACTTTTTTATAGCATATTTGTACTAAAATACTATAAATTACTTAAAATTATATTAATTTATGTTGAATTACACTAAATTACTTGAAATTACAATAATTATGTAGAATTATGCTAAAATACGCTAAATTATGTATGAATAGGGCCTATTTTGTGCCATATTTCATAAATCGTAAAAAAATAGTAAAAAATTCCAAAAATAATAAAAATTGGTATTCTACAAGTTCATTATATAACTAATTTACTGAGCTACGTAGATTGGAGAATAGAAATGAAAATCTTAATCGGAAATTTCAACTGAAGTTTTGAGGCTCTTCCCTTTGTTTTTTGGCGATTCTAAATTTTGGAATTCGGCATCGTTGGTTCCGATGCATGCGCATTTTCACAAGCTTTCCGAAAAGTGGTCATTTGCTGAAATCGGACACTCGAGCGCCGTTTTATAGCCGTTTGAAGTTTCGTCGTCGTTTTTCGCCTTCTCAGTGAAGATATCATCCCTATTCATACGTAATTTAGCGTAATTTACCGTATTTTAGCATAATTCTACATAATTATTGTAATTTCAAGTAATTTAGTGTAATTCAACATAAATTAATATATTTAAGTAATTTATAGTATTTTAGTATAAATATGCTATAAAAAAGTAATTTGACAAAGGGAAAAAAAATTCAATTTTTTAGTATTATATTTCATCATTTTAGTTATTTGTCTAAAAAAATAAAATAAAATAATGGGAACCGAAATTCCAATTCGGGTCCAAGGCATTACACCAAATGCTACACGGTTTCTGCGCTGCGGAGAAACTATAAAAAGGGGTGGAACCGAAATGCCAATTCGGTTCCAAGAAAAAAAAAACTTAGAACCGAATTGGCATCTCAGTTCTTATGATTTTTGTAAAAACCGAAGTAATCATGTTGGTTCGCTAACTTTGTTTTTCCTAATTATGGTTTTTAAAAAAAATTCGGCAAAGAGCTTGATTACACCAAATCGGTGCCCAACCCATTGCTGATGTCATCTGATCACCATTTTCGGATATAATTGGCAACAAATAAGGTCAAATTTGGAGGAGTACAAAAAATAAACTTTTTTTATTTATGATTATAATAAGAGGAAGGTTCAAATGCATTTTTTTTCATAAACAATAAATAAAAAATAAAATTTTAGAAAACCAATTTGATTGATTGATCTTTTACAAAAATTATAAGTGTCGAATATACTATTTACTTTTTTCCGTGCCGAATAATGCTGAAAATTTGTGAAACTCTTCAGTACAAAATAGACTATTTGACACAGAAAAAAGTTAAATGGTTCGTGCCAAATAGGTTATTCAGCGCTTATGGTTTTTGTAAAAAACCAACCAATCAAATTGGTTCCCTAAAATTATTATTTTTAATTATGGTTTACAAAAAAAATTCTTCAAATGCCTCTATTTTTAATACCTCCGTCATGCCTCTATTTTTGAACATTAATAATTTAAAATTTAAAACTCAAATATCAAAATAAAACTGTTAGATCTAATCTATATCATTTTCTCTATGCACATATAAAAGATTGCAACATTTCAATTTTGTTTGGATTGTTATCAAGAGCTTGCAAAAATATATTAATATGGATAAATTTTGAGCGTTGATTTTTTTTCGTTATTGATTCATATAAAAATAAAACTGAAAAATGATGAAATTTTGTTTGTGCTTTACAGAAAATAATATAAATCACATTTAACTATTTTAATTTGACATATAAGTTTTAAAAATATAGTTATTAAAAAAATAGATACAAGACAGAGAGAAATAATATTGCAATCTTTTTATAATAATATTTACTCCAGAGTGGTAATTAAATAAAGAGAAGAAGGCTACGCAAGCATATTTTGTTGACCTTGACCAGCTGTCAACCTAAATAAAGTAAGATAGAAATTGTATACTCCAAAATTATGGTACCTCTGATTGGCCAAGCAAACTTATTTTTTTGGAAGAAAACCAACACATGCCAGATTGTCTGTTCCAGATTATTTATTATAATATTTGTGACAGCAGGAAGTTTAGAACGAATGATTTTAATTAGGGGAAATTTTATGTATCTTTTGAAAACTTCAATATTACGTATTTCTTCCTATAAAATCAATAATTACGTATTAAAATTGTAAAACTTCACGTATTTATCTCATATAACTCTATAATATATACGCCCCACCGTAAATTTGTTCTCCCCGCCTCGTTTTTCTCTGATATGACACTGTCACCCTCTATTCATTTGTTCTGCTGCCTTAACACATGGAGACAAGAAGTTGGACCCCATCCGTAACCATACACAAATTTGGTGCAACAGGTAGTTTACAACCTCCACCCAAATCATCTCTTGAACCATAATAGCCTTGAACTTTGGCCTTAGTGGTAAGTTTGCACCTTGCTGCAATGGCACATGTATAGTTAGAGAGACTACCAGCTGGTGGCGGGGGGGGGGGGGGGGGGGGGGGGGGGGGGGGGGGGGGGGACGCATAAGGCCTTGAATAAGGAAGATGCCGAGACTTAGCGTTGGAGTTCATTTTTATTGTTGTGTGTGTCTCTCATCTCATCATGTATTTTCATCAGACTTGATTTAACAGAATGTCAGAAATAATAGGTTATGTTTGGTATTATATATTAAGGAGGAAGATTTTAGTATTTAGCACAGGGTACTTTAGAATGTGTTATTTATATTTATATATTTTTTTTTAGAGATTTATGTTATTATAAATATATCTCACATTCTCACTTGTACTCCGTGTAATAATGAAGTTCAAGTAATACAACTAAACTTATTCATAAATTATGTCTCTTGTTTTTCTCTTTTATCTCTCGCATATCTTTAGCAACCCTAACAATTTCCTTACTAGTAATATTGTTTGATTGTTGATACTTGATACTGTTATACTATTCAAATGGGTTCTGTAAATAGAGTGTAATTAAGAAGGACGTCAAAATTTATATTTTGCATAATTAATAATTTATAGAACCTGAACCCTAGAGACTCTCTATTTACTGTTTAACCTTAACTTTGATTGCAATTAGCGTTACCGCATCAAACCTTTTAAAAACTTCAATAACCTAGACTAATGAAAATTGTTTAAAATATAATACAATATCCCTGTGTATCGACACCCCAATCATACTACACGGTAGGATCATGCACTTGTGATATGAACGTAAGTAGAAATTATAGTTTATAAATATTTAAAAGTAGTAGTTCACTCTGGACTCATCAAGTCCCTAACGGCATCTAGAGGTGGTGAATAGGAGGTCTTAAAGACTCTTGGACGTTTTTCATTTAAACCCTCTAAACTAACAAGTCAAACAAACAAACAACAATCAAGCGTGTATAAGTAAAGTAAATAGAGTAGAGTTAGAAAAATTTGACACACAAGATGATAACGGAATTTGGCGTAAAATGCATACGTCTCCGGTGTAGAGCAACCTCGTCGGTGCCCTTTTCTTATTACCCAAAAAGAAAGAATACAACTAGTGACACGTGAACTCAACAAAGGTGTGAAGTCACGGCTTAACTCATGTACAAGGTGAGCCTAGAAGCTCGAGCTGGAGAGTCCCTCGGGATCGTCACACAGCTATATTTTAGCGAAAACGCTCGAGCTAGTGAACCCCTTGAATGCCCTACAAGCAAGTGCACTAGCTAGGATAGAAAGGTTCTAGAACTAAATCCTAGACACTAAACTATATCTCCAAGAAGATAAGTCGAGTGGATTTGAGAGTGTTGAAAAAATATTGAAGTTTAAGCTCACTCAACAATGAAAGCTTTCAAGAATGCACAATAAATATTTTTTGAATGTGGGGGCGGCTAGTTTGGTCAAATCTGAAGTGGGGTAACTCTTTTTATAGGGGATGCTTCAGATTTATCAGATCTGTTCTAACAAAAGTGATCTGTTCAGAATGAATTGTACGAATATTGGAATTAGGATTTCTACAATTTAATTAAATTGATATTAACCGTTCTGAACGCTTATGTAATTTCAAGACGGTTAGTATAATTTATCTCACAAAAACTTAATAAGCATTCCACGGATGACATCCGTCCTAGACGGAACCAAACTGGAACTCTCTGTAATTTTATGATTTAATATGTTCCATACGATTTGGTCCGTTCCGAACGAATGCTCCAGAAATTAATAATTCTCAAATATATTTTACTTAACTACTTGATTATTACAAATCTATAGCTTTGTAAAGTTTTGTTGATTTCTTTGGTTGTTCAAATAAGTCTTGCAATTAAGATCTTCATGAACCTTGGTTCTTTTCCGTATAAATCTTGCAATTAAGATCTTGAATCTATCTTTGGTCTTTCATTATTAATATTGCAATTAAAGTCTTAAACCTACAAACTCACTCAATCATGTAAATGGTTAAATTCAACTAATGTATGTTTTACAAATTATGTCAAATAAAGTATTAACCAACAATTAATACAATTGTCATGGGCACTTAGCTCTCTGACCTAACAACACCTTACTGGTAACATCACCTTATTGGTATCATTCCAGTGGACTGAGAAAGGACAAAGCAGATGGATTTAGAATTAATTTCTTTTAATTTTTATTAGAATAAAATGTGTATTAATAAAGTTAATGTTAAATATGATGATTAGATAAATCTGACAATTTTTACTATTTTAAAAAAAAAGTATGTAATTATTGAAAAGAGAAATATATAATATTGAAGTTTTCAGGGATACATATGAAATTTCCCTTTTAATTATTCATTGACAGTATTAAGTTAAACTAGTAGATATGTTAGTTATTTAAACATTTTGTGTGCTAATTTTTTTTTTTTTTGAAAGAGGCTATTGCCCATTTTATAGAATTATATAATTACATCCAAAAGTCACAACCACAGTTAATCATTGCTATCACAGAGCAATGATGCTGAACAAGCCAACATAGTGTATATCCATATGCATATAATATCTAAAGACCAGAAATAACCGAGATTAGCTAAAACTAAGCCACTTAACAATGGGCTAGGGATAGAGTGCGCTAAATAACAAAATTGGCACTGTATCAGAACTTTCATTATGACTAAGCTATCTCAGAAGGAGGATCGCCAGAACCTCCTGGTGTTGTATTGTGATCGGGTGCTCCAAACTCTATCATCTCCATAGGCATGAAGTGGGCTAACGGAATAGCATCTTCTATGACCGGCATCCAATCCTCTACAGCATCCTTCAGTTTTTTAGTCAGGTGCCCTGTCCAATACAAACTAAGAGCTTTAATTTGTAATATAAGATTTCTAGCTGTTTTTGAATTACTTTGGTTGAAGCAAACTTCATTGCGGTTTCGCCATAAACACCAACAGACAGCACTAAGAACAATTAAAAACCCTAATTTTGTGTGCTAATTAAGAAAAATATTTATTTCGGAAATTAAATCATGCATTGCAAATTGGCCTCGGAATTCCTAATTAATACTAGGTCCTGGCTGAGAAACACATAATCAGGAGGTGTATTTGGGAGACGAAAAGAAAAACAGTTGGAAAAATATCTCTTAAAAAAGGACATGAAATTCATCCTCCATGGTAATTTATTTATTTATGGGATATTAACTGCTCTATCATATCATGGGGAGACTTTGGATTCTCTGCTCGTCCTCAAACAGGAAACACCGTTTGATACTCCTTCCAGCGAATTTTTTTTATAAACCATAATTAAAATTTTGTTTTTTACGAAAGATTACTTTTTTTTTACAAAAACCATAAGAACCGAAATACTATTTCGGTCCGAAATTTTTTTTTATTCCGGACCGAAATGACATTTCGGTCCGGTCCCCTTTTTGAATTTTCTGTGGTACTGGTTTCACACGTTTTCATATGAGTCGCCGCAGAAAATTCAAAAAGAGGACCGGACTGAAATATCATTTCGGTCCGGAATAAAAAAAAAAATTCGTACCGAAATGAATTTCGGTACTTATAGTTTTTGTAAAAAAAAATAATCATATTGGTTTCATAAAAATATTTTTTTAATTATGATTTATAAAAAAAAAAAAATTCACTTTCAGCACTCTCTAAAGTTACCGGGTGAGCTGGAAATTCGGATCTTAAATCATTTTACCAATTTCCCGATCGGACTATGGAGTGGTTTCGACCGACATTTTTATTAATATCCAGAGTTAATTACAAATTAATAAATATACCCACTAATGTTGAAAATTTCTTAAAATATCCATACGGATAGAAAATCGGTATGGATATTAATAAACCGGCTATTTTATGACCGGTGTGGATATTTTTATAAATTTCCAAAATTAGTGGATATATTTATTAATTTGTAATTAACTTTGGATATTAATTAAAATGTCGGCGGTTTCGATTAGAAATTTAATCCGAATTTTGATCTCTGACTCAACAGTCAACACGCATGCAAAAAGGACTTTGAGAAGAGTTATGGACTGGATAATTATCCTTCAATTCTTAATGCCATATTATTTAATATTGAATGAATGTTGTGGGGTTCGGTGGATTTGGACTGCGTGGGGTGCATTATTTAAAATAAAACAGAGTGGGCCAGCCTGGAGTTGACTGGCAGGAGAGGATTCCACTGTTCTTACTAGTTTTTAAAATTTAGGCATCTTTACATAGATACCTCTCAAAGTTTTTGTATATATATATATATTTTCTTTTCATATAGAGTATGAAGGAATGTTACCATACATAACGCAAGGTTGGTATTTTCAGCAAGGTTGGTATTTTCAGGTACGTCATTTTTAGAGTGGAAAAAACGTAACATGTTGTGATTTTAGTTCTGTATTGTGATCAAGTTAATTTTTTACTTATCGTACTGTGATTAGAATGTCGAGGGTGGTCACGGCACGTGAATGGTCACGTTGTGCCCAAATGTGACGTGACCAAACGTGCCATATCAAAACGTAACTGATTACGTTTTTAACTATGTTTTTTATGATTTATGTTAATTTATTCAAGATTCACCATTTGATCAAGATCTAACGGTTTTAATTATACGTGACTCGCGTAACCACGTGCCGTGCCGTGACCAGATCTTTCGTATGACATGCCGTACTGTGCCGTGCTAAATTTTCAAAAGATAATCATGACACGGAACACGCGAGTCACGACTTGTAACCAACACGTGTGCCGTGCCGTTCTACGACGGAGCCGCCTCTGCAGTGCCATTTTTTCACTCTAGCCATTTTACCAGAAAATCGCATGATACGGCTACAAAAGTTTATGTATGAACATTGAGAACATTTACACTTCAGATGTTGTTTTGGGTAATTTATGAGTGAGAATAATATTTTTCAAAATTATACATTCTAATATTACATGATTTTATATCAGTAATTATGTTGCATCAAAACAAAATTCATTAATTTTCAAAAAGAAAAGAAATTCATTGATTATAATAACTAACTGTGAAAATTTTAAAATCACAAACATTTTTATGGAATTTTTTTTAATAAAAATCTCCCTTTCAAATTTATAATTTTAATAAAAAATTAAAGGCGGAAAGAAAGAGAGAGAGAAAGAGAAAGATGTTTGTGTTAGAATGAGCTGTCATCAAGTATTAGATACCATTTTTTAACCTGACACCCACCTGCAGTGTGTCTGGCCGCTGCATCTGCCTCCATATTACCTGGGAGCAGCGACCCTTTGCTAGTGCAAGTTAATCTTTTCTTTCTTTTAGTAAACACATTTTGTAATTATAGTAAAACAAACCATAAATAGCGCCCTCTACCATCCCTTTCTCTTTAAATTTTGTGTCGACGATGATTCCTCTCCCTAGTTTGCACCCATACCTTTGCTTTGACGCTCTGGCAAGATCAAATTTCTTAGTTGGAATGGAGATGTTTATTTCAAAATTCAACCATCATTTTTATTTCAAGGGTTGTAGGCCCTAATCGTACACTCACGCGATGTTAGAAATTCGGATAGTGTAGAGGATTATAATTCAATTTCAATTCTAATTCAAATCTTGATTCATGTGTAAAATTATCAGAGCAGCGCAACTGAAGTTCTTCACAACTCTAGCAGTATTATTCCTTCTCACTTGTCAGTTGTAGAACCACATTCCATCCATATGAACAAGTTGGAAAGCAGCCGTGAGACAATGTGCTAATACCGAATAGACAATCCTATAGGTTAGCTCCGCACCTACTAAGTTGCACTTATTCAAAGAGTGCAAAAATGTTGACCCCATAATTCATGCGACTAAAAATAATTTAAGAGGAGAGATCTAGTTATCACAATTTTGAGTTACAGTAAAGTTATCACAACTATTTTTTACATTTTCAAAGTTCAAATCGTCGACCCAAACCGTTCAACATGATCTCCACAATAAAATGTGTCTCCATATCAAATTTTACATTTTTTTGAATTTTTTTACTATTTATTAAATATTTTACAAAAACTAGTCAAATTCAGACCATTGAATTTTGTGCCCATCTTAATAAATAGTAAAAAAATGTAAAAAAATGTAAAATTTGATATGGAAGCACATTTTATTGTGGAGATTATGTTGAACGAATTGGATCGACAATTTGGACTTTGAAAATGTAAAAAATAGTTGTGATAATTTTGTTGTAACTAGATCCCTCCTCATGATTTATTCATATTTAATTTCAAAAATGTAAATAGTAATTTTGGTCCAAATAATTTGGCTAACATTCTAACACAACTCGTGTCATCCCCACATGAAGAGGGATTTGATTTTGATGTTTGGTTCTTTCACAAAAGAAGCAA
Organism: Carex kokanica; assembly: GCA_025461125.1. Classification (NCBI taxonomy): domain Eukaryota; kingdom Viridiplantae; phylum Streptophyta; class Magnoliopsida; order Poales; family Cyperaceae; genus Carex; species Carex kokanica. Next base: position 2,943 of record JAJGRX010001361.1, on the reverse strand, counting down.
CGGCACTACATCGTACATACTATATTACATAGCGGACACAAATTCAACCATGATATCTTATTTTTCAGAAGATGCAATATAATTCCTTTTAGGGGGAATTTCAAGTATATTTCTCAAAAGTTTCAATATCACGTATTATCCCTTCAAAATCAATAATTACATATTTATTCTTAAAAATTGTACAGACTCACATATTTGTCCAATCTAACTTTATAACATATCAAATATCTCCAAAAATAATTAATAATATTTTTAAAATTTTTTAAAATTTATTTTACAGTATTAATTAAGAATGCGTTGACCATTATGCCCTTTGTTTCTATCTCTTTAGTCTGCCTGAGTTATCTTCTCTTTAAGGTGTCAAATCTCCCACCTCGCTCTCCAAACGTGCCAAATTACATATTTCGCCCCGTCTTTCCTCGTTGCCTCCCGTCTCATAATTTTATGTCATCCCTCGCTGCTTTAATTTTTTTATCTTCGCTTGAAGAGAGAGACGGGAGGTTTGACGTCTTAGAGAGAAGAGAACTCAAGTGGACTAAAAGACGAAATGAAGGAGCATAATGGTCATCATATTATTAATTAATATCATAAAATTAATTTTTAAAGTTTGAAAAAAAAATATTATTTAATTATTTTTTTAGGTATTTGATATGTTATAGAGTTAAATTGGACAATATGTGAGTTTCTATAATTTCAAGAATAAACATGTAATTATGATTTTGGAGAGATAAATATGTAATATTGAAACTTTTGAAGGATATACATGAAATTCCCCTTCTTTTTATACTTGCATAAAACACTTAAAAAAATCTTAATTACTGGTTATTGATTGAAAATATTCTAATTGTGACTTGATTCTTTTATTGTTTGTATTATTATAATCGAATTAATAACTACAGTATTCGCTATAGGTCAGGATGGATGTCTATTCTGTCCGCTATAGAAATTTCGTTTCACTATAAATTGATATTTTCTGCAATGACATGAGATTTCTGTAGCGGACGAGATAGACATTCCCGTTCTTTCTATGAAACGAGATTTTATAGGAATGTATCTTTTTTCGATATTTTTTTTCCTTTTTATATTAATAGAAAAAATCAGTTCAATCCTGCTATCTTGTCGTCTAAATAGTATTACCAATGTAGCTTTCAATAGTGAATTTTGTGCATTTTCAACACGATAATGCTCACTTATTAAGCTATGTTTGACAAAAGGGTGCAATCTGGAGAGAGTAAGAAAACCGAAGTTGTATTAATGTTAAAGCGACAGTGTCGTCTCTTCCCCCTAAAATTCCCCATCCACCAAACGGATAAGAACCACATGTCACACTCGTTGAGGATTGTCTGGGGCTTCTTTCTCCTAAGGCACAACATTTCCCCAAATTCCAACCCACCTCCATTATTATTATTTTATTTATTATATTCGGATTTGGGTTGTGCATTGACTAATCTATTAACTCAATTTGGGTTGTGGTTTGTATCGCAAATGAATTATTCAGAGTTTGATTTGGTGGGATTAAAAATTCGTTTTTCGAAAATAATTCAGAATTATACCTTGAGTTTGGATTGGAGATCTCAGTTTCACAAGGAAGAAAAAAAAATCGTGAATTATTCGTAAATAATTTGTAAAATTTGAGAATTATTCGAAAATATTCGGTAAAAGTTTCATCAACCAAATAATACGCCGTTTGGTTCGCTGATACCATAAAAATGAATTATTCGTGAATCCTGTCACTATGGTTTGTATTGAACAATTTGTTTAACTCATTCTGTATGTATTTGATGTTATACTGTACTTCTTTCTGGCATCGATCTTTTATAATTTTACAATATTTCTCTTATTAGCCGATCCGTATAAAATCAATTAAACAACTACTATGGGGCACATAATCAACTATTCAAGTAAAGGTTGAAAGTAAAACTCATTCAATTATTTAACATCCACAAAAAATTCACTGTTGAGTTTCAAACCTGTAATCTCCCACGTTAAACACATAACCAATTATTAAGAAGAAATTAACTAGATAAAGTTGTTTTAGTTTTACATAACCAACTAATTTCATCAATTAATTAATATGTTAGTTATGTTAAAATTATTCTATTTAGCTTTCCTATTTCCTTTCAAAGATTAGAATATTATAGCAAAAACTATATTCTAGATAGTTCAATTAAAACTTATAGTCCATATAATTAATTATTCGTAAAATCAATATATAAACATTTGAAGGATTTTGGCACTCATTTCATACTCAATAAGTAAAAAACAAATAAAATTAAACAAGTTTGGATTTACAAATAGATCAGGTAAAAATAATTTTCAATCTGATATCATCAGATTAGATTCAACAGGGCCCGCTGTACACCCCAGATAGAGTCGTAGAGATAGAGATATTCCTATTTCCTAGTTGGGCTATTTAAATTCGCATTAGAAAAGTAAAGATATATTTAAATTCTCTAGTGATTTAGACAATTAGTGTAAAAATTCAAAATAATAAGTTTAAAAGTTCAAAAGAATTATCAAAATGTATTAACTCGGTTAAAACACGCAACAACTATCAATATATGTGTCTAAATTGAAATAGACAAAATTTGCACTCTAAAATAGTTTATTCGTCATTCTACAATAATTAAGTATGTATTATAAACTTGATATATATTTAAAGGAATGAGTTCATAAAAATAGTTTCTGCCCCAAAACGCATATTGGGCCGGCCCATAAAAGTCTGTAAAATTGTATCTGATACCGATTAGGTCATATAATGGGCCAGGCCGGACAAAAACGTTTGACAAGGCTAATATTGAAAAAAATGTAAACTTGATATAATGAATTGTATTTATTAGACACCAACATTATAATACAGATATAATCGGATAGGTAATAGAGGAGGGTTCAAATGCCTCCATTTTTCATGCCTCCACCATGCCTCCATTTTTAAAACTTTAA